>JARQAD010000005.1:59804452-60423063 GCA_029955455.1 Quercus agrifolia
CATAAAAATAATAGATTAAATTTAAAACAAAATATACAAGTCCAAAACAAAATTTACCAATAATAAAGCTAAAAAAAATTAAGCCCAATCAATCTATTTTACCCAAAGCAAACAACTTAGCCATTTAAAAAGTTTTAAACAAAATTCCTTAGTGATAAAGTAGTAGAGTTAAAGGCCGGAACTACTGCACACAGCTAGCAGCAGAGTCACCTCCTAACTCCAAGTCCTGGCTCCGTCCCTGCGCCTATTGGTTATATTTTGCTCCTTAGAGCTAACATTGGTACCAGTAGTGAATGCATACCAAAAAACCACCCAGAAAACTAGCAAATGTGGAAAAGTTAAATATTTCATCTGATTGTGTTTGAGTGCTTCCTCATGAGGGCCTGAACTGTTTGAATGGTAATTCTGTAGTGAAGTGTGTCATGTCCATGAACCTTCTTAATTTGTTTATATAAAGCTGGAACTGAAGATGAAATTTCATTGTTCACTAGCCACTCTCAGCATGTTCAGAACTTAGTGCTAAACAAAATGGGCAAAAAGAGGAAAAATGGCAGTTTTAACTTCTGGAGGCAGTGTTTCTTTATGAAATATCACTGTTAGGTTACACAAGAAGTTAAGGATTTAAAATCAAGATATTTGAAGAACATTAATTTCTTGATTTGAATTTTAACATGATGTAATATTATTTAAGGGTTTTTCTTTAACAATAACGTCTTCCACCTAATCAAATCTACAAATTAACGTCTCAAATTTATTCATCTATAGCAAAAAAATTGCACTTTCATACTTTATTTAAACCATTTAAACTAAAAACTGAAATCCAAATATCTCTTCAAATATTTAATCCGAATGAAGCATTAGGGTTTTTAATTGATGTATTAATTAATGTGGTGAAAGTAGAGACAAAATGACTAAAATTAGCCACATGCTGCATAGCATTGTTGAAAGTCATGTTTAATTGTTTCTACCTACAAATTCTTTTAGAGTTTCAACTTTGAATCATATTTCTTTTTTCCACCCTCTTTAATGGATTACTGCGCTGAAGTTAAACTTCCAATAATTTGTATATAGATTGAATAATTTCTATTTATCTATGTCATATATATCAAAACCCTATGCCTGAGTCCACTGTAATTGATCTAGATGGATAGTACAAATGGAATTAGGATGTTATTTTGCTTGCACTACAAGTCAGTCCTACTACATTGAATATTCGAATCTAAACTTGTTACAATTATAACAGGCTGTGACCATAAGTCTTGATATCTCTGACGACCTAATTGGGGTATGGATGTATTTGAACCTTTTTCCGATTACCATGTAACTTTTCTTACTTTCTATGTCTATTCAGATGAAGGTGCAGTTGGGACTTCAGAGGAAGAATTAAGCTGTGGGGAGGTGGATGCACCTGAAAGCCAAGAGTACTCTTCTGGTGCTGGAACTTCAGGTGAGCAGGACCTTAAAGGAATGCTCCTTCGTAAGTACAGTGGCTATCTTAGCAGCTTGAGGAAAGAGTTTCTAAAGAAAAGAAAGAAAGGAAAGCTACCAAAGGATGCAAGAACTACATTGATGGACTGGTGGAATACTCATTATAGATGGCCATATCCTACGGTAAATTCAATACACACACACATATATGATCTCATGGGCGTTATCTTATCCTTAATTTCTATGAAAAGTGCACGCGCACACACACACATATATGATCTCATGGGTGTTATCTTATCTTTAATTAGTTAATTTCTTCTTTTTCCCTTTATATTTTCACAGATCAGTACTGGCTTTTCTTAAAACTATAACATTGTACAATAAGGTTCCTGGCTGACTGAAAGTGCAAAAAAGTATATATATATATATATATATATATATATTTATATGTGGAAAAGATTGGAAATGAAAAATTAACTTACCAATAATCTTTTGACAATACTTGGTACAGCAAAGATATTCTTAAAACTAAAGACACCAGAAGAAAAGTACTTTGAAGCTTAAATATTTCTGGTCCTGTGACTCATGAAACTCTTAAGTTCACAAAACTAGGGAAACATAGTTGTTTTATAAACAATAGAGGCTAATCCTTGTGCTAATGTTTTATAGGAATGAAATTTCAACTCAACTCATGAATATAATAGCAATATTTTTGTTCTTAATTTGATATGCAAGATTTCAATTTCAGTTAAACAAGGAAGAATTACTTGAATTCAAGTTCTGATACCATTTTGATAAAATTTATGGCCATTGCTCTTACTGAACTAATTAAGTGGCTCTGGATTAGTCAGATTAGTATTGGAAGGTTGAAGTCTTAATCTATCCATGTACTGTCAAAGAAGTTCCAAATATCTATGTTATAGAGATATGGGTTCAGGTTCAGCCCATTTTATAGTCCTTACTACATATAATGTATCCTTAGGGTTAGTCTTATTATAAATATTAAGCAATGTACGGTAGTTTAATGCAATAATTTGCTCTGGGTTCAAGGCCAAAACCCATTGTACCATATTGCCTAGTTTGTACTATCTAAATTCTAGTCATACTAGTAGCCAGAATTGTGATACTCTAAATTATGCGGATGAGATGGTTATGCGTGAGTGTGCTGAGTCTCAAATTGATTGTCTATTAGGTCGATCTAAACTATATGAGCGATAACAAGGAGCTTTAATTATTATTTTTAGGGTACAGCACAGATGTGGTACATCTACTTTATGACGTGTGTTGTAACCTTGCACATTTTCAGTGAAATTAGCTCCAAGATTTATGTATTCTTTTTCTGCAGAAGATGTTTGAAATAAAACATAATGCTCAAAATTAAAATAAACCTGTTGGACTTGGTACTGTCATCATATAATTTCAATGAGACAAAGGTTAAGCATTTTATTGTTTTCCCTTTTTCAAATCATAAAGGAATGGATGATGTTACAGGAGGAGGAGAAATTAAAGCTATCAGAAGCTACTGGATTAGACCAAAAACAGATCAACAATTGGTTCATAAATCAGAGAAAGCGGCATTGGAAACCGTCTGAAGACATGAGGTTTGCTCTCATGGAGGGTGTTACAAGCAGTGCTAGTGAACCTATGTACCTTGATACTGAAGGTGGAACAGGAGGTGATGATATTTGATTTGATCTAACAATTTGGATGTAGTCCAAGCTTAATTATCTGGTTTGGGAAAAGCTAAAACTATCAAATTTTACTGCATAAAACTTACAAACTAATGTGGTGATCAATGTGATTGGTGGGATTCAACCGCCTTACAATTGAATTTTTGAACTGTTTTTTGGTGATTGGTGACACATAAGTTTGTTAGATCTATGTGGTAAAATTTGTAGTGTCCCTAGCATTATTCTACATGTAAAGGTGCATAGCTCTTCTTTTCCTTCTCTCTCTCTTCTTTTTAGTTTTCCTTTTTTTAGTAGATTTTATTACTTATAGTGGCTATTTCAATTACCAATCATTTACTTTTACAAATGAAAAGAATGCAAGATGAGATAATGGTTATCTATCCACCACTGTTGTTTCTTTACCATCAATTATGAATTGATGTTCATTGTTATCACGAGTTATATCATTTATAGCAGGCAGCTCTTGTAGCGTGGTGTTGGACTTTGGGGTTGTACTATTTTATTTTTGGCCCATATTTGAAATTGCTTTCATTTTGGTCCATAGTGTTTCAAAAGTTTCATTTTGACTCTTGGAGTCTGTTTGGTAACGTTGTTCTAGTAATGATGTTTGTAATTTTTAAAAATATGTATGAGTGAAAAAGTATATAAAAATATGTGTAATATTATTTAAAAATTAAAAACATCTCTAAAGATTTGGTTTCTGTTTTTGAGTGCCCTAAAGGACCTGCCGCGTGGCACATATCATCCTTACATGTCAAAAAATGTTACATCACCATCTCTTCTGCCAAAAAAAAAAAAAAAAAAAAACATGTAGCCCCCAAAAAAATACGAGCACTAGACTCATCTCTTTCAATCGCAAAACCCTTAAACCCTATCTGCCTCCATTACCTTCACATTCCTGGGTATATCTTAAGCGTCTTATCCTTACTTGTGGCGTGTGTGTACAGCTCCATAACAGTTGCCGGATTGCACACAATGTCCTCACCGCCATAAACTATAATACGCTTAGGCACCTCAACCTCTTCAAACCTCCTCTGCAGCTCAGTCAGTACATATCCTGACCAGCACGGCCAGCAAGTTGTGGTTGTAACATTTACAAGTCTTTCTGCAGGTTGAGCAAAAAAAGCAAAGTTGAGAACTTATGCAAGTTTTGGTTCTAGCATTCATTTACCAGTTTTTATTGCGACAAAAATCAACTTATGAAGCTCTTACCCTAACAAAAATTATTTTTAACCCGGCAATATTACTTAAACTCTTTCAAATATTATTTAAAAAAAAAAAAAAAAAAGGGCAATATTACGTTATGAATGAGAATGAGCAGTGTCAAGGCAAAATTTGCCCCTATAAAGAGTCCAGTAGTAACGTCTATAAGTTCCAACCCTAAAAAAAACCTCCTAAATGCTTAAATCCTTGAACTCTTAACTCTGAAATTTCTGGTTGAGTGTAGTACATTTGAAAAGGGTGACCATACAAAGTGCCTTTAGTGTGTGTGTGTGACCCTACAAAAGAAGCCTCAACTTCAGAAGTGCACCCGTTTCAGTAGAAAACCTACTTTTTTTGCCTCAAATTAAATTGTATTTCAGAGTTTTGGTTAAAACTTGATATGTCTTGGCCTCTCATTTTCATACGGACACCAATGAAGTCAGTAAAAGTTCCTATAATGGAAAGTATAGCAGTACATACTTGTAGGACGTGAAATTCTTCCCATACTAGGCATTTTTGTATGATTCCCATATATGGTGCAAATGAACCAAACCCAAATCATTCATAAGCAGCTTGCAGATTCATTTATAGCTCTAATTTTTGGATGGAAAAACAGTTACAACATGTGTCCAAGTCCGTTATTATAGTCAAGAGTTCTGTGGCTTAACTAGTTGGCATCTCCTAATATTTTCAAATTATTTAGGGTTCAAATATCCCTTCCTATTGTAATTATTAAATTATATATAAAAAAAAAATTGTCATTATAATTTAAAGTTTGTTGTGACTATTGAAAACATTTATGGCATTTTTTGTTATTTGATTTTAATTTTAATTTTTTTGGTCCCATTATTTTCTCATTTTGGTCAAATACTAGTCTTAAGAGCATTCAATATCCAACTATTCAGAAGCAGAAAAAAGAGAGTTCTATACACAATCATTTCAGCCGTGGAGTTTTGGTGGTGTTGGGCTTTGCTATTGTTACTAGGCGTGGGACATCATTAGGTGTCAAGTTGTTATCGGGAGGTTTCGTGTATTAGGAAATATGACTTTAATCACTTAAATGTTAAAATTATGGTTAATTGATTAAAGTTACAATATCTTAAAAGCTTAATCGTGATGGTTAATCTAGTCACGAGGCACGTTAAGACCAAATTCAACAATGAGGTTCTTATAAAGCAACAAATGTGATCTCATGACTACTTTAATTCAATCATATGTTTTGGCGGCAAATGATATGTGATATGTATTATGGATTTTTTTTTTAATAAAAATTATTATAAAATGAAGAGTGGAATGTATTATAAAAATGGATGCCTAAACTTAAAAAAAAAGAGATTTTTATTACAAAATTTGACCAAATTTTAGCATATTGAATGCTTTTATAATAGCGATAATACCGAATAATATTATAGTCTCTAGATATGGGTACCAATGTGGGTTAGTACCAAGTCAAAATTCACTTGCCATTTTTTCCAATTGTCCTCCCAAGGTGATTAAAGATATGAGACAAGTCAAAAGTCTTGTAATTCTTTTTTTGAGATATAAGTCTTGTAACTTAATGGCATTGCTTGTTATCCTTCATTTATTGTTGTAACTATGGAATTACAAAAGAAAATATATAGAACAAAATTTTGAGGTTTTTTTTTTTTTAATTATTTTTTTCTCTTAAAAAAAGAAAAGTTTATAATTTTTTAAAAAAAAAATCCTTTTACTCCACTATAGAAAATACAAAAACCTTGAAAGCAATGTGTTTTAATTTTTAACTTGTGTTAATAAATTAGATTAGTTAAATATTAGTATTGATATTATGTTGAATATGCTAGTATGGATGTGGAAGCGAAAATATAAAGTATAGAATACGATAACACACGAGAGTTATGTGGTTTAGCCTAACAACCTACATCCACGGAAGAAACCCTTAAGGGCTACATCAGTAATATATAAGAGTGTAGTATAAATCCTGTGTTATAATGAATCATAACATGTGTATATATAGTAGACTAAACCCTAAACTAATAAACTTCTAGTAAACGTGCGAGATTTGGCTTGCACACAAAGTAGAATTAGGCTTGAGCCTATACTAATGGGCTAATATATCCTTAACACCCCCTCTCAAATTCAAGATGGAAGTTTGATGAAACCTTGAGATTTGATCAGTTTGAAACCTTGAGATTTGATAAGGTTGAGAACTTTTCAACCTTATCAAATCTCAAGGTTTCATCAGGCTAATGAGCTAATAGAATTAGGCTTAGGCCTATGATGTTAATATATCTCTAACACCTTGGGTGTTAATATATCCCTAACATCCCCTCTTAAACTCGACTAAAGAATATGGTGCACAATATGGTAGTGGTGGGGTACTTTCCAGTGCCAAATCACATAGGCGTGGTCACCAAACAAGGTACACGGGGAAACATTATTCAATGTTTCATATGGTTGAACAACATTGTGGGTCTAAGACTTTTAATTAATCCAAGTCTGTCTACATGTGTCCACAAGCCTTTGCAAGCATATTATAGACTATGGAGTCACTCACACAAGGGGTTTCACAGCATCACTATGGTTGGTTTCAAAAACCTAAGGGATTCAACTTTCAAGTATCTCAAAAATAAAAAGTAAAAATAAAAATTCACAAGGTGCTACCACGTCAGCCCTACCCACATATAGCTTATTTTTAAGTGATGTAATTCTATGCAAGGTATTGACACAAGATCCTATCTGTCATAGTAGTTCTGTTATACCAACCAAGACGTTCACTTGCATGTCAGTGACACAAGATCTTGCCATGTGAATCGAGCAACATAGGTGCCACATTAAGCTATAGACATTCCAAAGTCAAGCTTTGGTAGACCCATGTACTTTTAGGACAAGCATATTAATCTTAGATTAGTCAATGGTTATGATAGACCAATGTACTTTTAGGACAAGCATATTAATCTTAGATTAGTCAATGGTTAGTTTAGGGTTAGTCATATATTCTCTAGTAGACTAGTATATAAACCCGACATTATGTTCATTGTATATTAGAGATATATTAGCCTATTAGAATTAGGCTTGAGCCTATGCTAATGGACTAATATATCTCTAACAAGGTTTATTTTGGAGGTTGGAGTAACTTATTTTGAGGTAGGTTGAGAACAGTCTCATCCAACTTTGTTGTTAGGTGAGTACACAAAAGCAAGTCTGTGCACTTGGGCCCACGCATTAGACCATCATTCAAACACTAGCTGGGTTTCTATCTCTCATAACTTTTCTCTAGCAATTTCAATGTCACAACTTTATGCTACCCGTATTCTATGGGAATTGTAGTTGCGTAATATGGCTTGCTTTATAACTTGTCGTGAAACAAGCATCGTGTGCGTGGAACCACTTGTTACCAAATCTAGGAGGCACAACAAGATAGCTGAGAAAAGTGACTTGCCTTCAATCATGTTTTAAATCTATCCAACTCACCTTTCTATAGCAGTACATTTTGCAATCAAACTGATAGAAAAGTGAGCATAAATGAGGGGTAAACACATAATGCTTTCATGATACTGGATGAGTAGTAGATATGTGTAACTCGATTTTCAAAAAAAAAAAAAAAAAAAAAAGCAAGCAATGCTGGAAATACAAAATTTTATTTTGTTGCACAATTTATTGAGGTTGCAAATTATGATTGATAATTTGGCATACTATCATTATCGTATCATTGATATCATTTTTCTATGTATTAATAATAATATGTCACCTTAATAATTGTTTTAAAATTTTTTTTTATCACACTAGTCTAATTGATATTTTTGAGCTTCGTAGAGAATTGGTTTTCATTTATTGGAAGCCGAGATATCTTTGAAGCATGGTGAAGGATTAGAACTTTGAAACCAATTCTTGGCCCACATGAATTTGGTTGCAGTTAGTTGTTTGGGCCTAGTATATGATTCTTAAGGTACTTATGCCTAATAGAAGTTTGAAGGGCTCTCCTTGTGCAATGGGCTCCTTGACAAAGGCAAGGCGATGCTTGGGATTTCAAAGTAGAGTGCTCAAGCTTAAATTGGGCCTTAAGAAGATGCATTAAGCAGACACTGGCAGAGGTTGAAGCCTTGTGCATGAGCAAATCACTAAACCCCTCCCAATTAATAATAATCTCATACACATGGTGTGTGCATCATCTCTTTTACAACAGGTGAGCTCTACATAATTATGGAATCCATTAACCATTTATCCACATAATCTGAAAGATATAATATGTACGTCGGATATACAATATATCTTTGCTAATTATCAATTTGGAAGATACAAATAGCAAAGGTCAAATTTTTTATACTTTGGTTGGAAGTCGGTCCTTTTAATGTGTTTTTATTTGTTTATTAATCTAATGTGATCATTTCAGCTGTGTCATGCATTTTTTTTTTCATATCCTACAAGCTTATTTGACAAGCTCGATGAATGACAACAATTTTTTCATGAATATTACGAAAAGCATAACTTTGATTAATGCTAAATTTGACACTGACGATGCTAGCTAGGTATTCATATCTGATTCAAAAAAATATATAATAGTTCTAATTGAGGATATAAATAATTTCACGTCTACGCTATCAACTAACACAAGAAATAATAGTAATCACAAAATTCTTAATATTTTACTTTATCCATTTCTAACTAGTCAAGTTCATTAGATTAATCCCTAAAAAAAAAAAAAGGTTCATTAGATTAAGCCTAACATAAATTTAAATTAAATTAATCATAACCCTTAATCGATCACATTACCCAATTTGATATTAAAACCTGTAATTAGGTATCGTAATTTGATATTTGCACATTCAATTTGACATGAAAACATTAAGAGCACCAGAATTCAAAAATCTAACCTTAATGACTTTAAACCTTTGATTATTCCCAGATTAATAATATTTTTCTCCAATTTTTGTTATCAAACACTAATGAAGTGTCCCAATTACATATTATTTCATCCAGTTTATTTAAACCTTTACCATATTGAAAATTCCTAATTTTCATAATAAACTTAATACCTCAAAAACCCATTTTGTTAGATCCCTTCACTCTGGTCAATATATGACCAAATTGGGATTTCAATTTTTTAATTTGGATCCTTAATTACATTTTGAGCAATAGATTTAATATATTGAAAGTCATAATACAAAACGATCAATTTAAGCATAAAACCGTAACCCTAATATATGAGATCTCTAATAATATATTAACCAACCATTGTGTTTTGATTAACTGGTAGTTGTTTAAATCTTCAATTCAGGTCCTCAATTTCACTAGATATTCCTAAATAGGCACCAATAACCCTAATTTTAGGATTTCTCTAATTCCAACCAAAGCAATAGAATTTTAGGAAAATTGACATCAAATATAGAAAGAACAAGCTTGATTACTTGAAAATGTCTACGTGATGGAATGAAATATGTGAACGAACAAAAATAGGTAAAAAGGTTGATTTTTTAAGAGTTTTTTTGCAAGGTTTGCCAAATCTTGATAACATTGACACTAAGGAGGATAGGGGAAGGCTAGGTTGAGGTCAAGGAAGGCCAAACAGCCTTTGTGAGTTCTTATTTTGGTCTAGAAGGGCTTGATTTAAAGTGTTTTGGTTGTTAGAAAAGTTGTCAATAACAATTTGTCATGTTTTCCAAATTTCCAATAACTCATCCAGGAGAAGAGGCTTTATAATTTTTTAATAGCAAGTGTAATTATGAGTTTATATATCTTCTAAGATGGTTAAGGAGATGGGGAATATATATTAATTTTGAAAATCTAAACTTAATTATTTCTATCTATTTTATTTATATTATTTTTGTTTTAACATGCATATTGCATGTAAACTTTTGGGTTAAGTGGTATAACAATATTTTATCTTAAAGCGTCAATCAGAATCTTCCCAAAGTGGAATCTTTTTGATAAATTGGTATTGGAGGTAATGATGCCATGATCGATGATGTGAAACATGATAACAAGGTCATCAATATTTCTTTCACGTTGGAGTAGGGATATGGTGCATATACGTGGAACATTATTAACAAGTGTGCATCCCATAAGACAAGCCCACAAATGATTTCGTAAAGTTCCAAAAAAGTAATATTGGCCAATAGTGTTAGATCAAAGAAGAGCGATGGTGATGCAGCATGATGTGGGGGTGGTTTTGTGGAGATAAGCATGTGGGGTAGACATATGGTTCTTACAAATAACATTCAATGAGGCAAAGATTGTCGAATATATATGCGCGAGTGAATTCCAAATGGGAAAAGAGTAAAAGGCTTGAAAATTGATATAAGGAAAAGTAAAAGGATGCTCTAAGAGTATTGGTTTAGAAACTATTTTTAGAAACTTTTTATAAGAATAAAAATTAACTATTTTGAAAGTTTATTATAATAATAATTATTATTTTTTTATAAAAGTGATATTAAAATGTTTTAAAAAATTTTTATTAACAAATTCCTAAGAGTACTTAAGAGTACTTGTTAACTGGACCCATTAATATAACATGATTGGGCCCAAATTTATAGACTCAAACATTTGATTTAGTAGTATCACAATATGTTATATTAAGGTTGCAATTAGATTTTCCTCAAATTGTCCCAATAAATAACTATTTGTAAACTCATATGTTTTTTTTAATAAGATTATAGACTAATATGTTAGCATCATAAGATGTGGTAAGTTTCCTAAAAATAGGCTGAATTGCATAGCTTCGCCATTTATCTTATATTAATTCATGCGTTACTTCAATGATAATAGGATGAAATGTTATGCATAGATTTTAATTGATCCATGCTTCTTATTCACCTTGTCCCATACTGATATCTAGCAGAACATTTCTAAAAGTTCACTTCAGGAATCTGTACACAGGTAGGCAGCATTAGAATTGAGAACATGGGTAACCAAATCCAATTAATATCCAATTGGGGCTTACAAACTCCTAAGCTCATTTCAGTATCAACTAGTAATTCATTGATTACCTTTAAAAACAAAACATTAGAAAATTTTGTCATAATGCTAGGAGAGGTGTTTATTACACATAACCCTAATCTACACTGTTTTGCACACACGCCTCCGGAAACAATAGAAGTTGTGACTTGAAGTTATGATTTCAGACAAAGCTGTGTGGATTAACAGCCTATGTGCAACAACATATATCCAATATGATTACGTGTTAGACAGCATAATGAGGTCAAGACCTTGCTCAAGTGAGTTTGCAGGCATTGCATATTTACGTGCAATGACAACCGAGTTAATAACTTCATCGGTGGGATGAAACACTTAAAGAACCTCGAATCCATGAAGATCGCAAGGATCAAGCAATGGATAGAGAAAAGCGTGAGCACCATGTGCGCTTCTCAGCATCAAAAGAGCTCCTGGAGCCATGTACTTAGCCAAATGATCAACAAATTTAACCTTGTCCTCTTTGTCCATGCCAACTAGCGAAGAAAACAACTTCATAATCTTTTAAGAGCATTTGTTTCATTCATTATATCATTGGTATGGAAGAACATTCTTTGGATAAGTCAGAATCAGATGAAAATAAGCCAATAGCCTGTGAATTGGCTAAAGGGTCAATATCATAGATATGAAAGGTGGCATTGGTAAGGTGTTTGGAGGCCAAGACAATTGAGGTAAGAGGAAGGGGACCTGAGCCCACAAAGGCAATTTTGCTAGGGACATGGGTGTAGTGTTGGCGAAGGATATTGAATTCAAGGAGGCTAAGTTTGAGATAATTAGAATAGTAAGGAAAAATATTGAGATGGTCAAGTGGGTTTTCATATGAGCCTAAAATGGTAGAGTAGTGACTCTCCAAAAGTCCCTCAGCCCCACCACGAAGCCTAATGAGCTTTGACCTCATTTCTTGCACCTTTTTGCACAGCTTGCTTTCATCAATAGGATTTGGTGGCATGCATGTGAGCACAAGTTTTGTGAAGATAGTGTCGACATCTTTGGAAGGCTTGAGATTTGCTCATACAACTCGCAGACTTTTTGAACCAAAGGCTCATCCTGGCAATCCATGTCAAAACAATAAGGTAATTGGCAGACTCTCCAAGGGAGGGTATTGAATTGAATGATAGAAAATTCAAGAGCTAGTTTCAGCTTCCAGTCCTCCATGGGGATCAGTATTTAAGGGCACTTGTTGGGCCCACATGGCACAGAAGGTTGGCCTTGTTCTTACATATTTTTAATAGAATATTTTGATTTAAAAAAAAAAAAAATAGAGTAATATTACAGACACAAATTATTTTTCAATGTTTTTACAAAATGTTGATGTGGCAAAATTTTATTAGTTTTTATTTATGTCCACCATTAATATCATTTTTTTATTTACCAATAATTATACATCACATTAGCAGTCTATAAAAATTTTTGTAAAATAATTTATATCACTAGCATTATTCATAAAATTATATGGAGTAGTTAGGTGCATGTGTCAAGAAAGAAACTCATTTCTTGAATTTGACATGCCAAGTTAACCTACTAGTTGATGTTATGCGTAATGTGCAATGTATATAAATTAAAATATTTTGTATGAAATAATATCATATTTCATGTATAATACTTTTTATGTGCTATAATATTTTGGGAAACTACTTCAATTATATTACATGTTATTAGAAAGAAGAGAGGTGCTACGTCTACAACATTTTTACAACATTTTTAGAACAAATCATGGGTGGTTAGTTATTATTGGTTCAAATTTGAATTTAGCATTGAGATTACTTTTTTAACCCAACAATAATAACCAGTAACAACCTGCCACTTAGAATTTGTTGTAAAAATGTTGTAAAATTGTTGTAGACATATCATTTCCCTAGAAAGAAAGGATAGCTATGGACCAATTGTTAGAAAATTATTGAATATTTTGGGAGTATTATAAATGTGTATTCTCTCCTCTCATATGAATTGTAGGTTTTATTATGAATTTAATTAGTGGGACCCACAATTATGTGAGAGGGGGAAATACACATTTATGGTACTCCGGAAGATTTAAAAATATTTAATTATTTTCACTAATTTAAGTTTAATTACAATTATCTTTTTTTTTTTTTGAGAAGTTCTTTTTTATTCTTGATTATAAGTATTCCGAATAGTTTTTGTTGCAATATAAATTTTATAATAAAAAAACCTTATAAATTATTTTTATATAAATAATTAATGCCCAATTATGAATAATTAATACATGAAAATTAATTAATACATTGACATATAAATGCAAAATATTTGATGGGGTGGAAGGTTAAATGAATAGAAGTTTCATGAAGGGAAATTCCAATGCTTATTTATGAGGTAGTTGAAGTCCATCAATTATATTCATTGTCACATCAATTTGTAAACTTTATATACTAAAACTTGTAATACTCTTTGAGTATTGCTAAAGATACAAACTTTTTTACAAAAAGAAATTTACAAACTACTGACGTGGTGAGTGGTTATTAGAAAATGAAAAAAAAAAATGATGCTAATAGTGATCTAAATGAAAACCAATAAGAATTTTGTCATATCAACAATTTGTAAAATTATTGTAAAATAGTTTGTGATTGTAGTATTACTCATACTCTTTAATTTTTTCATAGAAGTCTCATTCCTTCTTGAGAAATTGGCACTTGAAAAAACCTTAGAAATAATAAATATATGAAAATAAATCAATTTACTCTATTTATACTTTGTTTAATTACATAGTACAGAATGTTCAAGTGATAACCTAGTGCTAATGACTTCCTTTGTTATGCCCATATTTGTATAATTTAAAATATGAATGTATTATATTTAATAAATTATAAAATATAAAATTTTTTTTCAATTTATTTAAACATAAAATTATTTTATATTTTTATTGCAAGTATTATTAAATTTGCTTTTGACTTTTGATGGTTTTTGTTTTAATTGTTGTCAAAGGTGTAGTTATAGAATAGAGTATAATAAATACATACTCACTCTCACATAATTATGGGTTTAAATTCATCATAAGACTTGCGAGAAGGGTGTACACATTTTATTATACTCCAAGAGTATTCTATAATTTTTCCTTTTGAAGCAACTAAACATAAGGTTAAATGTCTTATTCCAAATAAATGATTTCTTATTCAAATTATAGATTAGGGAAATGTTAACCAATTCCCATAGGGAAATTGGTTTAGGAGCTATTTTTAGAAATATTTTATTGGGAGAGTGATAAAATATTAAATGTGGTTGACATCTTTTTTTATTTTCCATGAAAGTAGTGTCAAACCTTTCCTATTATGTTTTTTTTTTTTTTTTTTTTTTTATTTTTTTTTTACAAGATAGAAATTTTACTCTAGCCTAATCTAAGTGTATAAGTGTGTAAAGCTCCCTCCTGAAGACTCAAACTCTGGCCTTTGCCTTCACATCCCACACTTCACAAGCACTTATACTTGTAGAGTAACCATCGCATAAAAGATGTGCGGTAGTTATTATGGTTTATTAATAATTGCTCTAAGGGTATCCGTTAACATGACTTTAAAAACAAAAATATAAATTCTTTTATATAAGTAATTAATGCACCATTTATGGATAATTAATACTTGAGCTATCCAGAATCATTCGAAGACCCGACCCACTCGAGAAATTGACCAGATCTGATCCGATGCCAGTCGACTTGACTACTCTGGTGGTCGGTGGCAGGTCTTCACCATCTACCACCCAACTCCAGTGGGTCGGTTTTGGTTTCCCTCCCCTAAAACTTGAAAAACCCAAACCGATTGAAAGATACACAGATTCTGGCGAAAATTTCCAGATTTCGGTGAAAATTTTCTAGATTCCGACGAAAAAAACATAGATTTTGGCGAAAGTTTTCCAAATCCTAGTGAAAAAACCCAGATTCTGGCGATATTTCACTTAGATCTTGTGAGATTTTGACTGGATTTGGCGAAATCTCATCGAGTCCAATGAGATTTTTGTCGGATTTGAGTTTTTTTCACCGTTTTCTCATCGTCTTCTCAGATCTATGACTCCAATCGACTCGCCCGTCACCCGTTGAAGGTCTGATCTACTTGACCCGACTACTTCGGTGGTCGACGACAAGTGCAATTTTCTGCCACCCGATTCCAGCTGGTTGGTTTCGAATTGAGCACAAATCCAATCCGGACTGACCTGTGGACAACCCTAATTAATACATAGAAACACATTTATTTTCAACAAATACATGGAAATTAATACAAGAATAGTATATTCTCTTCCCTCCTCAAAGGATGCGCCTCTTGGAAGTTGGGACAACAGACCTTAGACCACTATGACCGAGATTCTTGCTTTTATATCCGCTGGCTGATGTCCCTGCGTGGAATGAACGGCATTTTGAAATATCTTGTACAAAATTATCTTATGACCTATCTACGTTACTTTTTTATTTTATTTTATGAACGACCTATCTATGTTACTTATTATGTGTTAATTGTTATGATGATATAATAAGGAATCAACTTCCTTTACTTTACATTTTACTAGATTTTCTTTTAAAAGAATGATATTTTGTTAGAAAGAGAGGAAATGCAAATTGTCGAAATCAATATAATTAAGAATAATAAACTGTTACTTTAATTTTAAAAAAAAATGGTGAAGAAAAAATTGCTAGAAGGGTGCAACTAGTGTGGCTTTTTAACATGCTATTAGTGGGGCTATTTGAACCGATGCCTTGAGGCATGTTAGCCCAAGCCCTTACCATGCATTAGGCCAAATTAGTAATCTATTACGTAATTGAGTGAATTGAAAAATATTTAATTATTTTTATTAGCTTAAGTGGATAATTATTTTTAATATTCTTAAATGCATGTTATTAAAATTTGCTTGTATCAATTGTTGGACATTCTTTCAATTATTGTAAAGGCTTAAAGCAACTACATTTGAGCAAGAATGTTTATATTCCAAGTTAATTGTTTCTTTTTTTATTTAATTATTTATACGATGTGTTTTTTACATAGAACATTAATAAAGGTGTACAACTTTTTTTTTTGGGTGGAGAATCAATATATCTACAACTTTTAAGCTACAACTTAAAGAAAAAAAAAAAAGCTACAACTTATTCAACCAAAAATAAATAAATACAACTTACTCAAAGGACTACCGTTATCAACTTTTTCCTTTTTTTTTTTTTTTTTGAAAAAAAAACTAACTGTTAAACACACACACACACACTTAATTACATTCTCTCACCAAACTCAAATACATTATTTAACCCAAAGTACCACTATAAAAGGACCTAAGTTAGTATATATGTACGTTCGTTATACGTAGACCAATAATAAAAATGCAATTGTCTCTATCTCAGTCGTATGAAACCTTCATCTACCCAATCAAGAAAAAAAGAAAAAAGAAAATCTACATTCTTAGGCCTTGTTTGGTTTAAAAAAATGATCACTCATCACTCAGTTTTCATCACCCATCACTCATCACTCAGTTTTTATCACTCATCACTCATCACTCATTACTCATCACTTAAAACACCCCACCCTGTTTGGCACCATCACTCATTTGTCATCACTCAATATTTTTCAACTATTTGTGGGCCCCATTTATGTACCTTGTGTAGCTTTTACTTTATATATTTATTTTTTTCCTTCAACTCCCAGTACCCAAACTCACCGAACTAGTGAAAAAAAAAAAAAAGGAAGAAGAACCCCAGCAACCCGAAAAAAAAAAAAAAAAAAAAAAAGAAACCCAGCAAACCGAAAGAAGGAAAGAAAAAAAAAAAAGAAAAAAAAAAGAGAAGAAACCCAGAAACCCGAAAAAAAAAAAAAAAAAAAAAAAAGGGAAGAAGAAACCCAGCAAACCGAAAGAAGGAAAGAAAAAAAAAAAAAAAAAAAGAAAGCAGAAGGAAGTTGATGGGACAAAGCACTGCACGAGGGGCCCACTGATGCACTCTATTTACGGAAATGCCACTGAATCATGGATGATGAAAATTGAAAACAATTGAAACTTGTTTTTTTTTTTATGCCTCATCACTCAAATTTTTGAGTGATGAATCACCAAAACAGAGTGACCAAAACAAAGTGATGGAGTCCAAACAACATTTTTTTCGTGGGTCCCACCAATTTTGGATGATGAGTGATGAGTTTTGGATCATATCATCCAAAACACCCTTCATCCAAACAACACCTTATTTTCCCAATTTTATTGTGTCTCCAATTTTTTATTAATAGAAAGAGGAGAGATGATTTTGTATTGTATATTTTATTGTGCAGATATATATTATTTTAATGTGTTGTATAGGAAAATAAAAGTTGGGATGTTGGGTGTGTTGTAAAATTGTATGGTATAATAGATAAAATAGCTTTTGAGAGGAAAAAATAATTTTTTTTGAAGAAACCGGATGCGAATGCTCTTATAATACTATTAATTTCAACAAAAATCAGATGTGCTATGCTAAAAGTAAGTTTATGCAAGTAGCAAGTGATGGACATACAAGATCTAAAACACAATCTATATAATACTAAAAACTAAAACGTAGCAATTAGTGTTGCTACGCTCACGTTGAGCCATGTCAGCAGCCATGTCATTACCATCTTTTTTCTTGAATTCCTTCTATAATTTTAAAATAATTTCCCAAAACTTTAAAATACTAAAAAAATGAAAATAATTCTGTTTTATCTCCGCTATAAAGCCCAATGTTTATAGCTTAATTACACAATAAAGCTCAAGCCCAAGCCCAAGCCCAAGCCCCAGCTTGTGTCACAGTTTCAAATGCCCTTCTATCTCCTCACCTTTTGGTTTACTGTGTTTCACGATTTTGTCTCCCCACCTTTTAAACGGCAACCCTTCATCAGTGTTAATTTTTCAATGGTTTCAATTCCTCAACGGCAACCCTTCAGCTTTTGCTAACGCTAGCCTATAACAATTGTCTCTCTGTCTTCCCTCCTTTGTCTCTTCCTCTCCTCATAATATATTAATACTGACAAAATGTGGATGATTCAATTCAGGTATTTGTGCTCTATTCTTGTGATTGACCCTTATAATTATTCAGTGTAAGGATTATATTATTTTGATTGAATTTTTTTTTTCTTTTAAAAATTTGTTACTGCCTCTTTCATGCTCTGATATGGATCATTGTTATTTTGATTTTTCTTTGTATTTGATTTTTTTTTAAGGATGTTGAATTTTTTATTGCTGTGTTTTTTAATTGGAGCTCTACCTCTTTTGTATTGTGGGTCGTATATGGGTCAGTGTGTTTTTGATTTCTTCGTGTAGTGCTGTTGTGTGGATACCTCAACAATTTGGTTTGGTTAACATATGAGATAGTTCTTGCTAGGGATACACCAACTGGGTGTTTTAATTGGAGTTCTAACTCTTTTGTGTTGTGGGTCATATATGGGTTTATGTAAATATTGTTTAAAGAGAGAGGCTAAACAGTTCATGTAGACTTATTTCCCATATGATATGAGGGGTTGCCCTAAATTAATAAAAAGTGAATCAAAGTGGTCCAAAATTTCCCATATTCGATGTTTTGGTAATGACGCTATTAAAATTCGTCCTCAGCTGCGTAGATTGGTCCAAGACAGATCCCAGCCGTAAGTTTTCTCATATTGAATTGACCAAACAATTATCAAAGATTGCCAAATTCCCTTTCAGTTTTTTGTTCTCTCTCTCTCTCTCTCTTAAATTTCCAGTTATACTTTAAGAAGCAACAATAAAATGGAATGTTCTGTTCTCTTTAGCTGCAAATGATCGAAATTCAAGAGCTGCATGTGATGACAAACCAAATAAGAGAAGCTCCAGATTTGTTTGCGCAATGGTAATACCAAAACAATGTGGTTAGTCCATCTTCTACTCTCTCTTTTCTTTTATAGATTTTTTTTCCTCTGTGTTATTTCCAAGTGTAATTCCCAAATTTTGAATGTGCCTGTAGGGTTATTTGATGATTATCCAGTTGGGGAGAGGTAAGAAATTTTTTTACCTGCAAACAAGTTCAGGTATTTAAATTTCTCCTTTTGCCCAAGTCATTATTTTCTTTCTCAGCATAACACAATGCTAGACTAATGCAATGACATATTTTTCTAGCTTAGATTATTGGGAGAATTTATGTGAAACAATCTTGGACAAAATTAAGGGTCTACTTAGATCCTTAGGAAATTTTAGGAAACATATGCATAATTTTTTAGATCTATAAAATTTTCATTTGCCCAAACTCAAACACTCAAAAACACCTCAAACAGTCTAAGTTTCATAGACTACAAAAAATCTTTTTTTACAAATTCCTGATGCAATAAGCTATTCTTGGTATAAAGTATGCATAATAAAAGAACACCAAAATCTACTTAAAATTCTGCAGGGCAAGGATTTTGTTATTATAAAGAAAACAAAATTTTCCCTATCCTAACTGCCTTGACTAAGTTAAGTAGGAAATATCTTATTCTTTTTTCCTTTTCCCATCTTGGATTTGTTCATTTCACATGTTAAGTAATGTTTGTAATTCCGTTTATCAAAAGCAAAAAAAAAAAAAAAAAAAGAAAGAAAAAAAAAGAAAGAAAGAAAGTCTCTAATTCCACTGTTTTACTATTTCATTTTTCCATCTACTCTACTTAATAGAGTGGAGAGTTGCCCCATTTATGATGACTCAATTCTTGATAGAGTCTTATGCAGGAATTGGAGTCTCAATTCTAATATCCCTTAAGTCCAAGTAATGGAATGGACTGGATACATCTGTATAGTTTTGTACATGTGATTTTGCTATAATTTGGGTTCTCCTTTACTGTAACAGTATCAGTCTTTGTGTTGTATATGGAGGTTGGAGGTTGCAGCAATATGTTGTACAGAATGATGCATAGCTTGCTTTACTGTCTGGTTGTGTGATTTCAACGACTATGTGTGTAGGTATGTGTAAGTATTTTCTGTCATTTTTGTGTGTAAGTATTTGGGTTGGGTCTTATCTTGTGTGATGTCAACGAATATGTAGTGTAAGAGTATAACTTTTGCTGTCATTTGTCAACCACTTTGTTTTATGGCTATTGAAATTTTTGTATAACTTAATTTGGTCCTTTGAATTGATTTTGTTGTGGACCTATTTTACGTGTAATTTAATAATTTTATAGAATTTGAGTTTGATTCATTTCTATCTGTTTAAAAGATTCAGTTTTTGGAAATTCTGAGAATTGGGGTTTTATATATTATTATTATTAATTTTTTTTTGAGATGTGGGTTTGTTTATAAATCTATTATAGGATTTTGGGCCTTGTATATTAATATTTGAATTGTTGTAATCTAGGACTTTTTAGGGATTTTTATAGGTTTGGGGTCATCGGGAAGATGGGTTTGATTGAATAAAGAAAAGGGGCTATTTGGCACATTATTTGTGAATTCATTAGCTTTCAGAAATAATAATGTTTTGTTTGGTTTTCGAGATAAGGTAGGAATAGAAAATTAATTTGGGTTTTTGACTGTGGATTGATTTTGATGTTCAATGTAACAGAACCTTGTGCTATTAGGGAGCCTGGTACAATTTTTCGTTTTAGTCCTAGAGTGGCTGTATAGCTTGGGGACTGAAACAAAATAAGTAGTAAGATTAAATATTTTGTTTCTTTTTTTTTCCAAGTGCTTTTCTCATCAACTAGAGGGTTGTTGTAATTTGATTCAATGAACCACCTTATGCTGGTTAGTGACACATTGGGCAACAGTTTGGATTTAGAAGTTGATGACTTAATTAAAGTGTGACAACATAGTGGATAAGGCGAATGTGGAAGGATCGTATCTAACTCAAGAGGCTTAAGGAAAGACCGAAGATTGTAGCCCAACAAGCTGTAGAGAAGCAGAAGCCCAAGCAGACCACTGAGATCAGGCTCGAAGTAGAGCACAAGATGGGATTCTCAAGTATATGCTGAAGCTGATGGAAGTTTGTAAAGCTTGCGGCTTTGTCTATGGTATCATTCCTAAGAAGGGTAAGCCAGTGATGAAGAGATTGAAGCAAACGAATTGGAAAGGCGAATGTGGAAGGATCGTATCAAACTCAAGAGGCTTAAGGAAAGACCAAAGATTGCAACCCAACAAGCTGTAGGAAAGCAGAAGCCTAAGCAGACCATTGAGATCAAGCTCGGAGGAAGTAGAGCCTAGGATGAGATTCTCAAGTATATGGAAGTTGATGGAAGCTGAATGGAAACACATTTGTATTCCAAATATAATTAAATGAATATAATCTCAAGTTTAGATGAGAATTCTGCATAGTTAAGAAAGTTTTTGACTTTGTTATAGAAACTGGCAAAAAAATTAAGCTTGAGAAGTGCATTTTTTTTAATATAGCAAAATTACAAATTTGATATCTAACTTCTGCATGTTGTAATACATTTCTCAACGTATTTTATTGACAAGCTTATATTAGTGGTACTTCAAATGAATGTGAGAACAACAATGGAAGAAGATACAAAAAGTACTTTAAAGTTGTCTTTCAATTTATTGGAAATTGATATTTTAGCATTTATTGGATATATGAGGATGTAAAGGATTGAAATTTTAATTTAAGTTTGATTTATATTTTTCATTTCGTAATTTAATGTTTCATATCAAGGATAGGAATCCTAATGTGAAATCAAAGATGAAAAAACAAAGAATTGTTTAAATTTTCGTACATAATAGCTTTCCCGTGCATCACACGGGGTAGCGACTAGTTAAAATAAATTATGCAATCATTTAAATGCTTTATTTCCTTTCTTTTTTGACTTGAATGCTTCTTTCCTTTCAATTCCATACATCTTTTAATTTTAGCTACTGTAATTAGGATTTTAGTTCAATATGGTTTATTAATTAACTTGAACTGTTCTCTATGATATGAGACTGTTCCACTAATCTTTATAATATAGACTCTTTTTTTCCTTTTAGGAGAGATCTGAAAATTTCATTAAGAAAAATAAGCCAACTTGACTTGTACGACTGCTAACGGGTGTGGTGGATTAGTGGGACATTTTCTATCCACACAAAAGAATTTGTGATATGTAAAACATGTTTAATAAGGTTATGAGTTAGTCATAGAGTTGTCTTCATGACAAATATGAGAAAAACTTATAACCTCTGTAATTATTTCAGCGTCTTGTATCAAATGACCAAACGAGGCCATAGAAATAGATTTCACTACCAGAGGATGAATAGAAATTTTCATATATTAGATAAAGTAATCAACTCATTCATCTGCTTGTCATTCCCCACCCCTCCCCCCCACCCTCCCAAAAAAAAAAGGTACAAGATATTTTAATTTTAATAGATTATTCTCCTGCAATAGCAGCACCTAGCATTTATTTTTATTATTAATTTATTTGTATTATTATTATTAATTTTTTTATTTTTTTATTTTTTATGAATGGTTTCATGCCTTAAAAAACATTGGAAGTATATCTGTGTCTATAAGACACTAGAGTTTTGATCCCAATGACGACATTTACGGCACCAAGCTCATTGTTTTATATTTAATTAATGGTAGCTTAATGTACATATATATACTTTTTAATAATTTAATTTTTTTTAGAAGAGTTTTTTAGTTTACCATTTAACTTTTTTTTTTTTTTTTGGAAAACTATATAATAGAAGCTTATATTTATAATTTCTTTATACTAATAACAGTTTGAAAACTAAATTTACATCTTCGGAAAGATGAAAAATAACGTTAAACTGTAATGTTTCAAAATAAGATCTAACTTAAACCTAATTAATATGGTTACTAGTTTCCATATATATAATAATTTAATTATTTTATGCACTTCATGGTTAAAATTATATTTTTCATAACTAACTGTGTAGAAAGTATAACATAATTTTAAATTTTAAATAATTTTACACTAGATACATTGTAGTAATATTTAATTTAAACTAAGAAATATATTTTAGAGATTTATTTTAATTTAAAATTGGTAAAATATAAAGTGGAATATAAAAAAGTGAGATGGAGGCTAGAATTTTATAATTCTCATCATCTCTGTTGTTACATTCAAGAATCATACAATAATTAGGAAAATGATTGAATACTCCAAGAGTATCATAAATGTGTACTCTCTCATTTCACATGAATTGTGGGTCCCACTATAAATTTAATTAATGGGACCCACAGTTATGTGAGAAGAGGGAGTGCGCATTTATAGTACTCTGAGAGTACTCAATAATTACCCCGATAATTAAGTCTCCTTTGACAAGGAAATCAACCATATTTTCTTGAGCATTCTTAATCATTAGTATCACTCAGTTCGCACTAGTTGGCAAAATAAAAACATAAACCCAGCTTGTCTTATCCTATTATTAGAGATTCAAAGACATGAAATTGGGTCGGCTGCCGGCCGCCACAAGTAAAAATTTTCTCATTGCAAGTTCAACTCGATTGATTTGTTATTGGATTATACTTTTTTTTTTATTGGATACTAGATAGAATTTCTACTCTAGCCTAATCTAATCTAAGTGTATAGGCGTGTGAAGTTCCCTTCTGGAGACTTGAACTCCAGCCCTTACCATCCACACCTTACAAGTATTTATACTTGTAGAGTGACTACCGCACCAACGATGCGCGGTGGTTGGATTATACTTTCGGATATATACGTGGATAAACTTAGCAAAAGGATGAAAAAGACTAATTTCCTTGATTTCAGTAGTTTGTCTATTTATTAACTACTCCTATATTGAAATATAATGATGGAAAAAAAAAATATACATATATATATATATATATATATATATATATATATATATATATTTATATTTTAAGATTTAGCCAATTTTAAGAGGTTGGTGTGAAATCATAAGCTACCCAAAAATTTTGAGATTTTTTTTAGGGAACAAATTTTTTTTTTTTTTTTGTTGAGATTAAAACTTAATTATTGTTGTTGTTTTTGTTAACTATACATTCGTTAAAAATTGCTATTCTTTAATTTGTGTGATTATAATAAGCCATTTTGCTTTTCTTTTTTAACTTTTTAGTGATTACACAAATAATTTTAACCTTGTAAATCCTAACTAAATCAAAATTGTTGGATAGATAACACCTTAGAGAGGGGTCAATTGAGAGCTAAATATATTACATTGGTTCAAATGTTATATATTATGGCCTCGAATGACATCTCTCCAATGTGTTATCTTCTCAACAAGTAATATTAAAGATAATGGAGGTGAGTAGCGACCGGCCTAGATTATCATGATCTCTTTCATAGTTGGAGTAGGAGCATGTCTTTTTCACAGTTGGAGTAAGAATGGGGGTGCATATAGTTGCAGCCCAATAAGCATACATTGCATAAGGTAAAGATCAACATTGTAGTATTGCCCATTGATGAGCATGTGACGTTGAAACGTGATTCCATGAATGATGTATAAAATGGCCATAGATAACATGCTGGGGAAGGAAAAAATCCATAGACAAAGAGAAGCTTAATTTATTCATGACCCATAAAGGGGTCTTAAAACCTATAAAGAGGCAATGAGTCACACTTGAGGGGGAGATTATTAGATATACACCAATAATTAATATAACATATATGGACTTAACCCAAAAGTTTAAGTTTATGAATTTGGGCCTCAATAAGCTATGTTAATTTCTTAAGTCATATTTTTTTTCCTTTGTATTAAAATTCCACTCACATGTGTGTATATCCAATGAAAAGTAGAAATTCCTAAGGAAGCACTTAACCTAACCCTAATTTCTCTAATTCCAATCAAGCAATAGAATTTAAGCAAAATTGACATTAAACACAGGTGCAGTAGAGTTTAGTGCTTCTCAACATACACACAATTTTATTCTTTTTTGATAGTTCAATAATTATAATGAGGAAGGGGATTTAAATTCTAAATGTCTCACCGAATAAGAACAAATGGACCAAATAGGACTGAAGTGGACAAAATGGACAGAATGTGACCAAATTGGACCGAATAGGACTGAAGTGGATAGAATGTATTGAACAGGACCAAATTAGACCGAATAGGACCAAAGTGGACTCAATAGAACCAAAGTAGACAAAATAGACTGAATAGGACCAAGGTGAACCGAATAGCCCGAATAGGACTGAAGTGGATAAAAGTGGACAAAATGAACTGAAAAGGACTAATGTGGACCGAATAGAACCAAAGTAGACAAAATGGACCGAATAGGAGCAAAGTGGACAGGATGGACTAAATAAGACCTAAGTAAGACCAATGCGGACTGAATAAGGCCAATGTGGACTGAATGGACCGAAGTGGACAGAATAAGACCGAATGAGCTGAATTAGAGCGAATAGAACTTTAGTGGACAGAATAAACTAATTAGGACCGAATGGGACCAAAGAGGACAGAATGGACCAAATTAGACTTTTGAAAATTTGTTAAAACAAGCTTCCTTGTGTTACAATAAAATGGTATTATGCACCCCAGATGATGGAATTTCCCATTTTACGTGCATTGATTTCTGTTCAAATCAATCTTCTACTGACTATATCCATCATGTAATGTAATGTGATGTGTTCTTTCTATTGAAATTAATCTTCTACTGAGTATTTCAATCATGTAATTTAATGCAATGTTGTCTTTAATGTTTACCAAGAAAAAGGAAAAAACCTGTCATTGATTAATCACTAAAAGTGGCTAAATAATTAACATAGTAACTTGATTGAAAAAAGTAATGAAGGTTGACAAAATTCAGTTTATGCAATTACAAGCATTACAAGCTGGTTTAAGCTTAACTAGAATCACTAAATACAACAGACTTTAGTGAGCTATAGTTTCGGTTAAAAGGGAAAACTGTTTTGCAAGAAAATTTTCCCAATTTTCTTTAATCAAAAACTCGAATTTACAATAGGTCAGCTCTGTGTTTGTGTGTGTGTATACACACACACACACACACATTAAAACAGAGCATGTGATGGTTCTGTATGGCTCCATCAGCTTGTAATCTCCACCAGACAGACGCCACCAGTAAAAGTTCCTAGATAAAATGCCATGGTCTGAAGTAGACTGGCTTTGGATTTTTAGACTTCGGCTGATACTTCATCTCAACAATAGGCACTATGTCTTTTTTTGTCTGGAGCAGAGAGTTTCTAGAAAACTTTGTAGTACGAACAGGCACCTCATAGATCCCAGACTGAAGCTTCAATAGCTATGTTGGATTGTTCCTCTGATGTAGTATTGACAACCTGCTTATGAAAGGATCAGAAAACAATTGCACAATTACGTGTCATCTCTAGATGTGGTAACTTTTAATAGCATAAAGTACGAAGAATGTCTTCTAGTTAGATGCGTTAGTTTCATATGTGCTCTTCCGAAACATTAATTTGCTTTAAGAAACACAAAATAAAATCAAATATGAGCATAATTGCCAGATTTTTATTATTATTAAACTTTGTATTTATTCTTATTAAATATATAATCTGTCCGAGCGAAATTCAGTTTCATTTATTGAACAGAGCGATTTGTCCAGCTCAATATGTGTTCTACGAAAATAGAACATCAAATATATATATTATATATATATTGTTGTTGTTTCTCAAGTAAATCATATATTCTATAAATTTATAATATGTGCAACAGGCCTTCAACTATTATAAATTATAAAGATCCAAATTAGTGTGAGGTAGATAAAATGGTTTCTAACCGTACTGATCTATATATATATACACACACACACACGCAATACTGGCATAAATTATGAACTTCTATTAATTAATATTGGGAAAAGATGAGCGTGGTAATTACTTCAACCAAATGATGTACCTCACCCTAATAATAAACGTCGTATGAAGGTTTTTCTACTTTCTAGTATTAGGCTAGTAAATTATTGTGGAAAAGCCTGCTAAGTGGTATTATATGTTCTCTTTTATCAGCAGAATCAAGTTTCTAATCCCCTCTCTCGTTGCTTTTTTATTAATTTTTTTGGAAGTATTATTATTGTAACTATAATTCTTTTCCTTAAAATGAAAAATATTATGGAAAAGATCAAAAGAATATATACAACTCACCATGAGGATTTATAATCAATCTCAACCCCAAGGGGTTGGCTATGTAGTTCTTTAAGGCCTCATGATATTCAAGGACTTCTGCATTCATTACCTCTTATCAGTATCTTGGGGACCACCCCCATATGGGATTCCTTAATGTAATAACTTGGTGTGCGTGAGACGAGAGAACTGCAAAAAAATAATCAATCTCGAAACTTTGGGATTAAGGAATTGTTGTTATTTCATAAACAAAGATACAGGAATGGAAATCAAAATCAAAGTATTACCAACCTACAGGGAGCTTCTTGACGTAGTTCATGCAATTGGATTTGATGTGTTGTGGTAAGGTTGGAACAATTGTCATTGGATATAGAGGGATTTAAATTCATCATGTCCTAGCAATGCGACAGTTACTTCTTACCCCGAAGTCTAATGACTTGCATCAAGTAACACAAAACTCCTGAAATAAAATGACCCTAGACACATATCAAAAAGGAAAAGAAATGCAAGTATATATAAAACTACCAACTGGATCTGTAAGATGGAGAAAAATGCAGCTAATTGTCTAGCAAAATTTGTTGCTGCTCATAGGTCTTCTGATGCAGATTGATTAAGGAAGAATAAAATATTTTAATATTTTATGTTGTTTTCTTTTTCCTTGTTGAATTAGGATTTATTTACTCTAGTACTTTGAAGTAAAATCCTTTTCCTAGTTGAATTGATATTTTAATTGTTTTTCTTTTCCTAGTTAAATTGTTTTTCCTTTCTCAAGTAGAAGTAGGTTTATTATTTCTTTTCCTAAAAGGAGTAGGAGAAATTCTATTCTTATAAATACTCTTTATAGAGGGGTTGATTATTATTGTTATGTGTTGATTAATAAAAGTTTGTTAGAGATGTTTTCTCTATTATTTTGCCTGCTAGCCTAGTGTTCTTGTAGAACTTAGGTTTCATGGAAAAGTTGTAGTAATTGTGTGTTACAGATTCTGCTTTTACACGCCCATGTTGCATCAGTTGGTATCAGAGTATGGTTAGATTCCTACCATGGCACGGGGATCACATGGGGGAAGGCACGTTGCTGTAGATGGTGAGTATGAATGCGATGAGGTTGCACGCAATGAGCAATTAGAGGCGTTCTTTCAATGAATAGAGGAGTGGTTTGATGTGCTTTCAAAGCAGCTCACCGCCTTAGCTGTTGAAAACCGACCTCAAAACTACCATCCAAATCCACGTTATGTGGAGGAGGAGTATTTTGATGTTAAGGAGGAGGAGTACAATATCAAAAAGGAGGATGAATACATTGAAAGAGTTTGTGTAGTAAATTGGGATTCTCCACCAATTTATGATGACTATCTTGAAGATTATAGTCAAGGAGACAAGATTGAGCTTGATAAAAATAAAGTCATATATATACAAGGTGAGCCCATGACTCACACTATTGATGAGACTTTCGACGTTCAAAGACAAAAGGTTATTGATTTTACTGATTACAATCATAGGTTGGTACAATCAGTTTGTTCAGTAGTAGACGAGTTCTCAATTGATGAACAAAGTTCCAATCTGCTAAAGCTTGAACTTGAACACATTAGACACTATGATTTCATTGGGGTTGATGAGCTTTTCTCAAAATTTTTTGGTAATATAGTTAACATCAATTTGGAAAGATTAATGGACAACGTTATTGATCCCTTCTAGGAGGATTTTATTGAACAAGAATTGATAGAGGTCAACAAGAGGCGTAAACGAGTGATTTTAAGTAATCTTTGTGGAGGAGGAAATATGAAGTTTTTGGATATGTACATGGATTCTTTTTTAGTACTTGCTTCATATATCCCACAGTGGCAAAAGAGGTCAAGAATAAAAATCCGTACATCAAGATTTATTATGAGTGAGAAAAGATTGATAAGTAGCATACTAATTCGTCTTGTCTTGCACAGAAGAATAGGATGGAGAGGATTATTCGGGGTTCCAATTGATCGTGGAAGATTGCCACAAAATTCGAGGACGAGTTTTCCCTAACCCCGAGAGAATGATGCAGATTGATCAAGGAAGAATAAAATATTTTAATATTTTATGTTGTTTTCTTTTTCCTTGTTGAATTAGGATTTATTTACTCTAGTACTTTGAAGTAAAATCCTTTTCCTAGTTGAATTGAGATTTTAATTGTTTTTTTTTTCCTAGTTAAATTGTTTTTCCTTTCTCAAATAGAAGTAGGTTTATTATTTCTTTTCCTAAAAGGAGTAGGAGAAATTTTATTCATATAAATACTCTTTATAGAGGGGTTGATTATTATTGTTATGTGTTGATTAATAAAAGTTTGTTAGAGATGTTTTCTCTATTATTTTGCCTGCTAGCCTAGTGTTCTTGTAGAACTTAGGTTTCGTGGAAGAGTTGTAGTAATTGTGTGTTACAGATTCTGCTTCTACACGCCCACGCTGCATCATCTTCCCTTTGTTGTATTAAGTATCTTCTTCCTGCAGCAGTTGTGGATGCTTGCAGGAAAGATGCCTCTTATGTTTATCTTGTTTGAATAATACTCTCTTTTGTTACCAAAAAAAAAAAAAAAAAAAAACACTATGGAGAAAGATGTTGACTTACAAAAGTTTATTAGGCTTCCAAATTCATCAAAGCTCCCACTTTCACACGGATTCCAGACAATCAGAGTCATCATAAACGCCATAAATTCCGAAACCAATTTCCCAAACGCAGCATTAGACTTCCAATTCGATTAAGGTTCCATATCCTCTCTGTGCCTGTCATGACATTAGAGCTACCCTCTCCACTATGTCCAGGCTCGTCACTGAAGCTACCTTCACAACAATCTCTGAAGCTACCTTCTCCACTAAGCCCAGCCTCATCACTGACTACAATCTCTGAAGCTACCTTCTCCACCAGGTCCAGCCTCATCACTGAAGCTACCTTCTCCATCGGAAAAGAAATCCATCTCATTTGTTTGGCTGAGATCTTCAATGTCTTGCTTAAATACAAAATGGACCCCGCATTTGTTAATCTTCAAGCCTGTACCTTCTGTTTTAAATTCAGTCTGATGATCAAATTCATTCTCCTCAATTTCGTGCAACCCATTTGAATGTACATAGCTCGTGCCTTCTGTTTTAAAACCAATCTGACGATGAAATCCATTCTCCTCAATTCTGCGCAACCGATTTGAATGTACATAGCTCGTACCTTCTGTTTTTAAATCAATCTGATGATCTAGTCCAATCTCAATTTTGTCCAACCCACATGAATATAAATAGCCTGTACCTTCTTTTTTAAAATCAATCTGAAGATCAAATTTAATCTCCAGAATTTTGCACCCCCCTTGAAAGAGCCTATGGAGGTATTCTCTACGCAAATAAATCAGCCAAAGGTGACTTGGTTTAACCTGACCAATTTTTTCGGGAAAGGGAAATAATATGCACGCTTTGGAGGCAGTTGATCTGTCAACTCCATCATTTGGATAGGACGCAATGGAACAACGAAGCATATGTCTCGTTCTATCATGAGATCCACTACCAAACAAACCGCCTAGGCCAGAAGGAAGATACTCAAAAGCAGCGCACATTCCGATTGCCAAACATTTCGCACCAAAATTGGGAGGCACTTTCAGAGTCACTGAAGCCCCCTCACTTTGATGGGTAAAAAATTTAGGGAATTTTTTTCCAGGAACAACGAGTTCATATCTATTTGTTCTTGAGAAGTCAGCATAACAGAGTTCCTGAAACATAAAAGTCACGATGTTTGAGAGAGAGAGAGAGAGAGAGAGAGAGAGAGAGAGAGAGAGAGAGAGTACCTGAAAGTAACATGATAGCAATGTTAAAAGCTTGTCACTGAAACCTTGATTGTCAGCCAATTTGAAGCAATTGAGAAGATAGACATTTGGCTCAAAAGGGCTTTCCTGTTTTAATTGATTAGGTAATGTTTCTAGTGAGGTACAACCATTTGCCCAAATATTTCCAATAGATAATGGAATTTGTGGCAAAGATCGAAGACTAGTGCAATTCTCAATATACATATCCTTCAACTTAGATAGACGAATGATGCTTTGAGGAAGGCAAACAAAATTATTTTCACTTAGATTTAGTTTTTCTAAGAGGTGCAATCTGTCAATATCATTAGGTACTGCTTGAAGATTGCAATTCCTTAATTCTAGATTGACTAAAGAACGCAAAAAAGATAGGGAAGGAACTTCCAAACGCACAGGATTTGGACTCCGCATAGACAATGTCCCTTCACATCCATGAAAACGTAGTACTTCGAGATTTTTTATGAGAAAGATAGAGGAAGGTGGCTCTCTCACAGCAGTTTCAATAATTTCTAGCTTCTTTAGGCCTATGAGATTTCCATCTTCAAGTTTTGAGCAGCCAGATAAAGTGAGAGTTTCAATATTTGTAAAATTACAAATAGAATTTGGAATACTCAGAAGTTCCTTACAATCGCTTAGATTCAATGAAGTAAGATAAGATAAATGCTTGAATGATGATGGTAGTTCTCTTATGGCAGTTTTATTCACATCTAGCTCCTTCAAACCTGTGAGATTCCCCAACTTCTTTGGCAATCTGTCAAGTGATGAGCAACCAGAAAGAGTGAGCGCTTTTAGATTTGTCATACTACAAATGGTATCTGGGAGACTCAAAAGGTCCTTGCAATCACTTAGATTCAATGAAGTCAAGCCAATTAAACGCTCCACTGATGATGGTAGTTCACTTATAGCAATTCCAATCACTTCCAGCTTCTCTAGGCATTCAAGATTTCCTAGATTCGTTGGCAATCTGTTAAGTCTTGAGCAACCAAATAGAGTGAGTGTTTTTAGAGATGTCAAACAACAAATGGAATCAGGAAGACTTAAAAGGGATTTGCAGTCTCTCAGATTCAATAGAGTAAGACCAATTAAACGTTTTATTGATATTGGCAGTCCTTCTATAGCAGTCCCAGCCAAAACAAGGTGTGCTAAGTGTGACATATTTCCCACAATCTCTGGAAACTTCTTCAACCTTAAACAACCGTTAAGAACAAAAATTTCAAGAGATTCCAAGCTGATCTTGCATGGAATACTTTCAAGACATACACAACCATCCAAATTCAATAACATAAGTTTTTTAAGATATCCAAGTGATGGGTGAATCTTAGACAAACTTGTACAATCTTTAAGAATTAGCTTCTCAAGATTTGGGACTTCAGTGGCGTCAGGGATCATGATCAAGTCCTTGGAGTAACTGAGATTGATGTGTTTTAACATCTTTGAAATCTATTATATATATAAAGTAAATAAAGAAAATTAGAACATTTTGAACATAATATTTATTTTAAGGAAAAAAAAAAAAAGCACATTGTTGCATTAGCGAAAATCTTACCTTAATTCCCTTCCATATTTGCTTTAAACTACTGGCCCGCATAATGAGTTCAATGAGTTTATTTGGATGGAAACTTTCTGGCAAGGATTCCAAAGGATATTTTTCCCAGTTCATAAAACATAATTCATTAGAAAGATAATCTAGACCTTGGGGAAGGTGGACGTGATTGATTTGAAGCAATCTTAAGTTTATCATCTTTGAGAAGACTTCAGCCTTCAATTGTTCATTTTCTCCTAAAAAAGATGAGCTAAGGAATATGCCTTTAACTTTTTGTGTTCCCTAGTAACAAAAGAGAGAGATAGAGAGAATAAGCATATTGTTAGATAAGAAACACTCAGCTGTATTGCCCAAATATATAAGATAAGAAAACTTAAAAATTGGTATAGTGGACTTACTATATTATGTTTCAATACATGAAAGATATCATTACTAAGCCACAACCTACTTTGTTGACTGAGCTCATAAAGGGATTCACGGCGAACAATTTCCCTACCAAAATCTTGTAATGTATCATGCATCCACAATGTTCCAAAACGTGAGATGTTTATGAAAGATTTTTCCTTAAGACTATCTATTTCTATGCTTATTTGTAGTATACTTGCTACCCAACCTTTGTTCTCCCCTTTGAAGAAACAAGCAATATCTAAAAACAAGTTTTTCTCTTTGGAATCTAAGCCATTATAACTGATTGCAAAAGCATTCATCAATTTTTCTGGAGGATCTTCTTTCAGCTTAGCTAGGATATGTTTCCAAACAACTAGTTCTCTTTGCATCAAGCTAGCACCCAAAACTTTGAGAGCTAAAGGAAGTCCACCAGCATAATGAATAACATTTGCGGATAGCTCCTTGAAATCTTCTGGAGGGTAGTCCTTCTTGAAGACTTCCCTACTAAAGAGTTTTAAAGCTTCAACATAATTCAGTTTATTAACCTCATATATTTCAGCTTCAGTCATATGATGTGTGATCAATAGACGTTGATCTCTGGTTGTTATAATGATTCTACTCCCTGGACCAAACCAGTCTCTCTTTCTTGCTAATGCTTCTAATTGTTCAGGTTGATCCACATCATCAAGAATGATAAGAACCTTTTTCTTATGTAATCTATCCTTTATCATATTGATTCCCCACTGAATGTCCCGTATTCGGATGTTGCTTTCAATCAAGATATCATCAAGAAGTTGTTTTTGTAGAGAAATTAGACCATTTTTACAACTTTCTTCTCTAACATTGGCAATAAAGCTACTGGCATCAAAATGATAATGAATCCTTTGATGAAGGACTCGTGCTAGGGTTGTTTTACCCATTCCACCCATTCCCCAAATTCCTATAAAACGTACATCTTCCAACCCAATGCCTAAATATGAATTTTTTATTTCTGTCACACGAGAGTCCAGTCCAACACAATGCTCGTGAACATTTGAGTATGTAGAATTCAACTGACCATATATCTTCCTGACAATCTCTTCAATAACTGGTGACTCACTCCTACAAAGAGGAATATTGAACAAAAAATTTATTGAGTCAGAAAAAGAGGCAAAAGGCTCAGAAAAAAATATTTCATAAATTTCAATTTAATTACTATAGCAAAGGGAATTCTGTTCTCAAAAAAGGAAAAAAAGAAAGAAAGAAGGAATTCTAAATTTCAATATAGGAAGAAAGAAAGAAAGAAAGAAAAATAAAGATAAAAAAAATAGACCAAACAAGATTTGCACTACATAGTTGGGCATCTGGACTTATCATTTGCTTGAATACTTTTTCTTTGATTACTAAAGCTGTACTAGAGAAAACATAAGTTAGTGCCGTTGCGGAAGGCAGGAAAAAAAACGTTGTAATTAGGTGAAAGTGATATGCGAAGTGGTTCCTTGACCAAAAAAAAAAAAAAAAAAAAGGAAAAAAGATCTACGGCCTTTGTTTGGAATGATTGAAAAGAAACAATTGCCTTTTTGAATCTGAAATTAACAGCCTTCAATAAAGCTTCAGATATTTTTCTAACTATTTCTAGTTCTTTTCTGCATGGTGGCTTAATTTTTTTTTTGTAACTATTTCTAGTCCTTTTCTTTGTAGCATGTCATATTATATTAAGTGTAGGCTTGTAGCTTCACTATTTTTCTAATTCAGCTTTAGGAATTCTTTAAGCTTTCGTTGCTTGAGGATATTTTTCTCTACAAAAAAAATTGAATTTGTAAGTGATGGCGTAGATGATGCCAATAATTTATTTAAATAGAAAAGTAAAAATAGAGGAAAAAATAGGGGCAAATTTCACTTTAAAGATTATTGAGTTTCTAATTGAGATTATGCCAAACATTTATTTAAATGAAGAAAAAAATTAAGGGAAAAAAGGGGGCGAATTTTACTAAATTAGGGATAGTCCAAATTAAAGCATATATTATCAAAAGTTTCAAATTAAACTTTGAACTTTTGAAAGGTAACAAATTTATTTATTTATTTTCAGTTATTTTTGAGTAGGAGGTTACAAACTAAATCTTGGAGTTAAATTTTGTGTAACTCCATTCAAATAAACGAGAGAGAGAGAGAGAGAGAGAGAGAGAGAGGCATGTTACAAATTTTTATTAATTCTGTACTTATTCTGAAGATTACGCTACCTGCATCTGTTACGGTTGAATAAGAATCATCTGCTCCCAATTTTACAATTGGTGTTGTATATTGAGTTTTGTAACAAGTGTTCGTTTGCAAATTAGTTGAAAATATTTTTGTAATTAGTGTTGAAGGATTAAGAGCTGGTGCCTTTTATAAGTAGATTTTTTTTTAGAATATTTTATAAGTAGAGTTCATTCACTCGCAATTGAATATTTATTGAGGCTATTGTTGTTAGTTTCCATGTTTAAAAGTAAAACTATTTAAAAAACCAAAAAAGAAAAATGTTCAAGTTCAAGGTTTTTAAGGCCAAACAATGATGACATCATAAATAATTTAATAAATAAATATAGAAAATGAAACAAATTTGTAAAAATAAGTAATATTGATCTAAAGATACAGAGAAATTAAATCATTTTCAAATATATTTTCACATCTTTTATAAAAGAAAAAATAGAAATAATAAAGTATAAAAAAAAATTACAATTAATCTTTCAAGTATATTAGTTTTGAGGAAAATTGAGCTGTATATTAGACATAATGATAAATGCTAAGTATATTGTTTATAATAAAAATCAATATAAAAAGTTTATTATTTTATTGGTAGGTATCATAAACGATTTTAATAGAAATAATTCTTTGAAATGTATTTAGATCCAATAGTTTTTCTTTCCTAACCAAAACCAAGCGTGTAGCCCAGTGTGTCATATTGGACAATTAAAGGAGCCTTATGGGTGGGATTTCCAGACCTTGAGCTGCAGGTTCCCCGTCAGATCGGCCGGTTTGGATTGGATTTCAAAACTACGGTTATCTTCCCAACCAACCAAAATATGACATGCTTCTCTCTCTCTCTCTCCATTGACTCCATTGTTCGGTTTTTTGGTAGAAAGTGAATTCAACTCAATTAGAATCTGAACCTTAAAGGTTGTTGCATACAAGATCCAAGGACGGGTATGTTAGAAATTGTCTCAAATTCCTAATTTGATTTGGTTTGTTTTTTTTTGGTATGAAAAGAAAGCCTATTCCTTTCCTTGTCCTCCAACAAAAGAATTCCATGTCTATGTATCCATATTTACCTATCAATAGGTATCGTAGTCTTATAAATAGATAATACAACAAAAAGTTTTGTGACTTTGGCCCAAGGATCCTCTCACATGGGATTATGGTGATTTGTCTTGATCAAGGAAGTGTATACTATTGATTGATATGTTGGTGTGTCTTAAGTGTGTAAGGTACACTGAATTGAACTGCTGTGAGATTTATTGTTCTATTAACTATTGTCATCTAAGCAATAAATTTCACGACTGCCATTTACATAGACTTCCAATTCCAAGAGGATGGTGAACTCAAACATAAAATGTTGGTTTCTTATATCAAAGTGAGATATTGCATTTTCAAAACCTTAGTACGTTAGGTAATTGTATATAGTATTCTGGTAACACATATTTTCAAGATGAAATCCATAAGCTCTTTTTTGAGACGCAAAACATCCTCTAGAGATAGGTTTGATGGGAATTGGTTATTTAAAGTGTTTGGCTTGACCAATTTAGTAAATAGTTACTAAATTTATATTTAATGAAATTAGATTTCATAAATATAAGAATAATTGGAAGATTTAACTTTGGACTCAAGGAAATAAGATGTAGTGATTTACAAAGTGACAATAACTTTTATGATTTTTTTCACTATGGGTGCTTTCATGAAGGAGTCAAATGTTAAATATTTTATTAATAAAAATATAGAATGCAATTATATTTTTATAGTTGAATAAAATATAAATGGTAACCTTAGGCTTGTCAAGAGTTGACAAGAGGCCTAAAGGTCATTGGGTGTAGTGTTTTAATTTCCCTTTGGTCCTGTATCAAGCCCTATGCTAAAGCCCAAATGGGCCGGCCCAATAGCTAATCCAATTATAAAGGATCAATTTAAGTCAATAACCATTCTCTCTAATTCACTTGTAATTGTATGTTAGGTTCTATATATGTATAGGATAAATTGGCAAACTCGTGAACACAAACTTATCGAAATATAGATCACAGTATCTATAAGTTTGATTAGACAATGCTCAAGATGTTGCAAGTAAGAGTACAAAAAGAAGGAAGCTGCTGGTTTAAGGAATGTGTTTTTAGTAGTTTCAATCGATCGAAGTTGTTGTTCGATCGATCGAAGTTGTTGTTCGATCGATCGAAGTTTGCATCAGCAGAATTGTTTTGCAGCTCATTAGCCCATCAAACGTTTAGGGTTTTAGTCCTATTCACTAAGTATAAAAAGAAAACCCTAATGCATGTTTTCTAAGACTTGAAGAGCTACTCTTTTGAGCTATGAAAGGCTTTGTGCCTTCTACTCTTTCAAGCTTCTAATAGAAATCACACTCACAATATAGTACTGGTGGAATCAAGTTGCAATCCAAGCTTTAGCTATCAAGCCTACTAGAGATCTAAAACATGAACTGGAGATTCATATTGGAACATATCCATACCAGAGAAGTCCGTGGGATTCAGAGCTAGGTTTGTTAACTTCAGTTAGGTTTACTATGAATTAATATTTTGACTATAAATCTCTATCTAATAGTGGATTGTTCTCTTTGGAATTGGTCCCCTTAAGTTTTTCCTTTGGAACAAGTTTGTTCATAAAGTTTTCTGAATCATCATATCATTATGTGTAAGGGCCCTTTATGCTCCTGGGCTAGGGCCCTTTCTGCTGTGGGTGGGTTGGAGAGTTGGGCCTAGCTCACTATTCTAGTAAGACCTTGCAAAAGGGCCAGTCTATGCACAAGACAAACATCCCAAAAGAAAGACAACAAATAACAGTAAAGGTATGTGTATAAATACACACATATTTATGCGCATGTATGTAATTATATAGTTATATGTATTATGGCAGAAAGGTTAGTCAGAGAGAAAACAATTAACATATTTATAACAGCAAAATGTAGATGATGGGTCTTTCGCAGGAAGTGAATCCCAAACTCCAACTCGGACAACCTTATTATTGGGCTAAGCCATCAAAGTAGTGCATTTTGGAGAATGGATCTAGATAGCTACTTCTGTTTTGTTGGGATTACAAAGAGTGAGTTTGCTACGAGAGAGAGGGAAAAAGATTGCCTATTGATGCATGTCTTTTTTGCTGTATTCACTCTTTTTGCCTTTACTTCGCTCTTTTTCTTTTCTCTCTTATTTCCTATTCAATTCTCTCTATTTCTTGCTTTAGTCGTTATCCCCCTTCCATTTATTGCTATTGTTCCTATTTATTCTGAGTTAATCCTATGTGACTTCTTACTTTTGCCTTTATTGCTTACCAACCATTTTCGTCTACTGTGAACACCTTCTCAGAGCTGCCCACTACCCTGCTGGCCGTTCGGCCTCCACTACACCTAGGCATGCCCGGTGTTCTCTCTCTTCCACTACCAGTCCCACGACAAATTCTTATTTGTTTGATTCTGCGGTGAGTCTTTCTCTCTCTTTTCGACGAGTAAAGCTTTGGGTCTCTCTTTACCTATCCCTCTAGCATGCATTTAGTAGTCCCAACCATTTGCTAACTATTGTGGGCAAAGATGCCTTCCTAGCAAAGCACCTCCTAAAAGTGGCCTTGGCTGGATATTGTAAATAGGTCATTTTTCTCCCTCCACCAAACCACACCCTATGTAAGCTCCTTGGCCATGGGCCCACCTCCTTTGCATTGGCTAGGTACAGGTTGGTGGTGCTTCGACCATAGCTTGGTTGTTTTATTACTTCAAGCTTTTGTCTTCTTCATTTCCCATGCTATTTCTGCCATTGCTACTCAATTTTGTCTCATTTTGCTTCTTTATTAAGACTAAATCCTTTCACCTATATTGTCCCTTATGAGGAATGGTGTGGGCTCATTGGGCTTGCCCCACTTCATCTTTTCTTAGGCCCATAGGCATTTCAACTTTCTAATGTCTGTTGCTAATTTCTGCTAGGCAGGCCCGTTGAGCCTTTTTTTCCTTCCCTTTCTTTCTTTGGGCCCATTCGAGGCCTATTCCCTTCTTTCTTGAAGAGGGCCATCCTTCCATGGTAGGCTTTTCCATACGGCCCATGGGCCAACATGTTCCACTCCCTATTCTTCATAGGTATCCCTCCTCTTTGGGCTTTCATAGCCCCCTTGTTCCTGCCATCGCTTTCTAATAGGGGTGGCAAAATCAACCCAAACCTACCCACTTAAATGAGACCTAAACCCATCCAATTATTAATTGGGTTAAATGGGTATTAACCCATTTAAACCCAATTTATTGGGTTTTAATTGGGTACCTAATTATGATCCAACTATCATTTCTACAAATCACCCATCTCTAAAATGCCCCAAAACCACTAAAATTACCAAAATACCCCCTCAACCTAAAAAATGACCAAAATAACACCTAAACCTAAAAATGACCAAAATACCCCTAAAACCTAAAAAATGACCAAAATACCCTCGAAATCTAAAAATTACCAAAATAATCCCAAAACCTACAAAATGACCAAAATACCCTCGAAACCCAAAAAAATGACCAAAATCTCTCGAAACCCAAAAAATGACCAAAATACCCCCCAAAACCCAAAAAATGACCAAAATATTTTTTGGGTTTTGGGGTATTTTGGTCATTTTTAGATTTGGGGGTATTCTGGTCATTTTTGAAGATTTTAGAGTACTTTGTTCATTTTCACTTTAGTAGCATTTTGGTAATTTTGATAATTGGGTAATTAGGTGGGTTGGGGTTTACTCATAATAATTGGGTTGGGTTGGATTTGTGTTAGAAGCAATTAATTAAATGGGTTTTAATGGGTAAATGGGTTTTATATACTCAACCCAATTATGCCCATCCCAAACCCACCCATTTGCCACCCGTACTTTCTAATCTTTTCTTTCTTTCCCTTTTTGCCTGTTACTAGGCTTTTCTGCTGTTAGGCTTCTTTTATCCAAAATGGGTATCAACATTCTATTATTTACTTTTCCATTGTGCATGATATGTGTTTGATTGTGTATTTAACCTAAGGTTTGCATAATTAATCTAATTAATAACTTAGCCATTAAAACTGGTTAAACACTGTTTGTATGAGGGATCTAAATTGTACGTTTGGTTTCAAAGAGGAAGAAAAATGTTTAAGCTAATCCACTACAATCTCTACTCTAAAATTGAAAGATAGCATGACTTCTAGCATCATGGATGTAGATCTTGTTTTGTATGAAATATACAAACGTTTTCTAGCAAATATAACGTGCAATACCATAATGAATTAATAAGACTTCTTTTTATTAGAAAACTTAAAATATAACTATGATACCTTATTAAAATTTTATAGTAAAAATATGAAGGAATGAATAAAAAAGGCAACAAAAAAGAAAAAGAAAGAAAGAGAACATAGAAAAAACAAATGGAATTACCATGGGTCAGCCATATTTTTTCAAGGTGGAAAGTCCTTAATGGTTATACATGCTTACTAAGTTACTATTGAGTTGAAGACATTGAATCTAATCCATGTCTGCATACTAAATCTTGAAGTAATCCAGAATTTTAATACTTACAATACAAGTAAAATTAAGATTTTTTAACTTATACTTTAAGCAAAATAAGAATTATTTTTTATTCTTTTCTATCTAAATTAATGGAGATATCAAGTTACCCACTTGACAAAAGTTGCCTATTTGAGCTTATTATAATTTTATCTAATATACAAGGGAAATTAATTGAAGATTTCTCTAATTCGACTAGAAAATTATAAGAAGATATGTGCAAGCAAGCAACCGTAAATAACGATCATTAACATCATTTCTCCAAAAGTTTTCAGAAGAAATTCTTACCTATCACGTAAATCCCATCCAGCAATATTCGCAACTTTTACCAAAGCATCTCTCCAGTTGTTCACTTCATCTATCTTATCCTCAAAATGAACACTATGTTCAACAAAGGCTTTTTCAAAAACCCCCTTCAAATGTCGCACATCACTTGGATCCACACGGTGAAAAACAGGCAAAACCGTTAGTCCTGTCTTTTCCATGCACTCAATAATTTTTGCTAATTCAATCAGGCACCAGCTTGATGAAGCATAGTCTATTGATAGAATTACGACAGCAAATCTGGATTCTTCTATTGCTTTAAAGAGTTCAGACTCAATGCTTGTTCCTCGTTGAAGTTTTTCGTCATCTTTAAAGGTATATATGCCCTTATTATCTAAAGCAGTATATAGATGGCCTACAAAATTATTGCGCGTATCCTTACCTCTAAAACTAAGAAACACATCGTACGTGTATCCAAAGGTAGTTGATGGAAAAGATGAAGAGGTGCTTCCCGTGCCAAAATCCATCAGAAATATATATTGGTAAATCTGGAAACACAATAATGATATGTATCAGAAATATATTCAAACAAATGATGATGAAAAAACAAAAAAACACAAAGAAAATAAATTAAGGAAGAAAGAAAAGATTTGATGTGAATTGTTTTTTTTTTTTTTGGGTTAATTTCATAAAGGAGAAGAGATAAGGTCTGCTCGAAAATTGATTCTTACATATTTAGGAAACTGCAGAAGTTAACTGAATAGCTCAAGAAGTCTCTTGAAAAAACGGAATTCAGTTTCTATATATTGTGTCCTTTTAAAAGGAATGAATGGATACTGTTGTTTGTAAGTGAGAGAGGAAAAGGCATTCACACGGCATCTGCTTGAAACCAGATCAACCAGGAATTCAGTTTCTATTGTGTCTGTGTCTTTGGCCGGCTGAATGTAATGTAATTTGTAATGGTGAAGTGCTGCACAGCTGTACATCATTTCACATATAATATAAAATTATATAAAAATTTTGTTTTTGTTTTATTATAATAAAGGATGCCGAGTATTGGTTTGACATATTTTTATATTTTCTATAAAAATTGTATCAAATTTTTTTTAAAATAGTCTATTAACAAAAAATAGTTTGTTATTATCAAAAAAAAAAAAAAAAAAAGGATTTGTGGACACAAAGCTAATGTCCAAAATATGGAAGAAAGATGTGTTTCCACAACTCTACCATCCAATCAATTTTGTTCCGTTTGTTAGTTTTTAGACCTCTTAAAACAAAATTTGATTAACCAAGGAATTTAGCCAATTAAGTTGTTACTTAGTCAAATTAATTAAATCTAGGTTAACACAATCAAATAATCATATCAAGTAAAGCAGCAGAAATATAAATAACACAAAGATATGATCACCTAGGAAACCAAACAGGTAAAAATCTGGGGAGGATTTAACCTAGGTATCCTCAAGGTATACTTGAATCCACTACCTTGAAAGAATCGAAGTTCATACAATAAGACTTACAAGCCCCCACGTTTGACTTCTTATTGCTACCCACCAATAGAATTTACTGACACGACCACGTGCAAGCTCCGAATCCACGGACTCCTTCTTTCTTGGATTCTCCACCAAATACAAGCACACCTGTTTGTGTTTTCTTTAAGCTTCAATGGCAGCAACTGAAATAATCATCAAGGTGTAGAAAATTCTTCTCATTGAAAACCCTAAGTTTATGTGAAGAAAACCTCCTCAAAGATCTCACAAGAGATTCACATAAACCGCAATATGAGCAACACTAAAACGTGGCTAGGGTTTCCCTTATATACCTAGGGTAAATTAGAAACCCAAAACCAAATAAAACACTTAAGGCTGAGTTGGAAAATCTAATTAAAAAAAGGACAGGCACGATTTTCGATTGATCGAGCCTAAGTTTCGATCGATCGAAATGTACTGAAACAGTTTTTTAATTTGGACAGTAGTTTAATCCAACTTTACAACAAAGAACCAACTTTAAGCAATTCTAAAACAACTTAAATACATTGTTTTGATCATGGTTTGCCAACAATACAAATTATGATTCTAAATACATAAAACCTAAGTCTTTGGAAAAGTTGAGGAAGAAAACGACAAAAAAACCTTTGTGCTGCCTTGCCAAGTCAGAGAGAGAGAGAGAAAAGTTTGAAAAAGACTTTTGAAAGATATTTGAAACAGTCAAAGAACTGTTTTTAAAAAATCTGAAACACGATGTTCGATTGATCGAAAAACAAGTCCGATCAATCGAACCAGTTAGAAGCTCACTGAATTTTTTAAACAAGATTTCGATTGATCGAAAAACAGATTGGATTAATCGAAATTCTTGAAAAACAGCTTTTTAGAAAAATTAACCTGATTTTTGAAAGTTTACCTCAAAGTAATTAATATATGATATACAAATGCATGAGTATGAGATAAAATGCTCTTCCAAAACACAAGTTTTAAACCTAATTTTTCAAAAACTTAGATTTTAAACAATCTCCCCCTTTTTAAAGCAACAAAATAGTTTTGCATAAACTCAAGGTATTTTTCAAACGTGGTTGGTCAGACCATAAACACACATAATTATATGTACAATTTTTAGCAAAGAGTAACTTGTGTTATGTGTGCAACTAACAAAAGCCTGAGATACATGTGAGGTGATATGTAAACAAAAATCAATTACAAAGTCTACAAAATTCATCACATAGAATTTAAAAGAGACTATCACCTAAAGAGTTACATCATATAACTCCCACATCTTCTAGAACATAAGCTTGCAATCATGTAAATTTTTTGAAATTTGTCTCATAATATAAACACCAATTTTTAATTTAAGTGATTTAGCATTCAGCCTAATAGTACACGCCAATTTTTAATTTAAGTGATTTATCATTTAAACCGAGGCTTCACCTTATGTTTTTTTTATGCATGTGCTATACTTTCTCGAGTACAAAATCTTATGATATGCACTAAGGTGTTCATGATTGGCTAGTGCACAGTGTTGAGATGGTTATTTATGCCTTTATCAAAAGATTCAAGTCTGATAGTCAAATAACATGTGACTTCAAGATAAAGACAAAAGTGATAAACACCATAAACATCTTTCTCACACAACATGTTCTACAAAGCTTCCACTAGTGAAGTGTAATAAACAGGCTCATCAAAGCTAAACAAAGTACAATAGACATGTCATGTGAAAATAAATTGATCAACCTTGTTTTCAAAAACAAAGAGAATAGTGCAAGAACAACAATGTGCTTCCTTTTTCCTTCCTTTCTCCCTTTTTTTATTTTATTTTTTATTTTATATAGAATAAAAAAAAAAACTCAGAATGAAATGCATGAATGTAATGCAATGCAACTCCTAGAGACAAAAGAGAAAACACAAAAACCAATGAACAAAGAACAATGGTCACAAAGGAAAAATAATGAAGCACAAGGACCATGTCAGAAAGACTCAGTTAGTTTGAGTCTTTTGCATCCAAAACTTTTTAGATGCACCACGAGCATTGGAGTTTGTATTCACATTAGAGTGATTTCCAACTCCAAGATTGGAATAAAGGTTGAGCGCCTTCACCAATTCACCAATAAGTGCTATAGGATCTTGTGCTTGAGGCACTAGCACTTTTGGCTTATTTGCTCTCTTAGTAGCTTGCAGCTTGTAACAATTTGGACGAATGTGTCCAGACTTCCCACAAAAATGGCACACCCAAGCAGGCTTACCATGCATCTTGTCCTTAGAAAGGGTAGACTCCTTAGGTTTAGACTCTTTCAGATCAACTCTAATCTTCCTAGATGATGAAACTTCTATGGGTTTGACAACCTCACTCACAGGGGGTTTGACAGTTTCACTCACAGAAGGTTCAGTAGAAGATGAAGGAACAAAGTGTGTGGAATGGGGAGCAGACACATAGATGCTTTCAACAAAACCTATTCTAGATTTGTCAGAGGAAGACTTTTGAACACCCAGCAGTTGATCAAGTTTAGAACTAGCAAATCTAGCAACAAATAAATCAAGTTCCAAAGATTTAACTTTATCAATCAATAACATATTCTCAGTTTTCACATTGTTCAAAGTTCATTAACATCAAACAGTTTAACAAGCAAATTCTTCTTATCAAGCTCAAGAGATTCAATTTTCTTCAGGCCAAGTTCAACATTCATAGCATCCTTTGCAGCAACTTTGCAAAGTTTATTGTAGGCCTCTTAAAGATCTGCGTCTTCAGAGAGTTCCCCATCAAAAAGGTTCTTTTCAGCATATATGCTTTCATTCACTACAGCAGTAGCTATGAAAGTAATGAAGTTTCCATCCTTGTCACATTTTGACTCATCATCAGAAACTTCACCATCACTAAGGGTTACAGTCACAGCCTTACCCTTAGACTTCAAGTAAGTAGGACATTCAGATTTTATGTGACCATACCCTTGACATCCAAAACACTGAGGACCCATAGAATTATTAGAAGATTGACCTAATTTTTCTCTAGGTTTGTCATTATTGTTAACCTTAGTGGGATCATTCTTCCTAAAATTTCTAGGTTCAGCAGTGTTCGCACCTCTTGCCTTTCTATTGTTATTTTTGAGAAAGTTTCTAAAGTTCTTGGCAAGGTAAGCAATCTTTTTAGCGGAGAGCTCATTATCAAATCCACCAACCTCTACATCATCAACTGACTTAAGAGCCATTGATTTGGATTTGCTAGTTTTGGGTAGGTCCAACTCATAAGATTGAAGAGATCCTACAAGTTCATCAACAGGGATGGAGTCCACATCGTTACTCTTAGTTATGGCAGTCACCTTGGGTCTAAAATTCTCAGTCAAGGATCTAAGAATCTTCCTAACAATTTTAGGTTGATCATAGATTTCACCCAAGTTATAAGCAGAATTAACAATATCATTCAATTTAGCATAGAATTCATCAAAAGATTTATCTTAAGACATCCTAATGCTTTCAAATTTAGAAGTTAATTGCTGCAATTTGTTTATTTTGACAGCCTTTGTGCCTTCATGCACAGTCTGGAGGATGTTCCAAGTAGTATGAGCAACCTTAACATTTGAGATTCTCTTAAATTCATCCATAGAAATAGCGTTAAAGATAGCATTCATAGCCTTGTTATTGAATGCAGCTGCTTCTTTTTGAGAAGTTTGCTACTCACTAACAAGAGTAGTGGGCTTCTTCCATCCATATTCAACGGAGTTCTAGACTCTCTCATCAATGGATTTCAGGAATACTTTCATCCTTACTTTCCAATAAGCATAATTATTCCCATCAAAGTGAGGAGGAATAACCAGAGAGTGTCCGTGTTCTATGACAACAGGGGTCAAGGATCAGCTCAAAGATCAAAGGATCAACAACAAGAGAGCTACCAGCTCTGATACCACTTGTTAGTTTTTAGACCCCTTAAAACACAATTGGATTAACCTAGGAATTTAGCCAAGTTGTTACTTAGTCAAATTAATTAAATCTAGGTTAATACAATCAAATAATCATATCAAGTAAAGCAGCAGAAATATAAATAACACAAAGATATGATTACCCAGGAAACCAAACCGGTAAAAACCTTGGGAGGATTTAACCTAGCTATCCTCAAGGTAAACTTGAATCCACTATCTTGAAAGAATCGAAGTTCATACAATAAGACTTACAAGCCCCCACGCTCGACTTCTTATTACTACCCACCAGTAGAACTTACTGACACGACCACGTGCAAGCTCCGAATCCACGGATTCCTTATTTCTTGGATTCTCCACCAAATACAAGCACACTCGCTTGTGTTTTCTTTAAACTTCAATGGCAGCAGCTGGAATGATCATCAAGGTGCAGAAAATTCTTCTCCTTGAAAACCCTAAATTTATGTGAAGGAAACCTCCTCAAAGATCTCACAAGAGATTCACATAAACCGCAATATGAGCAATACTAAAACGTGGTTAGGGTTTCCCTTATATACCTAAGGTAAATTAGAAACCCAAAACCAAATAAAACACTTAGGGCTGAGTTGGAAAATCTAATTAAAAAAACATCAGACACGATTTTCGATGGATCGAGCCTAAGCTTCGATCGATCAAAATGTACTGAAATAGTTTTTTAATTTGGACAGTAGTTTAATTCAACTTTACAACAAAGAACCAACTTTGAGCAATTCTAAAACAACTTAAATACATTATTTTGATCATGGTTTGCCAACAATACAAATTAGGATTCTAAATACATAAAACTTAAGTTTTTAGAGCCTAACACCGTTTAATCCCATTTTCGTGGCTACATATCTTTCTCGCCAAGGAAAGATAAATCCAATTTTTGTCTCATCCAAGGAAAAGTAATATTTTTTTCAACAATACATTTGTCAATTGATCCAATAGCGTTTTGTTCGATAGGAACATACTTGATAAATACTCATAACTCTCTCTCTCTCTCTCTCTCTCTCTCTATATATATATATATATATATATATATACACACTACCAAAAAGTAATATGGTTATTTGAAATAAATATAATGTTATTTACTTATGTTTGGTAGAAAAGATTTGAGTTGTTGAATTATTATCTTGCATGTTATATATTGATATTTTATAATTGGAGGTTTTGAGATAGCAAGAAATGCTACAAATCCTAAGTTATAAACTATTATTAGTGGACAAAAAATAAATTTTAGGGCTTGTTTGGTTGGAGGAGTGGAAAAGTGGGAGGATAGAAAATTGGTGGAATGATGGAAAAGTGAAAGGATAGAAAAGAATTAGTTTTCCCTCATTTATGTTTGGTAGAAAGTAGGGGTGGAAAACTTTTTTATTTGGTTGAAAAGAAAAGTGAAAGAATAGAAAAAGTAGTTTCTATAAATTTACTTTTATGTCATTGTTACATGATATGTAAGAAATGATATATATCTACTCATTAAATAATATAAAAATTAACACATCATATATATAAATTTATGTTATTTTTCTTTTGTTATCTATACTTTATATAAGAGAATTTCTCTCTTTGAACTGGATTTTTATATTATTCAAAAATACCCTCATTAATGAAAATTAACTTTTCTTAAAAATATGGTCATAAATATCAAATAACAAATTTCATTTTGAATTGAAAAGGCAAACTTCTAAAATTTAGGATTTTTTTTTTCCTTCACGTTTGTCTTTTTATTCACTAAAATTTAGCATTTTTTATATATTTCTTTTTAATAATAGATGCAAATTATTAACCTTTACTAAAAACAATAGAAAAGCCTCTAAGTACGCGCAATGTTTTAAGCACGCACAACATACATGCTTAGATGCTAATTTTATATATATATTCTTTCTTTTGTTTTTTGGCTAAGAGGAAAAAAAAAAAAAAAACTGGGCAACAAAACGTGGTGATCAATTAATTTGAGATGACATAAGACAGAGCCACATTGAAAAAACTGGGCATCAAAAACGTCCCTGACTTTAGATTCTCGACTTGAGAAAGAGAGAGAGAAAAAAAAAAAAAGAAAAAAAAAAGAAAAAGAGATCAACAATAGAAAATGGAGAGAGTGATGACAAGAAGGGGGAAAAAAGAGAGAGAAGGTTCAGAGACTTCACTGTAGACGTAGAGCTGTGAAGAGGCACACTGCAAAGAAATCAAAACAAGGAGGAGAGTTATTTTTTTTTAAGAGAGTTTTAACTTATAGTGTCTGCTCTTGATGGTAGCTCTTTATCATCAGACTAAGACACCAATCGGTTTTTTATATAGATGGAGATTAAATATCAGATCTCTTATTCAATCATCAGAGATTTTACCTATTGAACTAATTGGAACCCACAAAGAAGAGGTATTAGATGTGTGGGAAGTGGCTGGAGGTAGGTGAGAGGCATTAAAAATTTATGGGCAATTCTGTCATTGTGCAGCAACATGTGTTTTCACCCCTGTTTTCTCTCCAATTTGGAGAGATAAGTTTTTTCTGGATCCAAGAGTTACGCCATTTTGAATATACGTCATTTTGAATATACACTACTTTTAAGACTTTCTCCCCTCCCCATATATGTGTGTAAAAATATTTAGTATTCTAAAAAACAATAAGTTTTTTGTGAGCCCAGTGGAAAATGCATGGGTTGTACCAAAAAATTTCCACCATTTCTCTTTTTACCAAACAGCACCTGCTCTTATTTTCTCTCCTCTATTTGTATTCTCCCTAGTCTACCTCTAACCAAACATACCCTTAATGTTAAGCTCATGTCAAAACCAAATACAGTATAATTTACTAAATAGGATTTATTGTGAAAAATGTTATGAAAGGTAACATTACACACTGAGATAAGGTAGCGTAGAGGCAAAGAAATCTGGATGTGACATGAAGAGAGAAGATGCCCCAAAAAAGAGGCATCTTCCCAGCAAAACGGCTTTAAATTATTGAACCTTGTTGGTTGTTACAAAGGAAAATGGCGTAAAAAACGTCCCTACTTTAGATTCTCGGCTTGAGGAGAAAAAAAAAAAAAAAAAAAAAAAAAAGAGGAAAATGGCGTGAAAGAGAGAAATTATATTTTGTTCCAAGTCTTTCAAGGGTTTCAGGTCAACAAATCTTTTAAACTGCAGTCTTCCTGGTATAGACCTTCCTAAGAAAACGACTAAAAACTATTTGTTTTTGATTCCACTGACTCATGTCTAAAAGTATCCAAGGAGTTAAATCTTAAAACACATTAATTGTTATGGATGTTTGAGTATAAACCAATTTTTCTGTCTGCTGACTCTGCTCACAGTAATTTAAACACTATGCGAGGCACACACTTCGCATAAAGAAGATACCGAGTTAGATAAAAACCTAATTCAACAGGACTTTTTTGAGATAATGCACAAGTTAACAATGAGAACAAAAGTACATAATAGTTATTATTACAATGCTTAAGTTAAGTTCACAACCCTATTCCTAGTTCATGCCAAGCGTTGACACTTACGAGCATATATTTTAACAGTTATTAATATCTCATTGCCATGTGCATGTCGCGATATAATAATGCTTGGCTAAGAATTTTGCCAACTGCTGGGATATAACTGCCTTTAACCCACATGCTTGGCTAAGAGACGTGGGTAGTTTTCGTTTATAGGAATATTATTAATTTTTTGTCGATTTACTATATTAATCTCATGGAATAATGACTAGTTAATTAAATTATGAATATTTTTTACATTGAAAAAGACAATAACTAACTTTTTAAATTCTCTTAATATATAAATATGAGATACATTTACAAATAAGCATAACTAAATGTATATTAAAATTTCTTTTACCAAGTTTATATATATATATATAAACTTGTCACATAGAGACGAGATACATTTACAACTAAATGTATGCTTGTCACATACATGCTTCCTTGATTAATCCAATCTCGCACGAGGTATGACTTATGAATTATGAGTATTCAAATCATTTTTTAATATATAGAGATGAGATACATTTACAACTAAATGTATGCTTGTTACATGCATGCTTCCTTGATTAATCCAATCTAGTGTGAGGTGTGACTTATGAATTATGAGTATTCAAATCATTTTTTATGCGATTGATGATCATCTCCATGAGTGCTTGCTCCCTTGATTAATAAAAGTTTTGGCTGGTTGAATGTGTTGTAAATTTGTAATTGTAACGATTAAGTATTGTACAGCTGTACAAAATTTTACATATAATATAAAACTAAATCTTAATCCATTAATATATACTAACCTCATCACATCTGCCTCGCGTGCGAGATAAGACTTTTTTTTTTAACATGACGTGGGTAGTTTGTTTGTTTTTTTTTTTTTTTTTTCCATTTGTTTGTTATTTTTTCTTTTATAGGAATATTATTAATTTTTTGTCGATTTACTATATTAATCTCATGGAATAATGACTAGTTAATTAAATTATGAGTATTTTTTACATTGAAAAAAACAATAACTAACTTTTTAAATTCTCTTAATATATAAATATGAGATACATTTACAAATAAGCATAACTAAATGTATATTAAAATTTAATTTACCAAGTTTATATATATATATACTTGTCACATAGAGATGAGATACATTTACAACTAAATGTATGCTTGTCACATGCATGCTTCCTTGATTAATCCAATCTCGCGCGAGGTACGACTTATGAATTATGAGTATTCAAATCATTTTTTAATATATAGAGATGAGATACATTTACAACTAAATGTATGCTTGTCACATGCATGCTTCCTTGATTAATCCAATCTAGTGTGAGGTATGACTTATGAATTATGAGTATTCAAATCATTTTTTATGCGATTGATGATCATCTTCATGCGTGCTTGCTCCCTTGATTAATAAAAGTTTTGGCTGGTTGAATGTGTTGTAAATTTGTAATTGTAATGATTAAGTATTGTACAGTTGTACAAATTTTTACATATAATATAAAACTAAATCTTAATCCATTAATATATACTAACCTCATCACATCTGCCTCGCGTGCGAGATAAGACTTTTTTTTTTTAACATGACATGGGTAGTTTGTTTTTTTTTTTTTTTTTTTTTTTTTTTTTTTTTTTCATTTGTTTGTTATTTTTTCTTTTATAGGAATATTATTAATTTTTTGTCAATTTACTATATTAATCTCATGGAATAATGACTAGTTAATTAAATTATGAGTATTTTTTACATTGAAAAAGACAATAACTAACTTTCTAAATTCTCTTAATATATAAATATGAGATATATTTACAAATAAGCATAACTAAATGTATATTAAAATTTCTTTTACCAAGTTTATATATATATATATATATATAAACTTGTCACATAGAGATGAGATAAATTTACATCTAAATGTATACTTGTCACATGCATGCTTCCTTGATTAATCCAATCTCGCGTGAGGTATGACTTATGAATTATGATTATTCAAATCTTTTTTTAATATACAGAGATGAGATACATTTACAACTAAATGTATGCTTGTCACATGCATGCTTCCTTGATTAATCCAATCTAGTGTGAGGTATGACTTATGAATTATGAGTATTCAAATCATTTTTTATGCAATTGATGATCATCTCCATGCGTGCTTGCTCCCTTGATTAATAAAAGTTTTGGCTGGTTGAATGTGTTGTAAATTTGTAATTGTAACGATTAAGTATTGTATAGTTGTACAAAATTTTACATATAATATAAAACTAAATCTTAATCCATTAATATATACTAACCTCATCACATCTGCCTCGCGTGCGAGATAAGACTTTTTTTTTTTAACATGACGTGGGTAGTTTGTTTGTTTGTTTGTTTGTTTTTTTTTTTTTTTTTCCATTTGTTTGTTAGTTTTTCTTTTATAGAAATATTATTAATTTTTTGTCGATTTACTATTTTAACCCCATGAAATAATGACAAGTTAATTAAATTATGAGTATTTTTAACAGTGAAAAAGACAATAACTAATTTTTTGAATCCTCTTAATATATAGAGATGAGATACATTTACAAATAAGCATAACTAAATGCATATTAAAAAAAAATTACCAAGTTTATATATATATATATATATATATATATATAAAATGTTTGTATATTTGAAAATATAAAATAGCTACTAATTAATTAAATATAAGTTTATTTGAAACAAATGGAAAAACAATATTTAAATTGTTATCCTTCAAATTCTCAATAAAACATAATTTTCAAGTTTGTAAATAGTTTAGCTACCACCCTCTTGAGATATTATATATTTTTTAAAGTTTTCTGTGAAATATATGTTTGCAAAAATTAATTAATTAACGAAGAAATTTAAAAAAAAAAAAAAAAAAAAACCCTCTTGTCGGTAAGGAAAACTTTACAAATTGCTTCCAATTATTCCCTTTTCTTATAACAAGAAATGGACCACTTTTGAATCAGTTACTTATATAACTTACAACTTGTAACACGCAGGTTTTCATTAGGACTTTTCCTTATTCCAAAATCTCATGAACAAAACCATAACCTAATTGTTAAATTGTTAAAATCGCATAAATTTTCAGTGGGAAGAGTGAGTGAAAGAGTTAATTACATGATCAGTGAAGTCCCTCAGTCAATTCAGTACGTTCATCGTACATTCACGGTTCAAAGTTGTCTGAGTTGTCTCTTCTCTTCTTTTGAAGGGCTCACTCTAATCAATGAACCTGCTAAAGAAAATAATAGTCCAATAAAACCAAATCAATAAGTCTACTGGTACAATATTTTTTTCCAACAGCTTTATAATGAGAAAACGAAAAAGTGGTATCCTTTTATAGCCTTATTCAAAGCAAAATCAGTTGTAAAAGTTTTCAGTGGAATCCATTATCCCAAGTCGGCGTGGTAAATCATCAATTCACACCATGATAATCAGAATCATGATCTTATATAAGATTAGTGACAGGGTCAGGTGGATTGGATTGTAGGATCAAAGTATTGAAAGATTCTATTTTTTGAAAAAAAAAATTAAAAATTTCGTTAAAAAAAAAAAAAAAAACACATAATCACCGATAATATATGTTAAAGAATGATTGGAATTTTTTTTTTGAAACAAATTAATTATCTAAGATAATATCTACTAAGTACCAAATGGAAAACTCTAAACTTCAAAATTAGATGTTCAAATACCGCAAACTTACATGTGATTTAATTTAATTTAAATTTTCTTTAGAAAGATGTGATTTTTTTCAAGGTTCATTGCAAGAAACTAACAATTTGGTACATGTTCCAGCAAAGATTACATTATGTGTACTTTCTTCAGGTTTCAGCAACATCATATATGCATTGGATAAGCAGAATAATTCTTTGATAGCCAAAATGCAAAACTCACTTTCCAAATTTCACCACTTTTCATTTTAATCCTCTAAGTTTGCATTCAGTTATTCTAGTCCTTTAAATTTGCATTTGGTCACTACATTAAGGTGGTAGGACACTAAACATCATGGTAACTACACTGTGATGACTGCAATAGGATAATAGTTTTTTGATAGGACACTAATTTCATGGTAACTACAATGTTTTCCTCAACCTTTCAAACAATATTCAATCTCTTTGTTGGTTTATTTATTTATTTCCAAAACTGGTAGCCACAAAGCCTTTTTGCAAGTAATTGGTTGATCTGTGTAGTAATCAATGATTATATGCAAATTTGCTGTGTTTCGTAGGATTGGTTGTTGTTAGGACATATATGAGATTGTTAGAGACATATGTTATGTAAATTGGCTAATCCTTTGACAAAAAGCACTTTACTTGTAATTGGGTAAATCTAGGATGGGTTTAGTATTTCAAAAAACAAGTGTTCAAGTTTAGTATTGAAGCCATGTAAGTTTGACCAAGAAACAAGTGAAAAAGTGTTGTTCATTAAATCTCGTCAGATTTCTTGACAAAATCATATCTATCGAGGTTTAATGTTGAAGCTCAACAGAAGCTCGATAGAAGTTGAATCTGTCGAGAATTACGAAATTAGAATTTCCAAATCTGATTTCACACATATCCATGTGTATATGTGTAGGGTTTCTTTTCTCATAACCCTAGACATATATAAGGATTATTTTAAGGGTCATCACACTTGATGCAACTAGATTGTTAGGACATATGTGTTTCACTTGTTAGGAACATATGTCAATATTTTATGTAATTAGCTAATCTTTTGACAAAACGCACTTTACTTGTATTTGAGTAGATTTAGGATGTGTTTAATACTTCAAGAAACACGTTGTTCAAGTTTAGTATTAAAGCCATGAAGATTGAACCAAGAAACAAGTGAAAAAAAGTTGTTCATTAAAGCTGGACAGATAGCTCGACAGTTGCTCGACACCTCTCGACAGTTGCAGACAGATAGCTTGACACCTCTCGATACCTGGTGGATAGATCGAGAAAGTTTCTGTCTCCTCAGCAGCTCCTCAATAGCTTCTCAATAGCTGTATCTGTCGAGATTTAAAGCTTGACACCTCCTTGACACCTCTCGATCTATCGAGGTTACGGGAATTCAGATTTCCATATCTGATTTTCGGCCCAAGCTTATGTATTTGTGTAGGGTTTCTTTTCTCACAACCTTAGACATATATAAGGCATATTTTAGAGGCTGTCACATAAGAGAATACAAGGAGAACATATGCAAAAGGTGACCAATGCCTTATTCTCTCTAAAAGAAGCTACTGCGTCTTTGCGCCTTAGGGTTTTGTAACTAAGTGCTTCTTGATCTTCATTGTTGATGAAGTGAAGAATTTTGCAGCTAACAACCTTCTTAGTTGGTGATTGAAGTCGCATTTTGGGATCTGCGAAATTGGTTAGTCATGTACTGGGATTCGTGCAACAAAAAAGGTAGCGTTCATATATTGAAGAGTTTAGAGGTTCTGAAGCGGTAGAAGGTTTCTGTTATAAGTTCATCTACGGGGATTGTAGAGTCTAGGGACAAAAGTTTTGTACTAGATCTGAAACTTTTCTTTACTATAGTGGATTGCTTTTCGGGAAGGTTTCCCCCCAGTTTTTTACAGTGAAACTAGTTTATTTCATTGGTTTTCCTAGGTCATCATATCTTGTCTTATTTATTTTTCCGCTACATAATTTTGACATGATATTGATATTTGTTTGTTTTAACAGGTTTTATTTATAATAAATCTAATTAACAACTTGGGTTTAAAACTTGTTAATTCTATCAACCGGGGTCTAAATTTTCCAACATAGATGTTACTTTATGCAAAGTGATAATACATGCATATTATGACCGGAGACAATTTGCCCTAGTCATCATATTCTCTCTAGAAGTTGCTGTGTCTTTGCGCCAAGGGTTTTGTGACCAAGTAGTTTCTTGATCTTCATTGTTGGATGAACTGAAGAACTTTGCAGCCAACATCTTCCTCAAGTTGGTGTGTTAGTCATGTATTGGAATCCGTGCATTATTGGTTAGTCACGTACTAAGATTCGTGCATTGAAAGAAAAGATTGCCGCTACATCACAAGTCCAATTAGGTATTGGGGTAAGGGTTCAACTGTAGGTTGGAATTAGGTACTAGGATTCCTTTTACTTGTAACCACTTGTTTTGATGATAGTGGATTCTCGGGAATGGTGACCTTAAATTCACCAGGTGGGGTTTTGCATTGGTGGTTTTCCCCATTCATAAACAAATCATCTGTGTCAAATTTATTTTTTGCTGCATTTAACTTAGTTGGTGATTTGTTTGTGCTACTACTCTTATTGCATGTAATTGAATCTAATTAATTCACTTGGCTAATTAATTGATTAATTTACCAAAGGGGTCAATACATTTTTGGCCTACCAGTTGTAATCAAGGAATCACGTAAGCAACAAATCACCAAAACGGAGCGCGCACACACGCCTATGCAATAAAACCCTTTTGTGTAGAGGGAAAAACCACGAGACAAATTCGATTAATACACTCTAAGAAAATGGAGATTACAACACTTAAGTTGATGCTTACAACTTGAGTCCACAACAAATTGGAAAAAAATGCAATATTAAATCTCTAGGAAAAAAAATATAATCTCACCACAAAAAACTAGAACCTGGTCAAGTACCAACCTTGCCTATCATGTTTCACTATGTGATGTGATATGCAGCTCTATTGCCACTATGAAATGATGGAGTTTCTTCCATAGGTCTTTCTCAAAAGTCCATCCATGTATCAAAATTTACTCAAGTACAAAATTTGCTCGTCACATACTAGAATTTGAATTGTGGTTTATATTTGACCAACAAAAACAATAGTTTAACATGAGGGTTTGACATACAGAGAAAATGGTATGGAAAAGAATGTTACAATAGAATGTTAATAACTAATAAGAATGAGGATTTAGCTTACATTAAAAGAGCATATAACAAAAAAAATAAAAATATGCCACTTACTCAATACTCATATATTATCACTAGGTAATGATTTTTTGAGAAATTTATAACTAAATTTATGATAACTAGGCATGCATCATAACATTAATAAAATGTACAAGATTGATCAAAGAGATAAGGTTGATTCAACTTGGAGATATTGAGTTGCACAAGAAGGAAGAATCAAAAAGGTTAAATATGGATGTTGATATATGTCTTAAGAGTTGACAATGACAAGAAGGGAGTGTACCTTGTAGCCAATATTGACAAGAAGGCTATCAATCCCTGGAAGAGATGTAACCAACTACTTTAGTAAAAACCTGAGCATTTGCTAACAAAGAAAAGTGTTTGAATATATCTACGCATTGAAAGTTGATCCATAATGGAAGAAAGAACAAATCGACTACAACATAATCAAGCCTAGAAACCAAGCTACCACTACTATCTGCTACTATTCCAGCCAAAGATATTGGGAGAAATTCTTAATGATTCCATATCTCTAATTAAATTAATGACTACAGAGTAATGCTTCATTATTGTAATGGCACCCAATAGTTGATTAAAATCCACAATGGAAGGGAAAAGGCCCATGTGAAGCATTGTATCAACCGAAAAAGAACAAAACTCTCAAAACCATCTTTAGCAATTATACCAAATGGATTTAAGTTCAAAATGTAGGTTGTTCCAATCATAATTATTTAGAAATCACTAAAACTAACTGCAAACATTATTAGAAAAATCTCAAATAAAAGCAAGAAATGAGATGCTTAAAACAGAGAACAAGCCTAAATGATCCTCTAACGAATTGTTTTTCCATCCTACATAAAACAATTTGATCTAGATGAAACATCGTAACAATTGTCAATAGAGTTGTGAATAGAATACATACTACACTTAAATGGGAAACCATCTTCCATCTGGTTGCTGGGCAATAGGATTGCAAATGCTACCAAAGCTAGCAGGCATTTTGGCATAAAGTAATAAAGTTGCATTAGTGTCCTCCTTCAATGATCCTCTAGTAGAAAAAATTATTTGTATGTATACATACCTACACCTGTACATACACAAATATGTATAGAAAACATACGATTTAACTTAATCAAAAAGGTAGATTGAAGATTGACAGTTGTGTTATGCCCTGTGCTATTCAATAAGGTCAACTACCTCCATTCTCCATGCTTTAATCATTCATATAAAAGAGCTTGAATATGTTCTAAGTTTGGAATAATGGGCCTAACTTGCACTTGTGTCAAGTAGATAATTGGCACTCGTCCTATTGGTTAATCTTTCAAGTCTAAAGGGCTAAAAGGAATGTTATGAAAAGATTTCTTTATGACATTCCTTGCCATTCAGCATTCTTATACAAATGATAATTTGAAGTCATCTGTAGTTAAGGGAAGTGAACTAGGAGAAATGAGGGAAATATTTCAGTTGTCCTTATTCAATTAGTCATTTATGAAGCCCTTTCACTGCATACTTTTGATTAAATATATTCAACCATTTAGAAAAATCTTTCATGTAGGCTCAGTTTAATAAATAAATACAATAAAAACATAAAAAAAATATTCATTTAGATATTTCTTCTTTACTTCATAACAAATCTTTATCCCATCATTGATTCCATAGAATTCTCAATGATCAAAAAATTTCGTGATCAACATAATACTCAAAACCTAATTAATAAACTCAATGCTAGTGATATTCAAGAATTGAATACAATTTTGTGAATGCAGATAAGATTTAAAGGCATAAAAGGACAATAAATAAAAATTTTGATTTAGAAGATCACATATCATGTCTAAAAGAAATTTCATGAAACATATAGCATACAACAATCATAAATAATCATAATACATACAAAAAGAATAGCACAAAAACTTATCCAAATGGCTGTCTTACTATGAATAACAAAGTCAACATTTGAAATAAAGCACTTATGAAATTGTTTGTTAGGGTCATATTTTGTGTAATTGGCTAATCCTTTGACAAAATACACTTTACTTGTATTTGGATAGATCTAAGATGGGTTTAGTACTTTAAGAAACATGTTGTTCAAGTCAAGTATTAAAAAAATGAAGATTGGTCCAAGAAACAAGTGAAGAAAAGCGGTTCATTAAGTTTCAACAGATAGCTCGACAGAAGCCTGCTATCGAGACTTAATGTGAAGCTGGATAGATAGCTCAACAGAAGTTTGATCTATCAAGAATTACGATTTTAGAATTTTCAGATCTGAAATTCGGCCCAGCCTTGCATATTTGTTTGGGGTCTTTTTTCTCACAACCCTAAACATATATATGGCTTATTTTAAAGGCCGTTATACATGGAAACTGTTAGGACATATGTAAGTCACTTATTAGGAATATATGTTACTATTTTATGTGATTGGCTTATTCTTTGACAAAACACACTTTACTTGTATTTGGGTAGATCTAAGATGCGTTAAATACTTTAAGAAACTATGTTTCAAGATCAAGTGTTGAAGACATGTAAGTCTTTCTAAGATTCAAGCTGAAGAAGTGTTGTTCATTAAAACTTGACAGCTAGCTATCCATCGAGCTTAAGAAGCTGTTCCAACCCCGTGGCTTGACAACTACTCGACAGCATCTCAACAAACAGGTATCTGTCGAGCTTTATGAAAAACAGAATTCCAGTTTTGTTTTGACTCCAATCCGTGTTTATGTGTTTGGGCTTTCTTTTCTCACAACCCTAGACATATAAAAGGATTATTTTAAGGGCCGTCAAAGTAGATACAAGTTACACAAGTGTTGCGCAAAATTTGCTCAAGCAATTTGTAACTGGAGACAAAATTTCGCCCTAGTTCATCTCTTTTGAAGAAGTTGCTGTGTTTGTGCACCATAGGGTTTTGTAACCAAGCATCTTCTTGATCTTCATCGTGTGGATGAACTGAAGAACTTTGCAGCCAACAACCTTCTCTAGTTGGTGATTGAAGTCACGTACTGGGATCCACATAATTGGTTAGTCACGTACTTAGGAGCTGTGCATTAAAAGAGGAAATTGTCACTACAGAACAAGTCAAATTGGGTATTGGGGTAAGGGTTCAACTGTAGGTTGGTATAAGGTACTAGGATTCCTTTATTTGTAACCGTTTGTTGTGATAATAGTGAAATTTCGAGAGTGGTGACCTGAAAATTACTCGGTGGGGTTTTTGCCATATAGGTTTTTCCCTATTCGTAAACAAATCACCATGTCATTTATTTTCCGCTGCATATTTAGTTGTTTGGTAATTTTTTTGTATTACCACACGACTTGCATGTTAATTTGATTAATTAATAAACCTGATTAATTAATTAATTAATTTGTCACAATGGGTCAATTCGTTTTTGGCCTATCAAAAACAGAGACCAAGAGACTTATTTTCTCTATGAGAAACTACTGAGTTTGTACATCATAGGGTTTTGTAACCGAATATTTATAACCACTTGATTCTTGATTAGTGGATTCTTGGGAGTGGTGACCTTAAAATCACCCGGTGGGGTTTTTGCCTTGCGAGGTTTTCCCCATTTGTCAACAAATCACCGTGTTTAATTTATTTTCAGCTACATTTAGTTTATTTGGTGATTTGTTGATGCCTCCACAATTTGTATGTAATTTGAATTAATTAATCAACTTTGGTAATTAAATTAATTAACCGGTGTAACCCAACATTGTCAAATTTTACGAGAACAATATGTAACATTAACTTCACATCTGCCAAAATTTGAAATAAATATTCATGAAAATAGGTTCAAAGAAGCAACATTAACACACAAAGGAATTGCAAAGAAAGATCAAACATTTAAAGTAGCAAACAATCTTCTGCATAAAACTTAAAAGAAATATAATCTTGTAAAAGGAAACCAATTCAAAGCATATATAAATTACTTACAGATTGACTTTTGATGGGTTAAAATATGAAAACTTTTCTTGCCATTGAAAAATTTAAAAGCCTTCATGTGGACTTCTGAAGCAATCCTTGAATATTCTTATGTACTTGATTAGATGACAGCAAGTCAACAAACATGGTTGCAACAGTCACATTTGCTGAAAAACCTTTGTCGACCATTATTTGGTGATATTTCATTGTCTTTGATGTCTCTTTGTTTTATAATAATCCATGGATAATTGTGTTAGATGTGTGATCGTCAGGTGAATAACCATTCCCATCCATTTTATTACGCAACTAATTTTCGGCCAACTCTACTCTACTCCTCTATTCCCTGTCCCTCCCCTCCATCCAAACTAGCCATTAGTGTTGCAAATGCTTTTGTAAGCTGATTTTTTTATTCCTTATAAGCTTTTTGGAGTGATATATACAAGGGACTAGGAAAGCAATTTTTGTTAGTGTCTCTTGGTGTGTTTACTATCCTAAGGAGGTAGCTGATATTTGCATGCTTCTTCTTGCATTGTCTAGGGAAACTTAGGCCGCATACAATAGAAATAACTGCACAATTTAATTATTTTGACACGTAACATTTTAGGTAACAAAATATTAAGTTTGAAAATACAAGTATAAGCATATGTTCTATTCTCCAAAACTTGTGATCATGTAGTTCTTTGTTAGTGATCAACTACTTTTTTTTTCTTCTATTTACTGTTTATCTAACTGATAAATTCCTGTAGATTGAATATGAAAATGATAGGATGCATTTACCTATATGGTTCCGCATTATTAAGTTCTACATCCTAGTGTTGATTAGGATGTAATTTGTGAACACTTGCTGCAATATTGCCATGTTGGATTTGGCAACCTGTGTAATTAACTAACTTTTTCACTGTTTAGCCTTTTACATTTGCTTTTCCATTTCTTAGAACATAGATGCTTCCTCTTCCCCAATTCCAGAATGGCAAAATATTCATGCTTTCTACTTCCTCGCCTAGTAAGATGGGAGCTTCTGGTCAACATTCAAACTTTATTATTTTTCTTACTTCAAACAACAAATGTCAAAATGATTGACTGATGCTTGTTTTATGTAATCGGGCATAAGGTGTTGTATTTGATATGACATTTCACCTCTTGGAATTTTAAGTGTATGTGTGTGAATCTTCCTCCTAGAGACTTGAACTCCAGCCCTTGTCCCCTCACTCCACAAGTTCTTGTACTTTTAGAGTGACCATCATGCTAAGGGTGCACCGTGGTAGGTACCTTAGTATTTTCAATCATTTAGATAAGTGATGATACCACAAGTCACATAGAGTATGGAGGGCTACTGATGTTATTGAATAGCAAGATTTATCAATTCTATTGCAACTTTCAAGATCTCTTGGAGCCATGATCCATTAATGAATTACACCACAAGTATCTTGCCTATTGCAACTTTGGAAGTTTCTTAAAGCCACTCCCCACTTTAGAAGGTCAACCATGAGATTTACTCTACTACATGCTATGTGCTATATATATGCTTATGGCTAAATCTTGTTACCCACTCAATGTTGTACCCATACTTTAGAATTGTGTTTTCAAAATAAAATTTCAGTTAAAATTGTGAAATTGTATGTGTGTACAAAGTGTGTGTATATGAAAATCATTACTCTATACTTATTTGATCCCCCAATATTTAGAGTATAATGAAATAATTAGGATTTCATCCAAATTAACAGCTTTTGTAATTTTTTGGATAAACTTTCAATTACAACTTACCCTTATGTATGTTCCTTTTTACTCTTTCGTATCACAAATTGTTTAAATGCTACATGCATGTTGACTTTCTCAAGTTTTAATTAAAACTAGATTTTGTTTATTCTCTCTTCTTCTTTTTTTTTAGATAATTGTTAAAATAATTTTGTTCTTTTCATTTGTGTTTGATTCTCCAATTAATTAGCTTGGTGATAATTGTATAGGATTGTGATCCTATTTAAATGAATCTAAAATGTATTCATAAATACATATATATATATATATATATATATATTTTTTTTTTTTTAATTTTAACGAAAAAGGAGGCCAGAATTTACATATTCTGTTGGGGACATATTTTGATGTTATTGGCATATCTTTTCACAAAACGCACTTTATTTGTATTTGGGTAAATCTAAGTAGGTTCAAGATGATCATTATAAGTGGTTAAATTGAAGACATGAAGATTACTTAAGAACTGCTCAAGAAAAGTGCAAATCTGTAGGCCTTGATACCTCATCAACAAAAGTTCGATCTGTCAAGATTCATTAAAGCTCGACAGATCTCGATCGATCGAGCTTACGGGTTTTCAGATTATAGCTAGCAATGTTTTTATTCTAAAAGGCTATTTGTTTATGGGTTTGTATAATCCTTATTGGACTAGAAAAACCCAAGGTTTGTGTAAACCTATTCGGAATAGGAGAGCCCTTAAGCTCCTATTTAAAGGAGGTGGGAAAAAGAAAAACCTAACCCTAGAGAGCTTCATAAGATTTTCTTTTTGAAACCCTAGCCTCCTCCTACAGAAGAAAGAGTTCTTGCTGCGTTTCTTGTATGCCTTTGGGTTCTGTAACCAAGCAAAGTCCCTTGCACCAACATTGAAGATCTTATTGGTGTTTCTATGTGAAGCTGCTGCAAATCAACTATAACAATCAAAGAGTTGCTGTGGAATTAGTCACGTATTGGGATTCGTGCAAAGGAGTTAGCCGCGTATTAGGATCCGCGCATCAGATTGGTTAGTCACGTATTTGAGAGCCATGCATCAGAAAGGGAAACTGTCACTACAAAACAAGTCCAATTGGGTATTGGGGTAAGCGTTCAACTGTAGGTTGGTAAGGTACTTGGGATTCCTTGCTTGTAACCGCTTTTTGTAATAATAGTGGAGTTTCGGGAGTGGTGACCTGAAAATCACCCGGTAGGATTTTTACCATTAGGTTTTTCCCCATTCATAAACAAATCACCATGTCATTTATCTTCCACTGCATAATTAGTTTATTGGTGATTTGTTTGTGCTACCATGCGTTTGCATGATAAATTGATTAATTAATAACTTGGCTAATTAATTAATTAATTCCTATCACAAGAGGTCATTCAGTTTGTGGCCTATCAAGTGATATCAGAGCAGGCACACTCTGATTAGGTTTTAATCTTTTCTTTGTGATCCATTGACCCCTGTTGTCATAGAAAATCTTGATTGTTTTGATTTGCATGATCCTATGTTGAATGATGATGATGATATTCAAGATGCCTATTGCAAGCTTTATAATTTTTGTATGAAATCTCTTGAATGTTCTACAAAATTAAAAGCTAAATTTAAAAAGGTCAAACTTGAAAAAAATGATTTGATTGCAAAATTGGATGAAGCTAATAATTTGAATGAGAATTTTAAAAATCAAATTTCATCTCAGGTGAACAAAATTAAGAGTTTGGAAGAGCAACTAGTTGAATTTAAAACTGAAGTTGAAAAATTAACTAATGTCAAACTTGTTGTTGAGCCTAACTCAAAAGAAAAATATTTTTATATTCCCCCATTTAAAAAGAATAATGAAGAGTTGAAGGCTAATATTGCTAGGATAGACAAAAGTAAACAATCTGATGTTAATGCTGAAGTTTCTAAACTTATGTCTAAAACTCCTCCTAGGTTGAATAAAAATTCTGAATTTGTCCCCACTTGTCATCATTGTCATATTGTTGGTCATATTAGGCCAAATTGTCCTAAGTTGAGGTCTCTGTCAACCTCTAAGGTTAGACCTCCTTCTAGGAAACTGAATAGTTCTAAAACCACTCATGTTTGTCACCATTGTGGTGCTTCAGGTCACACTCGTCCTAATTGTTTCAAATTGTTTCCTCATAAGCGAGTGTCCAATAGGTCTCATCCTTTGTCTAAAGGTTCTATACCTATTCTTGGTGAGTTACTAAAAGTTTTGAGCTTTTTAACTCAATTTCAGGGGAATTCTAATTCCTCTATGTCCTTTAGTAGTCATACTAGGACACGTGATTTTTCATCTTCACGGCCAAAGACTTGTGCTGTGTAGGTGATAAATGATCCTAAGACTTAATTGTCTTTTATGTTTGTCCTGTACTTTAATTCTTTCTATCTAAAGTAGGACTCTCCTTACTTGATTTCTTATCTGCTTTTGGAATCATGCTTTCATGCATCTGCATCTTTCTTTCATGCTTTCAAGTTGTTTCACATGTTTTTGTTTGGTTATTTTTCAGTTTTGCTTTATTTTGCTCTACATATAAAAAGAATAAAAAAAAATTGAAAAATCAGAAAAATACAAAAATAGTGTGTGTTATGTGTCCATTGGTACTTGTGTACCTTGGATGGCCATTGAAACAAAGTTTTTTAAACTTTGTATCTTTTGTAACTTAAACAAGCATCTCTATGCACAACTAAATAAGTGAGCTTTGTGGCTCTTATTTGTGATAAGTAAGATTGAGTTGTCTCTTATACTTAACAATCATATTACTCTTTTTTACAAGAGGATTAAAAAATCCTGAGAGAAAGGCATTAATAACCATCTCATCACTGTTGCCCGCCAATCATGCATGACATCTGTATGTTTTGACATAGCAAAAGTGTGATGTCGATGACATTTGTGTGCTTAGGCATAGCAAAATTAGAATGTCAAATATCATTGGGTATTTCTTTTCTCTCTCTAATAAGCCCATGTATGATATACTTGAAAGAAAAATATGCAAAGAAAAATCAAAAGCAAAAAGATCAAAAATGCTTTTAAATATGATTGCAAGCGTGTATTCTAAGAGATGTGGGAGTTATAGGATGTACCTTGAAGGTGATAGTCTCCATCAAGCAGTTATGATTGTGTGTGAGTTAAAGCGATTTTCTTAAATCTCAAATCGTCATAACATGTATATACTTATGCAATCTTGCAATGTTTTTTCACACACAACACGTAATATTTTTTGCCATTCTTGATACATGTGCAGATACAATGTGATTTGGCCATCACAAGTTTTACATGTGTTAATGTATGCTCACTAAACTGTCTTGACTTGTTTTTTATATATAAAATTGGTTAGACTTGTTTAGTGTATGTGTGTGTTTTTGAGATCCATGTGCTTAAAATTGTTGTTGAGAGATGATTTTGAGAGCTTAACATGTTGATTGGATCATTGGTTGAGTTGCATGTTGGATTGCATTCATGTCTGTGTTTTTCACTTCTAGAAAAACTGGTTTTAAAAGCTAGCTCGACACCTCCTCGATACCTTGTTGTCTGTTGAGCTTCTTAAGCTTTTTCTTATCGCAATCTCGACAGCTTCTTGACACCTGGTGGATCGATCGAGAAAGCTCCAATCTCCTCGACAGCTTCTCGACCCCTGGTGGATTGATCAAAAATTTTTTAGCCTTTTGTTGATTTGTCCATCGACAGATCCTCGACAGCTATATCTGTCGACGTCTATTATGCTCGACACCTGTCTCGCCATCTCTTGATCGATCGAGATCCTCTTGCATGCATTATTTTTCACATGTTTTGCATATTTTTGATTATCTTTGTGTCCATAGCATCTTGTTTTTCTTTTTCTTGTAGGTCTATGGTTCCTTGTTCTTTTTCTTTTTCTTTTTATGCCTTTTGACAATCGTGTCAAAAAGGGGAAGAAATTTGAGATTTGAATGTCATTCCTCAAGGGGAGTAATAGATTTAGGAGGAGAACTTCATGTTAAAGGGAAGAATGTTTTTGATGTAACTAACTTAGGGGGAGAGTTAGTTTGATACACATTGATATTGATATATTTTTTGTGTTGTGTATTTTTTGGTTTTGTAACCATTTACATACATCATGTGTTGTTTCTATATTAGATGATGATGTATGTGTTTTACTCTTTATCTCACATGTGTTGTTTATTTTCCCTCTTTATACACATGTTTCTTGTTTATTTAACTTGTCATTATTTTCCACATTGTACCTTGATGTGTTTTGTTTAGTGCCTTTCAAGAAAGACAAGTTAAAGCCAAGTCAAGATTCTGAACCTTCTTCTTGCAGCAACTTCCAAGGTTCAGATCTTTTTGACTAGGCTTATGTATTCTGTAATCTTGAGTAGAATGTATTCTAAGATATTCAATGTACTCTTGTGGTTTTGTCACGGATTGCCAAAGGGGGAGATTGTTGGGGACATTTTTTTATGTAATTGGCATATCCTTTGACAAAACGCACTTTATTTGTATTTTGGTAAATCTAAGTAGGTTCAAGATAATCATTACAAGTGGTTAAATTGAAGACATGAAGATTACTCAAGAACTGCTCAAGAAAAATGCAAATCTGCAGGCCTCGATACCTCATCGACAGAAGCTCGATCTGTCGAGATTCATTAAAGTTCGACAGATGTCTCGATCGATCGAGCTTACGGGTTTTCAGATTATAGCCAGCAATGTTTTTATTCTAAAAAGCTATTTGTATATGGGTTTGTATAATCCTTATTGGACTAGGAAAACCCAAGGTTTGTGTAAACCTATTTGGAATAGGAGAACCCATTAAGCTCCTATTTAAAGGAGGTGGGAAAAAGAAAAACCTAACCCTAGAGAGTTTCATAAGGTTTTCTTTTTGAAACCCTAGCCTCCTCCTATAGAAGAAAGAGTTCTTGCTGCGTTTCTTGTACACCTTTGGGTTATGTAACCAAGCAAAGTCTCTTGCACCAACATTGAAGATCTTATTGGTGTTTCTATGTGAAGCTGTTGCAAATCAACTACGAAAATCAAAGAGTTGCTGTGGAGTTAGTCACGTACTGGGATTCATGCAAAGAAGTAAGCCGCGTACTGGGATCCGCGCATCAGATTGGTTAGTCACGTACTTGGGAGCCGTGCATCAGAAAGGGAAACTGTCACTACAGAACAAGTCCAATTGGGTATTGGGATAAGGGTTTAATTGTAGGTTGGTAAGGTACTTGGGATTTCTTGCTTGTAACCGCTTGTTGTGATAATAGTGGAGTTTCCGGAGTGGTGACTTGAAAATCACTTGGTGGGGTTTTTATCGTTAGGTTTTTCCCCATTCGTAAACAAATCACCCTGTCATTTATCTTCCGCTGCATAATTAGTTTATTGGTGATTTGTTTGTGCTATCACGCGTTTGCATGATAAATTGATTAATTAATAACTTGGCTAATTAATTAATTAATTCCTATCACAAGGGGTTATTCAGTTTGTGGCCTATCATATTCTTTGAAAAAGTTAAGTGTCGTGAATAACTCTTATACTGATGATATATAAGAGTAAGTGGAAGGGGACCTGAGCCAACAAAGGCAATTTTTTTGTGGACATGGGTGTAGGGTTGGCTAAGTATGGTGAACTTGAGGCTAAGCTTGAGGTAATTGGAATATTAATGGAAAATATTGAGATGGTCAAGTGGACTTTCATATTAGCCTAAGATGGTAGAGTACTTAATGTAGGGCCAGCCCTTCCACTAGGTCAATTAGGCCATTGCCTAAGGCCCCCAAGTAAGGGGAGCCCCAAAATTACCGAAGAGAAGGGGCTAGCAGGAAAAAAAAAAAAAAAATTTACTCCTAAAAACTGCTACATCCTTTTGACTAAAGAACAAAGAAGAAAACTTTTTGGACGGAACAAAATCAATTGTTCCAAAAATAACACCATTAACCTCTGGACAAACCAAAATTCAACCAGATAAAATACAAATCTAGTCTAAAAATATTAAACACAATAATCAAAAATATCAAATCCCTAAAATTTACCCACCATTGCTCTCTCTCTCTCTCTCACTCTTTCTCTCTGCCTCTCTCTGTCTCAGCTCTTCTTCTTTGCCTCTCTCACTCTTGTTCTATGCTTCTCTCTATCTCAGCTCTACTTCTCCTTCAATCTCGCTCTCACCATGGACCTGATCTGAGGTATAGTTTGTTTCACTTTTTTCTTCTTTAAAATCTGATTTTTCATTTTCAGTTCTCCTTCATGCGTGCTTTTTGTTTTTGTTTCATCGTGGTGGACTTTTGTGGGCTGTGGCTGTGCTGTGGGCTTACTTTACTTATGGGCTTGTGAAGTTTTAAACCACTTTTATTGAACCCTTTTGCACAACTTGGTTACATCAATGGGTTGGTGGCATGCATACGAGCTCAGGTTGAGTTAAGAGCATGTTGATTGTTGACAACGTTGCAGGGCTTTAGACTCTCAAGGCTCGAGATTTAGTCATACGACTCACAGACATTTTGCACCAAAAGCCCAGCCCATGTTGAAATGAGGTAATAGGGCTTCCAAACAAGACAACAACACCAAGCCTTTCCAAGGAATGGTCTTGTTAAGACACACCATTCAGGACTAACTTAGAGACAGTATATTGCCCTCGAAAGGTTCGTTATTTAACTGCATTTGTGGGCCCAATTTTACGCACAAAAGATTAGCTTCGTTCATGTTCATTATTTAACTGCATTTGGGGAAATTATTGTGTACTCCCGGAGTACCATAAATGTATGCTCCCTCCTCTCATATGAATGGTGGACCCTACTAATTAAATTCATGGTGGGACCCACCATTCATGTGAGAGGAAGGAGCACGCATTTATGGTACTCCGGGAGTACCTAATAATTTTCCCTGCATTTGGGGACCTATCATACGATGAGAAGATTAACTTCATTCATTCGTAATTATTAAAACACAACATTTAAGGTTAACTTAGAGACAATCTATTGCCCTCAAAAGGTCCTTTATTTAGTACTCATAGGTCTTGTCTTTTTAATTGGGTCAAGAGAGCTTGTAATATAGTCGCTCACGTCACTGCAAAGCTCTTCATTAATATTGATCAGTACTTTTGTTTCAATAAACACAGCCTACCAATTGTCCTCTAGTGTTCTTTCTTCTTTGATTATATAACATTGACGTTAAAAAAAAAAATTAAAAAAAAAAGGTCTATTATTTAAAGGCATATGTGGGCCTAATCATATACACAGAAGATTAACTTCTTTCATATGTAATTATATATGTATAAATTGTGAATCTGACTTTGTCTGACTTAACAAACTTTGGATGTTATGGTTGTTTTTTAATTGAATACACGCATAGAAGATTAACTTCTTTCATACGTAATTATATATATAGAAATTGTGGATCTAACTTTGTATGATTCACCAAACTTTAGATTATGTGGTTGTTTTTTAATTGAATACGTTATTGTTAAAGCATTTGAAATAGTGACAGTGTATAGGTGCACTTAATAATGTCTGTTAAATATTAATCATCCTAAGGTTTCTATTTTGTTATCTTATTATCATCGTTTTGTTTCCCTTTTTGTTTGGAAGGAAGCTGGCAGCAGGGCTTACTTAACCGGTTATAAAAATTTGGGGTCTCTCCAGCTTGTATTGTGGACGCTAAAATCTTAGCATGTCTCAAATGATGGATCTCTAAATTCAAGAAGGTATATAATGGATTTAAAGAAGAATGTTAATTGTGATAATTTTATGTATATCTTGGATAAGTGTATGTGAAGATTGTGTTAAAAAAAAAAAAAAAAGCCTTCTTGTGTTACTAAAAAGATGATATTATGCACCTCAGATGATGGAATCTCTAATTCTACATGCCTTGATTTTTGTTTGAACTAATATTTGACTTAATTAATCATGTAATGCAAATATTATGCAATGTTGTTTTTTAGTCTATACCAATAAAAAGGAGAAAGAAAATTGTTCTTAATCAACGAATAAAAGTGGCTAACTAGGATTTCTGCCATGACACACCAAAAGCTTTTTGTAAAGGCATAGGCACATACAGGGGCAGAGCCAGAGGGGGAAGAGGGGGGGGCACCTGCCCCCTCTGACTTCTAAAACATCCTTGCATATGTAGTTTTTTTAGTTAGTCCCTGAGACATTCAGTAAAAAAGAAAAAGAAAAAAAAGCACACCCACTTGAAAGTGACCCAGGAAAAAGAAAGGAAGAAAAAATTATTCTCAAAGACAAAACCATGTAAACTTTTCGCCATTTCACTACTCTCATAATTTGTTTTTGTCTGTCTTGCACTTATTTCACTACTTTTTCTTTTTTATTTAATATCTTTATTTTCACCATTTTCAGTGTGATACATTTCACAGTATTTTATTATTAAGTGATACTAGAGATATTACAAATTTTATTACTTATGTCTTACAAATTAGCATCTCACCAATCACAAAAAATAATTTCAAACATACATTCATTATATTGTTTAAGTAACACTACTCACATTTTTACCACATCAATTTGTAAAATTTGTTGTAGTTATGACTATGAATTGGTTATTTTTGTTTATTTATTTTAATGCTATGAAATATATTCATATTTTCTTACCATTGTTTTGTTATTATTATTGATTAATATTTTTTAGATTAATTTTACTTTTAATATATATATTTTTTTTTAATTTTGCCCCTTCTAGACTAAAATCCTAGCTATGCCACTGAGCACATACAGATCTTAAGGGTACAAAGTTACTGTATCAATTAGAATTTTCCACACACGATTAATGTTACACTTGGACATGTTTTGAAACTTGAATCTATTACAATTGGCTAGCCTATTATAAATAGAGTCTGTGTTTATATCAATGGTTGGAAATTTGACAGCATGAAGTTCAAAATTGAAAGCCCAGTGGAAGAGCAACTGTGCACACTTTCACAATCACAAGTCAACTTCCTCATTACGTTTCAAAATAAGAAAAAAATAGAAACCCTTAAATTCATTAATGTTCAATGTACAAGGTATGGTAGTAAGAAGCAACCATGTGTAACCCAAAAGTAAGGTGTCTCACACGTGAAAACCAAGAGAACCAATAATGCAAGCGCGTTGAAAGTAAAAAAGAGAAAAGGGGATTTATCAGAATTTTACCAACTAAAAATTGGGTAGATACAAAAGACATACAAAAGAATAGTGTGCATTATCATTTCTGTACTAATGCTACTATGTTTTGCTTCTGTCATCTGTCAGATTTTCCCACAGATACTTGAGAAACATAGATGTTTTGACGCCATATTACTATGTGGGATGGCCAGAAAATGAAGATGCCATTATGTTTGGTGAATAAGAAAACTGAGAGTCTTAAATTCCCATATGCGTGAGAAGACCTTCCCTACCTAATATTTCAATAAGCTACTCTTACAATTAAAATTTATATTTAAAAAAAAAAAAAAAAAAAAAACTAAACTTTTTTAAGTTTTAAGACTATTAGCTCATCTTATGGTGACATCATGAATTGCTTCAATAAGGATAGGATATCCTACTCTGGCTAATTGAATATGCTAAGTCCAGCAGATCTGATGCAACTTAGTCTTTGTTCATAAATTGTATAGAAATAGATGGGACCTTGATGTTAGTCAAGTTTGTGAAATGTTAGAAATAGATAAAACCTGCCAAGAGCCTTGTAGATCTTGAAATGGCACTTTCTAATATTTCCCCACCAGAAACCCTTTTTTACCTCCAATTCATCCTAGAAAATTAAACTGCGGTTAATGGACATTTTCTTATAACCAAAAAAAAAAAAAAAAAAAATCTAAGCATTCAGTATGGGAGCTTCAAGATTTTTGACAGCAATGTTACAGATTGAACGTGATAGGAAAAAACAATAGGGGTAGAGTTTGGACTTTACACTTAGTGCCATCCAACTCTTGGATATAGTCACAGATGGACAACATGACAACAAAGAATTGTTGCTTTCCCATATAACTTAGATATTAACAGATGAAGATAGAAAGCCGATGATACAAATTATGATTGCCCTAGTAATAACTGGGAAATCATGACTGCAAAAGCCAACAAAAAAGGACCACCACCACCCCTCTCTTCTCTCTTGCAGTAATATGACAACAAGACATGTAATCCAAAATGACATAAAAGAAACATTGAATTAGAATGAAAAATATAAAAGATAGAAGGCATGCTATCAACTAAACAATTGAACCAGCCAAGCGTCAGCACTGATGACATAGAAAGGATTATAGACCCTTTCTTCTTAACTTAATTAAAGTTTTTAAATTGTAAGTCAAAATATAAATTACTTGCTAAGCATGCCAATTTAGCTGTCAAGTCTATGTATAAGCGTTAAGAAAATTTTACAAAACCTTTCTTTTAAGGAAACTATATGAAAATTGACAATAAGACCTTAGCAAGAGGATGAAACAAGCTAAAAAACATGCTTGCACGCATATACGTGGCCGATGTCATCGTACATTTGAACTTTTTTCTAGATGCACAGATTACTAAGTTAAACAGATAGAGAAAATTTGTGGAAAAAACAGATTGAACCCTTTTTATGTCATGAAATTATAGCTGCAAGAAGATTAAAAAACAAATGCAATGTTCTGCGGTAGGTGAACAAGTTAGACATGCATGAACAAATCAAAGAAGTAATTTTCATGACCCTATTCTCATGTAGAGAGCATCACAAAAAGACATAATTGATGAGAGTTGCACCTCAATGGCCAGTTGATCCTCAAACATGTTCCCATGGTTGAGATCACTGAAGCCTTGGATCTAAGAGCTCTTGTCACTAAGCAGTAACATGGGACCAAGGCATTGAATATTTTGGCAAAGTCACAACTGAGTTAAGAAGTAATAACCTCATCATCAGTGGGATGAAAATGAAACACCAAAAGAACCTCAACCAAAGAAGATCACAAAAGAATCAATAAAACCAAAACCATCCATGAGCATCTAAAAAAGATCCAGGAGCCATGTAATTAGCCAAATGAATAACATTCGTTATATAACTATTATAGAAGAACATAATGAATTTGATAAGGGAATGGTGAGTTTAAGTTCAAGGATGCTAAACTTGAGAGAACTGAAATAGCAAGGAAAAATATTGAGATATTGGTCAAGTGGGTTTTCATTTCAACTTAAGAAATGCCTCTCCATATTTAAAAGCAATCTGCACAGGTTGTACAAAGAGTATGTCGACATCTTTGCACCCTATGTCGACACTATGAGGTTATGGAGGAGACTGACAAAGAGTATGTCGACATCTTTGCACCCTTTGGTAACAAGAACTTCTATGGAATGCTATTGCAAGCATACACACTAGTGAGACTTACTATTCTTTATTATTATGATTATTATTATTATTCTGTCATTAAGATCGATGTCTTAAGCTCTTAGAGCACTTTACTATAATATACAAGGACAAATAATTCTCTTATTTTAGACCATTACAAGGTAAATCTTTAGGGTAATCATTAAATGATACAGTAAAATCAGAGATAATCTCTTAGTCCTAAACAGAGATACATTTGTTTTCAGGATTTTCATTTATTTATTTATTTATTTTTTGTGTTATAAAGTTGATCTCAAATTTTTTTTAATACGTGTTTTTTATTTTTTTTATTTATAATTTGGTGTCCATCACAAAGTTTTGGAATTAAAGTTTTGTAACCTTGTTCAACTTGCCAAAATCAGAACAATTTTATTTATTTATTTTTTAATGTAATAGCTGGGTAAGGAAGAATTTGAACCATAAATATATTCATTAAAAAAAATACCCAATATATACCCATGTGATATAATATTTATATTAATGTTGACCGACTATTTAAAAAAAAATAGAAGGAAAATAAAAAAAGAAGAGCTCTTTTTAATATATAAAATATTCATTAAGATGCTAATTTTAAAGAATATAAACACTATAATGAATATAGACATTCTAAACTCTTCTTACAGTTTTCTAATATCTTGGTCAAATTAATTTTAAACTTTCTACCGCCAATATTTCTCAAAGTTCTAATTCACTTAAATTCGTTAAGGGACTTGGCAAACTAGATGTGACTTGTAGTCAAATAGTAAACCATTGTAGGCTAGAAATAACTAGATGTGACATTTTAAACTTGCATCTACCTGCATTGTAGGCTAAAAATAACTTGTTCTGATAACCTTACTTACCAGTGATCTGGGGCCTGCATGGTCTCCGCAAACTCCTTCATGGATCTCCTCTAGAATATATTTGGCTTCTTCTTCGTCCACACACTTCAAGTAAGGCATGAAAAAACCTCTCTTGTATAATGTGTCATTCAGGATCGTGAACCTGGCTGCTCTCTTCCTGACCTTCCTAGCCTCCTCGATGTCTTGAGGGAGGTGCCCATCTTGGAGAAAGGATATGATTGGTGTCATCTAGCTACCTGTGCTCTGGATTGCGAATGTGGAGATTTCCTCGATGTTAGGGCGTTTCTGGACTTCCATCACTAATCCCATGCTCGTCGCTCCTTCTTCCGACGACGCTAACTTCGCGACTTCGTCTGCTGCCATATTCTGGCTTCTGGGGATCTGCACAAATTCCACTTTATCAAATTCCTGAGTTAGATGCTTCGTCAGCTTGAGGTATTTCTACATTCTTCCCTCCTTTGCTTCATATTCTTCCTTAATCTGCCCTACCACTAGTTTTGAATCACTCTGGACTAGTAGGTTTTTAACTTCGAAAGCCTTCCCGAGTCTCAATCCCGTCAGTATTCCTTCGTATTCGGCCTCATTACTGGTGGCCGGGAATTTCAATTGAACTCCGTATTTGAGCACTTCTCCATCAGGGGCAGTTATCACGACCCCTGCTCCCCTCCCTTTCTAGGCTGAGGAACCATCGGTCTGTACTGTCCACCGTTATGTCTCGTTGGTGAAGTTGTCCTCGTCTAGGAGGGTGAACTCGACAATAAAGTCTGGCAGGGCTTGTGCCTTAATGGCTGTCCTGGGTGGTACTCAATATCGAACTAGTTAAGTTCAATTGCCCACTGGACCATTCTCCCTACTACTTCAAGCTTGTTCATAGACTTCTTGATGGGTTGATCCGTCATTACCAGGATGGGGTTCACCTGAAAGTACGGTCGCAGTTTACGCGAGGCTACTATTAACGCGAATGCAATCTTCTCGATCCTTGGGTACTTAGCCTCAGCATCTTAGAAAGCTTGACTGACGTAGTAAACTGGGAGTTATGCCTTACCCTCTTCTCAAATTAAGGCAGCGCTCACAGTCGTGGCTAATACTGCCAGATATAAATATAAGTTTTCTCTTTCCTTGGATGGATTCAAGAAGCGTGGATTGCTCAAGTAACGCTTGAGTTCTTGAAACGCTGCCTCGCATTTGTCAATCCAGGCGAAAGCCTACTTTAATGTCTTGAAGAAGGGTAAGCATTTATTCGTCGCCTTAAAGACGAACCTATTAAGTGCCACAATTCTTCTTGTGAGCTTCTGGACTTCTTTGACGGTCTTAGGTGAAGTCACTTTGAGTATGGCCTGTATTTTCTCCAGATTTGTTTCTATCCCCTTTTGGGACACCATGAATCCCAAGAACTTCCCCAAGGCTACATCGAAGGCACACTTGCTAGGATTCAACTTCATCTGGTATTGTTTAAGGGTGGCAAATGTCTTTTTCAGGTCGTCCAAATGGGCAAGTTCTTCTTTACTCTTGATGAGCATGTCATCTACGTACACTTCCTTATTCCTGCCAATCTGCTTGCTGAACATCTTGTTCACTAACCTCTGGTAGGTTGCTCCTGCATTCTTCAGACCGAAAGGCATCACCTTATAGCAATAAAGCCCTTGACTTGTAATGAAAACAGTTTTCTTTTGATCTTCTTAAGCCATTTTTATCTGGTTGTACCTTGAGAAAGCATCCATGAACGTCAGCAACTTATGCTCAGCCGTAGAATCCACCAGCTGGTCTATTCTTGGTAAAGGGAAACTATCTTTTGGGCAAGCTTTGTTCAAGTCCGTGAAGTCCACGCACATTCTCCATTTCCCATTTGCTTTCTTCACTGGTACGTCGTTGGTGAGCTAATCAGGATAGTAGATCTCCCGAATAAAGCTTGCTGACAATAGTTTGTTAACCTCATCTGTAATTGCTTGGTTCCGTTCAAGGGCGAAGACTCGTTGTCTTTGTTGGACGGGCTTTCTCTCCTGGTCCACGTTCAGCTTATGCTGAATGACTTTTGGAGATATGCCTAGCATGTCCTCGTGAGTCCACACGAAGCCGTCCGTGTTTTCTTTAAGGAACTGGACGAGCTTTATCCTCATCTCAGGACTTAGTGTCATACCTATTCTCGTTTTCTTGGTTGCCTCTCCTTCGACCAGTTCTATTGTCTCTAGGGCTTCCACTTTATCTTCTTCTTTTTCCCCAATCATCCATGTATGGTTCTCCTTTGCAGCCAATACGGCCTGGTAGCATTCCCTAGCTAGAGGGATCTAAATGACCCGCTTGTGAATGGCCCTCCTACAATCATCTTTATCTCCCTGATCACCTTCTGTGGAGGCTAGGACATGTTATCTTCGTCTCTGGGTGAGGACTCATGTTGGTTTTTGATACCGTCCTTGAACCTACTAGACTCTCCTTTCTTCACATACTTTTGCAGTTTTCCTTTCCGTATCAACTCCTCTATCTACTCCTTTAGGTCCCAGCAATCTTCTGTGTAGTGGTTATGATCCTTGTGAAACCGACAGTACTTCTTCTTGTTACGGACGTTAGGGGATGAATGTAATGGCCTTGGTCATTTGAGGTAGTACTCATCCTTAATTTGCGTCAAAATTTTGTTAATAGGCATAACTAAAGGGGTGAATTTTACATTTCGAGGAGTTTTTTCGTCTTTCCTTTTCCCCCCGTCATTGGTTCGACAATCCGGACGCTCCCTTTTTTGTTCTCTACGATCGTCCTCATTCCTTCCCTTGTCTCCCGGCTTTTCTACATCCCTTATGGCTACTAATGCATCTTCAGCATTCATGTACTTTTGTGCCTTCAGGAGCATCTCTATCATCGTCTTAGGAGGAATCTTTGTGAGTGAAACCACGAACTCTCTAGACTTCAGCCCTGCCTTAAAGGTCATCAACTGCACTTTGTTGTCAGCGTCATCTACCTCCAGGGTCTCTCGAGTAAAGTGTTTCATTCTCCCCTTGTCTAATAGTGAATAAATGGTCCATTGGCCTTTTAGGGTGTTATCCCCCGATGAAGTGGCACAAAAAGGCGTTGCTCAACTACTTGAAGCTGTCAATGGACGAAGTTGACAACGTTGTGAACCACTCCCTTGCAACTCCTTTTAGAGTGGTAGGGAAGGAACTACACGGTATTTCATCAGGAAGCTGTTGAAGGCCCAATGTCATCTTGAAGGTGTTGAGGTGGTCCTAGGGGTCCTTAAGTCCATCAAACGGTTCAAGCCGAGGCAACCAAAATTTCGACGACATTGGGCATTCCAAGACCGCCGTAGTGAAGGGAGAGTTTGTTGCCCTGACCATTCTATCTAGGCTCCAGTCCATTTTCTCTTTAATGGCGTTCCTCAACTCGTCCATCTCCTTCCTCATCTCCCGAAGAAGATCTGAGTTCTATTCATCTGGAGTAGTAGGCCCTCAACAGTCACTTCTTCTATGGCTATCTCCCTCATCCTTCTGAATGGCTCTAGACCGATTCTCCTTCTGTTGAAGCCGTAGCTTCATTTCCTGATTCTGCCTGGTGAGATCTTCAACGGTGGCCGCAAGAGCCTAGACTTGCTGAGCTAAGACGACTGAATCCTGGTTGGACTCCATCTGAGTATAGAAGTTGATAGAAACTACGCTTCAAATCTGAGTACGAAAATGTCTTCCCACAAACGATGTCAAACTGATGAAGTGCAAATTCGTCAGTCGAATTGAATGTGCCCAGATGGAGCCAATCCCTCGTCTCTATTACAGTAGAAATGGTAAGGTGGCTCCCTCAGAGTGGTCACCGGTGTAGTGCCTGTCACAGCGTCTTCGATGCCAAAGTCATTACAAGGAATCTTTAAAAAATAAAGCAATGAAGTGGAATAACAACAAGTATTTCTAAGTGTGTCTATGTACCTTATGTTGGTGCTGGGAGGAATCTATATATACATTCCTGTAGCTCCTAGCCGTTGTGGCTGTTATGGCAGCTTTAATGCCTCTTTTTGTAACACGCCTTATGGTCAATCATTTGAACTTTGATGGCTCCCAACGGTCTGTACAGTTGTCCTTGTAACCGTCCAGGGCATTTATTTGACCACATTGAATGGCTTCTCTATCTTTGTCAATAATGTGGCCAATTCGTCAAAGGGACCTGGTTAATTCGTCTATTAATGCTGCCTTGTTGGTTTGGATAAGATCGTCCATGTAAGTTGGGTTCGTCAATCCCATCAGTAGCAATTAAATTTTCCTCAAAATGTTATCTTCCCAATAAATATAATGGATCGTAAACTTATATGTTAGCATCATAAGATATTAAGATGTGGTTGGTAGGTTTCCTAAAAATAGGCTGAGTTACAACGTTCGCCATTCATCTCATATTAATTCATGCGTTACTTCTTTTTTTTCTTTTTTCTTTTTTCTTTTTTCTTTTTTTTAGAAACAATTTATGCGTTACTTCAATGGTAATGGGATGAAATATTATGCATAGATTTTAATTGATCCATGCTTCTTATTGACCTTGTCCCATACTGATATCTAGCAGAACATTTCTAGAAGTTAACTTCAGGAGCATATATATGCTTCAGCAAAAAAACAAAAAGGAGCATATATATACACGTGTAGGCACTAGGCAGCAGTAGGAATTGAGAATATGGGCACCAAATCCAATTAATGAGTATCCAATTGGCCTTCTATCCTTGGCTCTTACAAACTCCTAAGCTCATTTCAGTACCAACTAGGAATACATTGAGTGTATGTTTGGCAAAAATGATTTTAGCCAACTTATTTTACTATTCAGTTTATTTTTACTACTATTTATGGATCTCACTTTACTTTTTATTACTATTCATGGATCTCACTGTACTATTTCAGTTAATTTTTACCTTTATCTACAGTTATTTCAACAAAATATTTTTAGTTTCAGTAAAATAAACAGATCTCAAATAGACCTTGAGTGTGCATTTGACATGCTTAATTTTGTCAGCTTATTTTACTATTCAACTTATTTTTGCTACTATTCATGGGTCTCACTGCACTTTTTGATACTATTCATGAGTCTCACTGTACTATTTTAACTAACTTTTACATTTATCTATAGTACTTTCAGTAAAAAAATTTTAGTTTCAGCAAAATAAGCGAATCTCAAACAGACTTGAATACCTTTAAAACCAAAGCATTAGAAGCTTTTGTCATTGTGCTAAGAATTATAATTTATATGCATTTCTAAGACTTCATTTAGTAATGGTGTTTAAACAATAGTTTTGTTTAAACAACACAATACGTATTTTCACACACTTTTTTACCCACACGTATTTCCACAGAATTTAAACAATGTTACTAAAAAAATTTTAGCAGCCTTAAGGGTCCATTTGGTTGGAAGAGCGGAGAAATGGGAGGATGGAAAATTAGTGGGAGGATGGAAAAGTGGGAGGATAAAAAATATTTAGCTTTCCCTCGTGTGTGTTTGGTTGGAGGGATGGAAAAGTGAGAGGGTGGAAAACTCTTTTGTTTGGTTGAAAAGAAAAGTGGAAAGATAGAAAATGTAGTTTATATAAATTGACTATTATATCATTGTTACATAATAGGTAAGAAATAGATTTATTTGTACTCATTAAATAATATAAAATTTACCAACAATTATATTTTTCAATGAGAAGTGTTACGTCCACAACATTTTTTACAATACTTTCATAACAAAATTTATGTGGAAAGTTGTTACTAGTTCTAATTTGAATCCACCACTGAAATTATTTTTTTACTCACCAATATTAACTAATAAAAATTTATTACTTAAAATTTATTGTGAAAATATTGTGGTAATGTTTCTCAATTAGGATTTTTTATTCTTTATATTATTTCTCCTTTCTCTCATTTCATTTCATCCATACGTTTTTTCTTTTTTTCTTTTTTTTTTCTTGTTTTTCTCCTCCACACACGTTGTCATATCTCTATCCCCCCTTCTTTTATTTTCTTTTTCTCCCTCATTCAAGAACATTCCAACACTAGCAACTCTCGTTCTCGCTTTTTTTTTTTCTTTTTTTTTTTTTCTCCAGCTCTCTCTCTCTATTTTTTTTTTTTTACTTGATTCCAGAACATTCATCCCCAACGAAGTCCAGATGGGTCATCTTCGTCCCAAAGCAGTTGGCCCAGCCTATAGTCGTCGCTTATCTTCGTCCCCAACGCAGTCCAAATGGGTCAGATGGCTTCTATCTTCTGTCTTTTGTCTCTCTTTTTTTTTTGCTTTTATTGTTATGATTTGATTAATTTTAAAATTTTATTTTTAAGTTTGTATTCTGATAATCTAATTATGCTTGAGTTTAGAGATGTTTGAGAGAAAGATTGTCGTGTTTGTAATCGTTGTGTTTGTAGCTGTGAAAGGAGAGAGAAACAGGGTATTTGTGTAAAAGTGCTATGACAGCACTTTTTTCTCCAGCTTTTCCTCCCAATTTGGGAGGATAAAAAATGTGGGCTCAAGAGAGAAAACTTTCTCCCGGGTTTTCTGTCTTCCCCATTTTCCTTCTCCAACCAAACAGTGGAAAACAACATTTTCCACCCTATTTTCCATCCCCCTATTTTCACCCCAACCAAACACAGCCTAAGGGTCCATTTAGTTGGAGGGATGAAAAAGTAGGAGGATAGAAAATGGCAGGAGAATGGAAAAGTGGGAAGATAGAAAAGATTTTATTTTCTCTTATTTTTGTTTGGTTTGGTGAAAAAGTGGAGGGATAAAAAAAATGAGTTTGAATAAATTTACTCATATATCATTGTTAAAGAATGATACTCAATTAAAACAAAAAAGTGACAAATAATCACACAAAAAAGAGCAATCACCCAAACTTATTATAAAAATAAAAATCATGTCCCAAAAAAATCACATCTAGTAAAAAAAAAAAATATCACGCTTAAGCCCAAGATCAAAAGAAAAAAAAAAAGTAGCAACTAGCAATGTGATTCCCACCCCCCCCCCCCCCCCCAAAAAAAAAAACTTAGGCATTTTTGTCAATCAAGAAAAAATTCTTTCCCATTCAATTTTCTCTTCCTAAGAGAAAACATTTTGGTAGGCACGGGGAGAAAACACTTGGGCCCCACTATTTATTTTCCTTCCTCCCTACCCATTGTTAAAGAATGATACTCAATTAAAACAAAAAAGTGAAAAATAATCACACAAAAAAGAGCAATCACCCAAATTTATTATAAAAATAAAAATCATGTCCCAAAAAAATCACATCTAGTTAAAAAAAAAAAAAAAAAAAACTAACACGCTTAAGCCCGAGATCAAAAGAAAAAAAAGATAAGAAAAAAAAAAAAAAAAAGACATGAGCATTTTTGTCAATCAAGAAAAAAAATTCTTTCCCATTCAATTTTCTCTCCCCAAGAGAAATCATTTTGGTGGGTCCGGGGAGAAAACACTTGGACCCCACCATTTATTTTCCTTCCTCCCTACCCTATCAAACACATTTCAAAAAAAAATTTCTTCTTATTTTCTTTCCAAAGTTTTCCATCCACCCTATTTTACCTTCAAACAAACACACCCTAAAGGTGAGACTATTGAAGGTTCAAGTGTTCGGTGTGTGGCATACGTGGGTTCCAGCCCACACTTGATGGAATAGCTCATTTAATGAGCTTAGCTCTAAAGTCTTCAAGCCAACCATCTGCCAACCATGTCTCTTAATGAGACTTGACATTAAGCCTGTGGAACACACTGAAGGAAGAAGAAAAATTGGCTAAAGAAAACACAAGGACATTCGGCCAAGTGAAGAGAAGAATTGAATTCATCCTTTTTTGTCTAATATCATGTACAAAAGTCAAGGCTTGTGTGCTTGCATTTATTGTGACTTGATGTGAAGCATGTGGAAGGAAGAAAAGAATGAAAAGATGAAGAAATAAAAGGAGGCTATTCGGCTGTTTGTGCACAAGAAGAAAAGAAGGGTGAAGAAAAGTCCTAGTGAGTGAGACTGAGGACAATGCAGTCTTGAAGAACTGCATGAGTAAGAGCAAGCAAAAGAGAAGAGAAAAATATAGAGAGAAAGAGAAAATTGTGAGAGATACAAGCTAGGTTGCACGGACCCGTGTCAGACACCGAAACAGGTACGGCTTGCCGGATTCCAGTGTTCGGTGTCTTTTTTTTCTTTTTTCTTTTTTTTTCGCTTCTCCGACACGACTCCGACACGCCAACAGTGAAAAAGAAGAAGAAGGAAATCACAGATTTTGACAGATGGACTTACCAATACCATTGATTTTGTGATATACCCTAAAACAACAAGCCTGAGAAGTCTCGAAACCCCCATCTCAAGTTCTCACTTCTCAACCCACCCACCCTCCCTCTGACCTCTGCTCTGCCTGCTCCTGTCACTGCCCCTTGTCCCCCGCCGGAGCTAGATCAGGCTGATCAGCGAGCTCCATAGACGTCGACGCCGTGCTTGTCCTTGTCCCTTCCGATCTCTCTCTCTCTCTCTCGACGTCAGGTCCAACCTCTTTAAGCTTCTCTCTGTCTTTTTTTTTTTTTTTAAATCCTACTCTCACTGTCCCAGTGTCACTGTTACTGTGTTTCTTTACTCAATCTTTTGTTTGCCTCATAAATTATAATGTTTATTATGAATTTAGTAATTTTTGTTTTTTGTGTCCTGCTATGGTTTTATTTATTTATTAAAGTTAAATATTGTAGGTGATTTTACTAAAATGAATACTAAAAATGAAAAATCAGCTGAGTCAGTTTGATGTTGAACTTGTTATCCTTTCATAGTTTGTACTCTAAACATTTTATGTGTATTATTGTACTACTTTGGGTGTTAGTTTACTTATTTGTAGTTCTTACATAATTTAAATTCTAGACATAAACTTATTTTATGTCTAAAAATATTTAAAAACATGCCTAAATATAAAATTTAATTAATTATTTAATCGCCATGTCCCCGTCGTGTTGTGTCCTTATTTTTCAAAAATTGCCGTATTTCCATATCCGTGTCAGTGTCGTGTCCGTGTCCGTGCAACATAGGATACAAGTGAGGAAAAGAGCAGTGAGTGAAAAGAAAAATATAGTTTTTTTTTTTTTTTTTTTGCCAGACTCTAAGTATTGTAATTTCTATTTAATACAGCAAAATTATTCAAAGTTTGTCATTTGATTTTTCCCTTAAAGTAAAATGAGTTTTCACATAAATTATTGTGTTCTTGTGCAATTATGCTTCCGCCGTGCTTGCTAAAATTTAGCTTATATAGAATTTTTTTCCCACCATCAAGACCCAGCCAACAATTCTTTTTCAAATAAAGAGCATTCCTTTCTCCACTCTACCTCTACTTAGTGAGGGAGAGTGTTGAAATGATGGTCAAATGATTAAAATTTTTCATTTACTAATAGTAATGTTTTTGGAATAAGTGAGAGTTTTATCAATGGAGTTAACCGTTCAAGGCAATACGTCCATATATATGAGGATGCTTGAAGGAACCTGTAATGGAAGAGTGCTGTCATTACATGCAATATCACTAGATGAAAAAAAAAATTAGTAGGAGGAAATTAATTTCTGAAACTTACTGAAGAGGTACTTCTTATTGCTTGAAGTTGAGGATGCAAACACAAAGATCTTTCAAGTAGTACACAAAAAAAAAAAGCAATGAAGGATCCAATTTCTACTTTATGCAGTGAAATTTAAGATGCCAGCATACATGAAAGTAGTAAACAAATTAATAATACATGAAGGAAAAGCAACAGGATGATCCAGTCCAATAGTCCACTGAACCTTGGCTGAAGGGATTGAAGGGTTAAATCTCACACATTGTTATGGGACCTAGAACTGCATAGGTGCAGAATATTTACGCGCAATGATTACTGAGTTAATAACCTCATCCACGGTATGACCCACAGCAAGAAGCTCAAAACCTCGAAAATCACAAGGATCAATAACACTATAGAGAAAAGCGTGACAACTATGTGCACTCCTTAGCATTAAAAGAGCTCCTGAAGCCACGCACTTGGCCAAATGATGAACATTTTTGAACCTTCTCTCCTTATCTATGCCCACAAAAGCTGCCAAGAAAACTTCGTAATCTTCCAAAGCATTTGTAACATCCATTATGTCATTGGTATGGAAAAGCATTCGTTTTGATAAGTCAGGATTAGATGAAACCAAGTGAATAGCCTTTGAGTTGGCTAGAGGGTCAAGATCATAATTGTGAGAGATGGTCTTGGTCAGGTGATTGGAGACCAGGACAATTGAAGTAAGTGGAAGGGGACCTGAACCAACAAAGGCATTTTTTTGGGGAGATGGGTGTAGTGTTGGCTAAGGATGGTGAACTTGAGGCTAAGCTTGAGGTAATTGGAATAGTAAGGGAAAATATTGAGATGGTCAAGTGGACTTTCATATGAGCCCAAGATGGTAGAGTACTTAATGGTGTTCTCCAAAAGGCTTAAACTCTTTTCTTGCACCCCTTTTACACAACTTGGTTACATCAGTGGGACTGGGTGGCATGCATATGAGCACAAGTTGGGTTAAGAGCATGTTGATAACTTTGCAGGGCTTCAGACTCCCAAGGCTCGATTAGTCATACGACTCACAGACTTTTTGCACCAAAAGCCCAGCCCATTTTGACACTATGAGGTAACAGGGCTTCCAAACAAGACAACAACACCAAGCCTTTCCAAGGAATGGTCTTGTTAAAACACACCATTCAGGACTAACTTAGAGACAATATATTGTCCTCGAAAGGTTCATTATTTGACAGCATTTGTGGGCCCAATCATACGCACAAAAGACTAACTTCGTTCATGTTCATTATTTAACTGCATTTGTGGCCCAATCATACGAAGAGAAGATTAACTTCATTCATTCCTAATTATTAAAAACACAACATTCAAGGTTAACTTAGAGACAATCTATTGCCCTCAAAAGGTCCATTATTTAGTACTCTTAGGTCTTGTCTTTTTAATTGGGTCAAGAGAGATTGTAATACAGTTGGTCACGTCGCTGCGAAGCTCTCCATTAATATTGTTCAGTCCTTTTGTTTCAATAAACACAGCCTACCAGTTGTTCTCATGGATGCTTGTAAGGTAGACTGCCGTGTTCTTTCTTCTTGATTATATAACATTGACGTTTATAAAATAAAGGTCCATTATTCAAAGGCATATGTGGGCCTAATCATATGCACAAAAGATTAACTTTTTTCCAGACGTAATCATATATGTATAAATTGTGAATCTGACTTTGTCTGACTCGACAAACTTTGAATGATGTGGTTATTTTTTAATTGAATACACGCATATATAGAAGATTAACTTCTTTCATACTTAATTATATATATAGAAATTGTGGATCTAACTTTGTATGAATCACCATACTTTAGATGATGTGGTTGTTTTTTAATTGAATACGATATTGTTAAAGTCTTTGAAATAGTGAAAGTGTATATGTGAACTTAATAATGTCTGTTAAATATTAATCATCCTAAGGTTTCTATTTTGTATATTATCATCGCTTTGTTTCCCTTTCTGTTTGGGAGGAAGCTGGCAGCAGGGCTTACTTAACCGGTTTTAAAGAATTGGGGTCTCTCCAGCTTGTATTGTGGACGCTAAAATCTTAGCATGTCTCAAATGATGGATCTCCAAATTCAAGAAGGTGTATAATGGATTTAAAGAAGAATGCTAATTGTGTATATCTAGGATAAGTGTATGTGAAGATTGTGTTAAAAAAAATAAAAATAAAAAAGAAGCTTCCTTGTGTTACTAAAAAGATGATATTATGCACCTCAGATGATGGAATCTCTAATTCTACATGCTTTGATTTATGTTTGAACTAATATTCAGCTGACTTAATTAATCATGTAATGCAAATATTATGCAATGTTGTTTTTAGTGTATAACAATAAAAAGGAGAAAGAAAATTGTTTTTAATCAATGAATAAAAGTGGCTAACTAGGATTTCTGCCATAACACTCCAAATTAAAGCTTTTTGTAAAGGCACAGGCACATACAGATCTTAAGGGTGCAAAGTTACTGTATCAGTAAGAATTTTCTACATAAGATTAATGTTACACTTGGACATGTTTTGAAACTTAAATCTATTACAATTAGCTAGCCTATTATAAATAGAGTCTGTGTCTAATTGAATATGCAACTTAGTCTTTGTTCATAAATTATATAGAAATAGATAGGACCTTGATGTTAGTCAAGTTTGTGAAATGTTAGAAATAGATAAAACCTGCCAAGAACCTTGTAGCTCATGAAATGGCACTTTCTAATGTTTCCCCACCGGTAACCCCTTTTTACCTCCAATTCATCCTAGAAAATTAAACTGCTATTAATGGACATTTTCTTATAACCAAAAAAAAATTCTATGCATTCGGTATGGGAGCTTCAAGATTTTTGACTGCAATGTTACAGATTGGATGTGATAGGAAAAAACAATGGGGGTAGAGTTTGAACTTTACACTTAAATGTGTTTGGATATCGTTTATTTTGCTGAAAACTGAAAACACTGTAACAAAATAATTTTTAAATGTATGAATAATGTTGTGGGACTCATTTGTAATGAAAGTTTTGTTGAAAAAAGAGGTTTGTAAGTCCTGTGAACAATACACGGGACCCACTGAAAGTGTATTGGCTTTGCTGAAATGCCCTTTAAAGAAAACGTGTTTAAAACGCAGACACAGGATAGTGCCAAACACACAATTAGTGCCATCCAACTCTTGGATATAGTCACAGATGGACAACATGACAACCAAGAATTGTTGCTTTCCCATATGACTTAGATATTAACAGACGAAGAAAGAAAGCCAATGATACAAATTATGATTGCCCTAGTAATAACTGGGAAATCATGACTGCAAAAGCCAACAAAAAAGGACCACCTCCACCACCCCTCTCTTCTCTCTTGCAGTGCTATGACAACAAGACATGTTATCCAAAATGACATAAAAGAAACATTGAATTCGAATGAAAAATACAAAAGATAGAGGGCATGCTATCAACTAAACAATTGGACCAGCCAAGCGTCAGCACTGATGACATATTGAGGATTATAGACCCTTTCTTCTTAACTTAATTAAAGTTTTTAAATTGGAAGTCAAAATATAAATTTCTTGCTAGGCATGCCAATTTAGCTGTCAAGCCTATGTACGCGTTGAAAATTTTTTACAAAACCTTTCTTTTAAGGAACAATGAAAATTGACAATAGGGCCTTAGCAAGAGAATGAAACAAGCTAAAGAACATGCTTGCACGCATGTATGTGCACGATGTCATGGTACATGTGAACTTTTTTCTAGATGCACAGATTGTTAAGTTAACCAGATAGAGAAAATTTGTGGAAAAAACAGATTGAACCCTTTTTATGTCATGAAATTATAGCTGCAAGAAGACAAAAAAATAATGTAATGTTTTGCAGTAGGTGAACAGGTTAGACATGCATGAACAAATCAAAGAAGTAATTTTCATGACCCTATTCACAAAAAGACATAATTGATGAGAGTTGCACTTCAATGGCCAGTTGATCCTCAACCATGTTCCCAGGGTTGAGATCACTGAAGCCTTGGATCTAAGAGCTCTTGTCACTAAGCAGTAACATGGGACCAAGGCATTGAATATTTTGGCAAAGTAACAACTGAGTTAAGAAGTAATAACCTCATCATCAGTGGGATGAAAATGAAACACCAAAAGAACCTCAACCAAAGGAGATCACAAAAGAATCAATAAAACCAAAACCACCCATGAGCATCAAAAAAAGATCCAGGAGCCATGTAATTAGCCAAATGAATAACATTCGTTATATAACTATTATGGAAGAACATAATGAATTTGATAAGGGAATGGTGAGTTTAAGTTCAAGGATGCTAAACTTGAGAGAACTGAAATAGCAAGGAAAAATATTGAGATATTGGTCAAGTGGGTTTTCATTTCAACTTAAGAAATGCCTCTCCATATTTAAAAGCAATCTGCACAGGTTGTACAAAGAGTATGTCGACATCTTTGCACCCTATGTCGACACTATGAGGTTATGGAGGAGACTGACAAAGAGTATGTCGACATCTTTGCACCCTTTGGTAACAAGAACTTCTATGGAATGCTATTGCAAGCATACACACTAGTGAGGCTTACTATTCTTTATTATTATGATTATTATTATTATTTTGTCATTAAGATCGATGTCTTAAGCTCTTAGAGCACTTTACTATACTATATAAGCACAAATAATTCTCTTATTTTAGACAATTTCAATAAATCTTTAGAGTAATCATTAAATGATACAGTAAAGTCAGAGATAACCTATTGTTCTAAACAGAGATGTATTTGTTTTCAAGATTTACCTTTTTTTTTTTTTTTTCTGTTATAAAGATGATCTCAAATTTTTTTTAATATGATTTAAAAAAAAAAAATTGGTGTCCATCACAAAGTTTTGGAATTAAAGTTTTGTAACCTTGTTCAACTTGCCAAAATCTGAACAGTTTTATTTATTTATTTTTTAATGTCATGGGTAAGAAAGAATTTGATCCTTAAACGTATTTATTAAAAAAAATTATCCTATATACCCAAGTGATATAATGCTTTTATTAATGTCGACTGACTATTTAAAAAAAATTAAAAGGAAAATAAAAAGAAGAGCTTTTTTAATATATAAATATATTCATTAAGATGCTAATTATAAAGAATATAAACGCTATAAAGAATATAGACATTCTAAACTCTTCTTATAGTTTTCTAATATCTTGGTCAAATTAATTTTAAACTTTCTACGGCCAATATTTCTCAAAGTTCTACATCACTTAAATTCATTGAGGGACTTGGCTAACTAGCTAGATATGACTTATAGCCAAATAGTAAACCATGATGATAAACAATAAATGTATATTTTTTTTTTTTTTCAAAAATGAAAGTTACTTTGGTAGGGATTCTTTTAAGGTATCTATATTAACACTTTTGCCTCCGTTCTCGAATACAAATCCAAGTTAATAGAACTTTTTTTGTTTTTTTTGTTTGGGTTTAATTAGAACTTGATACAGATTAGTTGATGCAATTACAACCATTCCCTGTACTAGTTTTAAGTTTAGACTCACCATCTGTCCCGTAGTGAGCTATGGACGCACCCAAAAAAAAAAAAAAAAACGAAGCTTTTTTACTAGGTCACTGGGCAGCATAGATTAATCTTGAGGATGTGTAATGTTTAAAAAAATTCTACGTGAGGTTACTATTCTTTTGCCCTCCTTGTAGAAAAGTATTTAGGATCCTTTCAGCCATTACAAATTTTTCTTACAATTTGGACCTCATGGTATGAGTTTGAGTCTATAAAAACGAGTCTTTTGACCATTAAACTGGTAGTCAATCATTAGGTGAAAGTTTGCAAACATGAAGGTCAGAAATTCAAAGCCTAATGGTGCATCAATTATACTTCTGCGAATTACCTGTCTACTAATTATCACCAAATATCCAAAAAATAAAAAATAAAACTTAGGTATGGTTATTTAGTGTTATACAATAGGTTATTTAATTAAATTCAATTATGTGTCTACATTAATGAATGAATTAAGATAACATATTTTGTACTGTGTTGATCATTATAGTCACATATGTAGTTGCATTTAATTGGATAACTTAAATTACCATACTTAAGATACTTAACCGGCATTATCATTTTATGTGTGTTAGAAAATGTTTAGTGATAAAGCTTAAGCTTTTGAAACACAGCAACTTCTCTAGACATCAAGAGTGGTTGGACTTGAGTTCAAAACAAAATATTTCTAATTTTATCGTTAGTGTTTTCTTGAGAGTAAACTAAAGTTTCCATAGTTTTCATTTATCATGTATTACTTCAATTCCACTGTTACAATCTGACATGCCAAGTCAAAAATAATTGGTTCAGTTTATTCTTCGATCATATTGTACTCAAAAACAGGCAGAACCTTGATATCAAGTTTGGTAAATAGCTTTCCTCAGCAAATAAAAAAAGTTTGTTAAATAGAATGTGTCCCTGTAGTTTTAGTTTTAGGGTGTAAGAGTTTGGATACTAACCAAATAGTATCAACCATTCACCTCTTGGAGCTACTGAAACTCAAAAATAAATAGAAAGCACTGTTGTTTTCACAAACAACTTACTATCGGATTGACAGAAAAAGATAGGCACAATGATACATTTTATTGCACTAGTAATAACTCAAAAGATATGATTTGCCTAGCCATACCAAAAAAAGGGTCTCTCTCAATTGACCCTTTTTTTTTAACAACTCTCAATTGACCTTTTTGTCTAGCTACTTTCCTTTCGCTGATAACCTCCACTCACTGATAGCACCACAAAAAATGTTATTCTCATTTGGACATCAAAAAAAAGAAACGTAACATTGAATTACCTAGAATGAGAAGATGTAGAAAAAAAGGCATGATTTAAGCTAAATATGTCTTTTCAGGCCAATTGTCAGCATAGACCACAGTGGTGAATTAGACCTTTTCTTCTTAACTAATTGGGGCCAAAGAATTGAGGTCAAAGTAAGCATTGTGCAAGACACTTGTAAGCTTATTTAAAAGTCTTCAAATCGAAAGCAAGGAGCTATGAAATTAGAGAAAGCAAGAAAATACAACAATCAAATAAATAAAACTCTTTCTTCATACTTATGCATTTTTTAGTTGCCACAGCATGTGAACTTTTTTATAAATTATACATTGAAAACTAATAAAGGAAACACAGATTGGAGTTGAACCCTTCTTATTTGGAGATGTCTTCTAGAAGCCCTTTCTCACAACAAACTGGTATCGATCAGAGCTTCCGTTTCAACAATAGAAGATGCCAGAACACAAAATAGAAACATCTTTGTAGGAGGTAAACAAGTTAGACATGCACCAATAATGAAAAAAGAAAAAAAGAAAACAAAAAAAGAGCAATTTCATGACTCAATTACCATGTGCAGCAACACATATAGATAGACATCTTGAAGAAAGAAAGATGTATAATGAGTTTATGAGAGTTTGTCCTCAATGGCCAATTCCTCAATCATATTGCCTTGGTTGAAGTGATTGAAGGCTTGGATTTCAGCACACTTGTTTGGCAGTATAATGGGGCCAAGACCTTTCTCAAGTGAGTGTGTAGGCATTGCATACTTACGTGCAATGACAACTGAGTTAATAACCTCGTCAGTAGGATGAAACACTGAGAGAAACTCGAATCCACGAAGATCGCGAGGATCAAGCACTGGATAGAGAAAAGCGCGAGCCCCATGTGCGCTTCTCAGCATCAAAAGAGCACCTGGAGCCATGTACTTGGCCAAATGATCAACGACTTTAACCTTGTCCTCTTTGTCCATGCCAACTAGAGCTGCCAAGAAAACAACTTCATAATCTTTTAAGTCATTGGTTACATTCATTATATCATTGGTATGGAAGAAAATTCTTTTGGATAAGTCAGAATCAGATGAAAATAAGCCAATAGCCTGTGAATTGGCCAAAGGGTCAATATCATAGTTGTGAAAGGTGGTATTGGTAAGGTGTTTGGAGGCCAAGACAATTGAAGTAAGAGGAAGGGGACCTGAGCCCACAAAGGCAATTTTGCTAGGGACATGGGTGATGTGTTGGCTAAGGATATTGAATTCAAGGAGGCTAAGCTTGAGGTAATTAGAATAGTAAGGAAAAATATTGAGATGGTCAAGTGGGTTTTCATATGAGCCTAAAATGGTAGAGTAATGACTCTCCAAATGTCCCTCAGCCTCACCACAAAGCCTAATGAGCTTTGACCTCATTTCTTGCACCTTTTTACACAGCTTGGTTACATCAATTGGATTTGGTGGCGTGCATGTGAGCACAAGTTTTGTGAAGATCGTGTTGACATCTTTGGAAGGTTTGAGGTTCTCAAGGCTTGAGATTTGCTCATACAACTCCCAGACTTTTTGTACCAAAGGCTCATCCTGGCAACCCATGTGGACACTATGAGGTAATTGGCAGTCTCTCCAAGGAAGGGTATTTTGAATTGGATGATAGAAAATTCAAGAGCTAGTTACAACTTCCAATCCTCCGAATGGGTCATTATTTATGGGCACTTGTTGGACCCCACATGGCACAGAAGGTTGCCTTGTTCTTACATATCTCTATTAGAATATTTTGATTATTTTCTTTCTTTCCTTTTTTTTTTTTTTTTTTTCTTTTTTTTCTTTTTTCTAAATAAAATTTTATGGAGTATTTACGTGCATGTGTAAAGATAGAAACTCATTTCGATCATTTGACATGCTAAGTTAACCTACTAGTAGATGTACTGCGTGATGTGCGAGTATTTTAAAATATTTTGTAAGAAATAATATAATATCTCATGTATAGTACTCATTATGTGCTATAATATTTTGGGAATCAACTTCAATTATATTACATGTCATTAGAAAGAAACGATAGTAAAACTATGAACCAATTGCTTAAGCAAATTGACAAATATTTAATTATTTTCACTAATTCAAGCTTAATTATAATTATATTTTCATTCTCAAAAAAAATTATAATTATGTTTTTAGTCTCGATTATAATTAAGTACTCCAAATATTTTTTTTGCTATATAAATTTAATAAAAATAACCAAATAAATTATTTTTATATAAGCAATTAATGCCCAATTATGAATAATTAATACATGACAAAATATATTTACTTCAATTAATTCATGAAAATTAATTAATATGTTGACATAAATGCAAAATATTTGATGAGGTGGAAGGTTAATTAAATGAATAGAAGTTTCATAAAAGGGAATTCAAACATTTATTTATGAGGTAGTTAAAGTTCACCAATCACATTCATTATCACATAAGTTTATAAACTTAATACAGTAAAACTTGTAATATTTGTAATCCTTTAACATTTTTCATAGAAGTCTCATTCTTTCTCAAGGGATTGGCACGTGAAAAAACCTTAGAAATAATAAATATATGAAAATAAATCAATTTACTCAATTTATACTCTATTTAATTCTTCTAAAAAAAATACTTTGTTGAATACTAAAAAAATATATTTTGTTTAATGACATTGTACAAAATGTTCATTTGATAACCTAGTGCTAATGGTTTTCTTTAGGATGCCTATGTTTGTAAAATTTAAAATATGAATATATTACATTAGTAAATTAAAAAAAATATTCAATATTTCAATTTATTTAAACATAAAATTATTTTATACTTTTATTGCATATGTTATTAAATTTGCTTTTGACTTTTGATGGTTTTTGTTTCAATTATTGTCAAAGGTGAAATTATAGAATATTTTAAGTGTATAATAAATACGTACTCATTTTCAGATAATTGTGGATCTCAATAATTAAATTTATTATAAAACCAACTATTCATGTGCAAGTGGTAAGTACACATTTTATTGTACTCCTAGAGTATTTTATAATTTTCCTTATTGAAGCAACTAAACATAAGGTTAAATGTCATATTATTCCGGAAAATTATTGTGTACTCCCGGAGTATCATAAATGTATGTTCTCTCCTCTCACATGAATGGTGGGTCCTACTAATTAAATTCATGGTGGGACCCACCATTCATGTGAGAGGAGGGAGCACGCATTTATGGTACTCCGAGAGTACCTAATAATTTTCCTATTATTCCAACTAAATTGTTTCTTATTCAAATTCTATAAAAACAAGGAAAATTATAAAGCCACAAAATATTTTATAAACTTTTTTACAAATTGCTGATGTGATGAGTAATTATTGGTAAATCAAAAAATAATGTTAGTGGTGAACCTAGATAAAACTTAGTACGAATTTGACACATCAATAATTTGTAAAAAATTTGTAAAATAGTTTGTAATTGTAATATTATTCTAAAACATATATATATAGATTCTTTTTATATGAGTAATTAATGTATCGTTTATGGATAATTAATACATGGAAATAAATTCATTTTCCAATAAATACATGGCTATTAATACATGAATAATATATTCTCTTCTCTACTCAAAGGATGCCTCTTGGAAGTTGGAACAGACCTTAGACCACTGTGACTTACATTCTTGCCTAGCGGATGTCCCCGCACGATACGCAATGGCATTTTGAAATGTTTGTACAAAATTATCTTATGACCTATGTATATTACTTATTATGTGTTATGATGATATAGTAAAGAATCAACTTTCTTTATATTACATTTTAGCGATACGTTTTAACTCTTAGGGCAATTATTAGTAAAAGTAATATTTTAGTCACATACTATTTTACAACATTTTTACAAATCGTTGTTGTGTCCAACTTCTTATTAGTTTTCATCTAGGTTCACCATTAACATAACCATTCATCAGATTAGCAGTTTGTAAATTTTTTTATAAAAAAGTTTGTATCTCTAATATTACCATATTAGTAAACCATTTTAGAGAAATTTTGACGCCACTTTCATAGAAAATATGAAAAGTTGTTAAAAAATTTAACTGGTTTTTTTTTCCCCATAAAAGGTTTCTAAAAAATATTTCCTAAACCAATAACATCCATTAACTTTTCCCTACATTTTATTATATTTTCTTTAAAAGATTTATATTTTATTAGAAAGGGAGGAAATGCAAATTGTCAAAGTCAATATAATTAAGAATAAAAATTTGTTACTTTATTTTTTTATTTTTTAGTGAAGGAAAGATGGTTCTAAGACCCCGTACAGTCGCTAATGAGCTAAGTGTCATTGCACGTGGAATATAAGGAACCAAATACATAGTTAGTGAGTTAACTCGAACTGATGCCTTGGGGCATGTTAGCCCAAGCCTTTAGCATGCACTTTGTCAAATTGGTAATCTGTTACTTAATTGAGTGAATTGAAAAATATTTAATTCTTTTTATTCCTTTTTTATATAAGATATTTTTATTAACTTAAGTGCCCAATTATTTTTTATAGGGATAAAACTTATTTTTGTCCTTACATTTTTACACGATTCTCACTTTGGTCCCTAACTTTTTTTTTCACCGCTTTTAGTCCCTAAAATCAAAAAAGCGATCTTGTTTTTGTCCCTACCATCAGTGCCCTAATAGCAAAGTCCTAGGTGGCAGACGGAACAATCTATTAGTTGACGTGGAGCTGACGTGGCACTGATGTGGCGATTAAAATATTATTAAAAAATATTATTTGGCATTTTTATATGCCACGTCAGCATTTTAATTCTTTTTTAAAAAGCCATGTTAGAAAATTTAAACTAAAAAAAAAAATAAATTAAAAAAAAAAACTTTAATCTAATTAAAAAACGGTTTAAAAAAAAAAATCTAATTAAAAAACAAACACAAACACAAAAATAAGCTGGAACTTCCCAAATCTCAAATCAAATCAAATTCTCTTCTCCTCTCTCTCTCTTTACACTCTTACCCTCAGTAAATCCCCAAATTCACAAGCCTAAACCCCTAAAACCAAAACAAACAAAGAAGAAGAAGAAGAAGAAGAATGTTGAGCAGCATTGCAGCAGTAGCAATCAAAACCAAAACCAAAGATCCTCTACAACAATGCCACACCATCCTCCACTCCCTCACCGTCCTCCGCCCTTACCAACTCATCCTTTGCCTTGGCTCTGTTGACTCCACCGCCGCCGCCAAATACACCGCCTTCAACGACTCTTCGATCTCCACACCGTCGTTTCAGTCCATCTTTTCGATCAGTTCTAGCACCTAGAGCGTTGTCTTAGTGACCCAAAGATAGAATGAGTGCGGCGACCATGACCGACCTCACCTTCATCCATGACTAGCCTCACTTCCACTATGGTCAGCCCTACCCATTGATTCTCAGGTTTGAACTTCTTGGGTTTTTTTTTTCGTTATTTTCCACCTCCACCGTGGTCAGCTCTTCTTGGGTTTGTTAGGTGGTTGGGACATGGTGGTGGCTGGGATTGTAGGTTGCGATTGGTGGTTGGCCGGCTGTTTTTTTTCTTTTTTCCCTTTCCAACACGTGGATTTATGTGGTCGGTGAAGTGGAGGTGGGTGGTTTTGTTCCGATTTGTTGGTGGTGTGGGGGGTCAGTGGAGTGGGGGTGGGTTGGGTTTTGCCAATTTATTGGTAGTTGTTTGGGTTTGCTGGGATGTGAAATATGGAGGCTCAAATTTCATTTTACTGGGTTTGAATTTAATTTTTTGGGTTTTGAATTTGCTGGGTTTGTGTTCTTGTTCAAATATATAATGTGTTCATGTTTAATTTATCAATTTTACTGTGTTCATGTTCTTGGATTTGGGAAGAACATGAAGAAAATTTCCTGTTAGTATTTAATTTAATTTTTTCTTCTTGTTTTTGTTTGTGTTCTTCTGATATGGGTTTGAGTTCTTGGTTGCTGGGTTTGGTCTCTGAAGAACACGAAGAACAAGTTGAAGAATAGGAAGAACAAGTTGAAGAACATGAATATTAAGAAAAGACAATTTTAATTAAAATTTTAAATTAATTAGATTTAAGGTTTTTCTTTAAATTTTTTTTTTTTTTAAATTTCTGACGTGGCTTTTAAAAAAAATTAAAATGCTAACATGACATATAAAAATGCCAAATAATATTTTTTAATAATATTTTAATCGCTACATTAGTGCCACGTCAGTTAATAGATTGTTCCGTCTGCCACCTAGGACTTTGCCGTTAGGGCACTGACGGTAGGGACAAAAACGAGATCGCTTTTTTGATTTTAGGGACTAAAAACGGTGAAAAAAAAAGTTAGAGACCAAAGTGAGAATCGTGTAAAAATGTAAGGACGAAAATAGATTTTATCCCTTTTTTATATTCTTGAATGCATGTTATTAAATTTTCTTTTATTATTGTTTCAATTATTGTTAAAGCAGCTACATTTGAGCAAGACTTTTATATTTCAAGTTAATTGTTTCTTTTTTATTTATATATACACGAAATGTTATACATAGACCAATAATAAAGCTACAACTTTTTTTTTTTTTGGAGAACCAATAAAGCTACAACTGATTCACCAAAAATAAATAAGTACAGCTACAACTGAGTGCACTTGACATGCGAAGTTAGTAAATATGTACGTTAATTATACATAGACCAATAATAATGATGCAAATGTCTCTGTCTGAGTCATATAAAACCTTCATCTACTCTATCCAGAAAACCCAAAAAAAAAAAAAACTTTCATCTACATTCTTATTCTTTTTTTTTTTTTTACAAAATAGAATTCTACTCTAGCCTAATCTAAGTGTATAATCCCGGCCCTTTCCCTCCACACCCCATAAACACTTATACTTGTGGAGTGACCATCACACCAAAGGTGTGCGGTGGTTTCATCTACATTCTTATCTTGCTCAAGTTTCAAATCTGGCAATTATAATATTAATTTCAACAAAAGTCAAATGTGATATGAGACTGTTACATTAACATTTATAACATACTCTTTCTTTCTTTTTTTTTCTTTCTTTTGTTTTTAGAAAAGAACTGAAAATTTCTTTTCTTTTCTTTTTTTAAGAAAAGAACTGAAAATTTCATTAAGAAAAATAAGCCAAAGCGGCTAGTACAATAGTCAAAAGATGTGGTAGAACATTTTCTATCCATTCAAAAGAACCTATAATATATAAAGTATGTTTAACAAAATTGTGAGTTATAGAATTACCTTCATGACAAATATGAAAAACCTTATAAACTTAAAAGCCTATGTAATCGTTTTAACGTCTTGTATCAGATAAGATAGGACAAATAGAAATTTTCATATATTAGATAAAGTAATCAACTCATTCATCTGTTTGTCATCCCTAAAAAAATAAAAAACAAAAAAAAAATACAAGATATTTTAATTTTAAAAAATTTTGCTCGTGCAATAGCAGCAACAGACCCAGCATGGTTTCATGCCATAAAAAACTTTGGAAGTATATACGTGTCTATACAACTCTAGGGTTTTGATCCCAACCACGGTATTTATCAAGCTCATTTTTTTATATAATAATTAAGAAAAATGCTAATGGATGTCCTTAGGGTAATGATTAACAATCCATTTAAAGAAAATTTTTATGAAAAAAAAAAAAACACAATTTATGTTTTGACAGCTTTTTTCATTTCCCATAAAAGTAGTGTAAAAACTTTTCTAAAATAGATTGTTAACCATTGTCCTAAGGGCACTCGTTAGCATGATCCAATAATTAATGGTACCTTAATGTAGTTATACTTTTTAATAATTTAATAATTTTATCGTTTTACTTTTTTTTTTTAATGCAAACTATATATAATAGAAGCTTATATTTATAATTTGTTTATATACTAATAACACGTTGAAAACTATTCCTCTCCAAAAAAGATAATAAAAAGGTTGAAAACTAAATTTGCATCCTTGAAAAGATGAAAAATATGGTTAAACTATAATTTTTTTCAATATAAGTACTAACTTAAACCTATTTAATATGGTTAGTAGTTTCAATATATATTATAATTTTTTATATATATAATATATTATAATTTTGTTGCTTTTACTTTTTCTCCATATATTTCACAATTAAAAATTTATTTTTTTCAAATTTAATTGTCTATAAAATATCATGTCATTTAAAATTTTAAATAATATTACATTAGCTACATTACTGTCATTAGATACTTAGATTGTAATATTTAGTTTAAAATATGAATTAAATTCTTAGAGATCTAGCCGAGCTTAGTAATGTGACTTGCATGCCTCCTTGTCTTTGGATTAATGGATGAATCCAAAAAATAAATAATAAAAAAATGTTTCAGATATACATATCCATTCAAAAATCAAAATTAATAGAAAATAAAAAAAATAGGACAGATAATTTATATTGCTCCCTCCTCCTCGTGTAGTAAAAGAATTAAAAATTCAAAATAAAAAATAAAAGTCAAAAAATAAAAAAGAAGAAATATTTGGGGGGCAAGATTTGAGCCTTACATAAAAGCTTGTTAAGAAAAGATTCCCGCACTCATTCTTTTCACACGCTTTTATAATTTTCATCTCTGATGTTTTACAAACCCACCAATAGATTTATGCTGCAAGTTACATCATTGCTTGTAACATTCAAGAATCATACAATAATTAAGTCTCCTTTGACAAGGAAATCAACCATTTATTGATTTTTCTTGAGCATTTTTAATCATCGGTATCACTCAGTTCACACTAGCTGGCCAAATAAAAACATAAACCCAGCTTGTCTTATCCTATTATCCAAGGCATGAAGTTGGGTCCATTGCCACCCCAAGTAATAATTTTCTCATTGCAACTTCAAATAGACTGATTTGTTATTGGATTATACTTTTGGATAATATATATATATTGGTGAAATACTTTTGGATAAACTTAGCAAAAGGATGAAAAAGACTAATTTCCTTGATTTCAGTAAATTGTCCTTTTTTTTTTTCCTTTTTGGAAGAAGAAATCTATTATATTTAATAATTATTCATATGTTGAAATACAACTATTGAAATATATATATATATATATAAACTTACCTTAATTAGTTTTTTTTTTTTTTTTTTTAAAAAGAGTTTCAACCTATGGCGTTCGCTCCTAATAATAGTTTTTTATTAGGATACCAAGATACAAATTGGTTTTTGGTGTAGGCGGGAATTAAACCATAAATCTCTTATTCAACCATTAGAGACTTTACCAGTTGAATTAACTAGAACCCACACCTTGATTAGTTTGTTAAGATTAAAACTTAATTATTGTTGTTGTCTATATAGTCATTGAACATTTGATATTCTTTAATTTGTGTCCTTAAAAGAAAAATCGTAACTAAATATTATTGGAGAGATAACACCTTAGTCAAGGGTCAATTGGGAGCTTAATATACTATAATGGCTCAAATGTTATATTATGGCCTCAAATGACCTCTCCCCGATGTTTTATTTCCTCGATAAGTAGTATTAAAGCCAATGGTGGTGAGTAGCATTTTGCCTAGATTATCAAGATCTTTTTCATAGTTGGTGTGGGGACTGGTCTTTTTCACAATTGGAGTAAGAACATGGTGCATATACTTAGAGCCCAATAAATATACATCACATAAGATAACCCCACACAAATGATCTTGGAGAAATAAAGATCAACATTGTAGTGTTGCCAATGGCCCAATAGTGCTATATCAAAAAGAAGAATGGCATATAGGTTTCCCATTGATGAGCATGTGAGATTGACACTTGATCCCATGGATGACATGCAAGAGAAGGAAAAAGATGAGTTATTAAGACTTGTTTGTGACCCATAGGAAAGTCTTGAAACCCATTAAGAAAGAGGTAATGACTTACACTTGAAGGGGAGATTATTAGGTATACACTATTTAATATAATATATAGAAACTTCATCCAAAAATTCAAGCTTATGGATTTGGACCTCGATATGCTATATTAATTTCTGTTGGTGCAAACAATAATAATAATGGAAATAACACAAAAATTAATTGATAGATATTAATGGGTTGTCAAGTAGGAGGATCCAAGAGGCCGATTCATTTCCATTTTTGATACCTCCACCTTTCACATCCCACTTGCGCACGTATCTAGCCCAATATCTGAGTCATTTCATATTAATCCATTAATCACCACAATTAAAAAGAATAAAATAGTCTCTTTCCTTTTCAATGTGGAATTAAACAATTTCACTAACTCCTCATCTTCCATATTCACTCCCACATCTTTACATTTATGTTGTAATATTTATTCATTTTAAATAATTAATATTAAAATGCTCTAACAATTTCTCAAATGTGTGTGGGTTCTAGTTAACTTAACTGATAAAGTCTCTAATGGTTCTCCGCCTACACCAAAAATTAATTAGTGTTTTAGTTTAATGATAAAGAGTTATCTCTGGAGTAAACGTCATAAGTTGAAACTCTCTAAAAAAAAATTCTCAAATGTGTGTATTTATATATATATATATATATATATATATATATATATATATATATATATATATATATATATTTGTATTAAAATGATGCTCACATGGGTATATCCAACTGATGTCAAAACTTCTACTTCTAAGAAGAGAAATATATAGCTATATAGCTTGAGTTTGAGCTCTAGCACTTTAAAAAAATTCCCTGAACTAGCGATTTACGTCTGCTCACCCATCACAACAGTAATTAGTCCCTTGGTTGAAAGTTTTAGGGATACAACAGATCTAAGAACAAATATATATACATATATATAGCTACATGATGACCGTCAAGAACACTTGTTCAAAGTCAAACTAACACATAAATCTAACCTGCTTACGTACCCTATGTACTGCTCAATGTCTTTTTTTTTTTTGGATGAATTGCTCACTTAATGTCATGCCATCCCCTGATTCCCTTCATACTGTCTTTTATTATTCTTGATACGTTCATTTAATATTGGTAGCCATGAATTCTTGTAGGTTTAAAGCCACAAAATGCTCACTCTTTTTTTTTATTGAATAATTAAAGGCTCACCTTTTTCCAAATAGAATATTTAAATAAGAACTTTAGATATTATTCTAAAACCAATGATTCAATCTTGAAACAAAAATATATAAAATGATGATCAATCTGTGATAATTTAAACATATGAATACAACGTGGACCATATTAATGTATGGGGTCGATCATATAAATCAGTGCCACTGAGAAGTTGTCTTTTCAAAACCTGGATGGTCCATGACTTCCATAGTGTTGACACTTCAATATCTTAAGGATTCTTTTTTAATTCAAACTTCAAATTCCTAAGATTTTTAGAGAGTAGTAGGATTATATTAATTTTATTCCTTTTTGAGCCTTTTCCTTCAACTTCAACGGTTCAAATGAGAAATCATCATTCTCTTTCGATAGTGCGAACAACAATTGGATACTTTCTACCTTTGGAGATTATTCTAAACCTTTGAATAGAATAAGTTAATCTTACCAAAAAAAAAAGAATAGATTAAGTTAATGAACCTTTGATCAATATTATCAACTAGAAATAAAATGCAACTATAAGAGAGAGAGAATTACATAAAATGGAAAATTGAGAAGGGGGTTGAGGTGCGTTTGGATTAAGCTTTTAGTGAACGTTTATCAGCAGAAAATTGATAAAAATGCAGTTTTACTTAAGAAAAAAATGAATTTTTATACTATACATTACAGACATGTACTAGACCAAAGATATTAGACTGGTGCAAAAGAAAAATACGTGTGTCCATTAAATATAGATGAAATCGCCAAAATCATCTTCTTAGAAAGTATTACATTTGTCTCTAGTGGTTAAAGTAGTATGGATTAAAGGAGACCATTAATGAAGACTACCTTTAAATTTTGATACCATGTTAGAAATGATAAAATATGATACTATGTTAGAAAGGCGAGATATAACTATGACATCATAATAAAAGTATATGAGACAATATGAAAAAGAAAATAAAAGAAGGTAGGAGAAATTAACGTGGTTTAGCCTTGAAGGGTTAGTTTTTCATCAGAAAGCGTTTGATAGCTAAATCTTTATTATTTAGGTCTTTTATTAATTTTTACAATGAACCCATTGAAAGGTATTTATAATAGGTCAAATCCTAAACTAATATAGGAATACTATACTTGCACTACAAGTATGATTAAGATTACTTTACTTACATTTCAAGTAAGATTAAGATTACTATGCTTACATGATTATTTTGCCTGCATTCCAAATAAGATTAAATACAATGAATCTAGACAATAGATTTGATATTTTTAACAAATTCATCAAAATTTACAACCTAATTTCCATAATTCAAATAGAGTCCACAAGGGAAATGAATGAAAACCATAGATGTTGACATTAAGAGTACATTTTAGTAAGTCATGATAATATATTTTTATGGTAGTTAAAGAGAAGCATGATACATCCAATTTGAATAAATAAAAAAAAGATACCTTTTTTGGCCAATTTGGCCACTCCACTAGCAACAAAGAAGACTAATGCGACTACTCGACGTTGAAGTTGGCTTATCTTTTTGATTGATGCCGAATTTCAAATGTGTGGGGTTTAGAAACAAAGGAAAATGACATAAATGGTTGAAATTGCGTAAAGAAAATCATTATTCGTTCACCATGATTCCCACCGTAAGTTTACATTATAGGCCATTGTAAAAGACACTTTTTCACTTTTCTAAAGAAATGCTCTTCCTCTTAACTTGTTAAATTCTTTATCGTGAAATAAGTAACATGCGATTAAATATCTCTTATACAAAAATGAAATTTATTATATCTTAATTTAATAGTAAAAAATAATTACCATACAACGGGCATTATAAATTTATATCCTATCATATATATATATATATATATATAATTTCATAGAGATCTATTGTATCACCTAACTTTTTTAAGTTCATGGTCAACCTTAAGTTACTTTTAACCTTGTCTAGCACTCTTCATTTTATCTATTTTTCCAACCTATCATAATGTCTTTCACCAATGCAATTTCTATTCCAAAGTTTGAAGCTAATGAAAGGCTTTCTTCCTTTCCAAGAAATAGATGGAGGAGTGTTGGGAGAGGCATCAAAATAAAAAATTGGGACCATATTGATTGATTTAACCATATTCGTTGGCTATCAATGAAAGTCAAATTCACAGTGCCGTTTGGATTATGAGAGTGTGGCAACCACACGATACCATGTGCAACACACTTACCCCTGAGAGTGATGGGGCTTTCTGTACACAAGTCTTTGACAACACCTCCAGAAGTCATCAACCTTGGGACCCCAGAGGTGGGCCCCTTGCTCCTCCTTTATCTTCTATTTTGTGTGTGCGATCAATTTGCTGTCCCATTCTAACAAAAACAAAATTTCCATTGACACTACCTTTTTTTTCCCTCAATAATGCAATTTGGAAAACTATTTGATCATGGAATGTTTCTGTTTTTGATCAAGAGATGTTTCAAACTTATATACAAAAATATTTTATTTAAGGTCAGTCTCACATCAACCCATCAACTTGAAATTATTTGACATGAAACTCTTTGAACAGTCAGATTTCAAAAATGTAGTTTTCAACACAAGTTCGAATCAATTGTATCTAGCCATATAATTCACTACAATGGGTGAAGAACTGTTATTAAACAAAAACAAAACTAAAAAAATAAAACAAATTATTAAAAAAGTATATTTTTTGGAACATAGATATCACTAATTATTTTAAGAAAATGTATGATTTCAAAAATGAGTGGGATTGATCCACCTCTTATTAAAGGATCATTATAATTTGAAAATTCTTTTGATTTTTTAGATACAATACCCTTCTCATTCTTATTGGAGATTCAAAACCACGATATATGAATTAAACCCTATGTAGGTACTAGTTCTCACAAGTTATTACCCATGACATAAAGGAAAAATTAAATAAATACCTTAAGAGCAATGACTTAGAAAATATTTTTAGAAATATTTTATAGGTAAAGGGAAAAAAAAAAGCTAATCTTTTTTACTATTTTTTTTTATTTTTTTCATGAAATTAATATCTAAACTTTCTTAAAATAACTTTTTTAAAACTTTCCTAAAATAAGTCATTAACTCATTAACAGAACCCTAACATAAAAAACCATTCCAATGGACATCATTAGGCAGTATATCTCTATAATTTTACTATTACATATTGGCCCAACACTTGGGCAATTACATTACTGTCTGTTTTCTTAAAATCTCTCTCTAGTTGATTCAACAAAGTCATTTGGGTATCTTTTTGAGAGAAATGGGCATTGGTCACTTTGCAGTCTCAAAATCCCAGGCCGAACCTACAGGCCCCTTATTAAGTCTTCAGGTAACATAATTTCCTGATGGACCAATAGAAAAACTCTATTTTCTTGTCATTTTTTGGAGTTGTAGGCAAAATTAAAGAACTAGCATGCTAGTGTAACGTGTAATTCTTCTTTATTGACTAAAAATAGAACTCGTTGCCGGTTGTGTTCTAAAAAGTCCAAATCAAAATTGGCAGAAGATCTGATATCATTAGGCCTACGTTATGGAGGCTCAAGAATAATTTCACATGTATCCACAAGCAGATATACAAGCCGTTTTAATTCATCTCATATTCTAGTGTGTGACACCAAACCATCTTAATTCATCTAATATTCTAGTGTATGTGACATAGACATAATACGTGTTTAAAAATGATCATGTGTCACTTACATGTCCAGTTCAGTACACCACATATCACCCTAGTGTTCCGTTAGTGCACAAAACTTTGCTCTTTCATGTATGTTAAATATAAAAAACTTTCATTACCAGTCTTCAGTCTTTACTTGAACTATGTCAATCAAAAAAAAAAAAACAAATTATGAACTTGAAACCGAATTTCACATTCAATGACAGCCTGAGCAGCGAGCAGCTTCTAATTTGAAACTGATGTTTAACTCCTCAATTGTTGTAGCCCCTCAGCCCGCCAATGATATTAGAAGCCATCAGCTCTTTTCATGAAACAGCTCAGAAAGACTATACCATCTGATAATGAAAATTCTCTTGAGGAGCATGAGGACAACTCTATCTCTATATGATCCAAGATGAGCTCTTCAGCCATCATTGCTCAGACCAGTGAAGCTATTAACTCACCTGCATTCTACATTCCTTTTGTGTGCAACTAACCCCATAAACAAATGGTGTCTTTCTTCCTTTTTGAGTAAAACCCTTAACAGAGGAGAGAAAAAGTTTTGGGAGGGAATACTTCCCTCCTAAAACCAACGCAATATAGCAAAGGACCAATAAATAAGCAATTTGATGTACAAAGACTAAACACCAACTCACCTATGATAAACAAATAGATTTACACAATAAATTTTACCGTCTTAACCGCCGGTGCTTTGATTAGGACTGAACTAAAATCAGGTTATGACTCAGCCTACTTGAGGGAGTGTATGGACTCCCTTACCATATAAGCCTCTCAAGCATTGGTCTTTCAATGAGTAGAACTACCATCTCCACAACCAGGTAGGGTTCGACACATCCCTCCCCACCATTTTTGTTACAAAAAATAAAATGATTTATCCAATTAAGCTTGAAACCCAACTCTTTATTTCTTTTTTCCTTTTTTTTAATGTCACAACACTCCATTGGCCATTGCTAATTTAAATGAAGTTCCCTCTGTTGCTCTGTATGATCTTAATGAAGCATCTTCCACTAAATGATCATTCGGCGTTGTTAAATGAAGTTCCCTCTGTTACTCTGTGTGATCTTAATGAAGCATCTTCCACTCAATGAATACTCGGCGTAGAACAACAAGCTCTAATACCAAAACTGATGTAGCACAAATTCTCAGCACCTAGGCTGATGATTTACCTACTATGAATCATCACCTAGACTTGCTTTAAATCACCATAAAAGAAAGGGAAAAAAAAAATATTAGGAATTCAGCATCTAGGCGTAGTTGCTTTAGATCAATTCAACATCAGATCATTGAAAATTTTCCAATTAAAATTTTATTCATATACACTTCTCTTTGTAAGAGTACAACAGCATGCATATATGATATCTAAACTACTCATTTATATATATATATATATAAGCCCAATTATTGAATTATGAAAAGAATTGATAGTAGAAAATTAAATATATGTATAGCATAAAATAAAATACTAATAACCTACGAAACTAATAAGACCTAAAATGAAATCCAATGGACCAATAATATAAATACAACTGAATTCAAAATAAAAATAAATTGTCTTCATGCTCCTTCCATCAACTCCCACACATAATTTTCTGGTGACATTTATCAAGTATGACTACATGCAGTTGTAGAACGTGACTATTCGTAGATATATACACAAATTTTGAATAAATTAGTATAACATAGCTTATAATGCATCTATAATCAACAGAATTTCAAGAAAAAGAAAATCATAAAAGTAATCTAATGCATTCACCTAAATTCAGAATCTTCATATGATTCAGAGCTCTCATAAGCAGGAGTTTCATAAGCATTGGAATCTTCAGATGCCTCAGAACTCATATATGAAGGAGGAGCCTCATAAGTAGTTGTATCCTCAGAAGATTCAAATTTTTCATAAGTCGGTGTTTCATGAAGAACACTTTCTGCAGTTTGAACAAGCTGAAGCCAGTAATGCACTCCATTAGCCACGTCATATACCATAAGTCCAAACCTACCTCCAACCCAACTGCCCAATTGACTTCCCACAAGATAGCCAAACCTCCCAAACCTTTGCTCTCCAAAAAAACCACCAGCATATGTGCCAAACAATGTTCCAGTGCCTCTGAGGAACCCTTCTGTCATGGTACCACCATAGTATATTGCTTCAAAAAAGTCCCATCCAGAGGAGATAATGGGGCCTATAATGCGCTTGGCTTTCCGGGTTGCCAACTTTGCGGCCTTTGCCCCTTCTTTCTGTGCTTGTTTGGCTGCATCTTTAGGAGCCATCCCCTGTGACAATGCGTCAACTAAGGCATTCTCAACTGCAATATTCCTTGCTTTTTCAACATGAGCAGCTCTAATGTTGTAGAAGTACAGCTTCACGCCCTCTTTCACACCACATGCTACAGTTCCAGAGCCCATGTCGAAACAGTTCAATAAAGTAAACTTCCCACTTTGAGATGAAGCCTCTTCCCCAACCAGCTGCCGACATTTTTCAGCTATAAAAAGTAAAAGCAAGGTAAAGTTTGTATACTTCTATTAGAACGAAATGCATAACAAAACAACCAAGTGAAGATTCGTAAACATATACAACATAAAATCAAAAAACTAATTTAAAGATACAATCAAACACCATTTCTACATATTCTATTCAAAATTATTAATTAAACACCTTTTGGTTGACAGCTTGGCTCTCTTTCCAAAAACAACAATTGCCAATAAGGATTCAAAAAACTTTAAATCTTCCTCACAATCCCCTACTTTGCCAAAAGATATGTCACCATAAAGTAAATGTAAGAACTTACTAAAAATTTCTTCCATTTTATATAAATTTTATATATATATAAACTAAACACCATCATGAAGTATTCCTAAAGGCATGATAATATGGGAAGGGTCATGGTTGTCCCAAAACAGTTCAATGGAAAATAAGTTATACAAGAAAATGTATGGGATTTTGGTAACAACTGGTGCTACTTCATTTAGAAAGATAAGGAAAACAAAACCAGTCGGATCCAAAAAAAAATGTTAAAATTGCAATAGCTCATCTAGAGTAAAGTCCAACAAACCTATTGTCCAGAGATTATGAAATGGAAGTTGGGTCAGAGGGGCTGGTATACAATCAACTGTATGGTAGAACATCAAGGACAAGGATCATATAATTCTACAATCCAACTAATAGAGTTAAGGACAATCAATGTAATCATTTTTTTTTCCAGTAAATGACAATTTATAACCACTCACCACGTTATACCAAAACAATGAAAACATATATTGGTTCCACATAAAGTGCCACAATGTTGCCATCCAACAATATTGGGAAAATGCCATGAGTGATTATATGGAAAAATCTCACACACAATAAGCACATGTCCAAGAATGGGAGATTATTAGTAGACTACAAAAGATAAATGAGACTTTTGATGCTTAAGACGTCATGGACAAATCAAAATTTCTATCCCACAAACTTGAGCTCTCTACAACTCTTTCTACTCGTAAACATAAAAATCGCTCCAAGAATACCTACTCAATGAACTCCAATTGAGGCCAGAAAGCCAAACTAACATAACAAATAAAGATTCATACTTTTTTCTTCATTCTTTACTTACTTTCAATCATTTTCCTTGACATACATGCCCGTATAAAGTATGTAGCATCTTCCATGCTTGCCAAAAAAGAGTAGTATCTTAAAAATTGAAATCAAGTAATAACCATCAACCATAGCTCAAATTATTGGCACAGTTTGTGATCCATCTTTCACCATTTCTCTCTAGTTTATACATATACACCTCCAACAATAATAAAGCTTAATATCCTTCAAAGCTCATAATCAAGCCTTTCATTCCAGTTGGTTATAAGCCTGTTAATGCATGAAATTTTGATTATAATCCAATCCAATCCAATCATAATCCTAGTGGTCAGGGTAGGAGGGTTTTGATCTATGTATTTAATTAGAGTTCAAATTTGTCCCAGAAATTGATATGACAAGTAATATATAGTCACATAAAATATGCATATATAAGCCAATCAGATATTCAAATCAAATAGGCTTTTGGAGATGAAGACATTAAGTGGAATTCAAATTGGAATTAACTTTCCACTTAATAAACCAGACTAGGGTCAGCCTCAATCCGGTTAAAATCCAATCCATTTGCAGGCCTAGGAGCCTAGCTGGTGATTCCTGCCTACATCACTTGCCGAGACCATTTCAGACTAGCAGGGCTAACTTTAAAACCATTAGCCATGAATTTTGCAAACTCTTAAACAATGTCATATTTGTTGCCACTATCTTCCTTGGCCACAGTGACTTTTGCTCAATCCCTAGGTGGAATAGAGTATAAACTTTCTAGTTACACACGTGGTCCAAAAGCATTTCTACAAACTATGAAGGGGTCCCTAAGAATAGAGTAGATGGGGAGGTCGTAGGTTCAAAATCCATTGGGTACATACAAAACTTACCAACCAAAAACCCTCTGCCAAATGCCTAGTTATAGAGTTTCAATGTTCAAGCCCCAAAGTTATGAAAGACTGTTCCAACATGGACCACAAACAGCATTAATAAATAATAACTCTAGCAGCCTAGCTATAGTGGGAAAAGGTTTAATAAATAAATAAAAGTCTACGAGGAAAAATTACCTAAATTTATGAAATTTTACAACTTACAAAACTTCTGAACCATAAGAGCCTTTATATATATATATTTCTGATCACACAACTCTAAAGAAGTAACTATGTAACACAATGACTTCCCAAGTTCCTTACTTTAGTTATTGCCCTTCACTTTCTCATATTTTCTCAGCAACCAAACAGGTGCACAACTCAAGACAACAATACTACAAAGAAATCAAAACCCAAAATTATGAACTTTAAGAACTTACCATTAATGAATCATAAGAGCATTATACATATGATCCCAAAACTTCTGTAGAAGTACCCATTTTCTCAGGAACCAAATGAGCACATAACAAAATACAACAAAGAAAACAAACAACTTTTGCAGAAGTACCCATGTAACACAACGATTTCTCAAGTTCCTTACTTTAGTCATTTTGCTTCACTTTCTCCCATTTTCTCAGCAACCATATAGGTGCATGACAAAATACAACAAAGGGAGCAAGCAACTTTTGCAGAAGCACCCATACATACATGCATACACACAACTTTTGGAGAAGTACCCATGCATTCGCTTCAAGTGCAGTGAGTTTACTATCGTAAACACATTGTACTTTTCCTATCAATAAAACTTTTATTACCTACCAACAAAAAAAAAAAAAAAAAGTTCCTTGCTTTAGTTAACGCCCCTTAACTTTCTCCCATTTTCTCAGCAACCAAATAGGTGCAAAACAAAATACAACAAAGAAAGCAAGAAAATTTTTACAAAAGCACCCATATATACATACATACATACATACATGCATGCACGCACGCACATACACAATTTTGGAGAAGTACCCATGTAACACAATGTCATCCCAAGTTCCTTACTTTAGTTAATTCCCCTTAACTTTCTCCCATTTTCTCAGAAACCAAATAGGTTCATAACAAAATACAACAAAGAAAGCAATTTGCAGAAGTACCCATACATACATACATACATGCATACATACAAGCATATACACAACTTTTGGAGAAGTACCCATGTAACACAATGACATCCCAATTCCCAAGTTCCTTATTTTAGTTAACTCCCCTTAACTTTCTCCCATTTTCTCAGCAACCAAATAGGTGCATAAAAAAATGCAACAAAGAAAGCAAATAAATTTTTCTTTAGCACCCATACATACATGCATATACACAACTTTTGAAGAAGTGCCCGTGCAACACAATGACATCCCAAGTTCCTAACTTTAGTTAATTCCCCTTAATTCTCCCATTTTCTCAGCAACCAAATAGGCGCATAACAAAATACAACAAAGAAAGCAAGCAACTTTTGCAGAAGTACCCATACATACAAGCATATAACAACTTTTGGAGAAGTACCCATGTAACAAAATGACATCCCAAGCTCATAACTTTAGTCAATTCCCCTTAATTTTCTCCCATTTTCTCAGCACCCAAAAAGGTGCATAAGCATAACACAATACAACAAAGAATGCACACACACACAAAGACATAAAATACCTGTGATGCTGAGAGCAATGATACCGACGATGGAGAGCAGAATCTGAACGCGGTTACTCTGAAAATCGAAATCCATTACTTTCAGAAAAACACTCAAAAGCAAAAATCCCCAACCCTAACCCTAATTTCACCAAATCAAAATTTTAGCTAATTTTGTATGTAAATGTATATATAAATAAAAATTATCACAGAGAGAGAGACCAAAAGCTTGACCAAAGAGAGAAGTAAGAATCTCAAAGCACAAAAGCTTGACTCAAAAGAGAGAATAGAATTCACGAGTCCAGGGATGAAACGCTGCGTTTTGAATAGAGCTCAAACGTCGTCGTTTAAAAACCAATTGGGTTATGTAACGGTTCAATTTTTTTTCCCACCCTAAAATTCTAAAAATAATGTTATATTATATTTTGATAATATTGTACTTAATTCCTTTAAAAAAAAATTAATATTGTGCTTAATTAGATTTTATCTTCTGTGGGTTTCAGCCTTTCAGGCTGATATAGAAGCTAAAAATGAAATTTTGCTGTCTCTCCCCTCAAAAATAAAAATAACATAATGAATAACGTATTTTTTTTTCTCAAATAAGAGATCTAAGATTGAAGATATTTTTTTAAAAATATATATATTTTATCATCTTAAAAAAAATTCAATTCTTTGTCCTTAAAATATAAAATTTTCAATATCCATCGTTTACAGATTTAAAATATTATATATTTTATTCCTTAGTCCACTCTTGTTAAGTTTAAGGCACAAAAATATAGTTTCAAGAACAAAAATATAACCTAAATAATATCATTTATTTTATCCAAAATTATAATTTAAGTTCTATTTTTCCATCTAGAAAATATGTATTATGTTACATTTTAGTGACCAAAACAGAACGTATACTATATTTTTAGAATGAAAATAATATTTATTCCTTTAATTGTTATTATTTTTTTACTTTACAAAGTTAAAAATTTTCTAATTTAAGGTATTTAATAAATCTCACAAAATTTAAAAAATAAGTATAAATAAAGAAGATGGATTTGTTATCTTTTAAAGTTAGCCACCTATCTTATAAAAATAATAAATAAATAAAAAGGGTTGGCCTCCCAAGTCAACCAACATGGTTAAGGAAATAGTCCTCTTTAGTTAGATACGTCAAGTTGTCTTCAAATTTGTTAGTTTTTATGGAAGAGGTTCTAAAAGATGTTGAGTTTGTATTACAAGCCAATTTGGCTAATTTTTGGTAATGAAAATTATCCTTAAAAAATTAAAAATAAATAAATAAAAGGAAAAGGGACACTTTTTTAACTTCATATAACTGTGAAAGAATGACCACATTAACAGTAATTCACTAATTCTAAAGTAGGATAGTGATAATTGCAAATGTTGATACATAAGGGACTAGAATGATAGCCTAAATGTTGAAGGTAATTTTAACTTTAAGCAAACCATTTTTTTTTCTTTTTGGGTCCTCCCCAAAATATCGTTCTTCATCACCTTCATATGTGAGCCTTTATTTATTTATTTAATAGGTAATGGATATTTTATTCAAATCATAAATTTATTATAAAAAAAAGAAAAGAACTTCATATGCAAGCCTGTTTCTTCATTTAAACACCCCCCTCCCTTTTTTCCCCCTACTTGTGTTATTTTTTTTATTCAAAAGCAAAAGGTTATAGAATCTATTCGACCTAATCTTGAAGAATAGAAATTTAAAAAAAAAAAATAATAATAAATAAATAAATAAAAACAGACACACACATTCATGTAGGGATTGAGTAATGCATACTCATATTATCACAGTTGTATCATTTTTTGAGTCACTCATTTATGTTTAACTTTAGTCATGAACTTATTAAATTCCTCATGGTACTTCTTATACGGCACCTAGATTCAAAACCCAATTCTCTCTTCAAATGAGAAAGTTGGTAAGAATTCACAAAGCATAATTGTCGGCTGCTAAACAATTCTGCTATATTCATCATTAATACAAATAATAACACTAAATCATATATATATATATATATATATATAATAACAAGTCGTACTAAATTTTTATGGTTTAGCCAACATGGTAAACAAATTCTCAACACAAAGTTTGGCATCAACTTGTTATTAGAATTTGAAAATTATTAAAGAACAAAAAAAGACTATATTCATGAAGACCCAACATTCAAAGCTGACATGATAGGTTGTGATTGGTGTAATAGTCAACCAACACTCAATGAAGGATCAGAGACAATGGAAATGTCCGTGGCAAACTGATTATTTGCTGCTTTGATTGCGATTGGCACAAAAGCCTACCAGCATTCGACAAAGGATCAAATGGGGTAGGGAATGTCCACAGCTATTAACTATACTCTACCAAAGTTTATAAAGCATGATAGGTTGTTAGAGGAACCAGACCAACATTCAGAAGCGGATCATAATCTTTTGTACTATAAATGGTTAACCAATATCATCCTATAGATTGGGCAATTTATACTTTTATAGATGGCAACCTTGTTTGTTAACTCGAACTTCTTCTGAGCCACAAGCAAATGATGCTCTACATATGATTGACATAGCACAGTATATTGCCATTTGGTCCCTGCTCATCTCACTGATCAAGTTTGCAACCAGCTGACATCATCATTTCTCTGATTCTTTACGAACTTCTGCTAGTTCATTCTTGATCACTTGCAAATTCACCAATGGAAAGCACCTGCTAAGAGATGAAAAATAAATTAATGCAAACGAAAGTGAACTCAAAATATGTCATAGGATAAACAAAATTAACAGTAATGCAGTCAGCTCTTTCTGATCTGGTTCTAACTTTCTTCTTACCAGTTGAAAGCTTGTACAGGTGGGCCTGCCTTTGAGTTACATAAAAATGAGACTATGAAAATAATGAATTAGGGACCTTTAACATCATCAAGAATTTGATTCGGGGTTATAATTTAGGGATGAGTATCAGATACTCATACAGAATTGAGAACTGTGGATTGGCTCCTCACAGATGGAGTCTATATAAATATGAAACATAAACCAAACAACCCAAAAGAAAACGGTATTTTCTTTTTCAAGCCTTACCAAATAGAAATTATGACTTTAGTCACGGCAGTCTCATAATTCAAACAGAAATACTAGTTTATTAAGTTGTTCATAGTCTGCAGGCATTTTCTCCAATTAATTTTGGAAATTTTGCTGCTCAGTTCCAATGCCATTCTAGCAGAAACTATGGCATGAAATGAGCAACCCATTCCAGGAACAACATTGCAAAATGTAGGCAAAATCACACAATATGCCCCATGTAACAGCTACATAATTTGATTTCATAAGGAAAACCAAAAAGAACACGGCTTACATTGAAATAAATGATAAGCTTTCCAATAGACACAAACATAAAATCACTAATCAAAGAGAGAGAGAACAAAATGAAAAGAAGAAAAAATTAACACATTCAATGTGTGTCCTCTCTTAATGAGATTATCACAAGTAAGGATCTCCCAATGCTACCATCCAAACAAAGAAATCAATCCCTAGAGTTCAAGAAACAAGATACTAACAACAAAAAACGATGACGACAAAGTCTTAATCTCAAAACTTTGGAGGTTGGTTATGGATCCTCAAGAGGCTAATTGGGGTTGGACCACATGTATTCTTTTCCAAAATTCTATCCTATACAAAAACATACTCTATAGTTCCCTTAATTAAAAGTGATACAATCCTCTCTTTCTGATCCAGTTCTAATTTTCTTTTTATAAGTTGAAAGTAATTGATATTGATAGCCACCATTGAGTAGCATAAAAATGAAAGGAATTAATTGAAAATTTTCCAATTAAAATTTTATTCATAATAAACTTGTCTTTGTAGGAGTATAATAGCATGCATATATGATATTTAAAATACTAATTTATTAAAAAAAATTATATATAAACTACTAGAACTAAAACCTAATCCTAATTGGCTTGGATCAAAGCCCAATTATTGAATTATGAAAAATAATTCATCGTAGAAAATTAAATATAGCATAATATAAAATTCTAATAACCTCAGCAACTAATAAGACCTAAAATGAAATCCGATGGACCAATAATATAAATACAATTGAATTCAAAATTAAAATAAATTATATTCATGCTCCTTCCACCAACTCCCACACATAATTTTATTATGGTGACATTAATCAAGTATGACTATAAACAGTTGTACAACAAGAATATTCATAGATTTATACACAAATTTTAAAAAAGCTAGTATAACATAGTTTATAATGCATCAATAATCAACAGAATTTCAAGAAAAAGAAAATCATAAAAGTAACCTAATGCATTCACCTCAATTCAGAATCTTCATATGATTCATAGCTCTCATAAGCAAGAATTTCATAAGCATTGGAATCTTCAAATGCCTCAGAACTCATATATGAAGGACAGAAGGAGGAGCCTCATAAATAGTTATGTCCTCAGAAGCTTCAAATTTTTCATAGGCCGGTGTTTCACGAAGAGCACTTTCTGCAGTTTGAACAAACTGAACCAAGTAATGCACTCCATTAGCCACATCATATACCATAAGTCCAATCCTACCTCCAACCCAACTGCCCAATTGACTTCCCACAAGATAGCCAAACCTCCCAAACCTTTGCTCTCCAAAGAAACCACCAGCATGCAGGCCAAACAATGTCCCAGTGCCTCTGAGGAACCCTTCTGTCATGGTACCACCATAGTATATTGCTTCAAAAAAAGTCCCATCCAGAGGAGATAATAGGGCCTATAATGAGAATGGCTTTCCAGGTTGCCAACTTTGCAGACTTTGCCCCTTCTTTCTGTGCTTTTATGGCTGCATCTTTAGCTGCCATCCCCTGTGACAATGCATAAACTAAGGCATTCTCAATTGCAATATGCCTTGCTTTTTCAACATGAGCAGCTCAAATGTTCTAGAAGTACAGCTTCACACCCTCTTTCACACCACATGCTACAGTTCCAGAGCCCATGTCTAAACAGTTCAAGAATATAAACTTCCCACTTTGGGATGAAGCCTCTTCCCCAACCAGCTGCTGACATTTTTCAGCTATAAACGGTAATAGCAAGGTAAAGTTTGTATACTTCTATTAGAAGAAAATGCATAACGAAACAACCAAATGAAGATTCGTAAACATATACAACAGAAAACCTCAAAACCAATTTAAAGATACAATCAAACACCATTTCAACTTACTCTATTCAAAATTATTACTTAAATGCCTTTCGGTTGACAACTTGGCTCTCTTTCTAGGAACAAAAATCACCAATAAGGATTCAAAAAACTTTAGTCTTCCTCACAATCCCCTACTTACCAAAAGATATGTCACCATAAAGTAAATGTAAGAACTTATTAAAAAATTTCTTCTACTATATATATATATATAGGTTGATAATATGGGAAGGGTTATGCTTGTCCCATAGCAGTTAAATGGAAAATAAGTTATACAAGAAAACATATAGGATTTTGGTAACAACTGGTGCTACTTCATTCAGAAAGATAAGGAAAACAAAACCAGTTGGATGCAAAAAATGTGTAAAATTGCATTAGCTCATCTAGAGTAAAGTCCAACAAACCTATTATACAGAGATTATTAAATGGAAGTTGGATCAGAGGGGCTGGTATACAATCAACTGTATGGTAGAACATCAAGGACAAGGATCATATAATTCAATAATCCAACTAATAAATTAAAGACAATCAATGTAATCATGATTTTTTCTTTTTCTTTTTTTCTTTTTTTAAGTTGAAAGTAATTGATATTGATAGCCACCATTGAGTTGCATAAAAATGAAAGGAATTAATTAGTGACCATTAACATCATTAAGAAATTGATTCAGAATTCTTCCTATGCTCTTCATTACACAGGATTTTCAGCTAGAGGTTTAGAAATGCACCTGAATTGGACAGGCATGACAAGCATCAAAAACTTGAATGGTGCGGGAAAATATTCCTTGTGAGGAAAATGAAGCACATATACTGTGGTCTAGTCTTCTAAAACTGCAACAATCTTAACATATAATTTAGACATGTATAACTTGTGACAGTGAGGTTGCATTCTACCATTTTGTTGTACCAGTGTGCCCCATGATACATCAGTCACAGTGATAACAATTCATTTGTCATTTCAATGTTCAGGTGCCAACAGAGACATTATATAGATGCCCTTCTATATCTGGAACAAAACCTTTCTCCATCATTTCCTCTCTTACTACTTCATAAGTAGTCCGATTTGGGTTCAAACCTCTTTCTAGCATCTCATTAAGAAGCCTGTTTGCATCTTCCAGCTTGCCCTTCTTACAAAAACCTTTAATCAACACGTTGTACGTTACCAAATTTGCTTGCCTCCCTTCTTTCTCCATCCGTGTTTTTACATTCACTGCTGCCTTGAGGTTACCTTCCATACAATAGCCATCCATCAAAGTATTGTATGTCACGTGACTTGGGCTCAAACCCATCTTAAATATCTCATTCAAGAGCCTTGCTGCCTTTCTTGATTCCCCTTCCTTGCACAGTGCATCTATAATTATATTATATGTTACAAGATCAGCTCTCAATCCCTTACCCTCCATATCAGTTATAAGTTTCCTGGCTGCTTCTATATCCCCCTTTCTACACAAACCTGCAATTAAGCAATTATAGGTTGAAACATCAGGGAAAATCCCCTTCGCTAACATTGAACTTTGCAGCACAATGGCTTCCTCCATTATCCCATTCTTACAACAAGCATCAATCAATGTATTATACGTTATAGCATTAGGAGCTAACCCTTGTTTCCTTATATCATCAAACAACTCTCTAGCTTCCTTAATCATTTTCTTCTTACAAAACCCATTTATAAGCACATTAAAAGTAACAACATTCGGCTTCACACTCGAGCCCAACATTTCATTCCGCAAACTAATAGCCTCATCAAGCTCCCCATCACAACACAGGCCATTAATCAATGAGTTATACGTGATCATATTGGCTCTTAAACCCTGCCTTTGCATTTCCTCAAAGACCTTTTTTGCAGCTGACACATTCTCATCCTTACAAAACCCGTCAATCAAAATATTATAAGTCACCTCATTAGGGCAAACTTGATTCGCCACCATGTCCTTCAAAATGGATTCAGCCTTATACATTTTTCCCACCCTACCCATCTTGCAATACCCATCAATGAGAGTATTATACGTAACCACATTCGGCAAAAACCCCCACGCCTTCATGTCCTCAATAACATCCCCAGCCTTATTCAACTTCCCAACCTTACACAACCCATTAGCCACAACATTAAATGTAATCACATCAGGCTCAATCTTCCTCCTCCTAATCTCCTTATACACATATTCCACATCCCCAATTGCACTCTCCTTCACCAAACCACTTAACAATGGATTACATGAAAACACAGACAACCTAAACCCATAATCCCCAGCTCTCTTAAACACCTCCAACCCCAAATGGGTCTTCCTATTTCTCACATATGCTAACAATAACATATCAACTATCATTGAATTAGCACAAAAACTATTGCCACACACTGAAACCACATGTAAAATCAAAGAATTGGAATGAAAGTTCTCAACTTTAACAAAACTATCTAATAAAGCTCTCATCTTTGAGTACTTTTTGGCATTGACAAGTGAGTGCAAGAGTCTAAGAGAGAGCTCGAGAGGGTGTGAGAGTCTGAACTCTTTCTGGGACCAGTTGAAGTACCTGAGAGTGAGCTCTGGATCAGCCTCTGAGCTGAGCAAGTGGTGGAGAAGAGTGGTGGAGCTTGTGGGGTTGAGTTTGAGATGGGTCTTCAGCTCTGACCAGTGTTGCTTTGATATGAGCTCTGAGAGAGATGGGATGTTGAGAGATTCTGAGGTGGGGGTTGTTGCAGTGGGGTCTGAAGAGCAGAAAGGCCTGGAACTCTGTTTGTTTCTCGTGAAAATGGAAACTTTCCCGTGTAGAAAATTGCCTTGGAAAAGCTTTGATCTTGGATTCATGGAGAAATTCTGAAACTGTGGGAGAGAGAGATGACTGAGAAAAACGAATAGAAGCCAATAATTGAGTTTTTTTTTTTTTTTGATAAAGGTACGTTTGGTTATAAAATTGGTTTCATCTCCCTCGATACAATCAGCTCGAACTCACATGATCAACCCGCTATACAGAAAGAGAGAGAGATGGAAGTTGTTCAGGTACTCGCATGTATGGCGGAATAGGTCAAAAAAAAATTCTTGACCACTACTTTTATTTTTTTTTGGCATCCATCGTCCTTATAAATTAGTTATCCATCAAATTCCTTTTTTTTTTTTTAATGGGGTTATCTATCAAATTCCTTGTTTGATATCTATCATTGTTGTAAATTAGGAATTTGAGATAAACCTAACTTCGACTAGTGTATGTGATTGAATAATTCTAGCAACATGATCAATCATATACTTAAATTCACAATTTGCTCATTTATGTGATTGTGAGTGGTCAATATTTTTTCGCATTATTAACTTGTGAATGCGGCTCACCACTTTTCGTCGACCACTCATAAATGTACAATCCCCTACTTACCAAAAGATATGTCACCATAAAGTAAATGTAAGAACTTATTAAAAAATTTCTTCTACTATATATATATATATATATATATATATATATATAGGTTGATAATATGGGAAGGGTTATGCTTGTCCCATAGCAGTTAAATGGAAAATAAGTTATACAAGAAAACATATAGGATTTTGGTAACAACTGGTGCTACTTCATTCAGAAAAATAAGGAAAACGAAACCAGTTGGATGCAAAAAATGTGTAAAATTGCATTAGCTCATCTAGAGTAAAGTCCAACAAACCTATTATCCAGAGATTATTAAATGGAAGTTGGATCAGAGGGGCTGGTATACAATCAACTGTATGGTAGAACATCAAGGACAAGGATCATATAATTCTACAATCCAACTAATAAATTAAGGACAATCAATGTAATCATGATTTTTTTTTTTTTATAAGTTGAAAGTAATTGATATTGATAGCCACCATTGAGTTGCATAAAAATGAAAGGAATTAATTAGCGGCCATTAACATCATCAAGAAATTGATTCAGAATTCTTCCTATGATCTACATTACACGGGATTTTCAGCTAGAGGTTTAGAAATGCACCTGAATTGAACAGGCATGACAAGCATCAAAAAATTGAATGGTGTGGGAAAATATTCCTTGTGAGGAAAATGGAGCACACGTACTGTGGTCTAGTCTTCTAAAACTGCAACAATCTTAACATATAATTTAGATACGTATAACTTGTGACAGTGAGGTTGCATTCTACCATTTTGTTGTAAGAGTGTGCTCCATGATACATCAGTCACAGTGATAACAATTCATTTGTCATTTCAATGTTCAGGTGCCAACAGAGACATTATATAGATGCCCTTCTATATCTGGAACAAAACCTTTCTCCATCATTTCCTCTCTTACTACTTCATAAGTAGTCCGATTTGGGTTCAAACCTCTTTCTAGCATCTCATTAAGAAGCCTGTTTGCATCTTCCAGCTTGCCCTTCTTACAAAAACCTTTAATCAAAACGTTGTAGGTTACCACATTTGCCTGCCTCCCTTCCTTCTCCATCCGTATTTTTACATTCACTGCTGCCTTGAGGTTACCTTCCATACAATAGCCATCAATCAAAGTATTGTATGTCACGTGACTTGGGCTCAAACCCATCTTAAATATCTCATTCAAGAGCCTTGCTGCCTTTCTTGATTCCCCTTCCTTGCACAGTGCATCTATAATTATATTATATGTTACAAGATCAGCTCTCAATCCCTTACCCTCCATATCAGTTATAAGTTTCCTGGCTGCTTCTATATCCCCCTTTCTACACAAACCTGCAATTAAGCAATTATAGGTCAAAACATCAGGGAAAATCCCCTTCTCTAACATTGAACTTTGCAGCACAATGGCTTCCTCCATTATCCCATTCTTACAACAAGCATCAATCAATGTATTATACGTTATAGCATTAGGAGCTAACCCTTGTTTCCTTATATCATCAAACAACTCTCTAGCTTCCTTAATCATTTTCTTCTTACAAAACCCATTTATAAGCACATTAAAAGTAACAACATTCGGCTTCACACCCGAGCCCAACATTTCATTCCGCAAACTAATAGCCTCATCAAGCTGCCCATCACAACACAGGCCATTAATCAATGAGTTATACGTGATCATATTGGCTCTTAAACCCTGCCTTTGCATTTCCTCAAACACCTTTTTTGCAGCTGACACATTCTCATCCTTACAAAACCCGTCAATCAAAATATTATAAGTCACCTCATTTGGGCAAACTTGATTCGCCACCATGTCCTTCAAAATGGATTCAGCCTTATACATTTTTCCCACCCTACCCATCTTGCAATACCCATCAATGAGAGTATTATACGTAACCACATTCGGCGAAAACCCCCACGCCTTCATGTCCTCAATAACATCCCCAGCCTTATTCAACTTCCCAACCTTACACAACCCATTAACCACAACATTAAATGTAATCACATCAGGCTCAATCTTCCTCCTCCTAATCTCCTTATACACGTATTCCACATCCCCAATTGCACTCTCCTTCACCAAACCGCTTAACAATGGATTACATGAAAACACAGACAACCTAAACCCATAATCCCCAGCTCTCTTAAACACCTCCAACCCCAAATGGGTCTTCCTATTTCTCACATATGCTAACAATAACATATCAACTATCGTTGAATTAGCACAAAAACTATTGCCACACATTGAAACCACATGTAAAATCAAAGAATTGGAATGAACGTTCTCAACTTTAACAAAACTATCTAATAAAGCTCTCATCTTTGAGTATTTTTTGGCATTGGCAAGTGAGTGCAAGAGTCTAAAAGAGAGCTCGAGAGGGTGTGAGAGTCTGAACTCTTTCTGGGACCAGTTGAAGTACCTGAGAGTGAGCTCTGGATCAGCCTCTGAGCTGAGCAAGTGGTGGAGAAGTGTGGTGGAGCTTGTGGGGTTGAGTTTGAGATGGGTCTTCAGCTCTGACCAGTGTTGCTTTGATATGAGCTCTGAGAGAGATGGGATGTTGAGAGATTGTGAGGTGGGGGTTGTTGCAGTGGAGTCTGAAGAGCAGAAAGGCCTGGAACTCTGTTTGTTTCTCGTGAAAATGGAAACTTTCCCGTGTAGAAAATTGCCTTGGAAAAGCTTTGATCTTGGATTCATGGAGAAATTCTGAAACTGTGGGAGAGAGAGATGACTGAGAAAAACGAATAGAAGCCGATAATTGAGATTTTTTTTTTGTTTTTGTTTTGATAAAGGTACGTTTGGTTATAAAATTGGTTTCATCTCCCTCGATACAATCAGCTCGAACTCACATGATCAACCAGCTATACAGAAAGAGAGAGAGAGAGAGAGAGAGAGAGATGGAAGTTGTTCAAGTACTCGCATGTATGGCGGAATAGGTCAAAAAAAAATTCATGACCACTACTTTTATTTTTTTTTGGCATCCATCGTCCTTATAAATTAGTTATCCATCAAATTCCTTTTTTTTTTTAATGGGGTTATCTATCAAATTCCTTGTTTGATATCTATCATTGTTGTAAATTAGGAATTTGAGATAAACCTAACTTCGACTATGTATGTGATTGAATAATTCTAGCAACATGATCAATCATATACTTAAATTCACAATTTGCTCATTTATGTGATTGTGAGTGGTCAATATTTTTTCGCATTATTAACTTGTGAATGCGGCTCACCACTTTTCTTCGACCACTCATAAATGTACAAGTTAACAATTTGTAAAATTAAGAATAAGAATGATTATGTCAGTACTCAGTAGCATCGGTACAATGAAAGTAGCCCAAGAAACCAAAAAGAAATCATGACCACTAGTTCTTGAGAAAAGAGAGGTACTTATGGTTATAAATTGGGTTCCACTCCAATGACAAAATTGTAGCTTAAACTCTTAGAAGCACTCATCTATACAAGAGATAGTGAGTCGTATAGGTGAGAGAGAGAGGGATGGAAGTTGTTCAAGTGCTCCACATGAATGGTGGAATAGATGAAACAAGTTATGGGTTGTGGGATTTGGACTTTAGATGTTTAATTTCCTTTGAAAGTGCCGAGACATTTGCATTACAAGTTCTTGGCACTTAATAAAAAAAATAGTTTAAAATAGTTTTTACACTAAATTCATCTCTAGGTACATTTTTAATAAACTTTTGTGTTAAGGGAAAGGATTGGGTCCAGTGTCCAATTGTTGTGGACTAATTAAAATAATGACATGTGGTCAAAAATAGACATGTATTACTATCTCAACGAGTCCAGTACATTGGATGCACTGACCTAACCAAAGTCTTTATATAACAATCAAGATTTTTATTTGCATATTTACACAAAAAAATTTAAAGCATAGTTTCTTTCTTCAAGTGACTTCCCAGTTCCCACTACTCTACTTCTTTGCAGCTTATATTTTGCACAAACATTCCATGTGCCAACTTTATACTTTTGGGATTAATTCTAATATTTTTGCTTTCTTGATGTTGCCTTGTAAACCAAGAAAACACAAGGTTCTAGTAGGAAGATCTGCTTAAATTTCGTTCTAGGATGTCTAAAGTTGACAAAGAAGGTTATAGAAGTTCCAGAGTTACCTTCATTTGTTTAATACGTGGCTACAAGGAGGGTCCACAACTCCTTATGCCATCATTACCCTTTGAAATTTGATTCTCAGGCCAGTTTGAGAAGATGGTAGAAATTCAGACCAATATATTAGTCTGTCATCATATGTGAGACTCTAATTAATACATCGATTGGAAAATATTTGTGGTTAACCAAAACTATTTTTTCCCTCTATAAAAAAAAAAAAACTATTTTTTCCCCTAACTAATTATTTCGCATTAGTTAATTTTATCTAATATGGAGCACTAATTATATATATATATATATATATATATATATATATATATAAAGTAAATTACACCAATCTCATTTGAGATTTATCAAAATAATCCTCCCTCTAAACATTCAATAAATGATACTATGATATAAATTCTTTTGTAAACATGAAATATTTAATGTGAAAGAGCATTTTGTAATGACTCGAAGGAAGCACATAATCATATACATTGCACAATACACGTATGTATAAACACATAATAATACATCTGTAGAGAAAATCTTAATAAGAAGTCTCTTTTATACAAAAAATTCGAGAGAGTGTTAAATGGATAAACTTCTTTTTTGTTTCTCTTAATAAGAAGTCTCTTTTATACAAACAATTTGAGGGAGTGTAAAATTGATAAACTTCTTCTTTTCGTTGGAAGTGTAACTTGAATTACAAGACTTTTTAATTAATTTTTGTAAATATAATCTTCCTATATAGATAATTGACCTAAAACGAAAAAAAATAAAAGGACAAAACCGTAATTATGTTAAAACAAATGGAGATTTTCGTGAATTTCTCAGTAACATATACATTCACAAAGGGGTTTAGGTAGGGCTTTAAGAAACACAGAAAACCTCGCAATGGTGCTTCTTCTTCTTCATCATCATCATCTTCTTCATCTTCTCCAATAGGTCACACACAATCCATCAAAATTACAACTTTACCCTTCACTCCCCACCCTATTTGCCTCCGCAACCCACCAATGTTGAAGCTACACACCAGGCTCCACGCGCTAACCCCATCACTCTCCTCGAGTCTCCGACTCGGACCCACCACCGACTCGGCGAGCCCAATACTCAGGGCGGCGCTGAGTTCGCTCAGGAGCTTGACTCGGAGGAGTAGAAGCTCTGATTTGGTGGGCCACAGAGCGTTTTTCTGCTCCGATTCGGACTCTTCCGGTGATGGGTCGGATCGGGTTGTCCATGTTGAAAGTAAAGCTGTGGAGTCAGAGGGTGAAGAGGCTGAGTCCAAGTCTTCATCGGCTATTGTGCCCACTAATCCTAGGCCTGAGGACTATCTCACTGTTAGTGTTTTTTTATTTTTTGAAAAAAAAAGTTTTGGTTTTTATTTTTTTGAAAATGGTGTTTGAATTTTGAGGAAATTTTATGCAATGCAATGATGATCTTGACCATTTATTTCAATTGTTATGGTATCAACCATTCATGTATAGTTAAGAAAACAAGCTGGTTAGCCTAATAGATGGTTAGGATAAGGAGCTGAGGAACCCAAATGTTGAAATCTTGTTATTAGAGTAATGCAAGAGAATAGAGACAAATAAATTTCACAGCTTGTTGAGAAAGGCAAATCATGAATCACTTTCACAAAACCACTACTGACATAACTTTTATTGTACACCAATCACAATGAGTGTAATTATCTGTGCAACGGGCTATAGCTCAAATGGCACCTCCTCCCACAACCCTTAGTAAGAAAGGTTTGAGGGTAAAGTTGCGATTTCAAAATCCATTGGCTGCATGTGTAAACTTACCAATAAAAAAATAGCGTGTAATTCATAATTATACACACACACACACACACAATACACAAGGAAGTTTGAATTGAACTAATACAAATGGTTGGAGTGGCATGAATGGTTGTATATAGTGCACAAAACTCCCATTTCTATGGGTTTAATGAGAGGTGATTGGTAGGCAATACCCTTAATTTTGGGGAGGTTGATTCAAGAACTCGAATTTGTGGTATATTGTTTGGGCAGAGGGTTAGAAGTAATAGAAAATTTTTTGGTGCTTTTGTTTGTTTATTAGGGTTGGTTTTGTTGGGGAATTAAACAAAGTAAAATTTGGGGAATTTATCATATGTAACAAAAATTGGTTGGTTTATGCTTTGTAAATTTTATTAGTGAGGAGAGGAGTGCTAAAAATTTCACTGTACATGAATGTAGCAAGGTTGAGTTTTGGTAGTAATTGTGGGTATTGGTGTTGAAGCTGGTGACTTTGTGTGCTTTACTTTAAGTCAAGTATCTCAAATAGTACTTCAAGTTGGGTACTTTTTAGTTTGATAGTCAAATGATTATTTTTAGAAATGGTTTCATTAAGGTGTGCTCAAGGAAATAGGTGGGTTGAGACTTGAATATAATTATGGATTCATTTCTTTTTGCAGTGCGGGAGTAAAACTCCCAGGCTATTATGTGAATTGCAGAAAGTTTGATTATAGCTTCACATTTAAATCTTAGGGCGAACAAATTTATAGGAGGGTTGATTACATATTTGATATTTATCTGGCTAATCTAGGTCAAAATCTCAAGACAGATAAAATGTTTACAATTACCTACACTAGCATGCTTGTATCAGATGATTGCATGATTGGACATAAGGGGCACATAAAATTGGTTCCGTACTAGTTTAGGAAGGTATAATTCAAAAGGTCATCTAGTTGTTAATAGCATGATGGTGTATTGCTGTCCTGCATGCTGATTGTTTAAATATTACCAATTCAATAATGGGTTCTGCTATATTTTTGAATGTTTTTTTGCTTAGAAATTTTTTTCCTGTAATATTTTTTTTTCTTTGGTTTCTATGCAATTTAGGTTTATGAAAATTAATTAAATCCCTCCTTTAGAATTAATCTAACTTTTTGGTTGCAGGTTTTGGCCTTACCACTGCCACACAGACCACTTTTTCCAGGATTCTATATGCCAATTTATGTTAAGGTATGCCAGGCTTCTGAATTAAGAATAAATTGCTCTTTGAATCCTTGTTTTCTGAAGCTGAAGCATATCATAGATATTTTGCTCTCACCTCTATATAATGGTATAAACTTTTGCTAGAAAAGGAACTTAGAAGTCGGAATTGTTGGTTCCCTAACACATTTAATACCTTGTATGCAGGATCCTAAATTATTAGCAGCTTTACAAGAAAGCCGCAAACGGCAAGCCCCATATGCTGGTGCTTTCCTTGTTAAAGATGAGCCAGGGACTGATCCTAGTTCAGTATCTGGTTCTGAGTCAGAGAAAAACATATACGATTTTAAAGGAAAAGAGTTATTGAATCGTCTTCATGAAGTTGGTACACTTGCCCAGGTAATTTGTTGGTTGGAATTTTTGGTATAATTCCCTAAAAAAGTTTAGATTTACCTGAGATGTATCTGTTAGAAAAACCTAATCTGTGATAATTCTGTTTTAATTTTATCTTGATGTACCAGATTTCAAGTATCCAAGGAGACCAAGTGGTCCTTATTGGTCATAGACGACTTCAAATCACAGAGATGGTAAGTACGAAGTAACCATATTCACTACAAATTTTATTGCTCGGATGCCTTAACAGAGATTTTAATGAACTGATGAAAACATTTCAAGACTTTATGAAGTCACCCTGTCATTCATAAGATTAAACTTAAAAAAAAAAAAAAAAAATTTAATTGTATCCTTAAGCTTTTCCTTTTGCATTTTAAAAAAAACATAAAATGTGAATATTTTCTGAACTTCGAAAAAAATTATGGGTAAGGCAACCTACCAATCACCTCTATTAGAGCCCACAAAAGTGGGAGTTTTGTGCACTGAGTATGACCTTTTAATGAACTGATGAAAACATTTCAAGACTTTATGAAGTCACCCTGTCATTCATAAGATTAAACTTAAATTTTTTTTTTTTTTTAAATTATATCCTTAAGGTTTTCCTTTTGCATTTTTAAAAAAACATAATATGTGAATATTTTCTGAACTTCGAAAAAAATTATGGGTAAGGCAACCAACCAATCACCTCTATTAGAGCCCACAAAAGTGGGAGTTTTGTGCACTAAGTATGACCTTTTATGTGAAGAATTTCCTGAACTGAATAATATATTGGCTTATGTGCAGGTTAGCGAGGAACCACTTACTGTAAAAGTTGATCATCTCAAGGCAAGCTGTCTATATTGTAAATGTTTGCCAATTCGTCGATAAATGTATTTGTAGGGTTAAAGGTTCCACATACATTATATATACATTTTTATCTTTCATTTCAGTGGGTTATATTTTATATTGCAGGATAAACCATATAACAAGGATGATGATGTCATTAAGGCGACATCATTCGAGGTTATATCAACCCTAAGAGATGTTCTCAAGACTAGTTCCCTTTGGAGAGATCATGTTCAAACTTATACTCAGGTTTGTTCCTTTTCTTATTTTCTGGTTTGGCCCCCAAGAGTTCTTTGTTCTGTTGTATGCTAATAAGCTTCATCATTGATATTTTCCTTTTAATGACTTTAAGAAAGCTTGTATCTATATAAATTGTACCATTTATTATAGTTCCGTAGGCTTTGTAGTATTGTTACATTTGCTCCTATGGCATCTCCTCATCCTTTCCATCCAAATGCTCCTTGTTTGGTACCTAGGTTATAGTGCCTTTTGCTTTAGTCCCTCTGTGGCTTTGTAAATTCCAAAATTTTGATCACATCCGACCTTTGTAATAATTCTATCACCAGTCTACATATAGAGGAAGAAGAAAATGGAAGAGGAAGGGGAAAATGTAGGTAAAGTATGGGTAAGTTTTGTGGTTGGTTAATGATTTTATTGACTAAAAATGACAAAAATGTGTTGGCAATCCTGGATTTGACTTTAAAAAAAAAGGAAAAAAAGAAGACAAAATCAGCTTTTTTGCCCTCTCTGATAAAATAGTTGAAAACCTTATCCTCCATGAAATATGACAATTAAAATTTTTTTTTTTTTCTTTCTAACATAATCTTTAATGCATAAACTATTTCAACAAGTGTTCCTCTATTTTAGCATCTAGAAAAAGCACTTGTGGAGTTTGTAAGTGACTTTGACCTAGCAACAATACATATTTCTTCTGGCTACTTCATCTCTTTAATGAAGTAGTCTTTTCTCAATACAATTTTTCTTACTTATCAAAAAAAAAAAAAAACCTAGTGACAATACGGATCACTCTCCCTCCTCAATGCAGGCTGACAATGTTGTATTTCAAGTATAGAATACTGAAAACTGCCGAACTCAATCTACTTTAATCAGCTTAAACTATTTCAACAAGTGTTCCTCTATTTTAGCATCTAGAAAAAGCACTTGTGGAGTTTGTAAGTGACTTTAACCTAGCAACAATACATATTTCTTCTGGCTACTTCATCTCTTTAATGAAGTAGTCTTTTCTCAATACAATTTTTCTTACTTATAAAAAAAAAAAAAAAAAACCTAGTGACAATACGGATCACTCTCCCTCCTCAATGCAGGCTGACAATGTTGTATTTCAAGAATACAATACTGAAAACCGCCGAACTCAATCTACTTTAATCAGCTTGCAGAATAATGTTGCTAATAACACAAACCTACGAACTATGTCTTCAACAATATTGGTGTGTTTATTCATTGTCAATCTGAAAAGATATTGGTTTGAAGCTAGATATCAAATAGTGTGTAGTTCTGCCTACAGTGCTAGTTGTCCTTTGAGTAATCACTTCCTCGATCAAATATTTTGGTTGAAATTTCTACCCTTCTTAAGACCTGCTGATTATGTTCTCATGCATGAAACTGCCAGTAATGTCCTGTTTGCAGCAGAAGCTACCATTTATGTTATATCAAAGAACATGGTAATTAAAGACTAACTCAGCAGATGATTTTATGGGTCTGAAATGTCTTTTTCTCCTTTGCTTATGTTGACGAAAAGAAGATATGGGGGCCTATCGCCTACCTAGTTTGTATAAAGCAACTTTATCATCATAATCATACATATCGATGATAAATGTGGTAACCTTTATATCTGTTTCTTATTTCTCATCATCTTGGCATTGATTCTGATATAGCCTGTATGAATCAACCAGTTCCAAATTGAATTGGTAATTGCCTCTGTAACTGAAGTAAAATAAAACTCTTATGTTTATTGGCTCCATTTGTGGGCCATCTGTTATGATCCATAAAAGCTAATACTTGTATGATGGAGAAAGAGCCCCCACTTTCTCCCCTTTTCCTTTGTTTTGACCAAGATTGTGCTATGTCTTAATAATATTTTTGCAACAATGACTGATGTATAGTTTGATACTATTTTCTGTAAATGTCCTCTCTTATTGATATTCTTTGTCACTGCATTTTGTATTCAATTCAATCACATTGCTTTTATAATTTGAATGTGTTAACTTTTCTCCTTTCTCTTCAAATCTGCAGCATATAGGAGATTTTAATTTTCCAAGGTTAGCAGATTTTGGAGCTGCAATCTCTGGTGCAAACAAATTACAATGCCAGCAAGTGCTTGAAGAGCTAGATGTATGTAGAAATTGACACATCTTAGTTTTAGTTACTGATCTTGAAGAGTTTGGTCTTAAAACAGAGTATAATTTGGAAACATTCCCAAACAGGTGTTTGTATATTGTAAAAGATGTAAACATCCAAACCCTCTTGCTATCTAGCATCCATGAAACATGCACTTTTGAATCCTTAAATTTGAGATTGCTTCATCCAAACTGCTATTGTAACTCTCTGTTATTTTTCATTCAGGTGTATAAACGTTTAAAACTTACGCTTGAATTAGTGAAGAAAGAAATGGAAATTAGCAAGATTCAGGTACTTCATTCCATTGTTTATGTGTTGCTCATATGTGTTAAATTTTTTAATCATAATTATATTCTAACTCAATCTTTTCCTCTATGGGTTATACTTAAGGAATCAATTGCAAAAGCAATTGAAGAAAAGATTAGTGGTGAGCAGCGCCGCTACTTGTTGAACGAACAGCTTAAGGCCATAAAGAAGGTGCTTTCCCCAGTATTATATATCTACTACACACATTTATGTATCTTATTTTTTATTTGTGGTCACATTGCTGCATCTTTAGAGAGTATCAATTTGCTCTGTTTGAACCTTGGCCAATCTTCTAATTTTCATGGCTCATCTTGATTCAGGAATTGGGGTTGGAGACAGATGACAAAACAGCACTTTCTGGTTAGTTCTGTTTTTCTTTTCTTTGAAATAGTAAGTAGGTTGTTTCCCAATCCAAAAGATACAGTTGATAACTTAGACAGAAGGTCGACTGGGAATTGCATGTTTAGTTCCCTAGGAAGTATTTGTAGAAACTGAAGGTCATACTTTGTTCTAATTGGATGATTTTAACTTTTCTTATTTGAATCAAGAGTTACACAGATCCAATTAAGCATCTGTGCAATCTTTTGGTGGAATAAGAGAAATGATATGTTGCTCCAATTTGTAATTGTTTATTTTATCATTTTGACTTGGTATCACTCTGCTACTGTGCTGCAGCCAAATTTAGGGAGAGGCTTGAACCAAACAGGGATCATATCCCACCTCATGTTTTGCAAGTTATAGAAGAAGAGCTAACAAAGTTGCAGCTGTTAGAAGCCAGTTCAAGTGAATTTAATGTAACTCGTAACTATCTAGATTGGTTGACTGCTCTTCCCTGGGGAAATTATAGGTTTGTTGACTTGTTCAATTTCATTGTTCTTAACTTTTTAATGAATAATAATCCTTAAAATGCTTTTGAGATTTCAAAATTTTCATGCTCATATCTATGCCAAGGCTGATGAAGGATTTAATAATTTGTTGGCATTTAGTTTCAACTACAGTATGAAATGGAGAATTGTGTACAAACCCCCCCATTGAAAGATATTCCTAAAGTTTCTTGCTGCCTTCTAAAACGGATTTTATCTAATTAGATAATAAACATTTATTCTATTTGCCTCTACCAATTGCAGTGATGAGAACTTTGATGTCCTTCATGCACAACAAATTCTTGATGAAGACCATTATGGTTTAGCTGATGTAAAGGAAAGAATATTAGAATTCATTGCTGTTGGAAAACTCAGAGGAACTTCACAAGGTTGGTAACTATCTTCTCTTACGATTGTTTCTAGAACTTAATTTAAATGTTTTAAGTGTCTCCCTATTGCTGCTAATGTGTTATATGGCTCAAATGGCACTTCCTCCTCCCAAAGTAATAGGATGGAGGGTGAGGTTGTGGGTTTAAGATGACCGAGTGTCTACCTATTGCCATATTCCTAAGTAGTAATGGGTTTTTTTTTTTTGTCCTTTTCACATTCAGCAAATATAAAATATTTCTCATTATGTAATTGTCATGTTCAAAACAAATACAAAATATACTTGGTAGGATTACTTGCTCTTCTTCCCTTTGTGGTTCAAGGATGATTTATTGAGTGTGAGTAGAGCAGGAATTAAAAATGTAGAAATAAATTTGTTTTGATTTGTAACATCAATCTTGGGCATAATATTTTCATTTCTGAAAAAAGCTTTCCTTCATTTTCAGACATTGATCTCTGCATTAATTTTGAACTTACTCCTTTTAAGGTTGTGATTGTTTTTTTCATATTTCTGTTAATCGAAGTTAGTACATCATAATTGATATTTTTTTACTGCATCATAGGAAAAATAATATGTCTCTCTGGCCCACCTGGGGTGGGCAAAACAAGCATAGGTCGTTCAATTGCCCGCGCCTTGAATCGTAAGTTCTTCCGGTTTTCTGTTGGAGGATTATCAGATGTTGCTGAAATCAAGGTAATTAAACATTTATTAATACTAAAACAAAAGTTTATGCGCTGTATTGTGACATTTTGCTTCTTGTACCATTAACTCCTAAACTTATTTTCAGGGGCATCGACGAACCTATATTGGTGCTATGCCAGGAAAAATGGTGCAGTGCCTAAAAAATGTGGGAACAGCTAACCCTCTTGTTCTGATTGATGAGGTTGACAAGGTAAATATATGGCTGGCTGGCTTAATTAATCCTAGTTCTAAGTGATTTTGTTTTCTGGCTTCTTTTTATAGGACAACATGACTAGTTTTTTACTTGTTTGTTAGCACATGGATGGTGTATTATGATAACAATCAAATTCCTTTTGTTTTTTTCTTTAAAAAAAATCTGTTTGCAACAATATACTCCCCCCTCTCTCTAAATAATGAAATAGTTTTAATCTTCAAATATGCTGTTTTTTATGGCAGTTGGGAAGGGGGCATGCTGGTGATCCGGCAAGTGCAATGTTGGAGCTTCTTGATCCTGAACAAAATGCTAATTTTCTAGACCACTATCTTGATGTTCCAATTGACCTATCAAAGGTTAGTTATTGTGACGATGCGTAAACATCTAAGGTTGTATTTCTGCAAGAATTTTCTTATAATTAGGTGTTCTATGTTATAATATTAGATTGGTACTATCCTTCTTAAATGGACTTGGATGCAAGAGTTTGTGGTGGCAGTATTATTAAAGTGTCCAAATTTTTCATTCTCTACCTTATTGTGAAATGAAGAGTGTCTTAAACAGCATGCACAACATTGCAACTCTACACAATTTAATGTGCATGCAACAAAGAAGCTGAATGAGGAGTAGATGAGCGAACTTGTAAATTTATGACATTTTAGGGCATGTTGTACCTGTGCTATGTGTTTGACAATAGGCCCTCATGAAGGGGAGGCCACTACTTCGAATTCCCCTTCCCTCTTCCAATGGGACCAAATCTTACTAAGCTACAAAAAAGTGTCCAACAATAGGCATATGTTGAAAAATATCTTGTACTACATTTGTGCCTAGAAGGGCACCTCATACATTTTTGAGTGTCCGTGTAATTCATACCCAACATAAATTGTGAGGATAATCTTAATACTTAGCTGTATATTTTGAGTTTACATATCATTTGGATGATGCTAGGACTGCTAAACATCTTCTTACCTTGTGTCACATTGCAGGTTCTGTTTGTGTGCACTGCAAATGTTGTGGAAAATATACCCAGTCCTCTCTTGGACAGAATGGAGGTCATTGCTATTGCTGGATATATTACTGATGAGAAAATGCACATTGCAAGAGACTATTTGGAGAAGAGCACACGTGAAGCGTGTGGGATCAAACCTGAAGAGGTGTTTTATCTCTCTCTCACACTCTAACCTGCATATATGTATTATCATTGAAAATAATGGAGCAACAGACACTAGATGTTTGTGTAACTTACAAATAATAACAATAATAATGGAGCACACCCAAATTTTTTTCCTCACTAAAAGAAAATATCTAAATCTATTTCCAGGTTGAAGTGACCGATGCAGCTCTTCTTGGTCTAATAGAAAGTTACTGCCGAGAAGCAGGAGTTCGGAATCTCCAGAAGCACATAGAAAAAATTTATCGCAAGGTTTGTTCAACCATCCACTTTTATATTTTGATTACGAAGTGGGGGAACTTTATAATAGTGAGATTACAATTAAAAGATGATGACCCATAACAAGATGTTATGAATGCATGATTTAAAAACCATGTTTCAATTAGTTTGTTTTTAAATATCAAATTGGGATGAGCAATATAGCTATAATGAATTATAATAGTTTATAGTTGTGTAATTCATACCCCTTTCCCTTTGTGTTGCTTCTGTGTGGGGGGGGGGGGGGGGGGGGAATTGGATGGGATTAGGACACAGCTTAAAATTTGCTGGTTTTGCTTAAATGTATAAAGATTGTCTGAAGCTAACAACTTTCTGCTATGGACTGCCAGATAGCTCTCCAACTTGTTAGACAAGGAGCATCAAATGAACCTGCAATTGTTGAAGCTCAGGTTGTTGAACCTGAGGAAACTCTAGTGGGATGTGCTGATGAATCTAGTCAAAAATTGGTTGAAAGTGAGACTAGAGCTGAACCAGTAGAGGATAGCAGTCATGAACAAACTATTGAAACCTCTGTAGAAGCTGATGCAGTGCCAATTGACCTCCCAACTGATCAACCTTCAGATTCAAAGGTATCAAAGAAATTAGGGATCTTTTGGAACCGAGTAACAATAAAAGATATATCGCATTTTGAATTTAGTAGGGTTGAACTTTAAAAAAAAAAAAATGTTTGTAGAAAGTTGTTATCTGACCTGAATTTGTTTTTATCCTATATGGAATAATTTTTATTTTTTTGGCTCAATATCTGGAATTCATTACAAGAAAGCTTTGCAAACCCCCTACCTAGAACACCTGGAAAGTTTTAAGAATACCTTTACTTTTATGGTGAATAAACTGAAAAGTTTCAATAAAAAGGACCAAAATTTTTTATAGTAACCATGGGAGGTTTGCGAGTCCCATGTATTTTTTTCATGTTTACCTGTTAAATTGCACTTTGATTTTTTCTACTGTATTTAAATACCTTTGAAGCTAGATTCATTTTTGATTCACTTTGTTCAATCATTGTAAACCTTTGGCAATCTCTTCTTAGGATGTGACAGATACCAAGACGATCCAAGAAAGTGAACCAACTAAGACTGTTGAAAAAGTTGTGGTTGACACATCAAACCTAGCTGATTTTGTTGGAAAACCTGTTTTCCATGCTGAGCGCATCTACGATCGGACTCCCGTTGGAGTAGTTATGGGTCTTGCTTGGACTGCCATGGGGGGGTCCACCCTGTACATAGAGACCACTCAAATTGAGCAAGGAGAGGGGAAAGGGGCCCTCAATCTCACCGGCCAACTTGGAGATGTTATGAAAGAAAGTGCTCAGATCGCTCACATAGTTGCAAGATCAATATTGCTTGAGAAGGAGCCTGATAACCCTTATTTTGCAAATTCCAAGCTTCATCTTCATGTTCCTGCGGGGGCCACCCCTAAGGATGGGCCTAGTGCTGGTTGCACCATGATCACATCCTTGTTGTCCCTATCCATGAAGAAGCCTGTCAAGAAGGATCTAGCAATGACTGGGGAAGTTACTCTAACAGGGAAGATTCTTCCAATTGGTGGGGTAAGATAAAGAAACCACTGCATACATATCATTACATCTGTCATTTACATTCTGCCATCCTAAATAAATTCTTTATTCAAAACTTTTGTTGTTTCACATAATGGTGCATTTCCTTAATGGTCTCTTGAACATTTTACCCAAGTAGGAGGGATGTTTATTCTTAAGTTTTAGTCTGATTGTTTTATTTCATGTATATATTTGGCATAAATCTGATATTCATGACAAGCATGGATTTTTATTTTTGCGGCTTTCCTGACTTTTCTGAAATCAAATTCAAAGAAAATAATTATTACTTTAAATCATTAAATGGAGACTTGTGGGTCCTCTGGATTTCTGATCATTTTGTGATCCATTACTGATTGACATGTTTCAATGGTGTGCACATTTTGGTTCATCTCAACTCACGAAACTTTCATTCCTTGTGGACAAAATCAGGTTAAGGAAAAAACTATAGCAGCCAGAAGGAGTGAAGTAAAGACCATCATATTCCCTTTGGCCAACAAGAGGGATTTTGATGAACTTGCAACAAATGTGAAAGAAGGCCTCGATGTTCACTTTGTAGATGACTACAGGCAGATATTTGATATAGCTTTTGATGATGACCAGAAGACAGGAAAATAAGCTTTCCATGCCCACCAGCTTACAACTCCATTTTTTCAGGATTTTGGGCAAGTTCTTTTTGTGACCCAAGCTAGGAGCCTACCCAGATTTGTATTATATCAATTTTTCATCCAGATGATCTAGGGATGCAATAGAGCTGAGATTTGTTCATTGCTTGGGTGTCACATGATGCACCTTTATTTACTTCTTTTCATTCGTGTACATTGGAATCACCCATTTGAAAGAAGTATAATATTGAAGTGACATCTGTGGCAGCTGAAAAAGAAATAAGTTACTGACATTGATTTTTTTTTTTTTTTTTTGAATCAAACTTACACTCCCATTTTTTTTGGGAACATAGCATGAGTGAAAAACATTAGACACTAACTGATGATAAAACATCTGAAGTACTTCTAATTGTCGAAATAGGGGGAATACAACCCCTTTAGCCCAAGTTATCTAGTCCTATTTGGGTTGGGGGGAATACACTGAGGTTCTTTGTTCCAAGTTAATCCACTCTGAACATTTCGTTGAGTAACAATGATTTCACAAGAATTGTACTGTTCATTTACCAAATTTGTTGGTATTTGTTGTTTTTTTTCCCAGAATTCTTGTCTTTAGGTCCTGGAAATCCCCCAACACAAATGAGTTACTGTGTCATCTGAATTAGTGTAAATGTTACAGATGTAAATTTCAGCTTGTTCAGGCTCCTTTTTTGACATCTCTTTAACAACTATTTCAGTTTTGGATTGATTCTTTAGCAACTGCTGATCCTTCTTTCTTTGAACCTGTGATCGTACTTAAAGGTACATATTGAGTGTCTTCGTCATTGGTGCTTCTAATGCTGGCAGTGCCTTTTTCTCCTTCAAATTCCGAAGGATTGGGGTAAGCCTGGCCCATTAAGGTGATGGGCTGAGAACGAAATCAGAAAAGTTAGAACCTAGCTAAAGGGTCTTTTTCTATATATACGTAGCTTCTCAAAATGGATGCACATCTTTCCCTTTTCCCTCTTTTTCTTATTAATACATTCTTTTCAAAGTGGTCACGCGTGGAACACATTAATTATAAAAAAAAAATCTTAATTACTATGGCAAAAGAATAATTGAGAGGCTCTATATTTAGAATGATGATTTGGCTAGATTTATGTGTTTATTTTTGCATTTAATATTTATATATCACTCTCTCTCTCTCTCTCTCCTATATAATTTAGGATCCATTTGGTTGGAGAGATTTTAGGATGAATGGAAAATGAGGGAGAAAAAAGTGGAGAGAAAATTATTTTTATAGATGTTTGGTTGGAGAGAAGGGGATAATGAAATATTGGTAAGGTCTAGGTATTTTCTTCTCAGACCCATTAAAATGTTCTCCTCAAATTAACGAGAAAGCTAAGGAGAAAACCATTACAAAAAATTCGAACCAAAAAGCCCCCTTAACTTCAAACCACGTGAGAGCCCCTGTGCAACTGTTTTTTTCCCTTTGGTTTTCTGTTTTTTCTGTTACTCATTTTTTTAATTTATTGTTAATTTCTTTTGGTTTTCTATTTTTACTTATTTGGTTTTTGTCTTTTTCAGGTACTTCTCACTCTTTCTTTAAAATTTTTTTTTATGATTTTGTTTATCCCCTTTTTTTTTACATTTGTTTTGGTTTTTTATTTTTTTATTTTTTATTTTTCTAATTTGGCATGAGAGTAACTTATATATTTTCCATCCTCTCATTTTTCATCCCAAAAAAAAAAAAAAAAAAAGTTTTTCATTCCTCCACTTTTTCATCTCTCCAACTAAACACATATGGGGAAAACTAAATCTTTTCTATCCTTCTATATTTCCATTCTACCACTATTTTCTATCCTCCTACTTTTCCATCTCTCATAACCTAACAAACTCTTATAATTCATTGTTCAAGGCCTTTATTTTCCTCTTCCATGTGTGTTGTTTGATTCTTATGGCTAATCATCATGCAAAGACTACAAATATATAATAATAATGTCCATCGACATTTTCAGTTTTTGTGCTTTTGTTCCTTTATCATGTAATCTCTCTCTCTCTCTCTCTAAAATTTTCCATTTCACAATTGGATTGAAAGAGAAAAGGCATGAAGCAATGGCCAAGTAGGTCCATGTTAAGGGAGAGAAAGATTGGGTTTCATTTGCAATCAAGTACTTTTATCTTGCAATGGTTCTATCTTCTATGGCACGTGCTAAAAATCCAAATATTTATACTAGTGGACTAAAGTGCTTTGCATGAGTAATAATTATATGCCATGAGTGGCACTTGACACAAGTTCCTTTCTTTCATGGCACGTTAGTAAAACCCTTCTTTCATACAGATCTTAATATCACTCACATTTGGATCCTTGGGTCCTTCACTGAAACCTGTTAGAAACTGGGTTCGTTTACTTTCTTTTTGTCTTGACTCTTTTTGAAAAGAAAATCTTGGTGGCCTGTTTTTGTATGTGTTCCCACAAATGAGTCATGGCTTCTCTACAATATAATCTCACTTTATAACCTACATTGTAGTTATAGTTGTAAACTTGTAATAATTCTATTTTCTGCACTTAGGAAATTCCTATGACTGAAAGTAATGACATTGCTCTCATAAATATTTGTTTGCATCTCAATTGTTATGGCACCTTCTAACGATCCTCTTCTTTCCTCTATTTCCTTTTGTTTGCTCAAACAATGATACGTGGATTGAATAGTGTGGAATTAATACATAAGAACAAGGGCGGCTCAATCATTAGATTATTTAGGCAATGGCCCAGTACCCTAAAATGGAAGGTTGCCCCCTAAAATAGAATATATTATTTCTATTTTTCTTATAGTATTACAATATATATATATATATATATATATATATATATATATATATATATATATATATATATAAAATTAAGGTCTCTCACTTAGGGGGAAAAATATTCTATTAACTTATAGTTTGTCTTGTCTATCTATCTTATGTGAAATTATATGGTTCTCCTGTCTTATCATGTAAAATTTTAAAATTAATGACCAAAAATATAATAAATATAAATTATTTTAAAATATTATAATTTTTTCAAATGTTCAACATTTTATGAATACGTTTCACTATGTTTGTGGTAGTTTAAGAGTTTAAAAATTTTTAATCATCCAAAAATTGTACTTTTCTTTTCTCTCTCTATCAAAAAAAAAATCAATATTTGAAAGACCGGATCATTATTGAAATACATTGTTCAATCATTGAAGTCCAACATTGCCAAAAGAAACTAACCATCTAAAATATGAAATTTATTTTGATACTAAATGTTTCAATATTTTTAGAATTAAAATTTTTAAAATATGTTCTATAAATATATTTAAATAAAATAATTAATGTATTAAATTATATAAAAAGGTTGGATTTTTTAAAATTCATGTCTCTCTTATAAAAAATTAAGTAAAAATATATTTTATATTTGCTGTTGGTCCCAAAATGTCTTTAGTCAACCCTTGACTAGGCCCTATTTTTGTGAACCGTGAATTTGAGCGATGTTTGAAAAGAAGTTATTTTAAACTAAATTGAGGCATTCAATTGAAAAGACGCAATTTAAAATTTCCAAGTTTTAAAAACTTTTTATTTATATTTAAAATACTCCACATATGAAAAATCATCATAGAAATGTGACCGCATTTTGCATGAAAGGTATTTAATATGCAAATAATGTGGTTAGTATTTCATGATTTTGGCATGGTAATGGAAGTATTAGTATATTAAAAAAAATATTCAATTGAAGCTAAAGTTGTTATAAAAACAAGTATCAAATTGATAGTTTTTTGCAAAGATGTGTTTAATAAGTACCACTATTGAGATATTGGAAGAAACTAAAAATTCTTTATAAAAGTCCTTATTGATATTTTTCTACTAGAAAAATAATATGTCTCTCTAGCCCACCAATGGTGGGCAAAACGAGCATAGGTTGTTCAATTGCCAGTGCCTTGAATCATAAGCTTTTTTGGTTTTCTGTTGGAGTATTATCTGATGTTGATGAAATCAAGGTAATTAAACATTTATTTACACTAACACAAAAATTTATTTTTACAGTGAAATTATGCTTCTTGTATATGAACTCCTAAACTTATTTTCAAGGAACCGCGTGCTATGCTAGGAAAAATGATGCAGTGTCTAAAAAAATGTGAAACACGTAACCCTCCCTCTTGTTTAGATTGATGAGGTTGACAAGGTAAATATATGACTTGGTTTTTACTTGTTTGTTAGCACATGAATGGTGTATTATGATAACAATCAAATTCCTTTTGTTTTTTCTTTAAAAAAATTTGTTAGCAACAGTATACTCCCTCTCTCTCTAAATAATGAAATGGTTTTAATCTTCAAATATGCTGTTTTTTATGGCAGTTGGGAAGGGGGCATGGTGGTGATTTGGCAAGTGCAATGTTGGAGCTTCTTTATCTGAGCAAAATGTTAGTTTCCTATACCACAATCTTAATGTTCCAATCGACCTATCAAAGGTTAGTTATGTTGATGTGCAGACATTTGAGGTTATATTTCTGCAAGAATTTTCTTATAATTAGGTTTTCTATGTTATAATACTATATTGGTACTATCCTTCTTAAATGGAATTGGATGCAAGAGTGTCCAAATTTGTTATTCTCTACCTTATTGTGAAATGAAGAGCGTGTGACAATAGGCCCTTGTGAAGGGGAGGCCACTACTTCGAATTCTCCTTCCCTCTTTCATTAGGACCATTTTGGAGAAGAGTACACATGAAGTGTGTGGAATCAAACCTAAAAGTTGAAAATAATGGAGCATGCACTGGATGTTTGTGCAAATTAAAAAAAATAATAATAATGGAGCATGTCCATAATGTGTTAAATGAGTACCACTATTGAGATATTGGAAAAAACTAATAATTCTTTATAAAAGTCTTTCCACAAAATGAGTTAATTTGTTCTTGTATAAGAATTAGAACATAATTTAAAAAGATTAGAATTAGAAAATATTAGAGTTCAATACCTTTTAGTAATCATACTCAAACAAAAAAAACAAAAAAAAAAAACCCTTTTTGTATTAGTTAGTGATAGGTTTAAATTATAGATTGTAACCTCTTATTTTGATCTATTCTCAATTAATTACTTTAAGTTTTTTGTCATTTCAATTCTGTAATTTCCATTAATCATTTGTCCAATATCCATGTCATTAACTTCCACCAAAACGACATCATTTAGGAAGTGAAAAGTACTAAAACTAATTAAAAGATTTGATGAATCTAGATAAAAATACTAAATTGAAAACCTTAAATTACTAAAAGAGACTATTTTTGAATTCCTGAATTATAAATTGATAATATAAATAGAAGATTTGTTCATTCGAATTAAAGTGCAAGAAGAATTGTGATTTGGTACTCTCTGTTCTGAGCAAAACTCAAATTATAGCATGTTAAAATGGATTTCCATACAGTCTAAAGCTTTTTGTTCATTCAAACTTGACCTCAAAATGGACTTGAACATGTCACACATGAACAAAAATCAATGATATAATGACATTGAAAGCCAATCATGCAAAGATGAACAGGAATTTCCATGCTTGACATGAAAGTAATACATTTTGTTTATGCCATGCCACCACGCATGTGGGTCGATTGCATAAAAAGAATTGAGTGACATGATTAATTATGGCCTTTCATTGATACGATTCAATATTCATCATGAAAGAATCATTATTTGTCATCAATCAAAGACCAAGAGTAGTCTACTACAAGATTGAATTCCTACCATGACTAAAGATTTGAAGAGTAAGGAAAGTCCCTAACAAGATCTTTTTAAGACTTTGTGGTGTATTAGAATGACCAATTATAATTGGAGCCCATTAAGATTTAATGCATGAACCTTCAAGATGTGTGTGTGAGAGAGAAGTATCTAGATTTGCTGGAGAAAAAACCCTAATCATGTTTCATGAATTGCCCATATTTAAGGATAATCAATAGAGAATAGAGAAATTACTAAGTGATTAACTTCTAAATTTCATTGACTCCTACAAAAATATCATCTTTGGCTTACCTTAAAATATTTATAGGGGAAAACCCATGTGAGTTTTCATGTAATTAATAACTTGAATAATTCAAAATGCCACAATGAATATCCAATTGCACACCCTTAATGACTTAAAGAACCACTCAATAGATGAATGAGATTGAGAGATTAGAGGGGCCATGTTGGGTCATATTTCCATCAAAAAATTGAAAGAGAATGTCGGTCATTGCAAGTCCAATTCAAAGACCATTTTTTTTCTTTCTTGTAGCCATCACTATCAAAGTATCTAAGCTTGTGATTGCTTTAATTAAGAGGAATGATGATTTGATGACGTGCAATTAGTACTCAAAAGAGGATAATTTTATGAATAAATCTAGTATCACAACAATTTCTACAACTTTAGCCACAATTTGCCTATGTGGTGAGTCGTAAGTGGTGAAAATAAAATAGTGGATCCATAATTTCACCGCTTATAGGTCATAATGTGGCAAAGTTGTGACAAAGTTATGAAATTAATTGTGGTACCAGAATTACTTGAATTTTATTTCTCTATTTTATTTTCAATTCCAATGAAATGAATGCAAAGTATGAAATCCTTTCAAAAAAAAAAAAAAATGCAAAGTATGAAATGAGAGTAGCAATGTGTAACTTTTTTTCTTCTGCGCCTAACTACCATTATCCACTTAGCAGCTTTAGCCGCCAACTCTTGCATGCTCCAAATCCCACGTGAGACTTTTGACTAAGTAACATGATCCACATCATAATAGAAAATGAACAATCCAGTTAAAATCTTGTGCTATAATATATGTATTTGTCATATTATTATAATTTGAGTTTTTTTTTTTTTTAAGGATAATTTATAATTTTAGGCTTTTTGAAATTTGGGATGAATTCAATTTTGAGCCTATAAATTTAAAAAGTTTGAACTTGGTTCTTGAAATTTAAAAAAGATAACAATTTTCCTGGAATTTTTCAATTTTGGTCCCTTAAATTTAGGTTTTGTTTGATTTTAATTAATCTCTTGAATATGTGATTCATTCAATTTAGTTTTTTTTTTTAAAGGTGCCTTAGTGTCCGTTAGTCATATAATACTAATAACATGTTCATCTTTAAATTGTTGTGGACCAAATCAATTTACCAAGCATGATACGAATAAGTTTATGGATATTCAGTTCATTTTTTGTCTCATTTAGTCTACTTCAATCTATTCCAGTCCATTTTGGTCTATTCAATCCATTTTGATATTTTAGTCCACTTCGATTCATTTCAATTCATTTTGTGAGTTTTAAATAGAGACAATTTCATGAGTTTCTTTATCTATGATATGATGTGATAAATTTTGTAAAAAAAAAAAAATCTTGTCTAGAATGATGAAGGTTCTTTTTCAATTCATTATAGGTTTTTGTTTTTGTTTTTTGTTTTTGTTACCTACCACATGAAGAAGTATAATTCAATAGTTACAATGGGGTTAGGATATTTGAAGATGTCTCAATTGAAACACCAAGAAGTATTAGTTGAGAGATAAAATTATTGTCGATGTAATCAAAATTTATTATTTTAATAAATTATAAATAAACAAATAATTGGGTCTTTTTTCTAAATTATTAAAAGTTAATAGTACTATAAAAAAATGTATTATCAATTGGATTACAAAAAGCTTGTAAGAAGATTTGGTAACTATGTAATTATAATGGGCTTAATTAAGAGAATGAAAAATAAGTAAATGATTGGAACAAAATTATCATTTGCTTCCCACTGAGAGTGGTTGGTCTAGTGGTCATGGGCTCAATTCTAAGAGGTTGGAAGGTGGAGGCCCCAAGTTCGAATCCCACAATGGGAAGAGCCTGGGAAATTACTCCATATTTTTGCAGGCCTGGGCCTAGTAGGTAGAGTGTCACTATGGTCACACTTAAGTGGAAGATGCCAACTCAAGTCGCCCCCCTCGACCCATTTTTTGTTCATAAAAAAAAATTATCATTTGTTTGAGAAAATGGATGGGAATGGTTGTCACCTAAGGATCGCACATATAACAAAATCATCCAAGGGTTACTACAACAGGTCTTGACAGTTTGTGATTTCAATGGTTATTGATGTCTATATCTATATTTACAAATTTGAATTTTTTTTCGGCTTAATGAAAAAAGAGAGTCTCTAGTGTGGACTTATTGACCCCACGCCACGTGACGGTAATGGATAATATAATGTATATTACTAGGGCCTTGTTGGGGTTATTGCTTGAACCACTCACCAAGTAAAGCAATTCGAGGACTCCTACCATCAAGCTACACCCCGCGGTGGTCATTTACAAATTTGATTTATGTAGATGGAAATTGGGTATCGGTTATTTGCATTCACATACGTAAGGAGATCTTGGCATGTTAAGCTTTCTGATGCTAAATATCACATTTGTTTGATTTGATCAGGCTGCATTGCTCTTTGAATCTATTAGGGGATGAAAAAAGATCATGGCATGTCAGGCATTCTCATGCTAAATATCATATTTGTTGTGACCGGGCTGCATTGCTCTTTGAATCTATTAGGAGACGAAAGTTCTTCACTAGCTACTAATGTAGAAGAGGTTAGTGACTTCTAAACAAGTTTTAAAATGTGAAACCTAATTTTCTAGTGCACAAGTTTAATTAATTTTCCATGAATTTTGTTTAGCAGAAGAAATCTTGAAAGGCTTGCATTTTCTGTGAAGTGTCAGGAAGTTTCTTCTCACTACATTGTATCTTGGAACTAAAACTGAAATTTGTATTCCACACTCTTGTTTCCTTTTATATATATATATATATATATAAATGGCTGAAAGAAAGATGGCTTGTACAAGGTTGTATTATGGAGGAAGTTGATTCAGACTTAGGATAATATATATATATATATATATATATATATATATATATTTTGGGTAAAGGATTTGAAATAACAGTTACATCCCACGTGAATAAGCACATAAGCTGCACTAAATCTATTGGAAACAACTAGACCGGATCTTAACTGGAGTTATAGTAGATAAAAATTACAAAAATTTTAAAGCCCTAGCCTTGGAGTATTTTAATTTTATTTACAAGTTTAGGCCAAAATGGTTGCCTAATGAGTTGAAGGTCACACGTAAAGATGCAAGAAGCTAGATCTAAGCAAGCAAGCATGGATCTAAAGATGAACATGAATCTAAGCATGGAATATCCAAACATAGCATCACGAGATAAAGGATTTAAGAAAAGGAAAACACAAAAAGCATGTAAAAAGGCCAAAGAAGCATAAAAACGCAAATAAGACTCTAAGCCAAACTCTTTATCGAAATTGGGTGTTTGGATGTGAACCTTGTCCAAAAAAAACAAGATCCACACCCTACTCAATACACAAAACATAGCATCAAGGCATAAACAATTTATTAAAGCTAAAAAGCACTCAAGCATAGCATGTAATCAAACATCAAACAAGTTGCAATGAAATTATCTTAAATAAAGACAAGCAAAAGGTGGATTTGAATATGATTAAAAGATCTTGGAAACTATTTGAATGCTTCCAAATAACTTTCCAGAAGGGTTGAGGGGCCTCTCCATAATTTTTGAAAAGTTGAAATGCTTTAAGCAATTTTAGAAAGATTTAGGGTCAAAATGAAATTTTGGGAATTTTGGGTCAAAATAAAATTTTGGGGAAAATTGTGTTCAAAATATGAATATAGGAAAGTTCCAGGTCAAAATGAAATTTTGGGGAAAATCTAGGGTCAAAAAATGAATATGGGAAAGTTTCGGATCAAAATGAAAATATGACAAAGTATATGGCATAGCATGAAAATATGAGAAAATTATCAGCGACAAAGCAAATATGAGAAAGTACGGATTTAAATGCAATATAGAAAATATGATGGCCTTTTATTAATTAAAGAAAAACCTGCATGGACCCTTTTTAATTAAAAGTGGGCTCAAAGTTAATAAGAAGTGAGATGGATTTTATTTCAAAGTGGTGGGCTGAACCTATTTACCTTAAAAAAGGATGGGCTAGCCTAAATATTTAAGAAGGGCTCGAGGGGATAGGCCTAAAAGGTAGATTTCGGACCTAGGCGTTGAAGGGCTCTAGGAGTTGAAGGGCTCGGGCTTAAGGCTTCTGAATTAATTCCCAAAGGGTTTGGCCTCCAAATTGGCTTGTGAGATGGCCTTAGGGCCACTCAGGGGCCTAAGTATGGAAGCTATGGAGTAGAGAGAATGCCCAAACTAAGAATAAATAATTTAAGACATAAGTTGCAACATTGAAACTCTAATTTAGAATTTTAATTTGAGTTTCTCTTAGTTTCACATATTATATATATATATATATATATATATATATAGATATATATAGCTCAGTGAAAAGCCAATTAAATTTTAATTGAATTCTTAATTTTGCGCTATATGTCCCATTTAATTATTAATTTTGTACAAAATGAATTATTGAATGTAAAAATCGAGGAGTCCAAATCCAATTAAATTCTAAATTGGTTTCCAATTTTGGAATCCAATTTTCCGCCACATATCTATCTAAGTTTTTAATTTTTGTGGTAAGTGAATTATTAAGTGTAAAGACCAAAGAGTTTAAAATCAATTAAATTCTAAATTATATATATGTATATAATGAGAAACCTATATTAGTTTATTAGCAAGAAGTGAAAAATTATTATTAAGATATGTATAATAAGTTTAGAGAAAAGTGAAAAATTAAGGTAAAGGGTAGTGGTCCAATATTAGACATGTTATTATTAAGAGATGTATATTGAGTTTATTTAGAAAGCACATATTAAGCCTATAAATGAGTCTATAGTTAGATTATTTTGTATCAAGCTTTATAGCTCACAAGCTTGTTTAAGAACAAATATTTTTGCTGGGGCTTGGCTTGTTTACTAAACAAGCCTAAAACTAAGGTTTAAACTTGGCTTATTTATAAACAAACAAATATGAATGAGCTTTTTATTGAGTTGAGCCCAAATTGTTAATGAACAGCTTAGTTCATTTACAGCCCTACGTATAATTGTGATTATTTTTAATTGTACCGTACATACACACAACACTACACATTAGTATATGTTAATAGGTAAAGCTCAGAGAAAGTTCTATTATAATTTGAAATTATGATCAAATTTTGCGCTGTGTGTCCAAATTTATGTAGAGATTATGCCATAATTATCAACTTAAGTTAGTACCGTGTGTCTAGTTAAGTTTTTAATTTTTGTGCCAAGTGAGTTAATGAGTACAAAATATTAAGAATCTAATATTAATGAACTATAATTTTTTTTTTTAATAAAAAAACCCAATCACATATACTCAATTAACGCAACAAAGATCATCCCATGTTCTATCTTATTAAAAATTAGAAAAAAAAATGATCATAAGCAGTATTAAATTTAGGTAAAATTTTTAATATGTGACTAATTACGTTTACTTAAAAAAAAAATTGACTAATTATTTATATTGTTATGATAAAAATTGTGTTTAATTTTAAATATATCTATATGTATGCATGTGTTACATGCTATTTTTTTTTTTAATTAACTAATTATTTATATTTTTATAATAAAAAGTGTTATTGTCCTTGCAACAAATTTGTTCCTCTTTGCACAAAGCAATTGCGTATCTGCAAGGGAAAAAGAGAACTCAACAGACACTATCTGAATAGAGGGCTGAAAGAGAGCGAGAAAGAAAAATGTAGCAAAATTGTATTTGACTTCCTCGAATATGTTGAGGAGTTTGTAGCTCTATTGATATTGAATTCTCAATTTCTCATTATACAACAGAGTATGAAACATATTACACTTGTTATAAGTATATACTCATATTCATTTAAACATTATCAATTGTCACTCAAATCCTTATCATTATTTTGGGTCATGATGGATGGTGAGATTGGCTAGGACTCTTGAATTCTATTCTTATCTTTATCTCGATAATCTTGATACTGGTTGAGCATTCTTATTGGCAATTGCAAATGGGAAATGTAGGAAAAAAGTACAATCAAGGTACAAAAAGGTGTTGGCAACCAAACTTGTAAAATGCTAGAATTGCAAATTTTTTTGCAATATATCATATTATTTTTGTGGGTAATATATATTATTTTAATGAGTAGAATAGGAAAATAAAAATTGGGATGTTGAGTGTGTTATAAAATGGTATGGTATAACTGATAAAGTAGTTTTTTGAGATTGTAAAATAGGATATGATACATTTTTCCATTGCGAATGCTCTTATCATTGGACTCTTCAAGAGAGCTAAAGGTCTATTTGGATACCGCTTATTGCTAAAAATTAAAAACACTATAGTAAAATAATTTTTAAATATGTGAATAGTACTGTGAGACCCAGTTTAAAGTTATTTTTACTGAAAAAAGTGAATAGTAAATGACACCTACTAAAAAAAAGTACCATTGAGAAATGCACAAAATGCACTTCCCAAACTCACACTAAGTTTTTTGCCCAACAAAATTGACAAATATTAAAGGGGAGTATAAAGTAATTTAAATTTTTTTTAATTATCAGAAAAGGTTTTTTTTTTGAAAAGAATCAGAAAAGTAACTTGAACTTTACTAAAATAGAATTACTTTTGGTGTGGGCCAACAAAGGCTTGTGGTGGTGGACCGGTTGTGGTGGGGGGATGTGAAAGGATTATTCATTTTATTTATATAACAAAAATAAATAAATAAAAGACGTAGAATTATGGTTGAATCAAATAATTGAACACGTGTCACGTTTTTATATATAGAGTGGGGTAGGGAGAGGGTTATAGAAGACTATAAAAGGATTCTATTGTTCTCTTCTCTTGGTTCTCTTCTCTTGGTTCTCTTCCTCCACAAGGAAACCCTGACTCCACTCGCTCAGATCATTGCAACGTAGGTAGTAGAGAATAGAGGCAGGTTGCAATGGCTTGGCATGGGTAGGTTTCGGATTGTGTTTATTTGATTCAACATCGGTTCAAAACTCATAACTCCTCTTCCCTTGTCTCACTCTCACTGTCACCTTTTTTTTTTTTTTGCTGTCCAATTTATGAATTTTGAATTCTTATTTTTCTGTAGAATCTTTAAAATTTTCTCGACAATCGCTTATGGTAATAAGAATCTCACGGAGGAGAAGATGGATTTCGAAGAGGAAACGGGAGATAGGGTTTTGAATGACGAGGTAGAGCTTGGTGAGGACGGTGAAGACGATGATGGAGATGAAGACGACGCTGAAGGAGACGAGGAAGAGGATGATGAAGAAGGTGAAGAGGTAATGGATTTTTTTTTTTCACCTTAATTTTCAAAATTTTCTAAAATTTTGCTTAAATTTTAAGCCCAAACTCAGAGGCTGAGACTAAAGAATTTATCATTTGTAGCCAAAATCTGCGGTTTAGTGTATTGTAGAAAGATTGATTATAGATTCACAAACACTTTTATGAGGGCCGGTTACATGTTTATCTTGCTAACCTACTCTAGCAAGCTTACAATTACCTACACTGGCAAGCTTATATAAGATTATTGCATGATTGGTGATTGATCTTATTGCAGAGCGGTCTCCGTGCTTAGTTTAGAATGCATTATCCTACTGAAAAATGTATAAATAAATTAATAAAAACTGGAACTGCATATCTCTACTTAAAACCGGAATTTCCTGTGCCTTGAATCTTAAGTTCTTCCGGTTTTCTGTTGAACAATTATCTGACCTTGCCGACATCAAGAATAATTATGTGGCTGTTCAGTTCTATTATGCTTCTTGTATCATTAACTACTAAACTTATTTTCAGGGGCATCGCCAAAGTACTATTCCAGGAAAGATGGTGCAGTGCCTAAAAACTGTCAGAAAAGCTAACCCTCTAAAACTTACGGGAACAGCTATCCCTCTTGTACAAATTGCTGGTGTCGACAAGGTAAATAGATGGCTAATTGGTTTGATTAATCTCAGATCTGAGTTATATTGTTTTCTGGAAGAATGAAGATATATATATATATATATATATATACATATATATAAAGAATGTAATCTACACATTGATAGCATGTGGGTGTATACCTGCGCTGCATGCTGATTGTTTTAATATCTCCAATTTAATAATGGGTTCTGCTTTATTGGTGTCTCCTCATGCACAAAGTGCATGGGAGTCTTGTAGGAAAGGGTTCGAGTTGCGGGGTTAGCAAGGGTTCTGCTTTATTTTCAACTCTAGCGGAAATTGTTTGATTAGAAATTTTATTTTTGTATCATTGATTTTTTCTTTGGTTTCTATGCAGTTTGATTTTATGCAAATTGATTAAATTTCTCCTTTAGAATTAAGCAAGCTTTTTGGTTGCAGGTTTTGGCCTTACCACTTCCACATTTACCATGTTTTCCAGGATTCCACAGGCCAGTTCAAGTTAAGGTATGGCAGGCTTCTTAATTAAGAATAAGTTTCTCTTTGAATCCTTGTTTTAGTTTCCTGGTATATCTCATATTCTAGTGAGGTCCATTTTCTAAGCTGCTGTTGTTGCAATGCTCATAAAACTTGATTGTACATCATCTGAAGCTTATAATAGATGTTTTCTCTGACTTGTATATAATTGTATCAAATTTTTTCGATAGAAAAGGGACTTATAAGTTGGAACTGTTGGTTCTCTAATGCATTTAATACCATACATGCAGGATCCTAAATTATTAGCAGCTTTGCAAGAAAGCTATGCACGGCATGCCCCATATGTTGGAGCTTTTCTTGTTAAAGATGAGCCAGGGACTGATCCTAGTTTAGTATCTGGTTCTGAAGCAGAGAAAAACATATATAATTTAAAAGGAGAAGAGTTATTGAATCATCTTTATGAAGTTGGTATACATGCTAAGGTAACTTGTTGGTTGTAATTTTTAGAAGGTTAGATTTTTTCACCTGAAATATATGTATTAGAAAAACCTATATCTCTGATTATTCTGTTTAAAATTTATTTTAATGTACCAGATCTTAGGTATCCGAGGAGACCGAGTGGTCCTTGTCGCACTTGGACGACTTCGAATCATGGAGATGGTGAGTACGAAGGAACGATAGTCACTACAAATTTCTATGTTGATGGATCAGACGCTTTTACAGAAATTTTAATGAGTTCATGAAAACATTTCAAGTCTTGGATGAAGTCACCCTGTCATCCATATGATTATTATTTTTTTAATATATAATTATATCCTTAAGCTTTTCTTTCTGTTTTTGTTTTTGTTGGTATAATATGTGAATATTTTCTGAACTTCTCCAAAAAGAGAGAGGGGGGGGTGGGGGGGGGGGGGGGGAAGGGTGCCTACCAATCACCTCAAGTGGGAGCCTTGTCTACTATGTACGACCTTTTATGTGAATGTGTTCTGAACTGAATAATGTATTATCTTTTGTACAGGTTGACAAGGAACCTCTTACTGTAAAAGTTGGTCATCTCAAGGCAAGCTGTCTATATTATGTATTTTTTCCCAATGGAATGATCATTTGTAGGGGTTAAAAGTTTAATTCACGTTTTTATCTTTCATTTTAGTGGAATATATTCTATATTGCAGGATAAACCATATAACAAGGATGATGATGTCATAAAGGCAACATCATTTGAGGTTAAATCTACCCTAAGAGATGTTCTCAATACTCGTTCCTATTTGAAACGCACTTGTACTCAGGTTTGTTCCTTATTTTCTGGTTTGGCTATAAGGGTCCTTTTTTATGTTGTATGCTTATAAGCTTCACCATTGATCTTTTCCTTTTATGACTGTAAGAAAGGTTGTATTTATTATCAATTTGTACTATTTATCATAGTTCCATACAGTTGTATTGTTACATTTTGCTTCCATGGCTTCTCTTCTTCTTTTCCATCCAAATGCTGATATTTTTGGCTCCTAGGCTATGGTGCCTTTTGCTTTATTCCCTCAGTGGCTTTATAAATTCCAAAATTTTGATCAAATCCAACCTTTGTAATAACTCTGTTGCCAGTCTACATATAAAGGAAGAAGGAAGAAATGGAAGAGGAAAATGTAGGTAAAGTATGGGTAAGTTTGGTGGAGGGTTAATGATTTTATTTACTAAAATGATAAAATCGCGTTGGCAATCCTGGATTTGATTAAAAAAATAAAAAGGACAAAATCATCTCTCTCACCCTCTCTGATGAAATAGTTGAAAACTGTAACCTCCATTAAATATGATAATTCAAAATTTTTCTATCTAATATAATCTTTAATGCTTAAACTATTTCATATAGCGCTTCTCTATTTTGGCATCTAGAAAAAAGCACTTGTGGAGACTGTAAGTGACTTTAACCAAGTGAGGATATAATCATCCTCCCTCCTCAATGCAGTCTGACAATGGTGCATTTCAAGTATACAATCCTGAAAGCCACAAAACTCAATCTACTTTCATCAGCTTGCATAACAATGTAGCTAATAAGTAATGACACAAACCAACAAATATATCTTCTACAGTGCTAGTTGTCCTTTAAGTAATCACTTCCTCGATTGATATTTTGGTTGAAATTTCTATGCTTCTTAAGACCTGCTGATTATGTTCTCATGGTCTTTTACCCTAACATAAAAGGAGGTGGAGGATGAGGTTGAGATTTCAATCCCTTCCGGTGAACGGCTCATATATATATAGAGAGAGAGTTGCATGACAGTACCAATTATGTCCACTAGAATCTACCATTTATGCTCTGTCAAAGAACATGTTAATTAAAGACTAATCGTATCCTCATTTGCTAGAGCTTAAGGTTTTAAAAAGAAGATATGGGGCCTACCACCTACCTAGTTTGTATAAAGAAACTTTATTATAATAATTATACATATCAATTATATTTGCTTTTGCTTTTGACCTATCAAAAAAAAAAGAAGAAAAAAAGACTATATTTGCTTTTGCTATCAATGTAACAACCTTTAAATTTGGTTTTTTTTTTTTGTGTGCATGTGTGTGTGTGTGTGTGTGTGTGTTAAGTAATGGAATTTTTTTTCAAATCATTAAAAAGAGACACCCAAGTATACAACAAGGATACATTTGGGGACCAAAATCAATCAAATACACAAATCATTAAGAACTGTTTTTGCTCTTGAGTCCCGATTTTGGCTGCTTTTAGGGGTTTTTATAGGACCAGATTGGTGCTCGATGCTTGGTTGAACCGATTCAATTGGCCAGTCTGGTCCGGTTTTTAAACCATGCAAAATACAAGCATCCATCAAATCATAAATGTTAAGTTGTTTATTTTGATGCATTTGTATTGGTTTTATTTCGTGCCAAATTTATATTTAATTATGTTATTTTGATGCATTTTCTGGGGGGATTATGTGTACTTTAGTTACGGTATTTGAGCCCCTAGTCAAAGATAGTCGAAGCTGTTGAGGGTGGGGTTGCGACCTGCTTGCAACCTGTCCGCTATAAAGCTTGCCTGCGAAGCTGCGTCATGTCTCAAGAAAGGGGGAGTTTAGTTTGATGTCGTGACTTACTTGATAACAAGATTCTAGCTCCTTATTCTTACATGTAGCCAGCTCATTTGGTACCAACACACACCCTTCCACTCTATACCAATAATCTCCAGAAACTAGAGAAAAACCCTAGAAGAGAAGATTGAGAGTAATTGTGAGAGCTTATTTATTGTGCTCATCCTTTCTAGAGAGAGAAAACCCATTGTTCAGTGAGAGAACCCATAGCTTTTCTCCTCTTTCACTCTCACCATGTCTAAATCTTTGAGAGGAGATTCTTACCTTCAATACCGCTATCATATATAAGTGTCAGGGAGTTGTTGGTAGTTGGGAATCTTTGGAGGTTCAAGCCACAAATCCAAGTTTCACTTGGTGGCTAGTGGTGGGTTGCTCAACTAGGATTGCTCTTTAGAAGAAAGGACTTGGTGAAGTTGGATGTTAGCAAGAGCTTGGAGGGCTCAAGTACATAGGGAGATTTAGGCTTGGAGGGTCTACTTCGAACTTGTACTACATCTGTTCTATAATGGATTTCCAATCGGTAGAGTTGGTAGAGAGGTTTTTCATCGGGGGCTCTAATTTCCTCTTTGATAACACGTTTCACTATTATCTGACGTTTGCACCTTTCATTTTCCGCACTATATATTGCTTTATTGCTTTATATTGTTTATTGTCATCCATGGATTGTGAAATTGGTTAATGACTTATATTGGACCTTATTGTTAGTTAGGAGTAAAAGTGATTAAGCCCTAAAATTGGGTTTATAGGGGTCTATATATTTGCTAGGTTGTGTTAGCATTAGTTTCAATAAGCCTTTAAATCTGTTGTAGAAGTTGAATGATTTGCTTTCTGCTTTTAATTCAATCAGTTCCATATTGAATTGGTAATTGCTTCTGAATATCTGAAGTAAAATAAAGCTCTTATTTTTTTGGCTCCATTTGTGGGTCATTTGTCATGATCTTCAAAAGCTAATACTTGTATGATGGGGAAAGATCCCCCTCCCTCCTTCTTTTTCTTTGTTTTGGCCAAGAATGTGCTGTGTCTTAGTAATATTTTTGCAACAATGACTGATGTAGCCTGATACTGTTATATGTAAACATCTTTGCATATTGATATAATTTGTCACTGCAGTTTTTATTCAATTCTATCACATTGCTTTGATAATTTGGATGTCCTAACTTCTCCCTTTTCTCTTCAAAATCTGCAGTATATTGATAATTCTCAGTTTCCAAGGTTAGCTGATCTTGGAGCTGTGATATCTGGTGCGAAAAATTTACAGTGCCAGCAAGTGCTTGAAGAGCTAGATGTATGTTGAAATTGACACATTTTAGTTTTAGTTACTGATCTTGAAGAGTCTGGTCTTAAAACGGAGTATATTTTGGAAACATTCCCAAACAGGTGTTTGTACATTGCAAAAGATGTGAACATCCAAAACCTTTTGCTTTGAAGCATCCATAAAACATGTGCTTTTAAATCCTTGAATTTGAGATTGCTTCATCCAACCTGCTTTTGTAACTCTATGTTATTTGCTCATTCAGGTGTATAAGCGTTTAAAACTTACGCTTGAATTATTGAAGAAATCTATGGAAATCAGCAAGATTCGGGTAATTAATTCCATTTTTTATGAATTGCTAATGTATATTAGAATCAATTGCAAAAGAAATTAAAGAAAAGATTAGTGGTGAGCAGCACCGCTAATTGTTGAATGAACAATTTAAGACCATAAAGAAGGTATTTTGCCCCACTATCATATGTCTATACATATACCTGTATGTATCTTAGTTCTTATTTTAGTCACATTGCGGCATCTTTAGAGATTATTAATTTGCTCTGTTTGAACCTTGGTCCACCTTCTAATTTTCCTGGCTTGTCTTGATGCAGGAATTGGTTTTGGAGACAGATGCCAAAACAGCACTTTCTGGTTAGTTCTGTTTTTCCATTCTTTGGAGTAGTAAGCAGTTTGTTTACCAATCCAAAAGGAATATTTGTTAACTTAGACAGAATGTTGCTTGGGAACTGAAAACTATATATTCAAGGCTTGGCATGGTTAGTTCTGTTAGGAAGTATTTGTAGAAAATGAAGGTCGTACTTTGTTCTAGTCGGATGATTTTAACTCCTTATCTGAATCAGGAGCTATATCTGTGCAATATTTTAATGAGAAGTGCTATGTTGATCAATTTTGTAATTGTTTATTTCATCATTTTGAATAGCAGCAAAATTTAGGGAGAGGCTTGAAGGAAACAGGGGTCAGATCCCACTTCATGTTTTGCAAGTTATAAATGAAGAGCTTTCAAAGCTGCAGCAGTTTAAAGCCAGTTCAATTGAATTTAATGAAACTCATAACTATCTAGATTGGTTGACTGCTCTTCCCTGGGGAATTTATAGGTTTGTTGACTTGCTAAAATTAGTTGTCATTTAACTTTTAATGAATAATAATCCTTAAAATGCCTTTGAGATTTCAAAGTTTCCTAACGTTTTTTGTATTGCCTTCTAAAACAGATTTTATTATAATATGAGAATAAATGTTAATTCTTTTTTTCATTACCAAATGCAGTGATGAGAACTTTGATGTCTTTCGGGCAAAAAAAATTCTTGATGAAGACCATTATGGTTTAGCTGATGTGAAGGAAAGAATATTGGAATTCATAGCTGTTGGAAAACACAGAGGAACTACACGAGGTTGGTATAGATTTCTTCTCTTATGATTGTTTCTAGAACTTACCTATCTAAAAAATTATTGTTTCTAGATCTTAATGTAAGAGTTTTAAGTGTCTCCCTTTTGCTGCCAATGAGTTATATAGCTCAAATGGCACGCAAATAATGGTTTTTGTGTCCTTTTTATGACCTCATATATTTAGAAAACATATGATACTTCATACTTCTCATAATGTAATGGTCATTTTCAAAATAATACAAAATGTTAGTGATGGTATTACTTTCTCGTCTTTTATTTGTGGTTCAAGCATGGTTTTAAAACCAGACTAAACTAAGCGGTTCGACCAGGAACGAGATGCTAATCTGGCTTGGTAAATTACATAAAATATCAAGAATAACCGGAAACCGGGACGGCTTAGCCCGTTATGATCCAGTTCCCTTAAAACATCAACACTACACCATTTTGGCCAAAACAGTGGCGTTTTCTACGTCGTTTGGGTCATTAAATCGGTGCCCTCTCTCTCTATCTGTTCTCTGATCTCTTTGATACTAAGGCCTAAGCCTCTGTAATGGCATGGTTTAGTACCAACTGCCTTGTAAGTTGTAATTGTGAGAGAGAGAGAGAGCTGTAAGTTTTTTTTTTTTTTTTTTTTTGGGGGGGGGGGGGGGGGTGGGGAACTTGTAAGCTGCAACTAATTAAGGGCAACCAAAAAACGTGTTCTCAAGGCTGATTGGCATGGGAATTGGGACTAAATGCATGACAGCCATGGTGAGAGAGTAAATGAGAAAATTGGAGACAAACCAACAGGTGAGAATAAAAATAATTGAAGGCAATTAAACATATGAGAGAGAAAATAAATGAAGTTTAAAAAATTATTGGCATGGGAATTAGAACCAAACATATGGCAGCCATTTGGCTTTGGTTTTGGCCTTTTCTTTTTATTTATATCGATTGGTAAAAAAATACAAACATATGATATTTTTATTAAAATACAAAAATCATTTGTATATTAACTTTTAACTTTTTAGTCACTAGCATCTAATTTAACACCATTTTATTTTAGAATTAACATCTACAAGAAAAACATATCAATCATGTTAAGTTGAAGGGGACTCCAATTAAATTATTTAATTTTAATTACGTTGTAAAATGATAAAAGAAATAAATGTCATTGTATTGTTATTATTTTTGTAATATTAATTTCTTACCCATTTTATATAAGCTATGAAAAGTCATTTTAAATTGTTTATATTTGTTTGGATATATTTAATAAAAAATATGATGAGCCACTACTTATTTTTATAATTTTAAAATTATTAATTAAATTATTTATGATGTCACCGGTTTGACTACTAGTCCAATCAGGGTTGGACTCTATGAAGCACAGGTGTGTTTCCAAATTCGGGTGCGGGTGCGGGACTCGACAATTTTTGAAAAAGTAGATTGTGGGTGCGGTAATTAAAAAATTATTAAAAATATTTTTATTTATATTTTCTATATATTTTTACTATTAAAATATTCTTAAAAAACACATTATATGTCCTTGGTTCACAAAACAAAGAAAGAAGAAGGCAAGAAACACAAAACAAAAAAGAAAACACAAAAGAAGCAACAAATATTCAAAATAAAATTGAGGAAGGACAAATTTAGGATGTTTGGGCCTCATTCAAAGCCGATTTCGGCTGTTCTGGCATGATTTAAGGCCGATTTCGGCCTGTTTCAATCAGTTTTGGCCGCCGGCCGATAAGATCTGATTCGGCTGATGCGACCTGATTCTAGCCGAATCGGCCTAGTTCGGCGGGAATCAGCCCGAATCGGAGCTGAGTCAGCACGATCCATAAATAAAAAAAAATAAAAAAAAAAAAAACTCAGACGCAACACCGATGCGCTGGCAGCAGCGTCGCTCGTGCATTGCTGCATCAGATGTGGGTGCGGCACCCATTTTGCCACATCCGTGCATCATAGGTTGGACCAAAGAACTGAGAACCACTCCCTTTTTCGGTTCGTGCACAAGTCTGGTTTTTAAAACCATGGGTTCGAGGGTGATTTATTGTGTGAATAGAGCCAAGAAAAAAAAAAAAAGAAATTACCTTGTTTTGATGTGTTAGGTCAATCCTAGGCATAAGATGTTCTTTTCATAAGGCTCATTGCTTTGTCATTCCTACTCCATTTCTTAAGTATCAATTACACTACATTCTACAGATTGGCTGGTAGCTTTCCTTCATTTTCAGATACTGATGTGTAATTTTGCACTTAGTTGTTTTAAGGTTGTGAGTGTGTGTTGCATATTTCTGTAAATCGAAGTAGTATATCAAAACTGATATTTTTTTCTAATGCATCATAGGAGAAATATTATGTTTCTCTGGCCCACCTGGGTTAGGCAAAAAAAACTTAGTTCGTTCAATTGCACGTGCCTTGAATCGTAAGTTTTTCTGGATCTCTGTTGGAGGATTAACTAACATTGCCGAAATCAAGGTAATTAAACATTTTATTTATACTGAGACAAAAATAAATATGTGGCTGTACTGTGCTATTATGCTTGTTGTATCATTAACTCCTAAACTTATTTTCAGGGGCATTTCCGAATCAATGTTAGTTCTATGCCAGGAAAGATGGTGCAGTGCCTAAAAACTGTGGGAACAGCTAACCCTCTTGTTTTAATTGATGGGGTTGACAAGGTAAATTGATGGGCAATTGGCTTGATTAATCTCAGATCAGAGCTATTTTGTTTTCAGGCTTTCTTTTATAGTACAGTATGAATAGTTTTTGACATGTTTGTTAGCACATGGATGGTCTATTATGATAACAATCGGAATCTTCTTTTATTTTTATGCAAGTCTGTCTGCAACAATATATTTTTTTCCCCCTTTTGATAAATAATGGAATGGTTTTAATCTTCAAATTTCTTTGTTTATGGCAGTTGGGTAGACAGCATGCTCGTGATCTAACAAGTGCAATGTTGGATCTTCTTGATCCTGAGCAAAATGCTAAATTTGTAGATGACTATTTCTATTTTCCAATTGACCTATCAAAGGTTAGTCATTGTGGTGATGTGGAGACATTAGAGGTTGTGTTTCTGCAAGACTTGTCTTCTAACTAGATGTTCTTTGTTATTTTACTAAATTGGTACTATCCTTCTTACATGGACTTGGACGCACGAGTATGTGGTGGCTGTATTATTGAAGTTTCTGATTTTGTTTTTCTCTAACTTAGTGTGAAATGAAGAGCGTGTCTTATACAGCATGCACAACATCTTAGCTTTATACAATTTATAATGTGCATGCAACAAAGGAATTGAGTGTGGAGTAGATGAGTGAACTTGTAAATTTGTGACATGTTAAGGAGTGACCCTCTCTTTGTTGTACATTTGTTATTTGTGTAACAAGAGGACCTCATGAAGGGGAGGTGGAAGGTCACTACTTTGAATTCCCCTTCCATCTTCCGTTGGGGCCAAATTTTACTAATCCAAAACAAAGTGTTTGACAATAGGCATATGTTGAAACGTGTCTTGTACTACATTTGTTCTTGGCAGGGTATCTCATACATTTTAGAGTGTCCTTTCTTAGCCAACATAGATTGTGCTGTTAGTCATAATACCTACCTGTATATTTTGAGTTTACTTATCATTTGGATGATGTTGGGGCTGCTGAACATCTTCTTACCTGGTCTCACATTGCAGGTTCTGTTTGTGTGCACAGCAGATGTTGTGGACAATATACCCAAAGATTTCTTGTACAGAATGGAGCTCATTTCTATTGCTGGATATGTTACTGATGAGAAAATGCACATTGCGAGAGACTATTTGGAGAAGAGCACACGTGAAGCATGTGGAATCAAACCCGAAGAGGTGTGTGATCTCTCTCTTTCACTCTGCCCTGCATGCATGCATGTATTCTCATTGGAAAAAATGGAATAGGTATTGGATGTTTGTGTAACTTTCAAATAATAATAATAATGATGGAGCACTTATGTTTTATTTTATTTTTTATTCTTATTTTTTTCATTAAAAGAGAATATCTAATTTTTTTTCCAGGTTGAAGTGACCGATGCAGCTCTTCTTTGTTTGATTGAAAAATATTGCCATGAAGCAGGAGTTCAGAATCTCCAGAAGCACATAGAAAAGATTTATCGCAAGGTTTGTTAAACGCTTCACTTTCTATTATTATTACAAAGTGGGGAACTTTATAATAGTGAGATGACCCTTAAGTGATGATGGCCCATAACAACGTAGGACACATGATTTAAATACCATGTTTCAATTATTTGTTTTTAAATATCAAACTGGAATGAGCAATATAGCCATAGTGAATCATACTAGCTTGTGTCATTCAAATCCCCTTCCCCTTTTGTTGCTTCTGTGTGGGGAGCAATTGCATGAGATGCTTGAAATCATACTGGTTCATTTAAATGTATATAGATTGTCTGAAGCTTAAAACTTTCTTCTATGGACTTCCAGATAGCTCTCCAACTTGGTAGACAAGGAGTGTCATATGAACCTGCAATAGCTGACAAACCTGGGGAAGCTCTAGTGCGATCTGCTGGTGAATTGAGTAAAAAAGTAGGGTTGCACTCTACTTTTTTTTTTTTTAATATAAAAAATGGTGTTTTGACCTGAATCTGTTTTTATCCTATATGGAATAATTTTTTTCCTTTTTGTTTTCATTACAAGAGAGCTTTGCAAACCCCCTACCTGGGAGACCTAGAAAGTTTTAAGGATATCTGAACTCATATGGTGAATGGTTTTGCAAGTCTGATGTATTTTTTATGTTTACCTGTTAAATTGCACTTCACGACTCTTTCTACTGTGGTTAAATACCTTTAAGGCTAGATTCATCTTTGATTCACATTGTTCAATCTTTGCAAACCTTTTGCAATCTCTTCCCAAGATTTGACACATACTAAGACAATCCAGGAAAGCGAAGCAACTGAGACTATTGAGAAAGTTGTTGTTGACATATCAAACCTAGCTGGTTTTGTTGGAGATCCTGTTTTCAATGCTGAGCGCATCTATGATCGGACTCCAGTTGGAGTAGCTATGGGTCTTGCCTGGACTGCCATGGGGGGATCCACCCTGTACATAAAGGCCACTCAAATTGAGCAAGGAGAGGGGAAAGGGATCCTCAGTCTTCCAGGTCAACTTGGAGATGTTATGAAAGGAAGTGCTCAGCTCGCTCACATAGTTGCAAGATCAATGTTGTTTAAGAAAGAGCCTGATAACCGTTATTTTGCAAATTCCAAGCTTTATCTTCATGTTCCTATGAGGGCCACCCCTATGGATGAGCCTAGTGCTGGTTGCACCATGATCACATCCTTGTTGTCCCTTGCCATGAAGAAGCTTGTCAAGAAGGATCTAGCAATCACTGGGGAATTTACTCTATTGGGGAAGATTCTACCAATTGGTTGGGTAAGATAAAGAAACCATTGCATACATATTATTTCATCTGTCGTTAACATTCTGCCATCCTAAATAAATTCTTTACTCACAAAACTTTTGTTGTTTTAATTACATAATGGTTCATTTCCTTAGTGGTCTCTTAACATTTTACCCAATGGGAGGGATGTTTATTCTTAAGTTTTAGTCTTTTTTTTTTATTTCATGTATATATTTTAGCATAAATCTGATGTTCATGGCAAGCATGAATTTTTGCTTTTGTGGCTTTCCCAACTTTTCTGAATTCAAATTCAAAGAAAATAGCTATTTAAATCATTGAATGGAGACTAGTGGGTCCTCTGGATTTCTGATCATTTTGTGATCCATTACTGGTTGACATGCTGCAGTGTTGTGCACATTTTGGTTCATCTCAACTCACGAAACTGTCATTCCTTGTGGACAAAATCAGGTGAAGGAGAAAACTATAGCAGCCAGAAGGAATGGAGTAAAGACCATCATATTCCCTTCGGCTAACAAGAGGGATTTTGATGAACTTGCAACAAATGTGAAAGAAGGCCTTGATGTTCACTTTGTAGATGACTACAATCAGATATTCGATATAGCTTTTGGTGATGACCAGGAGACAGGAAAATAAGCTTTCCATGCCCACCAGCTTATGACTCCCTTTTTTCAAGATTTTGGGCGAGTTCTTTTCGTGACCCAAGCTAGGAACTTCCAAGTTAATCCACTCTGAACATTTCTGTGTAACAATGATTTCACAAGAACTTTCTACTATATACTTGCCAAAGTTGTTGGAATATGTTGTCTTTTGTCCAGAATTTGTCTTTTTAAGTCCTGGAAATCCCCCAACACAAATGAGCTACTGTGTCATCTGGATTAGTTTCAATGTTGCAGATGTAAATTTCAGCTTGTTCTGGCTCCTTTTTTGACATCTCTTTAACATCTATTTTAGTTTTGGATTCTTTCTTTGAACCTCATCAATGATCGTACTTAAAGTTACATATTGAGTGTCTTTGTCATTGGTGCTTCTGATGCGTAGTGCCTTTTTCTCCTTCAAATTCTGAAGTTTTAGGGATAGCCTGGCCCATTGAGTTGAAGGGCTGAGAACGAAATCAGAAAAGTTGTGCATAGGTAGCTCCTCAAGTTGGATGCATTTTTCCCCCCTTTTTCTTTTTCTTATTAATACATTCTTTGCAAAGTGGTCACGTGTGGAACTCATTAATAATAATAAAACAATCTCAATTACCATAGTTTACCAAAAAAAAAAAAAAAATCTTAATTACCATAGCAAAAGAATTATTGAGAGGCTCTTTGATATTTTGAATGATAATCTAGCTAGATTTGTGTGTTTATTTTTGCATTTACTATTTATATATCGCTCTTCCCTTTTATAACTTATGGTTCATTTGGTTGGGGAGATTTTAGAATGGATGGAAAATGGGTTAGAAAAAAATAGAGAAAAAATTGATTTTATGAGTATTTTCTCCTTGAGCTTACCACAATGTTTTCTTCCCATATTGGGGGGAAAACTAAAGAAAATATCATTACAAAAAAGCCCCCTTGGCGTAGTTCAATCCACCCTATGCAATGTTTCTTTTCTTTTTCTTTTTTTCTTTTTTTTTTTCTTTTTTGTTTCATTTTTTTCCCTTCCGCTTTCTACTTTTCTTCTTAGGTTTTTCTTTCTTAGGTACTTTTTATTTTTATTTTTTTCCATTTGTTTTGGTTTTCTTTTTTTTGGTTCATACTTTTTTTTTTCCTTTAATTTGTTACTTTAATTTTATTTTTATCTAATAAGGATATGAGAGTAAATTTATTTTTTTACAAATTACATTTTTCATCATCTTATTTTTCTTTTCAATTAAATAAAACAGTTTTTCATCCTTCCACTTTTTCATTCCTCTAATCAAACATATATGAGGAAAACTAAATTTTATCTATCCTCTCACTTTTTCATATTTTTCGATCAAATGGGTCCTTAGAGTTCATTGTTCAAGGGCATCATTTTCCTCTACCATGCATGTTATTTGATCCTTATGGGCTAATCATCATCGAAAGACTACAAATATATAATAGTAATGTCCATCAACATTTTGAGTTTTTGTGCTTTTGTCCCTTTATCATGTAATCTCTATCTCAAAAATTTTCCCTGTCACAAATGGATTGAAAGAGAAAAAGCATGAAGCAATTGCCAAGTAGGTCCATGTTACGGGAGAGAAAGATCGGGTTTCATTTCATTTGCAATCATTTACCTTTATCATTTATAAAAATAAAGGCGGAGACACTTGCAATGGTTCTATCTTCTGTGGCACGTGCTAAAAATCCAAATCTTTGTACTAGCAGACTAAATTTCTTTGCATGAGTACTAATTATAAGCCATGACAAGTTCCTTTCTTTCACATAGATGTTCTAGTATCACTCACATTTGGATCCTTGGGTCCTTCACTGAAACCTGTTAGAAAGTGGGTTGGTTACTTTCTTTTGGTGTTGACTTTTTTGGAAAGAGAATCTTGGTGGCTTGTGTTTGTATGTGTCACACTAATGGAGACTAGACCTGGAAGGGTAAGTGTTGTGAAAATAAACCTATTTACGCAATATTAAAGAAGAGAGAAGAAAAATAGACATAAAGAATTACGTGGTTTGGTAATAAGCCTACGTCCACAAGCAGCGATAGAGAAAATTCCACTATAAAACAAGAAGATTACTATTAGGGGTGGTTTGATGCATATGGGGGCCTAAATCGAAAACTAATTATCTTGTTTTAGATGCAAAATTACTTTTAATTAACATAAACAACGTAAATTTTTTTCTTATTTTAGAAATTTTATAGACATAAAAAATTTGGCAAAACTTTTTATACTTGTTGATATGACAAATTAATAATGGTAAGTAAAAGAGTAATGTTAATGGTGGATATAGATGAGAACTATTAAAAGTTTGCTAACTCAACCAAAAACGTTATGAAATTTTTTGTGGATTGCTCTCTATTTATTTTTATGAAGTGCAACATTCACAATATTTTTCACAACAAATACTAGGAGTGGGGGAGCAAAAACTTGGGCCTTTGCATTGGGTTTAAGTCCCACATTTTATTAACAATATGTCCGAGGAGAAGAAATCGTGGGGGGGCTCCGTAACTAATAATGGAGCATGAAAATGTCCAAGGGTGTTGGTCCGAGAGGAGTATCCTCCTCGGATCTGACATATGTCAGTAAAGTGGGCTTCGTCTTACCCTAGTCCACCTTCCAGGAAGCTCCAGCGACGAAGATAGACTACAAATATACACGGAAGGGATAAGAACAGAGAAATATCTAGGGAAAAAGCTGCTACTACCGCATTAAATGCATTACAGCAGCTTTCCTGGCCGCATTAATGTGGAGAAGACCTCTGAACAGTGTTTTCAACCACCTTTACCCCCAGAAAATCAAAAAGCTGTGGGAAGGGAGATAGAAAACTCAAGTACGAAGCTAGATAGTAGACAAGTGGACGGTAGGATTGAAAAAAGAGGGACTATATAATGGAGTAAAACCTCCAGAAGAAGGGGATCAGAAAATATAAAGAAAGAACATTAAGGAAGAATTACGGTAGCATTAGGAAGAACACCATTGGAAACAACCATTTTATCCAAGAACTTACTCCTCAGACACCATTTGAAATAACTAATTCACCCAAAAACTTGCTCCTCGGACCTGAGATCATCACTTAATTATGTGTTTTATTCTCCTCGGACAAACTCCTAACCTCCATTAATTGTTGTAAGACCCTTTATCAGTCCAATTCTTTCGCCCACTCTCTTACAAATTTATTGTACTGGGCTTATTGGGCCCATCCCCTTTTTTATCTGGGTTTGGGCTACGATTTGTGACCCTACACTAGGTGTTTTCTATTTGAACCCACCAATACAATTATTTTTTTGACATCAATAACAAGTTATAACAACCTGCAACTTAAGATTTGTTGTAAAAGTGTTGTGAAAAATATTGTAGATGTAGCATTTCTCTTTTTTTTTTTTTTGTTTTCATTTGATAAAAAAATATTATTGATTACAATAGTAGCACAAAAGCACTCTCACAAGTCCCAAGCCCCAAATACACCATTGATTCTCTCACACAAATAGTAGAGCACCCTATTGTATTTGCACTAGTCTTTTAGTACCACTCTTTCTCACACAATTACACTGCTTACTAAATAAAAGAGAACCTATGCATATATATACTAGTATAGGTCCACTACTACAAATTCTAAACCAAGTAGGACTTGGTTTTCTAGTGTATGTCATAAACAACCAAAGTAAAGTTCTATTACTACTAGGACTACGCAAACCTACTTTGACCAAATACATGCTACTGACTTAACAAATTTGCACCTTCGCTCGAACTTGGTCAAGCCCCATGAGCTGACACCTTTGTCGACACCACCATAGCCCCTTAAGACTATCACAAACTACAAACACCAATCAAGTCCAAGAAATGCTTGAACTTGTCCGTTGGAACTGGCTTCATCGTCATATCACCTACATTCTCCTAAGTGTGTATATTCTCAAGAAAAATTTCTTTTGTAACAATTAACTCCCTTATATTGTGGAACCTCACAGCAAGATAAACCAGATGTTTTGCCAAATAAATGACACTGTGACTATCACAATGCAATTGAACTCTACCTTGGTTCAAACCAAGCTCTTTGACTATCCCTTTCAACCACGATGCTTCCTTTGCAACTTCATTTGCAGCAATGTATTCAGCTTCAATAATAGACATGGCTATTATAGATTATAATCTGGATCTCCAACAGATAGGCCGCATGATAATGTGAGGATATAACTTGTAGTCAGCTTACACCTTGTTGCCCTGCAAACAAGATTCCATGTTTCAAAGAACCTTTCAAGTATTTGAATATCCACTTCACTACATTCCAGTGCTCTATATTAGGGTTCACCATGTACCTGTTGATATTACTCACTGCAAAAGCCAAATCCAACTTAGTGCAAACCATTGCATACATCAAATACCCAATAGCACTTGCAACTAGGACCTTTAACATGTCTTAAAGTTTCATTTCAAACTCATTGCGTAGCAAAAACTTTTTGTTTGTCAACCTCACACATGCTCTTAGCAGCAATTAACATATCATCTTTCTTTCTGGACACCTACTTACAACCTATCGATTTCTTTCCCTTTGGATGTTTTGACAACTTTAAGCCTTGTTCTTATTCAAGGATTTCATATCCTTCACCATAGCTTCCTTCCACTTATCCCTTTCAGAGCTATCAATTGCTACATGAAATGTGGAAGGACCATTGTTACTGATTAGTAAACAATAAGAAGCAAGATCCTCAAAACCATACTTGACTGGTGGTCTTTTGTTGTGTTTAGGTCTATCTGATATTGTATTGTGATGTTCTTAATCACAAATGTAAGGTTCCTTTTTAAGCCAAGACTCCATTTCATCTAGCTCCACTTGCATGACTAATTTACCGCTGTCACTACTACTTCCTACTACCTGAGATTCCTCTTCCTTTCTAAAAGCTTTTATCATTGACTTTTCAACAAAGACAGCATATCCGCTTATCACCACTTTTTTTGCAACTAGAACCCAAAGCTTGTACCCCTTTGCCCCTTTCTAAAACCCAAGAAATATGTCTTGTAAAAATTGACCCATCGGACAGGTCAATTTCTATGGATTAGATCCCAAAGCTTGTAAAATTTTTTTGTCTTGTCTAGAATGAAGAGGGTTCTTTTTCAATTCATTATCGGTTATTGTTTTTTTTGGTTTTTTGTTTTTTACCTATTGTTGAGGGGAAAATTTTGATGTTCCCAAATAGAATACGGGGTAGCCAAGCCAAAACTCGACGATGGGCCCTTGAAATAAAGCCCAAAGGCTATCGGTGTGGTGTAAGTTCGCCCAAGCGAGAGACAGAGGCTGCACCCTAACAAGAAGACAACAATAAAGCATAATAAACACGTTAATGTTGTTAGTTTGTTACATTATTAGTCCTTTTACAGCGTCATAGTTCAAATCAGTCCTCTAGCGATACGGTATTATCTCCAGTGGTAGAGGTGAAATTATATTTAGAGTCCAGCAGTCAATGATTAAATAAATTTAGGAAAGTGTTCACTCCTGGCGGTCCTTGTGTGTCTTGGTTAGGGGAATTTATAATACTTTCAGCCATCATTACATCAATGTAAAGGAAAAATTCAATTGTTACAAATACATTATATCCTTCATCATAATAATAATAAACAAGGATTAAAGGCTCCATAGTTACAAATAAAAGAGGAAAAATATGATGGAAAGAAGGGAGAGAAATATCCCAGCTCAGTGCAGCAAGTATTAAACTAAGATTTTGGTGAGTATGTGTTTATAAGGCATGAACGAAGTGAATGTGTGCTATTTTGAGTGAGTGGGATGGGCTTAATACTGAGATTGAAGCTTTTTGTGAGTAATGGGCTGTTTGTGACTAGTTAGAGGACATTTTGAGCTGTGATTGTGTAAAGGGGGAAAAGAGTATCTGAGATTAGATAAGTGTGGGCTAAAGATGATGAGTGGTGAGCTTGAGGGAATCTAAACCACGAGCAAAATAACAAACAAACCCAGAATTTCAAAGAGGGTAGCTAGGTTGGTTAGTTATAGGACGTTTATGGAGTAGGAAGGTGTAAGCAAGGTGGTGAATGTTGGTGTTATGGTGACTATAGGCTGAGAAAGGTTGTGAGTGAGCTCTAGAGAGCTTGAGGAAGCTTAAAGAAAGCAAATAGGGATTGAATTTTTGCAGAGTGTAGTCAATGACAGAAATTTTTAAAGAGGCTTCTTCCCCCTTGTAAGCTGAGGTGTGTATCTTTTTATAATGGAGTTTTAGAGAAGCATTGATTGACAAGAATCCAAAAAACGTAGGTCTAATTCAGGGAAGCCTTGATAGCTGAATTAATAACTTGGATTTGGCCTAAAAATTGGAGATTTGCTTTTGGGGCTGCCTTGCTTCTTTGGGTAATGATGAGATTTTGGAGTGTTTGGGTTAATCTTGCATTAAATGCTAAGATTGCTGAGATTGTGTTCAGCCAATGGAATTAAGGTGTGTATCAGGAACGAATCCTAATGTTGCAACTGAGATTTGGTCCCCCAAGAAGTGAGATTCAACACCCCAAGCCACGTGTTAAACTCTAAATCCACTTTTGGGGGTTCCGTTGGAGATCTTTTTATGCCCTCCAAATCACATGTTCCCAATTTTTCCCCTTTAGGATTCATGGGCTTGGTACATGAATCATGTCTTGAACATTTTTAACGTTTTTATAACATCAATTTATTGAAGTTTAGATAATTTGGTTTCAGCTCCCCTTCCGCTGGAGGTGCAGCCTTGAGGAAGATGATGGAGTTCCATCATTCTTTAGACTTCAATTGATGTGACAGCCCTTGGGCATTGTTCACGTCAGGCAAAGGGTGGCAGAAAACTGATGAGACAGTCCTTAGTCCATTCTCAAAGGCTTGGTTCTCTTGTATGAGTTTCTAGTTGCTCTTTTTGGTTAGGGATGGACAATGGCTAGTTTGCCCACTTTCAATTCTTTGCTGGGACCTTTTTTTTAGGCTGGAACTTTGCTCCATTTTAGCACTTTTAGTTGGGCCACATGACCCTTTCTTTTCTTAGGCTTGTTCCCTATTTCATGAGATTCTTGGTTTTGGTTGTGTGCACATTTTGCCATGGGCTTTCATTCCTCATGGACTTTTATTAGTAAATATTTTTGGGTTTTTTCATAAATACTTGCAATGGGCCTTTGGGCAATTAGTTGTAATGTTTGAAACAATAGGACAAGTTTCAAAATACTTTTGTAAATAATATTTACTTTGATGAATTCCATGTTGCAATAATGTTCATGGTTTTTAATAATCGCATCATAACTTAAATGATGATCTTGTGGGTTTGGATGTTTACCATGAGTGTTGAAGGCGTATATTATGGATGTTGCGATGCAAATGATGTCTATGTATTTCATTGATTTATAACATGAAATAAATAAACATCATGGGTCTAACAATCATAACTTTCCATGGGCTTTTACAAGATGATTGCCATGGGTTTTGAGAATAGATAATTCATAAATTCCATGAGCTTGTAATATTATAATGATATGTTTAAGAATTTAAAGTATGGTTCATTATTGGACTTTTAAGTGAAATAATTATGATATAGTATTTTGACAAGTATTAATAACATTGGGCTTTTGATAGAATAGTATCAAGTAGTTAGCTTGAGTTTTTAATAGTGCCAACGTAAGTTGGGCTTTTGATATTGCCAATGAGAATTGGGCTTTAATGTTGCCAATGAAAATTGGGCTTAAAATAGTGCCAACATAAGTTGGGTTTTTGATATTGCCAATGAGAATTGGGTTTTGATGTTGCCAATAAGAATCGGGCTTTTGATGTTGCCAATGAAAATTGGGCTTTGGATAAATAAATTGCCATGGGCTTAAATTATGGGCTTTGATCATGGATTTGAATTCCATTGATAAAATTGTTTTGCCACGGACTTAAATCATGGGCCTCTCAAATATTGCGAAACATACGTATTCTTGGGCTTTAAATAGAATATGATAATAAAATTGGATAAAATATGAGTTTTTAGGCTTTTTTGTGATATTTTATATCATAGTCCAATTTAGATGATGAGATATAAAATATTTGTAATTAACATAATAATAGAGCAAAAAATATTTGGGAAAACCCAATAACTTATTAGCAGTGTTTGAAAATAAATAGGTAGTACTCAAATAAAATTAGGTTTAAAAAAAAAAAAGTACCCTAACACCTATCAAATGATAAGGTATAATTCAATAGTTATAACGGGGTTAGGATATTTGAAAATGTCTCAATTGAAACACTAAGAAGTATTAGTTGAGAAATAAGACTATTAGCAATGTAATCAAAATTTGTCATCTAAAAAAATTATAAATAAATAAATAATTGTGTTTTTTTTTTAAAAAATATTAAAAGTTAATAGTACTATAAAAAAAAACTTATTATCAATTATATTACATAAAGCTTGTAAGAAGATTCGGTAACTATGTAATTATAATGGGCTTAATTAAGAGAATGAAAAATAAGTAAATGATGTGACAAAATTATCATCTGCTTGACAAAAGTTATCATTTGCAAGGGCCGAAGTGTGGAAGCTATAGCCTATGGGGCAGAGAGAATGCCCAAACCGTAGGAATGATTACATTGTGAGGTCTGTGAGGTAAGGACAGCAGCAGGTACCGAGGGAATGGAGAGTGAAGCCCAGAGCTGTGTGCTGGCAGGCCTACCAGGTGAAAGACAATAATTTTTTTTTTTTTTTTTTTTTTGTGTGGGGTCCATGCAATTTTAGCTTCTTGCATTATCCATATGCCTAAAATATTATAACAAGTTAATACAAAAAAATATTCGAGTATAGTAAAAATCGAATAATAATATTACTATTGAAAATTGATAATATGTTAATTTTTACAAATTTACAATTGAAACTTGTTTATATTGTAACTTATTTTAACATACTAATATTTGGTCAACCATATATACAAACTGTTACTTATTATATGTTCTTGGATCAGCGCATACCCTGCCTTCAACCTCGCATAATTAGCAATTCCTTCGATCAATCCTTTTAGAGTACTTTGTCCATTACCATTCCACTGCCATATGTGTGTACTTTCACGGTATAACACATACAACAGTGATTTCTATTTTCACATTGCCAGAATATATAGCCATTGATGTACCTTGCACTATAATATGGATCTCATTGTTGCTAGCATAAGCAACTCCATCCATGTCATCGATAAACAAGCTCACAGCCTCCATATGAAATCTGTGGCAGAAATCAAAGTTTGCTTACTGTATTCAGACCCAATTTCATTGTGGAATCGAACTCCACCAGGAGTGTTCCCAGCATTTTTGGTGACAACATATTCAGCTGCATGGATTCCACGCATGGCTACAACAAAAACTAACCCCCCCCCACCACATATATATAATATAGCAAAAGAATTATTGAGAGGCTCTCTGATATTTTGAAAGAAGATTTTGGCTAGATTTGTGTGTTTATTTTTGCATTTACTATTTATATATCACTCTAACTCTCCTATAACTTAGGGTTCGTTTTGATTTGGGAGATTTTAGGATGGATGAAAAATGAGAAAAAAAGTGGAGAGATAATTGATTTTATGAGTATTTGGTTGGAGAGAAGGGGAGGATGGAATTGGTAGGGATTGGGTATTTTCTCCCTAGACTTACTAAAATGTTTTCCTCTTGAATTGAGGATAAAACTGAAGAGAAAACCATCACAAAAAATTCGGACCAAAAAGCCCCCGTGCATAGTTCAAACCATGTGAAAGCCCCCATGCAATATTGTAATGTTTCTGTTTTTTCTTTTTTTCCTTTGGTTTTTTTTTTTTTTTTTGGTTGTCTTTTCTCTTACTCTTTTGTTTTATTTTTTTAAATTTATTTCCTTTCGTTTTCTACTTTTCTTCTTAGGTTGTTGTCTTTTTCAGGTACTTTTCATTCATTCGATTTTTTTTTTTTTTTTTTCATTTGTTTTGGTTTCCTTTTTTTTGGTTCATCATATTTTTGTTTCCCTCTAATTTGTTACTTTTATTTTTATTTTTATCTAATAAAGGTATGAGAGTAAATTTATTTTTGTACAAATTACATTTTTTATCCTCTCATTTTTTTTCTCAACCAAATAAAATAGTTTTTCATCCATTTACTTTGCCATCTTTTAAACCAAATACATATGAGGAAAAACTAAATTTTTTCTATCCTCTCACTTTTCTATCTCTCCCAACTGAGCAGACCCTTAGAGTTCATCATTGTTTAGGGCCTTCATTTTCCACTTCCATGCGTGTTATTTGATTCTAATGGGCTAATCATCATACGAAGACTACAAATATTTAATAATAATGTCCATCAACATTTCAGTTTTTGTGCTTTTGTCCCTTTATCATGTAATCTCTCTCACTCTCAAAAAATATCCCTGACACAATTGGATTGAAAGAGAAAAAGCATGAAGCAATGGCCAAGTAGGTCCATGTGAGAGAGATTGGGGTTTCATTTGCAATCAAGTACTTTTATCATTTAAAAAAAGAAAAGCAGAGAGACTTGCAATGGTTCTATCTTCTATGGCACGTGCTATAAAAATCCAAATCTTTGTACTGGTAGATTAAAGTGCTTGGCATGAGTAATAATTATAAGCCATGAATGGCACTTGACAAGTTCCTTTCTTTCATATAGATCTTCTTAATATCACTCACATTTGGATCCTTGGGTCCTTCACTGAAACCTGTTAGAAAGTGGGTTGGTTTACTTTCTTCTTGTGTTGACTCTTTTTGGAAAGAGAATCTTGGTGGCTTGTGTGTGTGTGTGTATATGTGTCCCACTAATGAGTCATGGCTTCTCTACAATATAATCTCACTTTATAACCTGCATTGTAGTTATAGTTGTAAACTTGTAATAATTCTATTTTCTGCACTTAGGAAATTCCTATGACTGAAAGTAATGACATTGCTCTCAAAAATATTTGTTCGCATCTCAATTGTTATGGCACCTTCTAATGATCCTCTTCTTTCCTTTATTTCCTTTTGTTTGCTCAAACAATGATACGTGGATTGAATAGTGTGGAATACATAAGAACAAAAGCGGCTCAACCATTAGATCATTTAGGCAATGGCTTAATGCCCTAAAATGGAAGGTTGCCCCCTAAAATAGAATATATTATTTCTATTTTTCTTATAGTATTACCAAAAAAAAAAATAATAATAACATAAAAAATTAAGTTCTCTCACTTAGGGGGAAAAATATTCTATTGATTTGTAGTTTGTCTTGTCTATCTGTCTTATGTGAAATTATATGGTTCTCCTATCTTATCATGTAAAATTTTAAAATTAAAGACCAAAAAATTAGTAAATATATATCATTTTTAAAATATTATATTTTTTTCAAATATTCAACAGTTTATGAATACGTTTCACTATGTTTGCGGTAGTTTAAGAGTTTAAAAATTTTTAATCATCCAAAAAATTTACTCTTCGTTTCTCTCTCTATCAAAAAAAACATATCAATATTTTCAAGACCGCATCATTATTGAAATACATTGTTCAATCATTGAAGTCCAACGTTGCCAAAAGAAACTAACCATCTAAAATATGAAATTTATTTTGATACTAAATGTTTCAATATTTTTAGAATTAAAAGTTTTAAAATATTTTCTATAAATATATGAAAATTAACTAATTAATGTATTAAATTATATAAAAAGGTTGGATTTTTTAAAATTCATGTCTATCTTATAAAATATTAAGTAAAAATATATTTTATATTTGCTTCTCACCCCAAAATGTGTCTAGTCGACCCTTGACTAGGCCCTATTTTTGTGAACCTTGAATTTGAGCGATGTTTGAAAAGAAGTTATTTTAAACTATATTGAGGCATTCAATTGAAAAGACACCATTTAAATTTCCAAGTTTTAAAAACTTTTTATTTATATTTAAATACTCCACATATAAAAAATCATCATAGAAATGTGACCGCATTTTGCATGAAAGGTATTTAATATGCAAATACGTTTCACTATGTTTGCGTTAGTTTAAGAGTTTAAAAATTTTTAATCATCCAAAAATTTTACTCTTCTTTTCTCTCTCTATCAAAAAAAAAAACATATCAATACTTTCAAGACCGCATCATTATTGAAATACATTGTTCAATCATTGAAGTCCAACATTGCCAAAAGAAACTAACCATCTAAAATATGAAATTTATTTTGATACTAAATGTTTCAATATTTTTAGAATTAAAAGTTTTAAAATATTTTCTATAAATATATGAAAATTAACTAATTAATGTATTAAATTATATAAAAAGGTTGGATTTTTTAAAATTCATGTCTATCTTATAAAATATTAAGTAAAAATATATTTTATATTTGCTTCTCACCCCAAAAATGTGTCTACTCGACCCTTGACTAGGCCCTATTTTTGTGAACCTTGAATTTGAGCGATGTTTGAAAAGAAGTTATTTTAAACTAAATTGAGGCATTCAATTGAAAAGACACCATTTAAATTTCCAAGTTTTAAAAAAATTTTATTTATATTTAAATACTCCACATATAAAAAATCATCATAGAAATGTGACCACATTTTGCATGAAAGGTATTTAATATGCAAATAACGTGGTTAGTATTTCATGATTTTGGCATGGTTATAGTAGTATTAGTATACCAAAAAAAAAAATCAATTGAAGCTAAAGTTGTTATAAAAACAAGTATCAAATTGATAGTTTTTTACAAAGATGTGTTTAATAAGTACCACTATTGGGATATTGGAAGAAACTAAAAATTCTTTATAAAATTCCTTATTGATATTTTTCTACTAGAAAAATAATATGTCTCTCTAGCCCACCAATGGTGCGCAAAACGAGCATCGGTTGTTCAATTGCCCATGCCTTGAATCACAAGCTGTTTTAGATTTCTGTTGGAGTATTATATGATGTTGATGAAATCAGGGTAATTAAACATTTATTTACAGTTTACACTAACACAAAAATTTATGCATACAATGAAATTATGCTTCTTGTATATGAACTCCTAAACTTATTTTCAGGGGCATCGCGTACTATGCTAGGAAAAATGATGCAGTGCCTAAAAAATGTGGAACAAGTAACCCTCTTGTTTAGATTGATGACGTTGACAAGGTAAATATATGGCTGGTTGGCTTATTTACTCTCAAATCTAAGTAATTTTGTTTTATTTTGTTTTCTGGCTTCCTTTTATAGGACAATATGACTAGGTTTTTACTTGTTTGTTAGCACATGAATGGTATATTATGATAACAATCAAATTCATTTTGTTTTTTCTTTAAAAAAAATTGTTAACAACAGTATACTCCCTCTCTCTCTAAATAATGAAATGGTTTGAATCTTCAAATATGATGTTTTTTATGGCAGTTGGGAAGGGGGCATGCTGGTGATTTGGTAAGTGCAATGTTGGAGCTTCTTGATCTAAGCAAAATGTTAATTTCCTAGGTCACAATCTTAATGTTCCAATCGACCTATTAAAGGTTAGTTATGTTGATGTGCAGACATTTGAGGTTGTATTTCTGCACGAATTTTCTTATAATTAATTTTTCTATGTTATAATACTAGATTGGTACTATCCTTCTTAAATGGACTTGGATGCAAGAGCTTATGGTGGTAGTATTATCAAAGTGTCCAAATTTGTTATTCTCTACCTTATTGTGAAATTAAGAGCGTGTGACAATAGGCCCTCGTGAAGGGGAGGCCACTACTTCAAATTCTCCTTCCCTCTTTCATAGGGACCATTTTGGAGAAGAGCACACATGAAGTGTGTGTAATCAAACCTAAAGTTGAAAATAATGGAGCAAGTACTAGATGTTTGTGCAACTTACAAATAATAATGGAGCATGCCCAAAGCCGTGTTAAATGAGTACTACTATTGGGATATTGGAAGAAACTAATAATTCTTTATAAAAACATTTCCACAAAATACGTTAATTTGTTCTCGTATAAGAATTAGAACATAATTTGAAAAGATTAGAATTAGTAAATATTAGAGTTCAATACCTTTTAGTAATCATACTCAAAAAAAAAAAAAAAAAAAACCTTTTAGTATTAGTTAATGATAGGTTTAAATTATAGATTGTAACCTCTTATTTTGATCTATTTTCAATTAATTACTTTAAGTTTTTTGTCATTTCAGTTCTGTAATTTCCATTAATCATTTGTCCAATCCATATCATTAACTTCCACCAAAACCACGTCATTGAGAAAGTAAAAAGTACTAAAACTAACGAAAAGATTTGGTGAATCTAGATGAAAATACTAAATTGAAAACCTTAAATTACTAAAAGAGACTCTTTTTGAATTCCTGAATGATAAATTGATAATATAAATAGAAGATTTTTATTTCTCTATTTTATTTTCCTTTCCAATGAAATGAATGCAAAGTGTGAAATGAGTGTAGCAATGCGTAACCATTTTTTGTTTACATTCTGAAATAGTAGGCGCCTAACTACCATTATCCACTTAATTAGCAGCTTTAGCAGCCAACCCATGCATGCTCCAAATCCCACGTGAGACTTTTGACTAAGTAACATGATCCACATCATAATAGAAAATGAACAATCCAGTTAAAATCTTGTACAATAATATATGTATTTGTCTTTATTATCATTTGAGAATTTTTTTTTTTTTTAAAAAGGATAATTTATAATTTTAGGCTTTTTGAAATTTGGGATGAATTCAATTTTGAGCCTATAAATTTAAAAAGTTTGAACTTGGTTCTTGAAATTTAAAAAGGGTAACAATTTTCCTGGAATTTTTCAATTTCAATCCCTTAAATTTAGGTTTCGTTTGATTTTAATTAACCTCTTGAATATGTGATTGATTCAATTTAGTTTTAAAAAAAGAGGTGCCTTAGTGTCCATTAGTCATATAATACTAATAACAACATGTTCATCTTTAAAATGTTGTGGACCAAATCAATTTACCAAGCATGATACGAATGAGTTTATGGATATTCGGTTTATTTTTTGTCTCATTCAGTCTATTCCAATCCATTTTAGTCTATTTAATCCACTTTGGTATTTTAGTCCATTTCGATTCATTTCATTTCATTTTGGGAGTTTTAAATAGAGAGAATTTCATGAGTTTCTTTATTTATGATATGATGGGATAAATCTTGCCAAAAAAAAAAGAATTGTCTTGTCTAGAATGATGAGGATTCTTTTTCAATTCATTATTGGTTTTTGTTTTTGCTTTTTTTTTTTTTTTTACCTACCACATGATGAAGTATAATTCAATAGTTACAATGGGGTTAGGATATTTGAAGATGTCTCAATTGAAACACCAAGACGTATTAGTTGAGAAATAAAATTATTGTCCATGTAATCAAAATTTATTATTTTAATAGTTTATAAATAAACAAATAATTGGGTCTTTTTTCTAAAATATTAAAAGTTAATAGTAGTATTAAAAAAAAAAGTGTTATCAATTGTATTACAAAAAGCTTGTAAGAAGATTTGGTAACTTTGTAATTATAATGGGCTTAATTAAGAGAATGAAAAATAAGTAAATGATTGGAACAAAATTATCATTTGCTTACCACTAGGAGTGGTTGGTCTAGTGGTCATGAGCTCACTTCTAAGGGGTTGGGAGGTGGAGGTCCCAAGTTCAAATTCCACAATGGGAAGCGCCTAGGAAATTACTCTATATTTTCGCAGGCTCGGGCTTAGTAGGTAGAGTGTTACTATAATCACACCCAGGTGGAAGACACCAACTCAAGTCACCCTCCTCTACCTATTTTTTTTTAATAAAAAAAATAAAAAAATAAAAAAATTATGATTTGTTTGAGAAAATGGATGGGAATGGTCACCTAACTATCGCACATACAACAAAATCATCCAAGGGTTACTACAACAGGTCTTGACAATTTGTGATTTCAATGGTTATTGATGTCTATATCTATATTTACAAATTTGATTTTTTTTTTCCAGCTAAATGAAAAAAGGGAGTTTCTAGTGTGGACTTATCGACCCCACGCCACATGACAATAATGGGTAATACTACGTATATTACTGGGGCCTTGCTGGAACTATTACTCGAACCACTCACCATATAAAGCAATTCGAGGACTCTTACCATCAAGCTATACCCCGCGGTGGTCATTTACAAATTTGATTTATGTAGATGGAAATTGGGTATTGGTTATTTGCATTCACATATATACTTAAGGAGATCTTGGCATGTCAAGCTTTCTGATGCTAAATACTGTCACATTTGTTTAATTTGATCAGGCTGCATTGCTCTTTGAATCTATTAGGGGATGAAAAGAGATCATGGCATGTCAGGCTTTCTGATGCTAAATATCATATTTGTTGTGATCGGGCTGCATTGCTCTTTGAATCTATTAGGAGATGAAAGTTATTCACTAGCTACTAACGTAGAAGAGGTTAGTGACTACTAAACAAATTTTAAAATGTGAAACCTAATTTTCTAGTGCACAGGTTTAATTAATTTCCCATGAATTTTGTTTTGCAGAAGAAGTCTTGAAAGGCTTGCGTTTTCTGTAAGTGTCAGGAAATTTTTTCTCACTACATTGTATCTTGGAACTAAAACTGAAATTTGTATTCCACACTCTTGTTTCCATTAATTCTGTTTTTTCTTTTTTTTTTAATGGCTGAAAGAAAGATGGCTTGTACAAGGTTGTATTATGGAGGATGTTGATTCAGATCTAAGATAACATTTTTTTGGGGGTAAAGGAATTGAAATAACAGTTACATCCCACATGAATAAGCACATAAGCTGCACTAAATCTATTGGAAACAACTAGACCGGATCTTAATTGGAGTTATAGTAGAAAAAAATTACAAAAATTTTAAAGCCCTAGCCTTGGAGTATTTTAATTTTATTCCTAATTTTATTTACAAGTTTAGGCCACAATGGTTGCCTAATGAGCTGAAGGTCACAAGCAAAGATGCAAGAAGCTAGATCTAAGCAAACAAGCATGGATCTAAAGATGAACATGAATCTAAGCATGGAACATCCAAACATAGCATCACAAGATAAGGGATCTAAAAAAAGGAAAACACAAAAGCATGTAAAAAGGCCAAACAAGCTCTAAGCCAAACTCTTATTGAAATTGAGTGTTTGGATGTGAACCTTGTCCAAAAAAAAAAACAAGATCCACACCTTACTCAATACACAAAACATAGCATCAAGGCATAAACAATTTATTAAGGCTAAAAAGCACTCAAGCATAGCATGTAATCAAACATCAAACAAGTTGCAATGAAATTATCTTAAATAAAGACAAGCAAAAGGTGGATTTGAATATTATTAAAAGACCTTGGAAACTGATTGAATGCTTCCAAATAACTTTCCAAAAGGGTTGAGGGGCCTCTCCATAATTTTTGAAAAGTTAAAAGGCTTATAGAAATTTTAGAAAGATTTAGGGTCAAAATAAATTTTGGGGAAAATTGGGGTTAAAATATGAATACAGGAAATTTCCAGGTCAAAATGAAATTTTAGGAAAATATAGGCTCAAAAAATGAATATGGGAAAGTTTCGGGTCAAAATGAAAATATGACAAAGTATATGGCATAGAATGTAAATATGAGAAAATGATGTGCCACAAAGTAAATGTGAGAAAGTATGGATTTAAATGCAATATAGAAAATATGATGGCCTTTTATTAATTAAAGAAAAACATGCATGGACCCTTTTTAATTAAAAGTGGGCTGAAGTTAATAAAGAAGTGAGATGGATTTTATTTCAAAATGGTGGGCTGAACCTAATTACCTTAAAAAAGGATGGGTTAGCCTAAATATTAAAGATGGGCAGGTAGATTTCGGACCTGGGCTAAGCTCTGGGAGCTGAAGGGCTCGGGCTTAAGGCTGCTGAACTAAGTCCCAAAGGGTTTGGGCTCCAAATTGGCTTGTGAGATGGCCCTAGGGCCACTCAAGGGCCGAAGTGTGGTAGCTATGGGGTGGAGAGAATGCCCAAACCATGGGATTGAAGCCGAGAGGTGTGTGCTGGCAGGCCTACCAAGTGAAAGACAAAATCTGTAATGTGGGGTAGATCCAATGGCAATACAATTCCAAAATGCAATTCCAGCTCCTTAAATTAAAATTGGACACTTTCCATAAAATTTCAAGACAATTTGACAAATTCATCAAGAGATATATATCATTGGACCAGTTAAAATAAATGTGGAACTTTCAGATCCAATTAAAAATGGTGACAAGCATTTCTTGACAAATCTAACTAATTTCCTAAATAACATGGTAGTTTTGAGCACAAGATTAATTTTTGTCTAAACTTGGATTTATCAGAGCAATCTTGAAAGCTCCGGTAACTCATCAAATATGATCTTTAATATACTTCAAGGAAAAACAATGGTCAGTATAAGAAATAAAGTAAATTATTTTATAGTAAACTCTAAATGATAATTCAAACAATTCAAACCAGGTTTTTGCCCTTAAATGTTTAGAATGAAGGGAATTTTGCAATCTTTATTAGCAATTCTCTTATAATGATCAATGACATTATTAAGTGGGGCAAATATAATTTTTTTGAACTTGAAAAAAAAAATAGAAATATATGAATTGAGTGAAACTCAAAAAGAAAAAAAAAATGCAACAATTCATAATCAAATGAGTCACGAATCGTCCATCAAAATTTGAAATGTTTATGCAATAAGAGTAGAGGTTGATCGACTAAGTATTCAACTTTCTTATTGGAGTCCCCTATAGGAAACGTACTGAGCGTTAAATCTATACATAAAGAAAGCCGTGTGCGATGAAAGATGTAAGCATGACTTGGGGAGGGAATTTTGATTTTCTATTGTTTTCTATAGAGTGTTTGAAATTTTCTTGAGAATGATGAAACTCAGGAAGGAGGAGATAGGTATTTTTTTTTAGAGGGGTCATTGGATCAATAAGAAATATAAACTATATAAAATCTAAAATAAAAGAGAACTTGAATATAACATCACAAAAAAAAAAAAGTATTCAAGTACATGAAGTTTTATGATTGCCTTTTAGGAGATTTCATATTTTGAAATTGTTGCATGATAACTTTATTATTAATCCTATTAGACATCTTTTTTCAATGTATACAGCCACACAATCATTCATCCTATTAATCTCCCATTCGTTATTACAAATTTGTCTATAGTACTGGCAAAAGAAAAGAAAATAAACTATAAAGTTCATTTAACATATTTTTTTCCTAATACAATGAACACACTAATTATTGTTACTAAAATTAAATCTTAAAAATCATCTAGTGTTTTTAAATAAACCATATTAATTAATATTGCTTAAAATACCTTAATCTATTAATTTATATCTTTTACTCTTTGCAATTCTTTTATTGAATTCACAAGACATTTTTGAGCAATTATTTTGTATATTTTTACAATTCTTTAATTTAAATTGTTAATTTATGTCCCACGGCCCCACTGAGTAAGTGACTAAATTGTGTAATTGTCCTTTTAGTGTTAATGCTCCCCCGGCAGATCCACTCAAAAACTTTATATCAAAACACTTAGACAATCAAATAATAAACACAAGCATAGAAATTGATGGTCACAAACTCAAAAGTGAAAAAGACAAAAACTTAAAACTCAAAAGCTTTTTATCAAAACACTATAACTAGTTAATTACACAAGTACACACACGGTAAAAGAGTGAGAGAAAGAGAGATGAAATTAAATACCAAATTAAATGAGAATTGAGATCGCTTGAGAAATCAAGCAACAGCGGCGGTGGATTAGGGACACACCAGCATTAGAAGATGCAACCTTACTAGGTTAGATTAGGCAATGCGGTGGCAAATCGTGGGTGATGCAGAGACTAGGTTGGATTTTTAAGTCTTTGAGATCTTTGGGTTTGGAGAGTGAAGTGGGGCAGGAGTACGTTTTGCTCTCTTAGGTTTGGTTTGGCTTTCTTTTATGATTATTTTATTTTATTTTGATTGAATATGGGGTTTTTTTTTTTTTCCTTTTTTTCTTTTTTGTTTCCTAAAGATTTAAGACAAACAAATTTTCTGTTGGACTTGTATAGAAGCTAAATTCAGCTGGGCTTAAGGTCAAGGTGTGCAAATTTGTATTGTAGGTGTAGATTTAAAAAAAAAAAAATTATATATAAAAGTTTTCTTTTTTCCAGGTCAGGGGGTTCATTTGAACCCCTACCTTCAACATAGTGCCACCCTTAAAGAAATGGGTTTTTGAACCAAGAATTGGGAAGCATGGACGCACCAATTTGTCAGCACACCAGCATAAAACTCGTTGGGACGCGTTATGCGAACTAGACGCAGTTGTAGGTGCGTCCACTGATGATTTTTTTTTCCCGACACGGTTCAACTAGTTTCGGGTTTAAGTCTCAAGCAATCCATTCGAATATCTAAATTATATGTATGTAAATTTGATTTAAAAAAAAAAAATTAATGAATGAAATGAGTTGAAAAAAAATTAAGTTCTTAAAATTAGTACCTATATATACTTTTAATCTTTTTTAAAAAAACATTAGGGGGCCATTGCCTCCAAGTCCGTTAATGGATCCATCCATGCTTGATGCTGCTACAAACAAACGTTGTTAGCCAGTTTTTAACGAATTCTCTCTCCACCCTCCACTATTTTTGTGGGCCCCATTTTTCTAAATTTTGTTCCTCTTTTAGCTATTCTCATTGAAAAATACACTCGCTTACCTCTTCTTCATAATTCACTCTCACTCCATTCCTCACTCAAAAAAGTTCAGATCAATGTAATAGAGGCAGGTTGACATGGGTTGTAGTGGGCAAGTTGTTGATTGCATTTATTTTATCATAAATCCTCTTCCCTTCTATTTTCTCTCTCTCACTCTCTCTTGTTTTTCCAATTTCTAAATTTTGATTTCTTATTTGAATGGTGAAACCAAGGAAGGAGGAGATAGGTATGGAAGGTAAAACAAGAAATGGGGTACTGAACCAAGAATTGAGAAGCATAGGTACGCCATTTTGGTTAGCGCACCCATGTTAGGCTTGTTTGGACGCGCGTCCCTTGACGAATTTTTTTTTTCAATGCGGTTCGACTAGTTCCAAGTTTGAGTCTTGGGAAATCGATTTGAATATCTAAATTATATATATGTAAATCCCTAGTAGACTTAAAGTAGATCATACTAGCTTGAATATCCTTTGTAAGAGAGTTGAGTAACCAAGCCAAAACCATGCTATTACACTTACACCATGCTATATAACTTGGTGATCAATCAAGTTTGAAGAATCAAAGAAATTCAATCAAATCTTGAAGAATCCTGGAGAAGGTTGAAATTGAATTGACTGAGAAATCAAGGAAGATTTCGTGCAAATTCAACTCAAAGAGTATTGAAACTAAATTGACTGAGAAATCAAGAAAGATTTCGTAAAAATTCAACTCAGATAAAACAAAATTCTGACCTAAAATCAAAGAAATTATGATCAAGAATCAAAAGAAAGATGAAAAGGAAAGCAAGAGTTGAAATTGGGATAACAACAATGAAAAACTGAACTTGCTAAGCCAGTTAGCTCTAATACTATGTCAAAGATTCAAGCTTTGGCTATGGAGGTCATAACTGAGAGAGAGAGAGAGAGAGAGAGAGAGAGAGAGAGAGAGAGAGAGAGAGATTGTGTATGTAAAATGCTTGAATGAATATAATTACACTAAGCTCTAAATTTATATATACTAACAGAGCGGGAAAAAGCTAACAAACCTTCTAACTAACAATCAATCTGGAACCAATCATCAATTAACACCTGTCACTATTAACCAACTAATTAAATGCAACTAAAATACAAGTAGCTTTACAAGTATTTACACTAAATGACTGTAGTTTATCCAGCACTTGATTCTATAGTTTAAGCCTCTATCTTCACCTTGTACATTACTTCTTCAAGCTATAGATCACCTTCACAGCACAGCATAACTCCTCATATTTCAAAATAAATCTTTTTGTAACAGTATACTCCCCTCCCTTTATAAATAATGTAATGATTTTAATCTTCAAATTTGTTGTGGTTTATGGCAGTTGGGAAAGGGGCATTTTGGTGGTCCTGCAGGTGCTATGTTGGAACTTCTTGATCCTGTGCAAAATGCTAAATTCTTAGACCACTATATTGATGTCCCAAATGACCTTTCAAAGGTTAGTCATTGTGGTGATGTGCAAACATTTGAGGTTGTATTTCTTCAAGAATTTTATGTTGAGTTCACTTATCATTTAGATGATTTTGGGGCTGCTAAGCATCTTCTTATCTTGTTTCACATTGCTGGTTTTGATTGTGCACACAGCAAATGTTATGGATAATATATCCAAACCCCTGTTGGACAGAATGGAGGTTATAGATATTGCTGGTTATACGACTGATGAGAAAATTTCCATTGCTAGAAACTATTTGGAGAAGGACATATGTAAAGCATATGGAATTAAACCTGAAAAGGTGTTTGATATCTCTCTCACCCTGTTGTGCATGCATGTAATTTCATTGACAATAATGGAGTAGGAACTTGTTTATGTAGCTCAAAATTATAATCTATTTGCAGTTTGAAGTGATCGATGCAACTCTTCTTGTTTTGATAGAGAATTACTGCCGAGAAGCAGGAGTTCGAAATCTCTTGAAGCAGTTAGAAAAGATTTATCACAAGGTTTATTTAACTCACTTTTATATTTTGATTACAAAGTGGGGAACTTTATAATAGTGAGGTTACTATTAAGAGATGATGACCCATAACAAGATGTTATGAATACATGATTTAAAAACCATGTTTTATTTAGGATACGTTTGGTACACTGAATGGAGATTACGACAGGAATTGTAATCTTTATTACTAGTAATAAAATATGTTGTAATGTAATAACTAAACCTATTCATTAGTTTGGTTATGAGTTATAACATTAGAATGAAACTTAAAATTTATTTTAGGAAATATCTTTCATACAATTATATTTCTTTAAAAATTGTTATTTTTAAATTTAAGAGAGATATGTATTACTTTTTATGATTTTTTATTTTTATAATTGTTAGATGTATATGGAAAGTTTGTTTATTTGGAAATATATTAAATTTTGAAATTATTGCACTTACTAAGGAATAGCTAATACAACCTTTTAAAGAGGAATAGTTATTCCTCATTTTGAAGAATAGCTATTCATAAGGAATGACTATTCCTTGTAATAAAAACATAACCAAACTAAAGAATAACTAAACTACAGGAATAACAATTACATTACAGAACCTATTACAGTCTACCAAACATGCCCTTAGTTTGTTTATAAATATCAAATTGGGATGAGCAATATAGATATAATTAATCATAATAGTTTATAGTTGTGTAATTTATACCCCCTTTCCCTTTGTATTGCTTTTATGTGGGGAGCAATTGCATGGGATGTTGGACGCAACTTAAATTTCTACTGGTTTGCTTAAATGTATAAAGATTGTTTGAAGCTTACAACTTTTTGCTATGGACTGCCAGATAATTCTCCAACTTCTTAATCAACCCTTTGTAGAAGCTGATGCAGTGCCAATTGACCTCCCAACTAATCAACCTTCGAATTCAAAGGTATATAAGAAAGTAGGGATCTTTTGGAACTAGGTATCAATAAAAGATATATTGCATTTTGGATTTAGTAAGGTTGAACTTTTAAAAAAATGTTTGTAGAAAGTTGTGTTCTAACCTGAATCTATTTTTATACTATATGGAATTCTTTCTTTTTTGGGGTCAATATCTGGTTTCATTACAAGAAAACTTTGCAATCCCCTACTGCTAGCACACTTGGAAAGTTTTAAGGATACCTATACTTCTGTAGTAAATAATGTGAAAATGTTCAATATGAAGGACCAAACAATTTGATATTAACTATGGGAGGTTTTGCAAGTCACACATATTTTTTTATGTTTACCTGTTAAACTGCACTTTATGACTCTTTCTACTGTGGTTAAATACCTTTGAAGGTAGATTCATCTTTGATTCACTTTGTTCAATCATTGCAAACCTTTTGCAATCTCTTCCCAGTATCTAGCAGATACCAAGACGATCCAAGAAAGTGAAGCAACTAAGACTATTGAGAAATTTGTGGTTGACACATCAAACCTAGCTGATTTTGTTGGAGGACCTATGTTTCCTCCTGAGCGCTTTTATAATCAGACTCTAGTTAGAGTAGTTATGGGTCTTGCTTGGACTGCTATAGGGGGGGTCTATTCTGTACGTAAAGACTAATGCAATTGAGGAAGTATAGGGGAAAGGGGACCTCATTCTCACAGGTCAACTTGGAGATGTTATGAAAGAAAGTGCTCAGATCGCTCAAGTAGTTGCTAGATTAGTATTGCTTAAGATAGATCCTGATAATCATTCAATCCGAAGTCTTTTCTTTTAATTAAATGTGTTAAAAAAATTAAAGTTCTTAAAATTAGTACCTAGATATACTTTTGATATTCTTTTATAAAATTAGAAGGTCATTTCCCCCAATTCAATGAATGGATTTGTCTACTTGATGTTGCTACAGACAAGAAAGGGTGAAACAAGAGATGGTGTTCTGAGCGATGAACAAGTGGACAATGAGGTAGAAATCAACACATTATATTTTTATCTTGAAGAGTAGATTGCTTTATTGAAATTTCTTTTGTAACTTTGTGTTATTTGCTCATCCAGTTATTTAGATTGGAAATGATTGAATCACTTGATTCCATTAAAAAAGCAATTGATGGAGCGAAGAGAGTTGCATAGAGGCGGCACTCGATGAATAATATCACTACAAGAAAAATGTCCTATTGCAACGTGAAAATTTCGTTGCCCATTGTTGCAATAAGCTATGTAGCAATATGTTATTGCAACAAAAATTTCGTTACAATAGTGTTTAGTTGCAATAAATTTGTTGTGATAAAATATTTTTATTATTATTTAAAATATTTATTACAACGAAATATATTGTTGCTATAACCTATTGCAACAATTTGTTTGTTGTAATAGATATGGAGGGAGTGAACTGAGAAACTTGTAATAGCTAGACATGGTAGAAGGATTTTTTGGAATGAATAAAGTTGCATAGAACTAGCATATGTTTAATAAGCAACTGGAAGCATGGCGATTCAAAAACTTCAATTCACTGTGAATGCAATTCAAGAAATGACTCCACCCAAAAAGCAGGTAATTTGCACCACTATCATATGTCTATACATACACGTGTGAATCTTAGTTCTTAGTTGTAGTCACATTGTTGCATCTTTAGAGATTATCAATTTGCTTTGCTCTGTTTGAACATTTGCCCATCTTCTAATTTTCCTAGCTTGTCTTGATGCAGGAATCAAGGTGGGAGACAAATGTCAAAACAACACTTTTTGTTTTATTTTGTAAGAAGTATTTGTAGAAAATTAAGGAAGTATTTCATTCTAATCAGATGATTTTAACTGTTCTTATCTGAGTCAAGAGCTATACCAATTCAACTAAGCATTTGTGTTTTTAATGGAAAAATAGAAGTGCTATGTTGGTCTATTTTGTAATTGTTTATTTCATCATTTTCACTTGGCATCACTCTGTTACTATGCTATAGCAAAATTTAGGGCGAGGTTTGAACAGCCTTAGATCCCACCTCATGTTTTGCAAGTTATAGAAAAAGAGCTTATAAAGCTACAATTGTTACAAGCTAGTTTAAGTGAATTTAATTTAACTTGTAACTATCTAGATTGGTTGATTGCTCTTCCCTAGGGACATTATAGGTTTGTTGACCTGTTCAATTTAGTTGTTATAAATCTCTTAATGAATGATAATCCTTAAAATGCTTTTGAGATTTCAAAGTTTTCATGCTCATCTATTGTTGCCATAACTTATTACAACAATTTGTTTGTTGTAATAAATATGGCGTGAGTAAACCGGGAAACTTATTGCAATAAATTATTTTGTTGCAATAGGTTACTGCAACAAATTGTTTTGTTACAATAAGGTATTTCCACACTAATCATTGGAAACATATTGCAGCAAATTATTTTGTTGCTACTACAACAAATTTGTTGTTGCAATAGGTTATTGCAATAATATTTTTGTTGCAATAGGTTACTTCATGCCTTTTTTCCGCACTAAAAGAGAATATCTAAATTTATTTCTAGGCTAAAGAGACTAATGCAGCTCTTCTTGGTCTGATAGAAAATTATTGTGAAGAAGCAGGACTTTAGAATCTCCAGAAGCACTTAGAAATGATTTATCACAAAGTTTGTTCAACTATCCACTTTAATATTTTGATTACAAAGTGGGGAAACTTTATAATAGTGAGATTACCATTAAGAGATGATGGCCTATAACAAGAAGTTATGAATACATGATTTAAAAACCATGTATTCATACCCATTTCCCTTTGTGTTGCTTCTGTGTGGGGAGTAATTGCATGGGATGTTGGACACAGCTTAAAATCGTACGGGTTTACTTAAATGTAAAAAAATTGTTTGAAGCTTACAACTTTTTGCTATGGACTACTAGATAACTCTTCAACTTCTTAGACAAGTAGTGTCAAATGAACTTGCAATTGCTGAAGCTCGAGTTGTTGAACCTAAGGAAACTCTAGTGGGATGTACTAATGAATCAAGTTAAAAATTGGTTGAAAGTGAGACTAAAGCTAAACCAATAGAGGATAGCAGTCATGAACAAACTACTTAAACCTCTGTAGAAGCTGTTGCAATGCCAACTGACCTCCTAGCTGATTAACCTTTGGATTCACAAGTATAAAAAAAGTTAGGGATCTTTTGGAACCGGGTATCAATAAAAAATATAATGCATGTTGAATTTAGTAGGGTTGAACTTTATAAAAAAAAAATGTTTGTAGAAAGTTGTGTTCTAACCTGAATCTATTTTTATCCTATATGGAATACTCTTTTTTTTAGGGCTCAATATCTAGAATTCATTACAAAAAAAGCTTTGCCAAACCCCTACAGCTGGAACATCTAGAAAGTTTTGCAAGTCTCATGTATTTTTTTATGTTTACCTGTTAAATTGCATTTTGTGACTCTTTCTACTATGGTGCCAGCCCAAGAAAGTTTAAGGCCTAAGACGAAAATTTTAAGGGGCCTTTTTATTTCTAAATATCACTTAAATGATATTTATTTTTTTTATATATTATAATCTTTTTTATTTCAAATATATTATTAATTCTTACTAATTAATAAGACTAATTCATCCGAGTTAGTGATACTTACTATGCAGGTTTTACAAACTAGCGAGTCATCAATAAAGAAAAGTTATTCAAAACATTCATTTATTATATTTTTTAATCAGTTTGTAAGTTTTTTGTCATAAAATTCATATTATTTTTAGCATTTTTCATTCACTTAATAATGAATTGGTGATTGTGTTGTATTTTTATTAATTCATAATTTTTTTTTTGTGAAGAAGATGCCAAGGTATTACAAATTTTACTATAAAAAACTTACAAACTGATATGACATTTCAAGAAAATAATAAATGAATATTGAATTACTTATTGTGACCTAACATATCAATTTATAAGACCTATGTGGTAAAAAAAAGTGCAAGTTCCACTCTTTTTTTAATCGGAAGAAAAAAAAAACTTTACTGGGCCCATTTTAATTTGGGGCCTTTCTATATTAGGGGGCCTTAGGCCATGGCCTAAATGGCCGGCCGCTAGGCCCTGCTGTGGTTAAATACCTGCTGTTGTTTTAATTACATAATGATTCATTTCGTTGGCTGTCTCTTAACATTTTAATCAAATGGGGAGGGACGTTTACTCTTCAAGTTTTGGTCTAACTGTTTTCTTTCATGTATATAATTTGGCATAAATATGATGTTTATGGCAAGCATGAATTTTTATTTTTGCGGCTTTCCCAACTTTTCTGAAATCAAATTCAGAGAAAATAACTATTACTTTAAATCATTGAATGGAGACTAGTGGGTCCTCTGGATTTCTGATCATTTTGTGATCCATTACCTCCTGAAAAAACTTGAAAGAATTTTGAAGGCTCTAACACATCTCTCACTATCAAGCACTAGCCTTAGTAATATGTTATCAGCTCTCAAGATTCTACAATATTGCAGGAACTTAAGTATGCTGGCCCTTTCAATGAACTTTCATGATGAACAAATGCCTAATTATGAGAATCTACTATTCAAAAACCTCGAGAGCCTAATTCAGGTTCAATCCCACAATGGTTGAGTAGTTGCCGCAAGTTGCGGCTTTTGGATTTATCATGGAATCATTTGGTTGGAAGTGTACCATCATGGTTCGGAAAGTTTGAATCTCTCTTTTACTCGGATTTGTCTATTAACTCTCTCCAAGGTGAGATACCAAAGAGCTTGACTGAACTACAAAGCCTCATAAGTGGGAATATCACAATAGAAGAGCCTGACTCAAGCTTTCAACTTCATTTTGCTCAACAAGGTGGACCAACCTTAACTTATAGACAGATTTCAAGCTTTCGACCAACTTTAGACCTGAGTTACAACAATCTCCAAGGCCCAATCTGGCCAGATTTTTGGAATTTGAAACGGCTCCATGTTTTGAACCTGAAAGAGAATAACCTATCAGGCCCTATTCCAAATAATTTAACAGGGATGAGAGACTTGGAGAAACTTGATTTGTCTCACAACAAACTATCAGGAAAGATACCCCATTCAATGGTAAATCTTAGCTTTGTGTCAACTTTCGACGTATCCTATAATCATTTGTGTGGGGAAATTCCTAAAGGAGGTCAGTTCGATACTTTTCCCAGTACAAGCTTCGAGGGAAACAATGGTCTCTGTCGTGCAGAGTACTGTACTTTTCAGTCTGAATAGACTTTTATCAAGAAGAAAAAAACGACAATTATTGGTTTACCATTTGAAATTGGAGCTGCTACAGGTTTTGTTCTTACTTTCAACTATTGCTTCATGTCCCGATAGTCACTCCCATAGCCGAATAAGAAGGCAGAACATAAAAACTATAATTGGAGATTAAAGTAGGTGTATGTCAAAGAATAAAAATAATGTGTATTACCTCTTATTTGATAGTGTGCCAGATTTCCTTGGGTAAATTACCTCTTATTCTGCCCCTAATTGTTGAACTAGGGGGAATACAACCCCTTTAGCCCAAGTTATCTAGTCCTATTTTGGTGGGGGGACCTCTTTCATTGAGGTTCTTTGTTCCAAGTTAATCCACTCTGAACATTCCTTTGTTCCAAGTCAAATGATTTCACAAGAACTTTCTACTATGCACTCACCAAATTTGTTGGTACTTGTTGTCTTTTGTCCCGAATTTTTGTCTTTAGGTCCTGGAAATCCCCAACATAAATGAGCAACTGTGTCATTTGGATTAGCATAAGTGTTGCGGATGTAAATTTCAGCTTAACATCTATTTCAGTTTTGGATTGATTCTTTAGCAACTGCTCATCCCTCTTTCATTGGTGCTTCTCATGCCGGTAGTGCCTTTTTCTCCTTCAAATTCTGAAGGTTTTGGGTAAGCCTGGCCCATTATGGTGAAGGGCTGAGAACGAAATCAGAAAAGTTAAGAGCCCAGCTAAAGGGTCTTTTCTATTTAATAGGTAGCTTCTCAAAAAGGATTTTTTTTTTCCTGAGAGCACTAGCATCAAGCTGCTATGCCAAATGCCATTTTATCAAAACTTACCTTATCAATTTTAGCACATTATTTTACAATACACTATACATTAGATCTTCTATTTTATCATTACATTACATTAAAATAAATTAAAATTTGTACCGGAGCAATTTTACATTACAATTCTACTAGTACAAATTAATTGTTATTTAATTTGAAACACCTCATGCTAGAGTATAATTGTTATTTAATAGAGAATAAAAAATTGTTATTTAATCATAAAACATGCTACAATACAATTGAACTGTAGCAATTTTGCTAAAAATGCTAAAACTTTTAGCATTTGAAACACCTCATAAACCTTATTTTTTTGGTGTTTGGTGTGTCAAATACTAAAAATTTAGCATTTGACACACCTAATTATAGAGCCCTAATACATTCTTTGCAAAGTGGTCATGCGTGGAACTCATTAATAACAATATATATCTTAATTACTATAGTAAAAGAATTATTGAGAGGCTCTCTGATATTTTGAATGAAGATTTGGCTAGATTTGTGTGTTTATTTTTGCATTTACTATTTATATATCACTCTCCCTCTCCTATAACTTAGGGTTCGTTTTGATTGGGGAGATTTTAGGATGGATGAAAAATGGGAAAAAAAAAGTGGAGAGATAATTGAATTTATGAGTATTTGGTTGGAGAGAAGGGGAGGATGGAATTGGTGGGGCCTATATATTTTCTCCCTAAGCTCACTAAAATGTTTTATTCTTGAATTGAGGATAAAATTGAAGAGAAGACCATCACAAAAATTCGGACCAAAAAGCCCCTGTGCATAGTTCAAACCATGTGAAAGCCCCAATGCAATGTTTTTTATTTCCTTTGATTTTCTACTTTTCTTCTTAGGTTGTTGTCTTTTTCAGGTACTTTTCATTCATTCAAAATCTTTTTTTTTTTCATTTGTTTTGGTTTCCTTTTTTTGGTTCATCATTTTTTTGTTTCCCTCTAATTTATTACTTTTATTTTATTTTTATCTAGTAAAGGCATGAGAGTAAATTTATTTTTGTACAAATTGCATTTTTTATCCTCTCATTTTTCTTTCAACCAAATAAAAGATTTTTTCATCCATTTACTTATCCATCCTTTAAACCAAACACATATGAAAGAAAACTAAATTTTTTCTATCCTCCCACTTTTCTATCTCTCCAACTAAATAGACCATTAAAATTCATCATTGCTCAGGGCCTTCATTTTCCACTTCCATGCGTGTTATTTGATTCTTATGGGCTAATCATCATACAAAGACTACAAATATATAATAATAATGTCCATCAACATTTTCAGTTTTTGTGCTTTTGTCCCTTTATCATGTAATCTCTCTCTCTCTCTCTCTCTCTCTCTCTCTCTCTCTCACAAAAAATATCCCTGTCACAATTGGATTGAAAGAGAAAAAGCATGAAGCAATGGCCAAGTAGGTCCATGTGAGAGAGATTGGGGTTTCATTTGCAATCAAGTACTTTTATCATTTAAAAAAAGAATAGCAGAGAGACTTGCAATGGTTCTATCTTCTATGGCACGTGCTAAAAATCCAAATCTTTGTACTAGTAGATTAAAGTGCTTTGCATGAGTAATAATTATAAGCCATGAGTGGCACTTGACAAGTTCCTTTCATTCATATAGATCTTCTTAATATCACTCACATTTGGATCCTTGGGTCCTTCACTGAAACCTGTTAGAAAGTGGGTTGGTTTAATTTCTTCTTGTGTTGACTCTTTTTGGAAAGAGAATCTTGGTGGCTTGTGTGTGTGTGTGTCCCACTAATGAGTCACGGCTTCTCTACAATACAATCTCACTTTATAACCTGCATTGTAGTTATAGTTGTAAACTTGTAATAATTCTATTTTCTGCACTTGGGAAATTCCTATGACTGAAAGTAATGACATTGCTCTCATAAATATTTGTTTGCATCTCAATTGTTATGGCACCTTCTAATGATCCTCTTCTTTCCTCTATTTCCTTTTGTTTGTTCAAACAATGATACGTGGATTGAATAGTGTGGAATACATAAGAACAAGGGCGGCTCAATCAATAGATTATTTAGGCAATGGCCCAGTACCCTAAAATGGAAGGTTGCCCCCTAAAATAGAATGTATTATTTCTATTTTTCTTATAGTATTACCAAAAAAAAAAAATAATAATAATAATAATATAAAAAATTAAGGTCTCTAACTTAGGGGGGAAAAATATTCTATTAACTTGTAGTTTGTCTTGTCTATTTGTCTTACGTGAAATTATATGGTTCTCCTATCTTATCATGTAAAATTTTAAAATTAAGGACCAAAAATTTAATAAATATAAATTATTTTTAAAATGTTCAACATTTTATGAATACGTTTCACTATGTTTGCGGTAGTTTAAGAGTTTAAAAAATTTTAATCATCCAAAAATTTTACTCTTCTTTTCTCTCTCTAACCAAAAAAAAATATCAATATCTTCAAGACCGGATCATTATTGAAATACATTGTTCAATCATTGAGCTCCAACATTGCCAAAAAAAACTAACCATCTAAAATATGAAATTTATTTTGATACTAAATGTTTCAATATTTTTGGAATTAAAAGTTTTAAAATATGTTCTATAAATATATGAAAATAAAATAATTAATGTAATAAATTATATAAAAAATGTTGGATTTTTAAAAATTCATGTCTCTCTTATGAAATATTAAGTAAAAATATATTTTATATTTGCTTATGGCCCCAAAATGTCTCTAGTCGATCCTTGACTAGGTACTATTTTTGTGAGCCGTGAATTTGAGCGATGTTTGAAAAGAAGTTATTTTAAACTGAATTGAGGCATTCAATTGAAAAGACACCATTTAAAATTTCCAAGTTTTAAAAACTTTTTATTTATATTTAAAATACTTCACATATGAAAAATCATCATAAAAATGTGACCGCTTTTTGCACGAAATGTATTTAATATGCAAATAACGTGGTTAGTATTTCATGATTTTGGCATGGTTATAGTAGTATTAGTATTAAAAAAAAAAAATCAATTGAAGCTAAAGTTGTTATAAAAACAAGTATCAAATTGATGGTTTTTTACAAAGATGTGTTCAATAAGTACCACTATTGGGATATTGGAAGAAACTAAAAATTCTTTATAAAAGTCCTTATTGATATTTTTCTATTATAAAAATAATATGTCTCTCTAGCCCACCAATGGTGGGCAAAACGAGCATAGGTGGTTCAATTGCCCGTACCTTGAATCATAAGCTTTTTTGGTTTTCTGTTGGAGTATTATCTGATGTTGATGAAATCAAGGTAATTAAACATTTATTTATACTAACACAAAAATTTATGTGTACAGTGAAATTATGCTTCTTGTATATGAACTCCTAAACTTATTTTTAGGGGCATCGCGTGCTATGCTAGGAAAAATGATGCAGTGCCTAAAAAATGTGGAACACGTAACCCTCTTGTTTAGATTGATGAGGTTGACAAGGTAAATATATGGCTAGTTGGCTTAATTAGTCTCAAATCTAAGTAATTTTGTTTTATTTTGTTTTCTAGCTTCCTTTTATAGGACAATATGATTAGGTTTTTACTTGTTTGTTAGCATATGAATGGTGTATTATGATAACAATCAAATTTCTTTTGTTTTTTTTTATAAAAAAATTTGTTAGCAACAGTAAACTCCCTCTCTCTCTAAATAATGAAATGGTTTTAATCTTCAAATATGCTGTCTTTTATGGCAGTTGGGAAGGGAGCATGCCAGTGATTTGGCAAGTGCAATGTTGGAGCTTCTTGATCTGAGCAAAATGTTAATTTCCTAAGCCTCCTTAATTTGAGCAAAATGTTAATTTCCTAAACCACAATCTTAATATTCCAATTGACCTATTAAAGGTTAGTTATGTTGATGTGCAGACATTTGAGGTTGTATTTCTGCAAGAATTTTCTTATAATTAGGTTTTCTATGTTACAATACTAGATTGTTACTATCCTTCTTAAATGGACTTGGATGCAAGAGTTTATGGCGGTAGTATTATCAAAGTGTCCAAATTTGTTGTTCTCTACCTTATTGTGAAATGAAGAGTGTGTGACAATAGGCCCTTGTGAAGGGGAGGCCACTACTTCGAATTCTCCTTCCCTTTTTCATTGGGACCATTTTGGAGAAGAGCACACATGAAGTGTGTGGAATCAAACCCAAAAGTTGAAAATAATGGAGCAAACACTGGATGTTTGTGCAACTTACAAATAATAATAATAATAAAAATAAAAATAATAATGGAGCATGCCCAAAACGTGTTAAATGAGTACCACTATTGGAATATTGAAAGAAACTAAGAGCATCCACAGAAGTGGAGCTAAATTTTTAGCAATTTAGCTCCACCAAAAGTTACTTTATCCATTTTAGCTACACACATGCTGCAGCAGTGAATCTATTTTAGCTTTCAATACAATAAAATAATATATTCATCACAATAAAATAATATTTCTACTACAATAAAATAATAATATTTCTACTATAATAAAATAATATATCACCACCACCACCACATAGCACAAACATCCTCCACCACCACCACACAGCACAACACAAACATCCTCCTCCACCACCGCCACCACCACCACCACCACCAGTCCACAGCAGAGAAAAAAAAAAAAACCCAAATCAAGGCTCAAGCGATTCCAAGGATCGGCTGAGACATCATCCCAAATCAAGGCTCAACCCAAAAAAAAAAAAAAAAACCCAAATCAAGGTTTCGCTCTCCACCGCCACTCCAAGGATCGACTGAGACATCGAGGCGATTCCGATGTCGGGGAGTGGATTAGTGTTCCTGCGGTGTCGGTTAGTGTTCCTGTGGTGCCCTTCGGTGTTGTTCGCCGGAGGCGAGGACGTGAACGAGAGGCCGGTGAAGGAGGACAGGCATTTCGTGAGGTTGAACAAAGGAAGAATGGTGGTAAGGAGTGACGGCGACGGTGTGGGCTGGGACGGCGACGGCGTGGGCTCGGCTGAGACGGTGACGGCGTGGAGTGGGCTGGCAGATGAGAGCTTGAGGGAGAGAGAGCTTGAGAGAGATGAGAGCTTGAGGGAGAGAACTGAGAGTGCACAGTGACCGGTGAGAGAATAAAAGAATGAAAAAAATAAATGAGTTTTTATTATTTTAATCGGCAGTTGATTAAAAAATTATTATTATTTTTTAGATGAGTGCTACAGTGCACATTTATCTATAGATGTGCACTGTAGCAAATCAGCCAAATTTTATGGCTTTGACTCCACTGCTGTGAGCTTATTTTGCTATATTGGTGGAGCTAAAATAGCATTATAGCTTTTTAGCTCCACTGCTGCAAATGCTCTAATAATTCTTTATAAAAGTCTTTCCACAAAATGCATTAATTTGTTTTGTATAAGAATTAGAACATAATTTGAAAATATTAGAATTAGAAAATATTAGAGTTCAATACCTTTTAGTAATCATACTCAAAAAAAAAAAAAAAAAAAACTTTTAGTAAAGGTCCGTTTGAATACAATTGAAAACTAAAAACATTGTAGTAAAATAATTTTTAAATGTGTAAATAGTATCGTATGACCTATTTTTAATGAAAAAATTGCTAAAAAGTGAAGTTTGTAAGTCCTATAACTGAAAAGTTGCTGAAAAAGTTATTCACACCCCAAAGTCAACAATCAAGGTTTGAAAAAAAAAATTTTGAAAATATAGACATGAACCTGGGAAGCGCAAAACGCGCTTCCCAAACGCACACTTAGTTAATGATAGGTTTAAATTATAGATTGTAACATCTTATTTTGATCTATTTTCAATTAATTACTTTAAGTTTTTTGTTATTTCAGTTCTATAATTTCAATTAATCATTTGTCCAATCCATATCGTTAACTTCCACCAAAATTAATGACGTCATTTAGAAAGTGAAAAGTACTAACGAAAAGATTCTATGAATCTAGATGAAAATACTAATTGAAAACCTTAAATTACTAAAAGAGACTCTTTTTGAATTCCCGAATGATAATTGATAATATAAATAGAAGATTTGTTCATTCGAATTAAAATGCAAGAAGAAATGTGATTTGGTACTCTCTGTTCTGAGCAAAACTCAAATTCTAGCATGTTAAAATGGATTTTCATGCAGTCTAAAGCTTTTTGTTCATTCAGACTGACCTCAAAATGGATTTGAACATGTCACACACGAACAAAAATCAATGATATAATGACATTGAAAACCAATCATGCAAAGATGAACAGGAATTTCCAATTTTCCATGCTTGACATGAAAGTAGCACATTTTGTCTATGTCATGCTACCACGCGTGTGGATTGATTGCATAAAGAGAATTGAGTGACATGATTAATTATGGCCTTTCTTTGATACGATTCAATATTAATCATGAAAGAATCATTAATTGTCACCAATCAAAGACCAAGATTAGTCTACTAAACATTCTCAAAAAAAAGATTAGTCTACTAAAGGAGACTCTTTTTGAATTCCTACCATGACTAAAGATTTGAAAACTAAGGAAAAGCCCCTAACAAGATCTTTTTAAGACTTTGTGGTGTACTAAAATGACCAATTATAATGGAGCCCATTAAGATTTAATGCATGAACCTTCAAGATGAGAGAGAGAGAGAGAGAGAGAGAGAGAAAACCCTACTCATGTTTCACGAATGACCAATATTTAAGGATAATCAATAGAGAATAGAGAAATTACTAAGTGATTAACTTCCAAATTTCATTGACCCTACAAAGATATCATCTTTGGCTTACCTTACAATATTTATAGGAGAAAACCCATGTGAGTTTTCATGTAATTAATAACTTGAAAATTCAAAATGCCACAGTGACAATCCAATTGCACACCCTTAAAGACTTTATTAAGAACCACTCAATAGAAGAATGAGATTGAGAGATTAGGGGTCCATGTTGGGTCATATTTCCACCAAGAAATTGAAAGAGAATGTCGGTCATTGCAAGTCCAATTCAAAGACCTTTTTTTTTCTTACTTGTAGCCATCACCATCAAAGTATGTAAGCTTGTGTTTGCTTTAATTAAGAGAATGATGATTTGGTGACGTGCAATTAGTACTCAAAAGTGGATAATTTTATTTCTCTATTTTATTTTATTTTTTCTTTCCAATGAAATGAATGCAAAGTGTGAAATGAGAGTAGCAATGTGTAACGCTTCATTTTCCTTTTACTTTCTGAAATAGCAGGCGCCTAACTATCATTATCCACTATAGCAGCTTTAGCAGCCTACCCATGCATGCTCCAAATCCCACGTGAGAGTTGAGACTTTTGACTAAGTAACATGATCAACATCATAATATAAAAAAGAAACAATCCAGGTAAAATCTTGTACTATAATATATATATATATATATATATATATATATATATATATATATTTGTCTTTATTATCATTTGAGAATTAAAAACAAAAGGATAATTTATAATGTTAGACTTTTTGAAATTGGCATAGATTCAATTTTGAATTAAAAACAAAATGATAATTTATAATTTATAATTTATCATTTATCATTTGAGGTCCATGGGATTGTTCAATTTTTGTTCCTTAGTTCTGGGGGTTGGTTTGAATTTAATCTCTTAAATATGTGATTGATTCAATTTATATTTTAAAAAAGAGATGCCTTAGTGTCCGTTAATCATATATATATCTACACCATTAATAAGAGAATTCTTTGTTTGATTTTCAATATTTTACATACTAAAATATTCTCACAAAAATTCTTAAACTCTCTAAAGTAGCCATATTTGTTAGTTGAATAATTTTAAATTTAAAAACACAAACTGATTAAAAGAGTAATTTACTATTTTTAAAAGAGTTTCTAACTTTTAGGCTTTCAAACTTTTATCAAAATCCTAAAAATTAGGACATTATCTCTATCTCACTTTTAAACATTATTTCACTAAACTTAAAATAAAAAATAAAAAGGAGCTTTATTAGTCTAGTAATACTAATAAATAATTAGATGAAAGAATCAACTTGTTCATTTTTAAAATTTTAGGGACCAAAAATCAATTTACCAAGCATGATATGAATGAGTTCATGGATTACATCATTACAGAAAGAGATATAAATCTTCTTCCTTTCCTTAAACCGCATTTCCTTAATCCTTTATATATATATATATATATATATATATATATATATATATATATATATATATATATATATATATTTTGTAAATTCATCTGTATATACAAATTAAAAAGACCAAGTACCATATATACAAACTAGCTTTTCAACACGCGCTCACGCACATGCTCAGAGGCTCTTCTATTTTTTTTTTTAATATATAAAAGTTAATAATTTGCATCTATTATAATTTAGGAATATATTTTTTAATTTTTCAAACAAATAAAATGATAAACTTTAGAGATAAGTCGTAACTGTAATCTTTTTTTGAATGTGAAGGGAAAAAAAATCCTAAATTTTAAGAGTTCTCTTTTTGAATTCAAAATGAAATTTGTTATTTGATATTTATTACCCTATTCTTAAATAAAATTATTATTCATTAATGAGGATATTTTTGAACCATATAAAAGTCCAGTTGAAAGAGGAGAATCCTCTTATATATAGTATAGATATAGATAGATATATATATATATATATATATATATCATATAGATCCCATGTGTAAATTACAAAAATAGTGCTTTATAAAAAGATTTGTATACCTAATCTATAAGTAACCATTAGCCACACTCAGCAAAGGAAAAAAAAAATCCATTAGCCACATTTTGAAATTAACTTTGATGCAGTAATATAAGTTTAAATTTATGAGGGTAGCATGAACTTTTTTTTTTTTTAAATCTCAAATGATATGTGGTTGAGATACATGGGATGGATTGCACGAGTGGTAATATTATATAGTATCATTTATAAAAGCCTTAGAAAAAAATAAAAATCCTTTTAACTTTGTGCATGAAAAATTCCAATTAAGTTGATGCTAATATGTTAAAATTTGTGAAGGATACCATGACCTTTTAAAAAAAAATAAAAAATCTCAAATGATAGGTGATTGAGATTCATGGGATGGATTGCTAGAGTGGTATATTATATATATCACTAGCATTATGCCCGTGCGTTGCATGGTTTTAGTTATAAACTTTTAGTATAATTTTATTGAAAAATAATAAATTAATAATAATTTAAATCTAGATTATATAAATTGCATATAAATTATTGTTCTTAAAAGTATAAAGCAATAACACAACATATTTATATGAAAAAATTCTTAAATTTAATAATTAAAAACCTATGGAAACTTAACCAAAGGTATTTCATTTGCCAAAAAAATAAACATAATTCTCTTATAACTTATTAGTTGTCTTATAATGACATTTTTGTAGCACACACATATAATATTACTAACAAAAATAAAAATGAGAAATAGTAACATAAAAATTTTACTATGCAAGAAAATTAATTTAATCTAATAATGCACATATAAGCATAACTCAAATACAACCTAGAAATAAAAAAGATGGAACCCTTGTTGTAGTAGGAAATACAAAATTTGATAATTCTTAAATAATAAATAGATAAAAGCCTATGACAGAGAGAAAAAAAAAAAAGATGATTTCAAATAATTCATAAATGCAAAACCAAACAAAAGAAACTAAACATATTTTTGTAGGATAAAAAGGAATAATATTATAGCAATAGAAGGATATATCTCCATACCTTTAAGTTTAACTCAAATAATAATTGATGCGAACAAATCATGAAGGTGAAATATTTATAGAGGTTTATATAGTAGATTTCATGGATTTGAAATTACCTTTTAATGATTCATAAGCAAAACCATAAATAAATAAATAAAAACACACACACAAATAAAAAAGAAGAGAAACATACTTGTAATAATATGGATGGTGGCTTTGATAAAGCATTCTACTACAAACAAAACAAACTCAGATAATAACTAAAGCCGGACAAATCATAAATGTGAAATATTTATATAGGCTTATATATGAATTTCATGGATTTAAAATTGACTTTATGACTTATAAACAAAACCATAGGGGAAAAAAAAAAACCTTTAATAGTGTGGATGGTGGCTTTGATAAAACATTCTACTACAAACAATACAAATTCAAATAATAATTGATGCTTGACTAATCATAAAGGTGAAATATTTATAGAGATTCATATAATTGATTTCATGGATTTAAAATTGCATTTATGACTCATAAACAAAACCATAGAAACAAAAACAAAGAATAGAAACATACCTGTAATAGTGTGGTTTTATTTAAGTATTCTACTGCAAACAAAAAAGAGAAACAAACTTATTATTAATAATGGGGAGAAAAAAATTTGATTACAACAATAAGTAGTGTTTCTATCTCCAAAAAATTAAATTAAAAAAAAAAAGAGAGAGAGAGAAAGAAAGAAGCCGTAAATGAAGAAGTTTGTGCATATAAATATATAAAAATACACTAAAAAAACTATATATATATATATATATATATAGAATTTTCAATTCTGAAGAGGTTAGATTTCTAATTAATTTAGAAATTATAAAAGAAATAGAATTATTATGAAAAAGATACGTATTAAAAAATTTATCACAATTAACGTTAAAAAAAAAATGTAAAACTCATCACTTAGGATGCATGTTTATCCAAAAAACTTAGAAATTAGGACTTGGGAGAGTTCTATTAGACATAGAATTTCAAATTATATTGAAGTTAAATTATAAGAGAAATTATTAGATGGTTTGGAATTAAAGAAACACCTATCCTATGTGAAATTCTAATCAATTATATATTGTTGAAAAATGTTTCTATCCAAAAAAAAAAAAAAAATAGAGTGTATTTTTTTTCTAAAATATCTATAATTATAAATTTAAATAAAATAGTAATAGTACACTATCCTAATCAAGTTAAGATTGCTACTTTTTTACTAATAGTACACGTAATAAAATACTAATAGTACACGTAATAAATTTAAAAAATTATCCATTCTTTATCTTTTCCATGCTGCTTTTTTTATAATACACTACACTTAAAAAATAAGGATTACATGGATAAGATAAATAATTTGGATTGTAATCAAATTAAGATTTTTATTAACTTAAAAATTATATATATATTTAAATCTAAAAATCTTTAAAAAAAAATAAAAAATTCTACAATATGATAAAGCTATTTGACACAACCACGATGTCTAAGCCCAATTTTTATTATATAATATATGATTTATGAAAGTCTTAGAAAAAAAAAAAAAAATCTTCGTAAAGATAGAAGTTGATTGCACACGCTTTGATATGTAGGATTGGGTGAAGATTTTGACATTCTTTTCTTAGGTTTGCAACTTAAGAAAAATGCAAAACCCATGATTGATTGATTGTGATAAAGCTTAACTACCATATCCATGTATATATGTGTCGACTTCCAAGAGTGTAGAAGCAGTATTAATTATTTTATTATGTATACCCTTTGATTACATTACACTTGGGTTTATAGGCGGCGGCTGATGAGAGAAATGATTATTTTAATTCAATTCCTATATTTGCTAGAAGATCTTGATCTATGTTAAATATATATAGTTTAGAAAGTGACATTTCATTTTGTGACGTTGCTAGGCTACAATCCAAATGTTGATAAAGCAAATGATCTACTTAAGAGTCGGTTGATCAACTTGTAAAATGAACCATTAGTAACACTTAGGACATGACACAATAAATACCAATTAAGTGTGGGTCACAATAAATATTCATAATAATTTCACAATATTTATAAACTTTGATCAATTGTCTTTTATATATTAAATTAATAAAATAATCTCTAAAAAGTTTTTTTTTTTTTTTTTTAATGTTAAAAATGTGAAATATCTTCATTTTTAAGGGAGTATACGAAAAATTTTATTTTTTTAGAGATAATTTTATTTTTTAGAATCAATTTTTTTAAAGATAATTACAATATATTGTTAACTACGTAGTTCGAACTTTTTTTTTGTAAACCTCCAAGCAATTTTTTTAGAGATAATTACAATATGTTACTAACTCCGTAGTTTGAACTTTTCTTATGTAAACTCCCAAGTATTTTGTGTATGAAGAAGTGTCAATTCAACTCCAATAAATATTCATGTATACTTTTAATTACATAGTAATATCATATATTTAATAGTTATATAATCATTTTTGATGATTAAAAGTGATTATGTAATCAAAATCATAAATAGATAAAGTCTACATCAACCAACTCTCAACACTCTTTCCTCAAAAAATAAACCAACACTCTCAATACTCGTTGATAAAGCACAGGAAAAAAAAAAACATTTTGTGAGAAACCAAAATAATATATATATACACACACAACAATTTCGATCAGACTCATTTTTTATCAATTTGTGCTCCCAACTCCAAAAGCTTCTTTTTCAAAACTTCCTCCAATGTAAAAGTCTCTCATCCAATCCCCCACTATCGATTGCGTCCGTCACCACAATAGACCCATCCATCACCACAATAGACCCACCACCACCAACCTCACATGTGACATTCTAGGCTCCATTCTTAATAGCAGAGAAAGTGAGATGAGAGAGAAGAGGTAATATTTTGATTTTAAAGAAAGAATTTTCTTTTTTCATTAAGAAGGTATAGCTATTTTTTTTTTTTGTATAAAGAATGGGAGAAGAGTTAATATTACGACGTTTTAGGGTGAGTTAACAGCATAATAGACAAAGACTAACAATGACAACAAATATAAACTTCAATTTTTTTAGAATAACAACAAACAAAGAGATAATAGACTAAAATGACAATCGATCAAAATTGTCAATTGTTAATTTAATTTTGCCTAATTATTTCCTATATCTCTAGAGGATGTCTGGCAACTTACTTGGGGAGTAAGTGACTTAGCTAGAGTACAATTCACCTTTTGAGGGCAAAATATCCAAGAGTCGTCGGTTGTTGTGACTGGAAATCTTTTTCAAGGCTTACTTTATTAATATCAAAGATAGAATTTTCTTTAGATTTTAGCGTGTAGATTTATGAAATTTAGAATAATCTTTTAATTTTCTTCAAAATAAAATTTTGAGTAGAAAAGGCCAAAACTATCTTGCAATTTTTGTTTTGTTTTGTTTTGTTTTTGAGTTTAAAAGAGTGGATAAGATGAAAAGATCTTTGATGGTTTGATTCTTTTATCTTGCAATTTTAATACTAGCTGATGGGAGACAATTTTTCCTTAAGCCTTTCGTTTGAGAGTTTATAAATGAATGAAATTGAATAATTATAAAGGAATGAAAATGAATGTATTTAAGTAAGGAAAATTAATGGAATAGAATGTATTGAAATAATTTTATTTGGATGTTTTAAAATAAAGAAATAAAAGGTAAGTAACTTTGTTTAGGAGTAACATAAATGAAAAGAAATGTAATCATTTTATGACAATATTACTGTTAGACCTATATTTTAAAATTAAGGGTTAAATATATATGAGTATTTTTGGAGTTCTAGTAAAAAAATCATTAACTCTAATTTCATTAACTCCAATTTCTCCCAATTTTGTGAGAATGAAAATTTGAAATTTTGAGAGAATGAATAGAAATGAGTGTTGTTCCCTTTTACGGTGCTACCCATTAAATTCTCTCTTACCTAAACTCTCAAACAAATGAATGAAAAGATGAAAGGACTTTCTATTCCCTTTATTAAAACTCCCAAACAAGGGAATTTATTGATTATTCTAAAATTATTATTTTTATTCATTTTCTTTTTATTCAATTCATTTCCCTTATCTCAAACAATGAAACGAGTTGTAAAACAGTTTAGAATAATTTTCTTCAAATCACGTTCATATAATTATCCATACAAGTAGAATGCATGTGCAATGCACAAATTAATAAAAAATTATATGTAAATAAAAAAATTTATTAACTATCTTCATCATCAATGAGTTACCCGAAAGTTTCATAGAGTTTCACCTAAAAAAATTAACTTACTAATTAATGATCCACATGACAAAAATGTATTAATTTTACAATATTTAGTATATACATATATTGAACCACTTGGCACAAGTATGTAATGTGTAAGTTTTAACATGTGAGAACACAAACTTATAACGTTTAATCAAAATAACTATAATAAATATTTTTTAAAAATTTAATTACTGTAAACTTTTTTTAATACTATAATTTTAATTGAAGTAAAATTTTAAGTTTTTTGAAATGTAGGAAATAAATTTCTACCTATAGTAAACCATCTTAACCATTAATATTAATAAGTCACCAATTATTTTGATTATAAAATTTTAATTTGAGGTAAACAAGTGGCAATACGTATTAACAGGTCATATTTGTGTTGTGTCAAAATATAAGTATTTGAATGCATAGTTCAACCCTAGTCAAACCCATTTAATAATTGTGTCAATCCCCCTCAACCCTAATACAACCCATTTATTAAGCAGGTCGACATGACAGAACCTATTTCAACATGTTTAATGCACAATTTAAGAAAACTAAATCTAAAAGAGAAATTTTCTTTCATTCTTTGTTTTGGGTAAAAAGTGTTAGGACGTTAGAATTCTTTATTAATTAATTAAATTTAGAAGTAAAATTTATTTTAGATAAAATAATTTTTATTTATATGAATCGGGTCATTTTGGAAAGATTGCGAGTTAAGCAAGTCAACAAGGAACTAACCAATTTATTGGTCGTGTTAAAGAGTGTCGACCGCTTTGACACAAACCCATATACACTAAATACTAAATCTTAAAAAATTCTGCAATATTCGTGTTGTGTTCATGAGTTGTGCCAAATCTATTAATAATTAATAAGAATATAGCCACTTGTTACAAAGAAAACATAACCACCTAGTGCAACTACAACTATTGGGACCCAACTTTTATTATATAGTACTAAGTTGCAATTTAAGATATGAAAACCATTTTTCAATTCTTCTCTTACCTAATTGTTCAGCTACCAACCCCAACCTTCCTAAAATTTCACAATTAGAAATCTACTCTAATATAATTTAAGTGTATATGTGTGTGAAACTCATTTTTAAATACTTGAACCACAACTTTTAAGACCCAACTTTTATTTCATATATATGATATGATATGATATGATATGATATGCTTTTGATCGTGTGAAAGTCATCTAAATTGATCTTGACACCATTAAAAATGTTACGTGTTTAAAACTTCATGTAGAAGATTATTTTAATTGTCACATAATGTGTTAGAGAAAATTCTCTTTAAACTGATTTGGATGAAAATTTTGTTAAAATTGGTACTTTAAGTTTGTTTTCCATAACCCTAATACATCTATACACACAATCAATTTGTTTTAGGAGTGTGCATGAGGTATGTTGAATTGGGTTGGACTATTTTTCAACCCAACTTAACTTCTTCAAGGGAGAAATCCTCAACCTAGCTCAACTCAACCTAGAGGGTTGACAGGTTGTGGTCATTAATTTTGTTAAGCCTAAGAAACTATTATTTTGTATTTAACTATTTCATTCCATAATTCAATAAAGAATTAATATTATATTCTATAATTGGTCAAATATCTCAATATCATCAAAACTAAATTTTAAAATACCATATCATTGTTGTGAAAAAAAAAAAAAACAACAACTAAAATACCAAAACAAATCAAACTAACATAAATAAAATAAGTCCTATCAATGCAAAATTCAAAGAAAAATTTCTTTAAAATTATTAATAGTGTAAGCCAAGTCAGGTTATTTGGAGTAAAAATTTGTCAACCCAAATTCAATTCAATCCAAACTTTAGAATATATATAACTAACCCAACCTATTAACTTAAGAAAAATCAATCTCAGTGGGGTAATTGCACATCCTTAGTTTGTCTAAGGAATTTTTTTATTTATTTATAAAACTCTCATATTGCAAATTATCCCTGATTTTTTTCCCCTCTTGTCAAGCAGATTGTGTTTCCTACTCATCCACATGTGATTATCATCTATATTCTATAAACCCAATAAGAATGTGGATAGGAAAGCACTATGCTACAATAATGTCTAGAGAATTAGCAACCTCTAATTGGAGTCAACTTAGCTTCAATTATAACAATGGTCACTTTTCACTTCCACGTTGGTAACATTCACCCACTAATCATACCCACTTGGCAATGACGGTATGACCTTTTGCTTTTATTTGTTTTTTTCTCAGCCAGTGTGTTAAAGCATAATCTTAGATCAGCTAGTCTCCTTGATTTTTTTTAGCCTCATGACTCAAAAGCATTAAACAATGAAACTTTGATGACCTCAAAATCACTGAAGTCCAGTATTATATCACATCATGAACCACTAATTGGATCCAAATATTCATACCCCACCTCTCCAAAATGAACAAAAGAAGAGAAAAAAAGAAAAAGAAACAAGTCAATTTTCTCTTTCATTCACAACCCAAGTTGCAGTTTCACCAAGTCTTCCATACTTTTATGGTCTAATAAATAAGTCTAGAAATTGTCATTTTATTTTTATCAAACAATCATTAGGAGTGAATTGCACCAAGGAAATATTATTTCCTACCTCAAAATTCTTTGGTGCCATTGATATCAGTTTATAATTTAATATAGACAATAATAGGTATTATTGACTAGCATAATGAAAGCACTAATAATATTTTAGATTAGAATAAAAAGTTCACAAAACACATTACTTATATAAACATATCTTAGATTTCCATAATGTGGCAAAAACCACAGGATGCGTGTTCTGCTCCCAACATACTATATAACCTCATGTTGATTAATTGTCCAATGATATGAAACCTCTCTACCACATTTAGTGTTAACATATTGGAGCATTAGGCTAATAATTATATAATAATAATATATTACTATTTTACCCACAAATATAATTTTACAAAGTTTACCTAACCGCGCGTGCCCAAATTCAATTTTTTATTTCTTCTGTTTAAAGAGATAAAACCACCTTTTTATATTAAGAGTACTGCATGAATGGATCATCTTGGTGAATGTTTGATGTGAATATGAGAAACTTTTTTCATGGTTAATACTTTAAAATAATGGATTAATAATGCACAAACTGTTACTAATTGAGAATGATGAATTTGGATATTGCACTAAGTAGATCATTTTGGAGGGGCAGGATGGGTTTACAGTTGTGGTGAATGTAAGATGTGAATATGAGAGAAAAAAAAATACTATATAATGGTTAATATTTTAGCTAAAACATAATTTACATCTTCTAAATTTGGGATCTTTCTAAATTGGTACATTTACTTTTAAGATTTGTAATCTAAACTCTTGACTACTAACAACAATGTCAATATGGCCATTTTATTATGGTCTCACCCTTAACTAGCCTAAAAATATCGTTTTTATTTATTTTATTTTATTTTTTTGTTCGGTTGTTTTTGTGTGGGTTAAAGGCAGGATTCTAACTAATATTTGTGGAATGAGCTCTTGATACTATTATAATATTCGATTGTGTAAATTGTAAGTGAATGATTAAGGGGCAAATTTAGAAACGGCTTTAATCTTAGAGAATAAAAGTAGTATTATTTTAAACTTATAATATAATGGATTTTTGCACAAACTTCTACTATTTGAGAAATTGTTCTAAATAGATCAAAATTGGTATGGAAATTTGGGTTTAAAGGAGAGGTTTTTTATTTTGTTTTGTTTTTGAGTTTAAAAGAGTGGATAAGATGAAAAGATCTTTAATGGTTTGATTCTTTATAACAAAAGCATTGATGATGCAAACTTTTACTAATTGGGAAATGGCAATTTGTGATGGATTTGGTCAGTGGGACCTGATTAAACAATTTGAGGTGAGCGAGGACTATGGACCCACAAGCATGCGTGAAGCTGTTGCGGCGGCTAATGAAATAAATATTTTATTTTATTTTATGTAGAGCTGCTTGCTTTAGAGGCTGGCTTTATAAGCTATTCTTCCACTCATTATTAAAACAGATTTTGAAGAATTTTTTTAATTAAAAAAAAAAAACTCAAATTTGTTATGTTAGTTCTACTAATTTTCTTGAATAGTTAATTTGATACTTTAAAATAAAGCATTGACACGAACTATTCTTTTTGAGTAAGGAAGATAACCATATTTTGTTTTTAGATAAGATGAACCCATATTGGATTAACATTACACGTATTTCTCTAGAATTAAAAACAAAAAAGAAAAATACAGCCAAATATATATATATATTTTTTAAATAAGTAGTTGTTTAGAATTAGAATCCTGATAATATTTTAAGAAATAAAAACCCTGATAATAAATATTTTTATATATTATAATAATAATGAAGTACTTTTGTTAAGCAACTTGTTTTGAGAGATGTTACGTTTATAATATTTTCACAATAAATTATAGGTGGTTAGTTGTTATTGATTCAAATAGAAAGATAACTCTAGTTACTATACACTTGGTTAATATATGTATTTATGATTAATAATTGTGGGTTAAGAGTTAATATTCATGTGCCAAATACGAGTTAGCAACTGTTAGATTAAATCTTTCTTTAATGTTCATTGTAATGGATTAGATTAACGAGTAGATGTCAACTCAAGTTTATCACTAAACCTATTAATTGAAGGATCCTACTCAATTCCTTAAAAAAGTTTGTATAAGTAATCTTTTGGATTTTCTAAGTTTAGAACTTCAGATTATCAAAGATTTCAACTTAACCATTGAATTTATAATTGACAACTGACATCCATATATGTAAAGTATTTGATGAGCTCAGTGATGGATAGCTTTTTCCCTAACAACTTGAGAGATTTTTCTTCTAAAAAAAAGGTTAAAGAGTTGAAATGAGTAGATTCCAACTCATGCTAGTTTAAAGATTTTCTATTCAATTGTCTTACTAGAACATGGGAGAAATTGTTTAATTAAAATTTTTATGCACTAATTAATGGAACTGCCCCAAGTACTTTCTTGATAGTAAAAATTTGAAACATGCATTATCTTTTTATTCAAAAATCTAACATACTCAAATTATTTCAAACAAAAAAGATAATAAATTTTCACTCTCAAATCTCAATTAAAAAATTTATATTAATAAAAATCTCAAAGCGTACAAAGATAATTGGAAAGGAAATCTATAGGGTTTCTAACTTATCTCCTCAACCAACCATTGTAACAACTAAATACTTTATTATTCCTTAATCTCAAAAACCAAAATTTTAATGTTATTGTCATTTTCCACTATAAAAAAGTAGACAAATTTATAGTAACTGTAGCATCACTTTTTTTCTCTTTCTCCTCTATTTTCGGGCCACATATAAAGATTCAAAATGGGTTTTTATATGGAAATTCAAACAAAACAAAATATGGTTCAAGGGTTTTTTAAATAATGGTTTTTTTATAATGTAACTAATGAAATATCTAAGATTAAAAAATAAAAAAGATTATATCAAAAATACACATACCATAATTAGACAAAATTTACTTTTAGTTACCTCCAATATTTCAAATTAATATGTATATATATATATATTATAAGTAAAAATTCTAAAATATATATATATATATTTTTTTTTTTCTTAAATATATAGTCAATATAAAAAATAAAAATAAAAACTTTTTTTTATTTTTAAGTTTGGTAAGCATGTTTAAGTACAATGGTAATCACATAGAAATGAAAAAATAAACGCAATTTTGCAATGGGATCTCAAGGAAAGGAAATGCAATTTTAAGTTAGAAAAAAAAAAAAAAAAGAGTAAATTAGTTCAAGTGCAAAAGTATTGGACCCTAAACCTAAGGAAACTAACAAGAAATTCTTGTATAATTATAATTTAGACTCATGTGTAAATTAAATTGAAAGCGACATTTATGTGATTTTTAGATTCATAATAGTTTCATGGGACTTATCTATCAAAGAATCATGAATTTATTGCTGGTTAAAAATAATAATGAATGTCAATAAAGTCACAAAATAATGTTCACTTTTTTCTTTTTTCTTTTTTTTTGAGAAACAAAATAATGTTCACTTTTAAATGGTTTAAAATACACTCACATATTAACCACAATAATTTAAAGAAATTTTCAATATTAGGGTTAAATAAAAATAATAATAAATTTCAAACACTGATATTTTAGATTATATTTAAAATGTAAACACAATACAAACTAAAACGATAATTAAGAGTGATGTTGTAGTTGATTGATAATATGACCTCATCCATGAACTCAAAGGAAAGTGGCCATAAAGAGTCGTCAGAGGTGTTTTTGATGCCTAAGTTAGCTTAGAACATAAAAGATTAATGAGGAGAAGAGGAGATTAATGGCCATATATATATATATATATATATCACTTTTTATAAGTAAAATTTACAGTAATTGTAACATTACTTTTTTTTTTTTTTTTAGAAATAATAGTGATAACACATAAAACAACTTTTGCCTAAATATAACCTTATTAGTTATTCAGTCATTACTCATTAGTTAAAAGAGTCATTTTTGTTTTTGGATTCAATTTCTCTCTTTTCTTCTCTATTTTCGGGCCACATATATAGGATACCTAGATGGAGGGTAAGATTCAACATGGTTTTTATCGGGACATTAAATTAGGTTTTAGTTATTTAGTTAGATAAACAAAGGTTCATTTTTTTTTTAAATAAAAAACTTAGGGATTTCAGAGCTTGCTGTTTGAGCGTGTCAAATGTGAATTTATTTATTTTTTTGGAAGCCGAATTTATTTTCTCTAAATAAAATTTTTAAAAAAAACTGTAATTTCTTTTCTCAAAATCTAACAGAAAATAAAAAAAAATATATCCAAATGTTTAAAACAATATTTTACCGATGAAATATCTCTTCACAATTATTTAAACTAATATTTTCACCTCTAAATTTACAAATCTTTTTGAAAAATTGCACTCAAAATAATTTTTTATTGATCCGAAAAGTGTTGGTTACACTAACTAAGTACTCTCATTCATTAATATAATTATAATTATAATAAATTATTAAAGTTATTTTGCTATAATTATTAAGGCTGTTTACCGTATAGTAAATTCTTTTTTAATAGTGACATATATGTCTCAAGTTCTTTTAGGCCTTTATCCCAGCACTAAAAGAAAGGGAACCGTGAAAAATGAGTCATCTTCCTATAAAAGTGGTGTTTCATCTTCATATAAAAGAGGTGTAATTTTCTGTTTCAGTATTGGGTTTACTTCACTCCCACAAATTTCGTTTTACTCAACTCCCCCGCAGCCATAGCTGCGAGTCAACATCTATATGTATATGAATGGTAGTTCTCTGTGCAACCAGAACAACAGCGGCAAAAAAAACCAGCAGAAGCAAGTATAAAAGTCATGGTGCATGGCCACGATGGTCATATTCCTACGTTAATAGAGAGACGTGGAGGATCTGAAAGGCCACTGGTTCTTTCTGTGAATAGTAGGAAAGAGACATCTTATTGGATTCAGATTTCAGAAATAGTAAAGAAGAGACTGAAGGAAGCAAAAACAACAGTTGAGAACATCGAAAAGGTGTTTTGTTTTGTTTTGTTTTGTTTTTATCTCAAATGTGTTTTTCTATTTTTCCCGATGCATTTTAATCGTTCATTTTTTCGATTGGCTTTTGTTTTATATTTTTAATTTTTTTTTCTCAGCTTTATCTCAATCAAACTCTTATGAGTTTACCATGGTTGGGTTTGAAACTTTCGGAGTCAAGTTTGGACTTCATATACAACATAGTTAATGATGGTGCTGCACAAGCAAGTGCAGCAAAAGAAGCGAAGTTTAAAGCAAGTGCGGCAGCAGAAGCAAAGTTTATTAGCGATTCTGAGAAATTGAAGGCTTCAAATTTCGGTGCATCACTCTTAAGAATAGGCTCATGGATGGTAACATCTCAATTGTTTACCACAATAACATAACTAATACAATAACATAACTAAATGAGGAAGAAAAAAAAAATGTGCAGGTACAACCTCCACGTGAAGGTGCTTTAGTAGTAAAGATTTATTTTGCCAAGCGAAAACTAGTGTGGGAAATTCTAGAGAATGCTTTGAAGAAAAAGATTGAAATACAATGGTCTGATATTATAGGAATTCGAGCTAGAATTATGGAAGATAAGCCTGGAATTCTAGAGATTGAGGTTATTTTCTTAATATTAGTTTCATTTTTTTATTAAATTTTTTCTTAATATTAGTTTCATTATTTTGTTTGATGTTTCATTTTCCTCTGAGCCTCAATTTGATGTGGTTAAAACTGTTTTCAGCTTAACAATCGTCCTGCTTTCTTTGACGAAAGTAATCCAATGCCGCGCAAACACACCATGTGGAAGATTAGTTCAGACTTTACTGATAATGAAGCTCAAACTTACAGGTTTGTATTGTTTTCTACTTTTGAAATTTTATAGTTGACATTGCTTTTGGTTTCTACATTACAATATTTGTTTAGTTCATTTGTTATTTTGTCACATCTTTGAACACATATTTTTCTAGTTGTAAATGTGTTATTCTGTTTTAGGAGTTATAATGATTTTTTTGCCAATTAATGAATTTTTAGTTGTAAATGTCTTATTCTGTTCAAGACTTCAAGAAATTATAATGAATTTTGCTGTTGGCATGCTATCCTCAGGTTGCACTATCTTGAATTTCCTCCAGGAACCCTTGACAAACACTATGAGAAGCTCCTGCAATGTGACCCCAATTTGTTAAAGTTGAGCCAAAGACCTTTCCCAAGTCTTAGTTCTCCTTACTTCCATACAGATTGCTACAATGGGCGTAAAGAATTTTCTTTGGATTTTTATAGACATGGGCAGTTACCTTTACCATTCTCGAGTATGCATTCGCCATTTAAATCTATTCAACAAATTCAGGCATATGAACAAGCCCACCAACAATACCTTCTTACAAAGAATTCAACTTCACCAATATCAGGTATTGCATTGTGCATATTCCAATTCCATACTATTCTAAGGCTTCAATTGTACTCTAAATTGGTTTTTCAAATCTTTTGTGATGATATAGTTATGGATTTCTCTCCACATTCAAATGGAGCCATTAGCAACCAAGGAGTTGATGATCCAAGGATGGCAATGTGGTATCAAAGGATGATTAATCCTGCAAACGTTCTAGGGAGAGATCAAATGCAAGGGCCATTTTCTATGGCTATTCCAACCCAAGTAAATCCAGCCATATCTGGTCAAAACTATAATGTGTCAGCAGCTTGGCCTATTTCAGACACTCAAATCCTAGATGATATTCAAACCCAATTGCTGAGTGACGATAAATTTCAATTTGGTTATGACCCTTGCTTAGGGGTGGAGTCATTGAACAACTCAATACCTGACTTGCAAAAAGAAATGAACCCAACAAGCAACTTCGAAAACTGTTTGTTGGGTGAAGCTGAACACACAGGTATGAAAAATGTGCGGAATGTCACAAGGGTGAACTCCTTGGGTTCATTGATGGCGTTGCCAACAGAAGAGCAACCTGCAAGTAGCACTCTCAATCCACAGTCTGTTAACTGGCTACCTCAATCTCAAGATCCTAATGTGAATTTTATGATGCATCTACCTGGGAACAACACTTCAATGGATACAGTTTTTGATCCAGATCCTACAGTTGATACAGATGATCCAACAATGGCAGATTTCACAACTACTAATAATTTTGATGGTGACAATCACTGGACATGATTCAAAAGTGAGTATTGATATGAGGGAAGGATGAGAATAAAGCGCATGATTCATAAGTGAGTAATAATATTAGGGAAGGATGATAATGAAAGCACATCATGGTCGGGCCCAATGCGATGGCAAGAGGAAAAAATACAAGTCACAAATTCAAGCTTAAGAATTAACTTGTTCAAAATGAAAATTGAAGGTAAACACCACATGTCTCACATCTTGTTTAAGAATGCAAGGCAATTGAAGGATTCATTTTGAAGTCATCTTATTTAGAATGTGTGCATTGGGTATGACTTTTATTTTTTAGGTTTTTGTAAGTAGGCAATTGTACCCAACTTTTATTTTTTTTAGATTTTTGTAAATAGGCAATTGGAGGATTCAATTAAAAGTGATCGGAATTTGTGTACTGGGTACGACTTTTTTTTTTTTAAAGATTTTTGTAAATAGACGATTGGAGGAATTTGTGCATTGGGTACAACTTTTTTTTTTTCCTAATTTTTTTAGTGAGTTCTTCTAGTATCACAAACAAATTCTTCTTCGCTGAGTTCCCTCCCTCTCCCAAAATACCTATTTTTTACTTTCACATGGACCAACTATTTTTGCCCTACCAATCATAGTCAGCCACATAGAGAATTGTGGCAAAAGTTTTACATTTTTTTGTGTTACTAGATTTTTTGTTTTTTCAATAGAAAAATAGGTAGTCATGAACTTTTGATTTCCATATTGTTGTGTAAAGCAGTTCTAGCACAATACTTCTTATCATGTAAACTCACAATACTTTCATTTCACTTTTCTGAGTTATGAATGTATTACTTTTAGCACGCATTATAAATAAAACCTACAATATCTCTTTGCATTTGCTTCCCTTTACAAGGGCTTCCTAGTGTACTAGTGTTTTTCATATCTGTTTCTAAGACAAGAGTAAAGTTTAGTAGATACTAAATATACAACCACCATCTAATATAAATGAGCAGCTGGGAAGCACGGATAAAGTGGTTGCCGTATCCTACATAAATTATGCCCAAAAACATGTAAAATATATCCACAATATATATATATATATATATATATATAAATTAATTAATTGTCGTGACCTAAACATGTTATAATCTAGTTTTTCAAGAAATGTTGTGTTGTGTCTCCGTGACATGTCCAATACGGACATGCTGCCCAAAATGCTGTGTCCATGCTTCCCAAAAGAAAGTTAGTTGATCATTCATTCATCTCTTGTACTTTCACTAGGGCTGTCTAGTTTGGTTTGCAATTGACAACTAGATCTAATTGTATAAAATGTCATTGTATTTGGGAATAGATTTTGAGTTGGTTGAAGGACATAAGAACCAAGTATATTAGCAGACTCTTTCAATCTCTTTTGCTAAGCCTTTTTTTGTGCCAAATATTCAGTTTTTGCAACCAAAAAGATAATGTTATTGAAAAGCCTGCCTGAAGTTATTTGGTTATGTATCCCCTTTTGGAACTTGACTTTGAGTAAAGCTCTAGCCATACTGCTAAAGAAGCATAAGCATAGTCTTGGTGTGCTCACAAGAAATAATATGGCTTCTAAGCTATTTATTGGAAGGATAACTGGACTCTAGCAGCTCTGCAGAGTGATTTTAGGACTCTTGGGCAGTATGTTTGAGGTCTTTTGCATCAAGAGAATTGGCAGCCACATCCTAACAGAGGCACATGCCCATGTTTAGCATGCATCAAAATCATTCATGCCAGTTGCCTGGTCTTGACCACTCTTCTAGTTCTTTTTTTTTGTATCCTGGCTAGTTGTCCTTTTGAGAGTTGTATATAAGTTGGTCTAAGTCGATTTTCTTTCGGAGTGTACTTTTTAAAAGTTTTTTTTTTTCAATATATATATATATATAAAATATTAAACAAAATAAGATCAAGTGACTTTAGAGTACCATCAAAAACCTATCAGGAAATTAACAATGCAATTTTGTGCTAAATGTTTTAGTGTATTGGTGCAGTGAAGATTGATGGTAGGGTGCCTAGCGATCAGGGAAGCCCAATTGAAAGCGATTCACCTAAACATCAACTCACATGATGGTAGCAAGGAGATAGAAAAAATGATCAAAGGCAACAAATCAAATGGAAAACAGAGTCCTTAGTTGAAGACATTCAAAGTAAGCTGTGCGGCAAGAATCCCAACAATTTGACAATCTTGCCTCAAATAGTTTCGTGAACATATTTGGGTCTGAAATGACTATGTTGCTGGTTAGAACTTTATGTTATTATATTCACATAAACTTTTCTTTTTTGTTGTATCCAAAAATAGTTGTGTCCAAAAAACAAAGTCCTTGAAGAAAAAAAACGTGATACCCTCTATTCCAAACAATGACAGACCTACCACCCTTAACTGTAAAGCATGCCCTGTTACAAAGAATGTTCCAACTTACCCGATTACTGTCAAACAATCGAATTGGGAACAGGTTCCATGAATATGGGAAAGAACATACCTCTGCCTCATATAAGAACCTGTATCCAGACTTGATTTTATTCTGAAATACTTTCCAACCACACAATGGGGATTCTTGCATGATTGAAATTGGATAATGTGAAACCTGGTCTACTTTAGATCAGAAACCTCCATACAGTGGCCATACACTGTTGCAGCTTTCTGTACAATAAGTTTAGGCTCAAATATATATAGATAGATAGATAGATAGATATAATCCGTTTCAATCTACCAAGAAAAAACATATCATTACATATTATTTCATGCAGCAACTTTGCACCCCAGAGGACAGCAGTGGAAATCATAAATGAGATTTCATAGTGATAGTGAAAATGAATCACTAAATGAGATCTGATATGCTCAAGTGCAAGTATGCTGTTTACAAAATAAGTCCATCTAAATTCTGCACTAACTAATTCAAGCAACAGATACAACCATCCCTCATAGAAATATTCACAGTACTTTGCTATGGTATAAACTACATGAATCAAGTTAACATCATACAGCACAATGGTTGTGCAAACATAGTTTCAGACATCAGTTGCCAAGTTCACTTTTTTTTTATTATAAGTAAATGATTTTATTCCAAATAAGTACCTCATTAATAATACGAAACACTAGATAGCCTAAAGAATTGCAACCAAAGAATTAGATCGCCTAATAATGTTAATTTTATTCCATTAAAATGAATTGAGAAACTGATGACAAATCAAAATCTAGACTAAATAACCAGATTTGCACCACCCCACATCTGTTATAAATAGCTCGTTTGACAAAGTTACTCTTGTTGATAAGTAATGATATGGGAACTAGCATAGTGGCCTTTTTTGTAACTTTCAAGTGGGGGAGGTGATGTTTGAACCCAAGTTCTCCTCTTGAGAAAAACAGTAACTGCATTGAGCCACAAGGCTCTTGGCATGACATAGTGACTCGTGTCTTCAAACTTGGTTGGGTGATTTACTAGAATCTTCTAGTATGGCTGGAGGATCACCAAATATGCTTGCAGCTTCACATGCACCTCCTGCATTCAATTCACTAAAACTCCTTTTCTTTAATGAAGAGGGAGAATTCTCCTTTTCTTTGTTTTCATTAGCCCATCCTTTTCCTTTTCCTTTTTCTTTTTCATTCTCAATTTCTTTATTAGTATGAGTCTCACCGTCTGGCAGGGGGAACAATGGAGGTTCCCGGCCACTCAATCGAGAAAATACCTTTTCAACCATCTCACTAATTTCCTTCCCCAGACCAGTACTGTCCAAAATTAGCTCCCAAACTGATTTAGAAGCTTTCTCCAGCACTGGAGCTCTGTATGAAATCGATACAAAATTATAAGTTACAGAGGCTTCAATAGTCACAAGTGCCATAAAAATTAGTATTGTCACACATTGGAAGCCCCTTCTAAACCATGACATTGTAACCAACCACACGTGCTGGCAATGTGAGATGTTCTTACAGATCCACTTAGAGATCCCAAGTTCAGAGTAAAAAAAGTGGCAATGGACAGAGAGTTGATTTAAAAAAAGCTCTATCCTCAAGTGCATTACTAAAATTTGACAGAGAGTTGATTTAAGCTTTGAACCACCTAAGGTATGTACATACAGGGTATCTACCCACATGGATTCAGCCCACATACAGGGTATCTGCCCAAAATTGCAAAACCCACTTTCAAGTTTCATTCATTATTTTCATACATCCATCCACATCAATCATCAAAATTGGTTACACTGGATTGGTCATCTTATTAATCTTTGACAAAGTTAAGGAAATTTCATGGTACTGAAAACTCAGTCACTATTTAAGATTTGATACTGCTAAGATAACTTTAAGATAATGACAATTGTCCAACGGAGGACCAAAACCTTTTCACAACCACATAAAAGCTATGAGTTTTCCAAAAAGTAAGTGAATGCCTTTAGTGCGCACCTGGGAGGCTATTTCTACCACAAAAGACAAATGAAAAAGGACAAAAAACACTAAAACTTACTCAAGTTCCTGCCTTAGCGCATCAAACAACTCTCTTTTGGTTTGTTTCTCTGCCCCAGGGGTGTTAAGAACTTTACTCTGTTCAGCCATTTTAATAGTAGTATTCTTAAGCTCTTCCTGCAAAAACAAAGAGCATGGACATACAAAAATTTCACATTAAAATCAAAATAAACCAGTACTTCCTTAAGCATTGATATCTTTGACAACTATTGATTTTAATTTTTTCCACTACTTCCATTCCTCCCTTTCTAATTACAGAATTAAGCAAAGGAGAGAATACTTGTGCTAGAACTTGCTTATGAAATCCAAGAATTTCACTCACATAGGTGGCATCAAACTCATCAAGTCACAACACGTCCCTAAGACTAAAAGAATTGTATAAACATGGACAACTAGTTGGCCTAATGAAATTCAACGGGAGCTAGCAACATGAACCCAAAATTTTAAAAAATTCACCAATAAATTTCTAAACTTGATTCTTCTAAACATCTGAATAAGCAACCCACTTTAGTCTACCGGTACTGTTGACAATTCACAAAAAAATTTAGTAAATCCCCACAAATTCTTACTGCAGAGTGTAGACCACACAAATTGCAATGTGGTTCAAGAATTAGAATTGGTGATACCAACACTAGGACTTATACTAAGAACTAGCTGGTATCAACAAAATTTACATAAATACATACATAAGCTGTATATATAAAACCTCACTAATAAAAAAGACGAACACACTCTTATAAACAAGGGAACTTTTTGTTACAAACAACAAAGTCTCTGCACTAAATATTGAGAGGGTTCTATTATCAAAACTCGTATGTAACAGACAGCTCCATCATGTGCATGTGTGCTTATATACATGGACCTTTCCTTTGATATCATTAGGTGTTATGTATATCAAATTAGTACTCAAATCAAACATAAAACCCATCAAACCCAACGCCTTCATTGCTCCATTAGCTCTCAAATTACAAATTATAAAAAATAATTTTTTTAAAAAAACCCAAAATTTAAATCACCCGAAAAACTTGAAAAAATAAAAAAATAAAGAATACCCAGAGGAGAAATGTGAAGGAAGAGACTTTTTTTTTTTTCTCTTTTTTCAATTTACATTGGCTTTGAGCTGGTTGATGATCTTCAATCTGAGCGCGTCTATTGTACCATCATTCATTAGCGATTCCAACACATCCTCTGGAGTTATCATTGATGAACATGAGTCCATTTCCTCTCTTTCCTGGGAAAAAAAATCGATCTTTTTGTTTTTAAAACTTGACATTCAATGAAAAATCTAAAAGGGTGTTAAAATTTGTAGAGAAAGTAAAAAGAGAACTGAGAAATTGTCGTACCTGTTTCTGTGTTTATGTTTCGGCCCGGGTGGGTATGTTTTGGGGTTGTTAGTGTTTCTCTTTCGTGATTTTTGTGTCTAGCGAAACAGAGGTAGTGTTTGTGTTTATAAGAGAAAAGTAGACGATAAAATTCGACGCCAAACATGTTTAGATATTTTATAAATAAAATTATGTGAAGTCAAATTTTTTTTATAACAAAAATTCTTTTTTATAACAAAAATTCTTTTTTTAGTAAGTAATAATAATTATTAGAATACGCACAAAAATAATAATACTAGTGTTTTAAACTGGATTTATAATATATTTACATAACAAAAATTCTAGATACATAACAAATTTTAAAACTTATTTTCACTTTATGAGATGATAAGTTATAATCAGTGTATAATAAAAGTAGTGATTGATTTAATGTGAAACTGACTAAAGTCTACAAATGAAATGTGAAACTGAAAAAGAAGTATAAATTTTGTTATCTGTCCATACTCTAGCATTATTGTTACAACAAACTTGAATTATTTACATCCTATAACATGTATGCTGTAGGGTCACTATTTGTAGTCTAAGTCCGAAAGATCTGGGATAAGAGCCTAATGAGCCCAATACAATGAATTTGTAGAGAGTGAGTGAAAGAGCTGAGCTTCTAGCGAATGGACCAACAGCTAGTAAGGATTTAAAAGATGAACAAACGTAGAAAAACACAAATAAAACTTGATGAAATAAATGTCCAAGGAGATGAACTGTTATTTGAACAATTGTTCCTGAGAGCTAATACAACCCTTAGTGCTACAGTAATTCTTTTTCTCTTTTTCTTTCTCTATATCTCCGATCCTCCCCCCCCCCCCTTCTGGGAGGTCTTTTACATTATATAGTTTCTTTTTAAACTATCATAATCGTACACTTGTTCATCATCGAAGCCCCCACTTGAGTATATGTCCCATAAGGCATCTTCTTTGGCTCCCCGTGAATGGTGGTGGTTGAGACTGCACTGTTCAGAAGTCTTCTCCACATAAATGCGGCCAGAAAAGTTACTGTAGTGCATTTAATGCGGTGGTAGCAGCCTTTGATTTTAAATATTTCTGCGTTCTTATCATCTTTGCATGTGCCTGAAGTTCATCCTTATCGCTGGATCTCCTTGGAGGGTCACCTAAATTGCCTAAGCATCTGCTTGACTGATATTCTTCGTATCCGAGAAGGACAAACTCTTTGGACTATACCCTTCCATCCTTTCCTTATGTGATTCTACACACTGGGCCTCTCCTAATCATCTATTCCTCCTCGGACGTATCCATATCCTCAAATAGGGCCCAAGACCCAATATCCCAATTTGGGCTCTTCCTCTCTCATTGCCTGAGCGTGCTCCTTGGATGGACGCTGAGGAGGCTGTTTCCTAGGGGTGATCAATGGATTAACTTTCAGGTGGTGACAGATGAATTCTGGATCAACTCCTGGGGCTTCATAAGCATTCTAGGTAAAGACATCAATGTTCATTCTGAGGAATTCTATCAGCTCTTCTTTCTCTTGATGAGGCAACTCAGATCCAATTTGAAAGAACTTTTTTGGATCGTCTCCTACAGTAACCTTTACCAAATCTTCACACTTCGCATCCTCGGCTGACTTATCAATGGATAATGCTGGGGATTTTAACTGTTATAACTCCTTTCCTTCATGAGTCGAGAACTTAGCCTTAGGTTTATGTTGGATGGTAGCCACCAAGCACTGCCTTGCCAAAGACTAATCCTCCAGTATCTTTTTAACCTGACCCTCGGACGGATATTTAACCTTTTAGTGCAGAGTGGAAGAAACTGCTTCTAATGTATGAAGCCAAGGTTTAGCAACAATTGTTGTGTAGGGAGAGTAGGCATCCACAACGATGAAATCTACCTCTACCACTTCTGGACCAGTCTGCACAGGTAGTCTGATTTGGCCTTTTAGGATGACAACTTTCCTCTCAAAACTCACTAAGGGGAACTATAAGGCGTTAAGTCCTCAAATTTTAGGTTCAGCCCCTTGTAAAGGTCGGGGTACATTATCTCAGCAGCGCTGCCTTGATCTACCATCACCTTCTTCACATCGTATCCTCCAATTCAGAGGGTGATCACCAAAGCATCGTCGTGGGGTTGGATGGTTCCAATCTTATCCTTATCTGAGAAGCCCAGGACTAGCGGAATTTCCATTTTAGCCCTCTTTGGATCCTGATTAATGTCTCCTAAAGATGGACGAGCTACAGACATTACCCTGGACGGGCAGGATCTTGTTCTCCCCGGTGCAGCGAAGATGATATTGATAGTTCCCAATAGAGGTCTTGAAGAAACATCTCTTCGAGACTCAGAGCTTGCCTAGCTCCCCTGACCACTGGAATGATGCAGGAGTTGTTTTAATTTGCCCTCACGGACAAGTTGGTCCAAGTGATTCCACAGACTCCTACAATCCTTTGTGGTATGCCCATGATCTTGATGATACTGGCAATAGAGGTTATGGTTACATTTTTCAGGATTTCCCATCATCTTATTTGATTGTTTGAAGAACGATTCATTTTTAATCTTCTCTAAAACTTGATGCACTGGCTCTCGGAACATGGCGTTGACCACTGGAAGGCTTGCCGACCCTGATTGTCCCCTAAAATCCCTTCGTGATCTATTGTTATTGTAACGATCTAACCTGTAATCCCTTCTTTCCTGAGGGATAACCTTATCCTTCCCCTTCCCTTGCTGCTGATCCTCTTCGACCTTTTTATACTTGTCAATCCTATCCATCAACTGACGCACACTGGTGACAAGTTTACTAGTAAGAGACTTCCTCAAACCGTGATCGGTGGGGAGTCCGAGTTTGAAAGAACTGATGGCCAATTCATCAAAATCACCATCAATCTCGTTAAACATCTCCCAGTACCTTTCCAAGTTCGTTTTTAGACTCTCACCCTCTTGCATGCTCAAAGATAATAGGGAAGTCAATGGCCGAGGGACTCTGCGGCATGTGACAAAACGGGAACAAAATGATTGAGTAAGCTCTCTGAAGGAGCTTATAGAATCTTCTTTTAGACTATCAAACCATCTCATTGCAACTGGGCCTAGACTGGATGGAAAAACCTTACACATCAAAGTTTCATCCTTAGAATGGATAGCCATTCTTTGGTTGAAATGACTTACGTGCTCCACAGGGTCTGTTCGCCCATTATAAATAGTGAAAGTTGGCTGATGAAAACGACTAGGAATTCTTGCATCTTCAATCTTGCATGTGAAAGGCGATTTGGAGATTTGGTTCAGGGCTTTACTCATAGCGTCATTTCCTATACCTTTACGTGACGGACTCCGAGATCGCCGTTTCCGATAATACTCATTTTCATAAGAAAAAGATTCACTGGGTGGGGTTCGAGACCTCCGCTTATAATTAACGCCTGGTTCATCACCAAAATAGTTGTTAGAGTTTGAAGAGTCCACTTTCTCTTTGCGTGGCGCAACTCTCTTTTTAGTTGATTAATCTCTAGTTGCATGTTCCTTTTATTTTCTGCATGGGATATATGACTTCCACCTTGAAGTTGACTTCGGTCAGTATGCGTGGTATGCACACTTCCTTCACGATCATTTCTCCGCTCCAGATTGAAGAAAGGATCACCATGTTGTGATGCCCTCAATTCTGCTGGTTGTGGACCTGGTTTTGCCATCATCGACTATTGCTCTCACTCTTGCACAAGCTCTTCCCACAGACGGCGCTAATTATAGGGTCACTATTTGTAGCCCAAGCCCGAAAGATCAGGGATATGAGTCCAATGAGCCCAATACAATGAATTTGTAGAAACTGGGTGAAAGAGCTGGGCTCCTAGCGAATGGACCAACGGCTAGCAAGAATTTAAAAGATGAACAAACGTAGAAAAACACAAATAAAACTTGATGAAATAAATTTCCGAGAAGATGAATTGTTATTTGAACAATTGTTCCTGAGAGCTAATACAACCCTTAGTGCTACAATAATTCTTTTTCTCTTTTTCTTTCCCTATATCTCTGATCCCCCCCCCCCTTCTGGGAGGTCTTTTACATTATATAGTTTCTTTTTAAACTATCTTGATCGTACACTTGTTCATCATCGAAGCCCCCACTCAAGTATATATCCCATCATGCATCTTCTTTAGCTCCTTGTGAATGGTGGTGGTTGAGATTGCACTGTTCAGAGGTCTTCTCTACATAAATGCGGCCAGAAAAATTGCTGTAGTGTATTTAATGTGGTGGTAGCAGCCTTTGCTTTTAAATATTTCTGCATCCTTATCATCTTTGCATGTGCCTGAAGTTCATCCTTATCACTAGATCTCCTTAGAGGGTCACCTAAATTGCCTAAGCATCTGCTTGACTAATATTCTTCGTATCTAAGGAGGACAAACTCCTCGGACTATACCCTTCTATCCTTTCCTTATGTGATTCTACACTCTGGGCCTCTCCTAATCATCTATTCCTCCTCGGACGTATCTATATCCTCGAATAGGGCCCAAGGCCCAATATCCCAATTTGGGCTCTTACCCCCACATATGCCTTTACATGTCCTTTCTACATATTAAAAGAATAAAAATCTTTGTATACAATCTAAAATATCCTTATAATATCTCTATTTTTTTTTTTAACTAACCTTTACAGTGTCACATTTATGGTTTGGAGTTCAAATCTCGTCTTCCTTCCTTACTTCTATTTCTCTATCAAAGAAAACAAAAAGGAGGGGGGAGTGAGGATATCCGTGTAAATTAATCAATTTGTATGTATTGAATTGTTTAGTGTTCATTTTCCTTAACTCACAAAAATAGCCTTCTCACATAGCCTTACCTATTTTATTGAGGATTCATGGAAGGGAATATACATCATTTATTTTTCTTTTCTTTTTTAATCCGAGAAATTCAAGCCACTCTTCATTGAACAAGAAAACCTCCCCATTTTTTCACTTACCAACACTTACGGGTGATATTGTTTAACACGACATTAATACAATACCCTTTTTTGCGGGTTAATGTTTAGTATAATTGGGTTCTTGTCAAAGTGGGTTGACATATTTTAACACGATTAATAAATGAGTTGATTTCATATTGACTTGCTTTACCTGCAATCAACCTTAAATTATTCAATTTATATAAATAAATTTCATTTCTAACATACATTTGAAGTATAAATATAATTGAGTAATTAAAAGAATTTTAATGGTTGTATTGATAAATTTAGCATTGAAACTCTAAAATTCCTAACCCTTCTACCCAAAACAAATAAATAAACTCTCTTTTTGCTTTATTTTTCTTAGATTGTGTATTAAACAAGTTTAATAGGTTATGCTGTGTCAACCAACTTAATAAATTTTTTTTTTTTTTTTTTTGAGAAACATAAATAAATTATGTTAGGTTTACAAGTTTTGAGTCTTTTGACATGGTTATTAAATGTGCTAAGTTGGGTTTGAGCTATGTATTCGAATAATTATACCTCAACATGACACGAACAAGACCCGCTAATACAAATTGTAACTCCTACTAGTAGTTACTACTTTGTACATTTCTCTCACTTCAAATTATTATTTTTTAAACATGGAAGGATACATGTTTCAGTAATTTACTAAAAGTTTTCTTTTTAAATATTGCAAAATATTTTCAACTAGGGCTTCATTTGTTTTGTAATAAAATGTTTTTTGAAAAATATTTTCAGTATTTTCTATTATTTGTTTGGTTATAAGACCTTGGTCAATCTTGATAAATTTTTCCGTTAATCATAAAACTTTCTGTAAAACTTGTAAAATGTTTTATAAAAAAAAAAAAATCAATAAAACATTTGCCAAATTGATAATCACATAAACAAAGCTTCTCACGTTCTTTCACACAAGAATGATGATGGTAGTAGATGGGATCGTTTGTGCAGTGGCACGAGACAAGTGGTGATTATCAGTGGTGGCAAGCTAGGAGGCAGTGTTGGGAGGTGAAACTCAAGATCATCAAGGTTGGAATGAGTTTGGAGGAAACGCTCATTCAAAATCAGTACGATGGAGTTATGGAATTTGTGATTGGCAAAAATCAGTGGAAATCCGATGGTTTTGTGTGTGGATCCAACATCATTCATTAGAGAATTCCAACCCATCCTCTTGTATTACTACTGATGAGCATGACTCCATATCTCGCTCTCTTTTCCAACTGTTTCCTACTTGCAAAAAAAGAAAAATATTCTTTTTGTTTTTGAAGCTTTATTTTCAATGAAAAAACCAATAAAATAAATTTGTAGAGAAACAAAAGAAAACTGAGAATTTCTCATACTGTTTTGTTGAGGTGGGGTGAGGGTGACACTTTTCTCTTTATTTATATATGTGTTTCATTAGCTCACATCTAATTCATTTAATTATAATTTAGACATTCCTAATATATTCACTTAGGTTTCTGTTATTGGTTGGATGAATGGACCCGGAAGGAGGAGGAGAAAGTATTTTATATGCCCAACTCATACAAGAATTTCTCCTAGAGGAAGGGTGGAGTATTTATTTATAGTATTTCTTACAAGTTCAAAAAAAAAATTATCTTATTGGTCATTAAAAAGGGTTATTAATTAATACTAGTTTTACTTGCTAAGAATCTTATAATTTCTTGTAATTCATTAAGGGATTTTTTAAAAAAGAATTTATTTTTGCTAGTAAATAGAAAGAATGAGAGGAAGAGATGCCCTTGGTAAGTTATATGCTAAAAATATCATCGCAAAAGTAATATTTCAACATTCTAGATAGTGGGTACATTTCCATTTAAATCCTCCAATTTCCTCAAATTTTAATCAAGATAAAAAAAACACTTGACATTCAGAAAATCAATCTTAAAAAAAATCCGGCGAAAACCATATAAAAATAGATAATACCTCGTGTTGCATGGAGAGAATTAGAGAACTTAAATGAGAGGGGATCTCATCCTGCTTTCCACATTACTGCCTGTTTTACAACTATAATATTAGAACTGTACATCATGTAATATTTTGTGAGGACAAAGCATACCAACTGCAGAAAATCCTACTGTTATTGCAGGAAAACAAGAACATACTTGATTGCAAATCATCTAAATGGGTGCAAAAACCAGCACTAAACAATGCAAAAAAAAAAAAAAAAAAAAAAAAAAAATATATATATATATATATATATATATATATAGAGTTTATTTACTTGAGGATATTATTTCATTGCATAAGAAATTATTGACCAAAAAACTCGGCATCAATGAATTCCATCACTATCACAAAAATAAATAATTATGTGAAGGATTTTTCTTTCCATCTTTTACCCAATATTGCAAACCCATGTCTAAACTCAACTATCTTATCTCTTGATGACTATCAAAATTCCATGCCGTTGCAGCTCATTGGCCTGTATCCTTAGTCATATGTTCATGCATGCATGGATTCAGCTCTGCTTTATGCATCATGCCATGACAATCTTGTAACTGAATTTATTGGTCATCTACATCTTTATCCAAGGAGGCTGACAAATAGCTCATGATGAAGCCATCCAGATCTCCTTCAAGGACAGAATCAGGATCTGAGACCTCATAGCTAGTTCGGAGATCTTTCACCATGCGGTAAGGCTGCAATGAAAATATTAGAGGAAGTTAATGATGCTTAGATTGTCCATAGTAATGCTAACAAACAAGTAAGGTCACAGATCATACATGGAGCACATAACTACGGATCTGGCTGCCCCAAGTTATGTCAGTGAGAGATTGTGTATGTAATGCATTCATCTGAGCCTGGCGAGCCATCTCAAGTTGGTCCAATCGAGACTGAAGCACAGCCATAGCTGAAGCCTTATTTTGATGTTGTGATCTGCGTTTACAACATAAATGTATCTTTGGAATTGAGAAAACTAACCAAACAACAAAGCAAAAAGGAATGGTTTTTTTCCTTAACTTTTACACACCACATTTCATACCTTTCATTTTGACAAGTGGCAGTAACTCCTGTAGGGATGTGAACTATCCTCACAGCACTCTCAGTCGTATTAACATGCTGGCCGCCAGCACCTCCAGCACGAAATCGCTCAATACGGAGATCAGATTCATTGATTTGTACATGGGTAGATCCATCACCCATGATTGGAATTACAGCAACAGCAGCAAATGAAGTATGGCGGCGCTTGTTACTGTCAAAAGGGGAGATACGTACCAACCTGTGCACTCCTACCTCTGCTTTGGCATATCCAAAAGCATATTCACCATCCACTTTGATTGTTGCCCGCTGAAAGAACATAATGATTTAAAACCAAAAACTATTAGTATAAATAATAATGCCTATCCACTGTTCAATAGCAGCATAGGTAGGTTGCTAGGAGTGAGTGTTGCCAATTTCCTTTAATAAGCAAGTAATCCATTACAAACAATAAGTTTGATCAAAGATAAGAGCAGAAACTAGTGAGAAGATGAACCTTGATTCCGGCAATCTCACCAGGCATTTCATCCACCACAGTTACTTTATATCTACGTTGCTGAGCCCACAGTTTATACATCTGCATGACCATTGCTGCCCAATCCATGCTCTCAGTACCCCCAGCTCCAGCTTGAACCTATATCATGTACATATAAGTACATCCACTGTTACCAGTGGACAAGGAGAAGAAGGAAGAAATATATAAATGAAACATGGGAAACTTTCATGCCATCAAGATTCAGAAAACACATAAGGGCATTTAATGTGGAAAATATGCAATGAACTTAAAAGGCTGTTAGTCTTTTACAACAATATATAAAAATAACCTCTATGTAACAAGAGCAAGGATCCTGCTCTCCAGCTAACATAGCTTGAAGCTCTTTCTCTTTTGAATTTTTTCTCATCCTATGCAAAGCTTTCAATGATTCCTGCAAAGAGAAGGCAAGCAAACGTGTATACAAGTTGGCATCTACGCAATAAGGAAAAAAAAAAAAAAACAAGTATTACCTTATAACTTAAAAGAAAAAGGCTGAATATTAGGATAAGTATTCAACATCTGTAGAACTGATGAATATTTATGTAGTTTGCTTTCATAACATTAAATTAGGAAGAAAATCTATTGAAAAGATAAGGAAGCTATCTCATCCATAAAATGTTTGGAAAGAAAGAAAATTTCTCAGGATCTTGCTCCATCATCTACACATGACAATCACAGTCAATATAAAAAAAAAATGGCTGATTCCAGTTATTATTGACATTGCTCACTGTATTGCATGTTCACCAAAGTTTTGACAACACTATACACCATATATTAAATGAAGAAAAAAAATCTCAAATTTTGCCATATTGTTCAATATAGTATACAAGCTATAAATTAAAAAATAGAATGGATACATGCCTAGATAAAGAAGTGAGTGCCCACCGATTCCAACTCCACATCATTCTCTTCATGAGCAAGCTTAATCATGTCAATATGCTCTAACAATTCTCGCTCAAATGCCCTCACTTCTTTCATTTTACCCATAAGCGAACCATGTTCACGGCTTATCTTACCAGCATGCACAGGATCGTCCCAAATATCTGGCCTATTCAGCTGCATCGATAACAAATCCAACCTAACCACCAATTTCTTCCACTGCCACCATACACGACAAAAAGTACACATCACATTGCCATATATTATATAAAAACAAAAATCAAAACTTGTTTCAACCCTTATAATCAGAAATGTAAAGCAAAATTGTACTTCAGAATTCAGACTCAACTGAAAACCAGCAAATACAAATACACATATTTGATAGCGTAAATCTCAATATATACACAAAACTATGCTTAAACAAATCTCAAATGTATAGTATATTTTTCCTTTTAATGAATAACTATCCAAACCTAAAATTTGCTACACATCAGACATATAAACCGAATTAATGCTTAATTAACCTCTTATGATCAGACAAAACTAAAACAAACTTTATACCAACACACGACCGTATCAGACTTCATACTACTGCATATGACCAAGAATGATTTAACTTTCAGCTAAAGGAACAGACTTTACTGCATTAAAACCAAACTCAGACACAACATTACATGTTTATACCTTCAAGCGCTTCTTGATTAGATGAATGGATTGAGCAACTGCAGCAGCATGACTCCTCCAATCACTCTCACTCTCATCAAGAATTGTCCAATTACTAGCCATAATCCCCTCGACGGTGAGCCCGTCCGTGGTTGAGGGCTCCACAACAGCTTCAGTACTAAAATAGTGAGACTGTGTCCAAATGACTGGACTTTGGTGAAACTGACAACGCTTTTTGCTGCTTGGGAGTGAACTGGAGCAAGACCCAGAAGCTGAAAGTGTTGAAAAGAGTGGAATTTGGTGAAACCCATTAGGATTTTTGGTGTTTGGAAGTGAATTGGGGCAAAACCCAGAAAAGTTAGGCCTAGAACTGAAAGACCCAGAGGCTGAAATAGGGCTTTTGGATGCTGAGAGTGATGAAAAGAGTGGATTTTGGTGGAACCCATTAGGGTTTTTGATACTTGGAAGTGAATTGGAGCAAGACCCAGATGGTGAAATAGGGTTTTCTGGTGCTGAATGAGAGAATTCGCAAGACCCAGATGGGGTTTCTGTGGATTTGTGAGAAAATGAAGAGAAAAGATAAGAAATTTTAGGGTTTTGGAGAGAAATTGTGGAGCTTCTACATGATTTTCTGAGTTTGGAATTTAACATTTTTGTAAAGGGGATTTTGTAAAATGAATTGGGAAAAACAAAGGGCGAATTTTTTTTTGGATTGGATTGGAAATTTGGAATGTTAGGGTTTAAGACAGATTGAAGGGTTTAAGGGAGACCGTCTCTAAAACGATGTCGTGTATCCCACAAATTTCATAGTGAAATGAAGGGTGTCCAGTTAAGGGCTGAGATTGATTTAAAATAAATCCATGGCCTCAAATATCCCACGTCAAACAACACACTTAACAGAGCACGAATCAAAACTAACGTTAGTTCCAACGTTTCTGTACTCTGTCTTTGGTGTCTCTGTCTCTCACAGCACATTCGAGCCAAACCTATAAACCCCAAATCTCAATGCAAGCAAGATCGTAGGTTTTGTTCATTTGAAAACGGTTTATTTAGCTAAAATTAAAAATTTTTTATTGAAAGTATTATTGATAAAGTTAAAAGATAACTAAAATAGTACAATAAAACCTATGAATAATATCAAAAATTGTAATAAGACCTATAAATAATAGCAAAAATAAGCTAAATAAAAAATAAAAAAAAACTGATTTTTTAAACCAATTCCAAATGCAAACTAAACAAGAAAACACATTCAAACTAATCAAAACTGAAACAAAATGAGACACAAGGGAAAAAAGAGATGAGAAACTTATACACCGACTATAATTACCACAAATCTATAGCAAGGAAAGGAAAAAAAATTCAATCAAAGAAAGGGATAATCTTTAGTGCTATGATTGAAAGAAAATGATGCTCTTTCACAAAGAAAACAATAAAAGAAATAACAAAACCATAAATCAGATATCAAAATTTGAAATATTCGTCCTATCAAAATTTTTTTTTTTTGAAATATTCAGATTTTTTTGGGTGGGCCTAAAAAGCTGATATCAAATCTTCCTTACCACAATTTCGGGGTTATTCCAACGATAAGAATTGTTACTGGCGATGGTGTGCGTGCAAGGAGAAGTTGGCCATGGCTGGACTTTGTTGAGAGCGGGACAGAAATTGGAGATGAGAAAAACAAAAACTGAAACCAAAGTTTGGCTCCATTAAGTCTCTTGAAATGTTAAATAAATTGACTCTTTTTTTTTTTATTAGTTATACACAAGTATATCATGTACATTTACTAGTAAAAGTTTGAAGTAATTTAAAATAAAATTTAATATTTATTTGAATTATTTTGATTATATATCACAATTTTATATATTTATATAATAAAATTCATTCACCCAATGTATTTTAATGAAGGTTAAGTTTCTACCCTATGCATTGGTGTACTAAATATAATACGATGTGGATACATGTTTGCGTCGTATTGTATCCAATGCATCGGTATAATAGAGACACGTGTACACATAATATCGTATCTAGTGCACTTAAAAGCTGTGTCCTTCTAATATAGTCAACTTTATCTACTACACATCGTGTTTGTGTTAAATGTCACAATATATGCATAAATTTATGTCTAAAATTAATGTCACCTCTCATGTGATTTATTATAATAATTAAAATAGTTAATTTACTTTAGTTAAAACTTTGTTAAAATATCATATCTCACTCATCTATATATATTATAAATTCAAAATATGTATCTACTAATTATTATTTATATGATTTTAATTAAGTCGTGCCTCACATTGTCATAATAGTAGTCAATCCTAAAGCTATTATAGTTTTTATAGATATTAGACAGTTTAATTCAAAAGAAGAAGAAGAAGACATTAGACAATTTACACTTAGTAGATACATATAAAAAGTATATAAATTTTTCTCCACCTTATTACATGGCGATTTATGAAACTATTCACGTTCGTGAATTGTGTCTTTAACTGCCATATATTAAGTTAAAGGAAGTTTCCTTAAACAATGTCTGGAGAATTTTTTTACATATCTAGTTTAAATTTATTTATTAAAAAAAACAAAAATAAAATAGAAGAGATAGTATTTTATGGAATTGGCAAATAGCAAAACGACGACGGTTCACACAAATGCGACTCCAACTCCAACAACCCACCCTCTTCTTTACCACGTTCCCCAAACCCCAAATCTGCTACTTCACCACCATGGCCACCGTGCCAAACTCAAGCAACGAAGCTGAATCAACCACAAATCCCAATTCCCAAAACGACCTTCAAAACCTACAGAATTACCCAGTGCCACTCTCTCCTCGACCTCCTCTTATCTCCAAGGACATAGAGCTCAGTAGAGCCATGTCTGCCAAGTCCAACTCCTTCTTTGGGTTGCCAAGACCTGATGTCATATACCAGGACCAGTGGTTCGTTGTTGTGAACAAGCCTCAGGGTTGGTACTGTGAACGAGTCTTCGAATCGGTGCCTATGGCTCTGTGTGAGTGTGACTCGGCCGAGTCAGGTTAGTCTTTTTGACTCAGTGAAGGTGTTTTTGAATTGTTCTCGGTTTTTTGTTTTGTGGGTATTCGGTGGAATGTGACGACTTGGAAGGCTGAGTTTGACTCGGTCACTGGGTCCGAGTTGACTCGGTCTGAGTCAGGAGCCTAGATGAAGGTCTCCATTGGCTTGTACTCGGTTTTTTATTTTGTGGGTATTTGGTGAAATTTGAGAACTCGGACGGCCGGTTTTATATGTATAATGTTTAGCTCATACAAAGCTACAATGGAGAAAGCTGAAATGCTTATGTAAAATGATAACTTTGCTGAGGGCGTATAGGAAAAGAAAAGAAGATAATATATTTTTTTGGATGCAATGCTGTTGATTAGCCTAATAGAACTATTGAATTCATTTGTGTGTTTTCTTTTAAACTAGAGCAAGATAGAGCATAATTCAATATTTGGGAATGGTTTTATAATCCGTATGGTGGTTTCCTTGGTGAGCACTTGGAGGGAAGAGGTTGGGAAATGTTGAACTTAGATAAAGTTTAATGGATTGAGTGAAACAATATATTCTAGATAACTAGGAATAAAGAATTACTGGGGTGATAAACTGCTAGAGTATATTCATGTAAAACTTATTTGATTGCTTGATGGAGTTTTATAAAATGTGCATCCAAGTAAGTTGAATTTGGTTTTCACTTTTTAAAGATATTGTTCTCCACAAGAAGCTAACTGATTGCTGGACTTGAGTTGTAGTTTTGTTCAACTTCTTTGTCTGTTTGATAAAATGGCTGTTGTCAAATCAGCATCTTATTAAATACAAGTTGATAATAGGAAATATTTTGGTTCTTGATAGAGTTAAGTTGACTATTATAGTGTGTCTGTAATTCCTGGACTGCAATTTGAATTTGCTTCTCAATAAAATGAGCTTCCATCACGTATACTGGCTTGTTCATTAGTGAATAAACTCGAATTGCATCTTATATGGGTACTTATGAATATAGATATTTCAAGTTATTCAGCAACAACTTATGTGAATTCTAACAGCATCTGATTCCTTAACTAGATTCCATAAGCTGCAAGCCATACAGTTGATTGGATTTGTGAATGCTAAATATGTACTCTATAATGCACAGGAACTATTAGTGGTGTTTTCTGACAGATTAAGCTTCTAGAGATAGTTGTGTAAAGCTTATTTGATTGCTAAATGGAGTTTTATAAAATGTGCATGTGAATGCTAAATATGTACTCTATAATGCACAGGAACTATTAGTGGTGCTTTCTGACAGATTAAGCTTCTAGAGATAGTTGTGTAAAGCTTATTTGATTGCTAAATGGAGTTTTATAAAATGTGCATCCTAATAAATTCAATTTGGTTTTCAAAGGAATTGTGATCCACAAGAAGTTTACTGATTGCTAGATTTGAGTTGGAATTTTGTTTATACATCTTTGTCTGTTTAAGATGAGGTCTTATCAAATCAGTGCCATAAAACACTAATCTGACAATAAAAATTATTTCAGTGCTTGATAGATTTAGTTGACTAAGAGTTTCTTAAATTGCCAGAATGTGTTTTGAATTTGCTTCTCAATATTGCTTCCTTTACATATACAGGGCTTGATGATTAGTGAATAAATTTGAAATGCATCTTACACTAGATTATTATGAATATAGATATTTCAAGTCACTTTGCAACAAAGTATGTGAAATATAACACTATCTGATGTCCATAACTAGATTCTGTAAGCAGCAAGCCATACATTTGATTGGATTTGTGAATGCTAAATATGTGCTCTATAATGAACAGGAACTATTAATGGTGTTTTCTGACATATTAAGTCATAGCTCTTTCTTGAATATGGAACTGAGTTAAACTGTTTCAATGTAGGGAGCCCTCCAGAGCTTCATCTTGCTAATAGACTTGATCGCGACACCAGTGGTGTTATGCTAATAACAAAGTCCCACAAAATAGCTTCTAAGATGGTTAAGGAATTCACTGATCACAAGGTTACCAAAACATACATTGCCCTCTGCGTTGGTCCAGCTCCAAAATGGGAAAAAATAACCATTAAATCAGGTCATGGACGGTCAAAATTTGGGGCTTATCGTGTGTATGCTGCATCAGATGTGGGCAGGGTATTACCAGGTGGGTCAATGGTCAAAGACATGGAAACGTCATTTGAAGTATTATCAATAAATGGACAAGGGTGCTTCAAAGAGAGATCTGAATTTAGGAAAGATGAAGAAAATACTGTAGTAGTTGAAGAGAAAGCTGTAACAGACAGTGATGTGAAGAAGGATGAGGTAGTGGTAAGAGCTTATCCTCGGAATGGAAGAACACATCAAATCCGCTTGCATTGCCAGTATCTTGGAATTCCTATTATAGGGGATGTGAAATATGAGGGTGTCAAAGAGTGGAAAGGGAAAAGTTATGATGGGCATGAACTTCATGCAGAGAGCTTGTCGTTTGAGCACCCTGTTACTGGTCTTCCAGTAACGTTTTGTGCACCTCTGCCTTCATGGGCCAGCCAGACATTGCAACAATAATACCAAAAGGGCCTACTTTGTTTCCTGGTGGACTTTTAGGGCTGAGGAAGATTCTCACAATGTTATGGTGATTGGTGAGATAAAATGATATTAAGACTTTTTGCTATTATGAGGTGCAAACTGGAATTTTGTGCATGGACATGATGCTATGGATTTCTGGCGGGCATCAGTATAGCCAATTCATATTCATGGGGCTGGTATCTCACCCTTTCAACTGCCAGGTGCTCTATACAAAGGTCTGTTGCTAAAAGCAAAACATGAGGGCTCCAAGTAAAAGGACAGTTTTCTTTTAAATTGATTTGAAGAAATCTCCTCCAACCAATTACGTGGCATTTAGATGATTAAACACATGTACTTTAATCACATGACATGTTAAGCTATATTGAATCAAGTAACTTGACTATTAAATTGATCACGTGTGGATGATCAGTTGAATGCCATATAGTGAGTTGGAGGGAAAATTATGTTCCAAGCAAAATCCCTCTTTCGATGGAATCATTTTGTTTTCCTCACCATCACTATGACTCTCTCAGCTGTCACAAAAAAATGCTGAACATCTTCATCTAGGCATCAGTTGTCCTAAAATGGCTTTATAGCGGTTGTGACAAGTGTTTTAGGACTTAATATGCATGAAGAGTACAAGATGAAGTTATCATCATGACAAACTCACTATTCTCACATGAAAATTAGTCTATAGAAAACCGTTGGACCAATTTCCTGTAGAAATGTTATTTCTTTTTTCTGATTTTTGGCGGCATGAGCTCTCAGTTACCAAGTAACTAGGAAATGCTGAGTTTAAATATGTACTTTGCCCAGTTTTGTCACATTATTTATTTTATGTAAATGCTAACCTTATTTTCTTGTTAAATGACTGCCTAGTTGGACAATTGTATGAGGCAGCTTGATGTTATATGATTGCTGTATCGGTCAGATGAATTGTTGAAATTGCATAATCTGACACAAAGGTTTCTTCATTATATTATTTGGAAAGTTGAAGGCCACTGCTCTATCAATAAGTAGCCAGGGACAAAAGCAATATTGTTCTGCACCACTAACAGTAACATATTCCTTGGAATTAACCACATATCAAATTTGATCATTGGTGCCTTGTTTGTGGTTAATTCAATGGTGGATTTTACTTGTTGCAGCCCCATGCATACTTTTAAAGATGAGGACCTGATTTCTAATTAAGTAGGGTCATGAGATAAACAGAAATTCATTTAGATGAGATTGTGATACTTCTATTACAGAAGAAAGTAAGAAACCAGGTTCATCCAATATGTCTATGTTTTGTATTGAGTTACTCTGTCTTTCCCCGCATATTTGTTAACTTACATCAATGGTTCTTTAAGTTGTAAGCAAAGTCCCCGCTTGCACTTATATATTAGTAGTACTAGTTGCAGTCTTGCATGCATAAAAATTTTAAGATTTAAAAAAAAAAAAAAAGTAAAAAATGAAATAATAAATGAGACTTATAAGTGTTAGTCTTAAACCCATCTACCAAGATTACCCTGAGGATGTGACATAATTGTCAATGAAGTAGCTTCCAAAGCATCACCAAAGTGGTTTGAGATTGAATGAACCAAAATAGATCGAAATGGTCCCAATTGACCAAATTAGACTAAAATGGACCGAGTGGACTGAAATGCTAGGCTAATATGGTTCAATAAGAGTGTAGCAACAATAAATGCTACACTTCAGCGTTTAGATATTATATAGATTTTATGAGGATAAAAATGTAGATAATTTAATACTCCATTTGTTTTGATGGAAATGTTTTTTGGAAAATTGACTTATTTTCTTGTGTTTGATTGTTATCCTGAAAATGGGTCAAAAAACATATTCTACTATGTGATTTGTACAAAAGTCATTAATATTTCTTTTAATTCAAAATAATCATATAAACAAAAACTTCTATGCATGTATACAAACTCCAAATAAAATTTAATTTTTTGGGACCATTTAAGAGCCTCAAATTGGAAAATAGATCTCACATTGAAATCTATTCAAAAAATTAAGTGGGAAAACAATTGAATAAGCCAAAAAAAATTTTAATTCTTAATTTTTTTAATTTTTATTTATTTATTTTTATCAATGCTGATCAACATTTAGCCTCTGAAGAGTGAGAGGAGCGAAGGTAGAGAAATTAAATTTGGAGAAGTACTTGCAGTGTGGAGTAAATTCGTGATGGTTTGACAAGTTTGTTGAGTATTTATCATTTCAGAAAATGTCCACTGCTCTCTAAGGGTACGTTTATGAATTTCTTTAAAAAAAAAAAAAAAACAATGGAGAATGTAATGTTTCAAAAGTGGTAAACATTTTCCATTTCTATGGATTTATTTTCCATTGAAACATAGAAAACCATCACACCAATTTACCAAAGATTAGAAATACGAAAAACATTGTCCACCACCTAAGCAAATGGAATGTAGTTCAGCATGTGAAATTTTCAGAAGTTGTCTTGACGTGTAAATGAGAAAGAAGCTGTGGCAAGCTCATCTATATATTGTATAGTAGCATGCAAGCTCATCTATATATTGAATAGTAGCATGCTTTTAATTTTCATTTCTTTGAGAAAAAGATAAGAAAGGGGACGAGAACTTTAATGTGGTTTGTTGAGTCAGATTTAAAATGCTGTAAACATGGTGGTTTTGAATATTCTTTGAACATTTTATGTATCAAATACACAATACTAAGTGTCTGTTTAGGAACAACTTATTTAAGTTTTTGTTAAAATTTTTTTGCTAAAAGTGTGTTAAAATATACTTGTACCTTAAAAAATTTTGAAAAAGTGAAAAAATGCGTGAAAATTTTTTTTTTATAAAGCTGTACGTAAAAACTAAAAGTTTAAAACTAATACCACAAGACTCGCCCTAATAGAAGACTATATACCATAGAGCTAGTGCACTATAGCCCATAGGCACTCTTACCATAATCCTTACAAAAACTTGATCTAAGACTATTTAAAATTGTGTATTGGAAAAAGGTATGGTCTTTGCATTATTAGATGCATGGAACTAGCTAGGCTTCATGTTACACATATACTAATAGTTGCAATATTTAAAAGAGATTCCTTTTTTTCATTTCTTTGACTAATGTAGAAGTTAATAAAATCCTTTTAATTGTGTCAAATCTTCATTGCTACGAAAACGTCGAAAAGAAGAGTTAGCAAACAAAATCATGTTGACCATTATTATTATTTTTTTCTGGGAGGTGAGAGATTGGTAGGAAGATGGTATTATTATTATTATTATTTTTGAGAATAGGAAGATTGTAAATTAATCTTTCTTCAGCGCAAATCCATTTCATGTGAACTCAAGATTGAATACCCATCATTGAATGACAAATGATACTTCTATGTCAAATCAAATTATGGTATTCATTTATTGAGAGTTTTGTAACTTAGTGATATTGTCTAATTCTTCTATTAAGGAAATTTTGAATCGGAATCTCCCTCTCCCTCTCAATGTGTTGTAAAAAAAAAAAAAAAAAGGAATTCTTTTTTAAAATTTGAGTTTGGTTGCATACATTTTGAAAAATTAATGCATTTGAACCTTTTCTATATTCAATCCACATTTTGTCAAAAATTTAAACAAAATAAGAAAGGGAGAGGAGAAAGGGGGGATTTCAAATTCTGGTGATAAATGCTCCTAAATAGAAGACAATATACATTAAAAATGGTACAATATATCCCTATTTTTCAGAGAAAATTATTAGGTACTACCGGAGTACCATAAATGTATACTTCCTCCTCTCGCATAAATGGTGGGTTCTACCATAAATTTAATTAATGAGACACATCATTCATGTGAGAGGAGGAAGTACGTATTTATGGTACTCTGGGAGTATACAATAATTTCTCGTTTTTCAGGGTCATTTTCAAGGGGAAAAAAAACACATTTACATTAAATACAAAGTTATGAGTTATGACATATCAAAGTAATGGACTTTTGACCTCTTTTTTTTTGGGGGGGGGGGGGGGGTGGTTGGGGTGGGGTGGGAGGAGGAAGATAGTTGCCCTTATAGCTACACCTGCCTAATAGAGACCATGCAAAACATTATTACTATTAAATGATGGTACACCAATAGTGACCTAGACAACCCAACATTCAAAATTTTTGATGTTTATAATCTTCTATATAAGAGGCAACTTTATAAATTTTTATTTTAAAATACCTATATGCCTATTAGCATAAAATATTAAAATGATCATAGTTCATTTTCCCATAAAATAAACCTCATTTCCTAAAGATAAATACCATTTATTTATTTATTTCTGAAATTACATTATGTGCTCGTTTGCTCTTAGTTATCTATATTACGTGTGGAAAAAAAAAAAGCAAAGAATTTCATTTTAATTCAGCAAAAAAAGAATTTTTTTTTTTAAAATGAAGTACGGGTCTAATTCATTATTGTGGAATTATCTAATTGGTACATTCAGAAGGGCCTGCAAATGGGGCATGATTGCCGTGTCAAGCTAATCTATTACACATTAATTACTTTGAGAGTGTTTGTTTTTATGGAAAGTTTGAAAGAAAGATATATATTAAAAAAAGGCAATGACTTTAATGTAAACGTGGTGGGTTTGAAAATTCATTGGATATTTCCTATATATCAATAAAATATATAACACTAAAAGGTAATTTACCATACAGTATGTATAGGAACCCTTATCATGATCCCCACCCCCCCAAAAAAAAAAAAAAAAAAATGATCTGAGACCATTTATAATCTGTTGTAAGTTGTAACAATAGGCATGGTTTTCTCATGGTTGATGAATCAAATTGTAACTCAGCTTCATGCACCATATATTGCATATATACATTCAAAAGGAGAAGGGAATATTTATGATAATTTATTCATTAATCAATCTTATTCATGATTTGTATTTCCTTGACTATGTAGAAGCTACAATAATAATCTTTAAGCGTGTGAAATCTTCATTGCTAAAATTAAAAAAGAAAAAGAAATAAAAAAGAAAAGTAAACAAAATCATGTTGACTTGCATTAATTTAATGGTAGGTGGGGTTGGTGGGAGGGATTTCTTGATTGATCCTTCTTTAGTGCAATTTGATTTCATATTTGCTAACTAAATTTGTATGTGAATTGAAAACATATAATGACATATCATTTAGTCTAATGATACCTAAACATGATGAACTTCTCAAAGTTTCATATAGTTTGTAACTCAACAGTGGATTTTAATGAAATATGAAACCAATTTAAAAAAAAAAAAAAATTGAATGGTATTTACTATTTACTATTTAGTTGACAATATGTTTTGAAGTTTGAACACATGCGTACATTATTAAAGAAACTTTGAACTTTGCAGTAATAATTTAAGAAGATGGGAAAGTTTATTCAAATTTGTGCACTTATTAATTTCAATTAGAAATTTCCACATCTCAGCCTGGATTTGAACTAGGCAACATAATTAAGGGCCAAGCAAAGTGAGACAAACGTAATGAACACTCAAACCCTGACATTGCCACATTTAAAATAAAATAAAATAAAATAAATTTATGGGTTGGAATAAAGAAGAGACTAGTAGCTTAATTTGTAATTGTTCTCAAGAGGCTGTGAAAGTTTTAGCCAGCTCTCTGAATTTGTAGAGAGGTCACCACATCAACCGGTAAGTTTCAATTTCTTAAATAGCTATTCTTAGTCTTGCATATTAAAAAGAATTTAACTGTTTCATTTTGATATGATATCAGAAAATGAAAAAGGAAATCGTGTTAGTTAGGACTATTGACTGACATGACATACTTTCCCAAAAAATAAATGGGCAAGACAAATTTTTTAAAAAAAAAATTATTATCAAAAATTGAAAAAAAAAAAATATATATATATATATATATATGTGGGGTCACGTCTCCAATTAATCGGATTTATCCGCTTTGGGGAGCCAGTCCCTCACGGTTTATCGGCTCGTCCCCGAGTGTGGACAGGATCTTCACCTGGACCAAGGGCTAGATCTTGTAATCGCAGGCTTGATGCCAAGTCCCACATCGGTTAGAGTTCCCTCCCACATATGGTTTATAAGCTTCTGGAGCAACCATATGTGTACCACTAGAACCCTCAGAGTGAACTAGTGGTACACATATGGTTGCTCCAGAAGCTTATAAACCATATGTGGGAGGGAACTCTAACCGATGTGGGACTTGGCATCAAGCCTGCGATTACAAGGTCTAGCCCTTGGTCCAGGTGAAGATCCTGCCCACACTCGGGGACGAGCCGATAAACCGTGAGGGACTGGCTCCCCAAAGCGGATAAATCCGATTAATTGGGGACGTGACCCCACAATATATATATAGACACACACAAACATGGGGCTGCTAAGAGCATGTTAACATGCCCAAAGGAGGTTATTTAGGCATGCTCACGTGTACCTTGCATCACCTTCCCCTGCACACCAGCCAAATTGGCTTGCGCTTTTTTCCCAAATTGTGTTCCTAGATATACTACATTTACATCCAACACTTTTCAATAACAACAATTATAGTGACATAAAATTTTTCTTTCTTCACTATTGTTAAGGTGACATAATGTGATGGATGCACAATAAAAATGATGTTAGCAATGGGGTTATGTAAAAATGATTTTGCCTATTCACACGAGTAAATTAAATTAAGTCGTGAATTTAAAGAACAATGATGAATGTAAATGTTAAAAGGCATGCCTTGATAATGAAATATAATGAATTATCAAAAGAGAGAATAATGTAGTATGACAAAGTGCTTGATTTTTCCTCCAAACTTCGTTGATATAAAAAATAAAAAAGTACTACTTGATTGTTTCAACAAATCGACTGCATTTCTGGTTGACATGTGAAGCCTTAGTTGAGAAGTAATTATTAGCTTTGTCTTTATCACATATATCTAATGCTGACTTGTCTATCTATGTCTATGAGTAGCAAATTATTGGCCCAGTGGATAAAGATTGCATTGACAGAACTCCTAACTGTTAATCAAAACAACCAGTTTACTAAATCCAAGGTTGTATAGAATCTTTCCATGAGTCCCCAACTGTCATTCAAAGCCATTTAGTGCCATACATAATACATTCCAAAGGCCAGGGAAGGGTTACAGAGATAAAATTTAGGATAATGCAGTTTCCAAGTTTGTAGGTTTCTGCTCAGAGACTGTACTTCAAAACCCAGCATTGGTTTTTGCCATTTTTGCTAAGACAACTCAAGAAATCATTTGAGCTTTGATTTTTGAAAATGGGTGTGCTGAGTGAGGGACTTACACAGATTCTGATACCTGTGGCTGCCTTCATTGGACTTGGGTTTGCTTTGTTTCAGTGGTTCTTGGTCTCCAAGGTCAAGGTCTCAGGTGGCTATGGTGATTATAGTGGGTATAAAGACAGGTTGATTAATGAAGGAGAGACTGAAGAAGGTGTTGATTCTCTTGAGGTTTCCATCAAGTGTGCTGAAATTCAGAATGCCATATCTGTTGGTGAGCTCTCTCTCTCTTGTGTGTGAATTTGTTTTGCTTTGATTCTATGATGTTTTGGTGGAGCTTTTGATGATTGAGATTTCTAGTTTTTATTTGCTTGTCCATTCTGTGTTGTATCTTATGAGCCAAAGATATCCTTGTGTTATATTTTTTAGTGTGTGATTTTGTTATTTTATTCAGGATGATGAGTAGTTTCATACGTGAACATCTATTTTTTTAAAGTATTAATTTGTTTATTTTTTTCTCTTCTTGTCTGGTTTATCTGCTGGAAATGCTTACTGTACTCAGGAATTTGTCACTATTCACTTATTTGCAATTTTCTTTTGTTTTATTGTTGCTTTTAGTGACTGACATATTAAGTTCTAAATTTTTGACCTTCTGTCTCTCTTATCCTCTCATCTTTTGTTTGCTATTTTGCTTGCGGCAGTTTCATTGCTCTTGGTTTTATGTCTACATGTTTAGTCCCCACCTCTTTTTTTCTCTCTTTATTAGATGACTATTTGAATTGTCTATATATAAATAGATCTTGTTTTTTTTAATCCACAAAAGGAGTTCTTGCTGTAAATAACCTCTGGGACTGAGTGATTCATTCAAGTTTTAAGAACTAACTAATAGTATCAACTAATTTTATCCCTTTCATCAAATATATGTCACTTTTGTTGGACTGATGATTGAGACTAAGCAACATTTAACAACTACATGCAAAGATCAAAAGTCAAAACCCACAACAAACAATTTAAAGGAAAATTTGGAAAAAAAAATTAAAGGAGATCTATAATCATCAAGCTACTTCTATCAAAGAAAATCCCAATTATGAAAATATTGTTCAGTGGCAGCTTTTTCAAAATTCTTCTTTCCTGTTTTTGGTTGATTCAGAAAATTAATCAAAGTGTGTTGATCTCAATGATTTTCAATATTTTAGATTGGTTTACCATTAGCAGGCAGATTTATTTGTCACTGTTGTATGCGATTGAATCCATCATTTTGAACCTGTAGATTTTGTGTGTAAGTTTTGCACTATCCAGGATTGCTGTGTGTGATCTATGTAGTAATTCATGGCTTTCCTCTTATGGGTGCTTTGCTAGGCTAACTGAGTGGTTGGCCTTTTCACATTTTAGTTGTCTAACCACCTAATGTGACGATAGTCATGGACCATTCATATCAATGGTCTGTAAAAACCTTATATTTTCTCCCTATGATATGCTCTAGCTCCTATGGTCTTGAAAATGCTATTGCAACACTATGCTTAAATAATCTTTTTTTGTCTTTGCTTGAAATGCATATTGCCAAGAATGACTAGATTTCAAGAGGACACACTTTCATTAGGATGATATATCTGAGATGGCCCCAGAAACTTTTTAAAAATGGTAGACATTCCTTTCAAGAGGAAATTTCCTAATTTGTCTTCTTTTTTATGTCAGTGTTCAAGAGATGATGATGGTACAGTGTCTTTGTCTTCTCCCAAGTTTTACAATTTTTTGGGGTTCTCTCTCCTTCTCTAAAATTCAAGTTTCAAATGACATGATGTTCTTATGTAGGCAGAAAAACACAACTAATGTATATAACAGAGGCACAGAGACATGCACACAGCTAGATGCAAGTGAGAGGCATTTGTGAATAAAACTAAAAAGAAAAAACAAGCGTGAAAGATCTGTAATTTTATGATATGAGATATGTTGATTCGCTATTGTAATTTTCTCTCTAGCATTATGCTTTACTCTGGAGTTTGGACCCTTCTTATGTTAATGCATTCGAGTAACATGCAGATATAATTGATAGATGTAGAATAAAGTATGAGAAGTGAATTTCATGTTATTGTAACTTGTAAGAGTATAAAATTGGTCTTAAGTTTTGCTTGGCATAGATAATGTCACTATATCCTTGTGTTATTTAATCTAACTTTTATCTGTCTCTTGTTCCCAGGGGCAACCTCATTTCTGTTTACTGAGTATAAATACCTTGGTATCTTCACCGCTGTATTTGGTGTTGTCATCTTCCTCTTCCTTGGTTCAGTTAAAGGCTTCAGCACCGAAAGTGAACCTTGCACTTACAACACCGGGAATATGTGTAAACCAGCATTGGCAAATGCCTTGTTTACCACCATTGCATTCTTTCTTGGTGCTCTTACATCAGTCCTTTCTGGTTTTCTTGGCATGAAGATTGCCACCTATGCCAATGCTAGAACCACTCTAGAAGCGAGGAAGGGTGTTGGGAAGGCATTCATCACAGCTTTTCGCTCTGGTGCTGTGATGGGTTTCCTTCTTGCTGCCAATGGCCTTTTGGTGCTGTGGGTATCCATCAATTTATTTAAGCTGTATTATGGGGATGACTGGGAAGGACTCTATGAATCTATTACTGGTTATGGACTTGGAGGTTCTTCAATGGCACTTTTTGGAAGAGTTGGGGGAGGTATTTACACAAAAGCAGCTGATGTTGGTGCTGACCTTGTTGGAAAAGTTGAGAGGAATATCCCTGAAGATGATCCACGTAACCCAGCTGTAATTTTTTATTTTTCTCCTCTCTTTTTTTGACTGCAAATGACCAAAGTAACTATATTTCTTTAGATGTCTTCATTTATTACCGGGTTTGCATTATGTGATTTTAACATGCATAGTTTTTGGTTATAAACTTATTTTGAAACTCAGACAAATTCATCAAATATTAGTGTAAAAGTGAAGAGTAAACATGCTTTTTTTCTTGATTCCTAACACACATTTGATTTCTCCTCTCATTTCCATTTTTGATACTTTCCTTAAGCAATCATTTCGAAAGTTCTAGAGGCATATTATGTTTTCTAGAATCCTTACCTGGTATAGTCGTTATTAGTCAGTTTGAATAAATGTTATGTTATTTCTTTTAGGTTATTGCGGACAATGTGGGTGACAATGTTGGAGACATTGCTGGGATGGGTTCTGACCTCTTTGGGTCTTATGCTGAATCATCCTGTGCAGCACTTTTTGTTGCCTCAATATCTTCCTTTGGTATCAGTCATGACTTCTCAGCCATGTCCTATCCTCTGATTATAAGCTCAATGGGGATTGTGGTTTGCTTAATAACAACACTTTTTGCAACTGATCTTTTTGAGATTAAGCGTGTGAGTGAGATTGAACCAACCTTGAAGAGACAACTTGTTATCTCAACTGTCTTGATGACTGCCGGTATTGCCATGGTCACCTTCTTTGCTTTGCCATCAGAGTTTACTCTCTTTAATTTTGGGACTGAGATGTCTGTAAAGAACTGGTATGCCTCTCCCTCTAAAGACATCCTTTCTCCCATCTTTTTGGCAGAGTTGGTTTATTCCTCAAGAGATTTTTGTCTCATTCATTAAATGATATATGACTGCAGGCACCTTTTCTTCTGTGTTGCAATTGGCTTGTGGGCAGGACTTGCTATTGGATACACTACAGAGTATTATACTAGCAGTGCTTACAGGTGAGCTATCTTCTTCAGGTTACTAATGCATAGACTTTCTTCTGGTCTTCTGTACTGCTGCAAATGATCTTAATACTGATACATTGCCATGTAGTAATAATTGGATCCAGTCTTCCTGCCTTTGCTGCAGGCATGTGATACTTGCACTTGCCAGTCAAAACTATTCATACTGGGAACCTTTTATAATTGGTTCCAGAAAAGATACAATTTTGAAACTGAATCATTCCAAATTTAGTCCTTAGAATTGGACATGGCTAGAGGCCAACCCATACTGGCTCAGAATCATGTTCAAATACCAAAATTGTTAGATTTTTAATGAAACTTTGTTCTTAAAAAATAAATAACATGTAGATTCCTTGTGGACTGTTATTACTTCATCACATTGTGACATGTTCCTTCTATTTATGACTCTCAAAGAGGGCTTCAACAATCCTAATGAAATTTCAATTTGAGGAATTTTTCATTGTGCATTGTGCAAGTGCAACAATGCCTCATAGAAGAAATGCTTTTGTGTATATTTGTATGTATTGTACCCATCAACTTATAATTGTGATGCTTATTACCATGTTCACATATTGCAGTCCAGTGAAGGATGTGGCAGATTCTTGTAGGACTGGTGCTGCAACAAATGTTATTTTTGGATTGGCTCTGGGATACAAATCTGTCATCATTCCCATATTTGCCATTGCCATTGCCATTTATGTGAGCTTTAGCTTAGCTGCTATGTATGGAATTTCTGTGTCTGCTTTGGGAATGCTCAGCACCATTGCCACTGGTCTTGCAATTGATGCTTATGGCCCCATAAGTGACAATGCTGGTGGAATTGCAGAAATGGCTGGTATGAGCCATGAGATTCGTGAAAGAACAGATGCCTTAGATGCTGCTGGAAACACTACTGCTGCCATTGGCAAGGTGATCTTTTTTCGGTTCTATGCTTTTTGATTTAGACTTGGAGCAAATTTGTTTGAGGTCATCATGAGCTTGCAAACCCTTAAATAGCAATGGCAGAGTTGTTGAGTAAAATAACCCTTGTATCTTTCCATCAGTCATATACTTTTCATAATCAGTGAGTTAATGAGATTATATTGGCATTTAGTTCAACTTGTTCAAAATCTTAAAAAGAAAAACAAATTGGGGAAAAGTGAACGGTAAGTTGTATATCCAATGCAAACAATGATGACATATGTCCTAATGCCATTGCTTAAATAAGTGTTGCCTCGTAACTTTGACTCTTTAGTTTTCTATTAGACCTGCCACCATTTTAAGATCCTAAATCAACTTGCATGAAATTTTGACATGTTCTGCCATCATTTTTCAGGGCTTTGCTATTGGATCGGCTGCTCTTGTTTCCCTTGCTTTGTTTGGTGCCTTTGTGAGCAGGGCAGGCATCAACACTGTTGATGTGTTGACTCCAAAGGTCTTCATCGGGTTGCTTGTGGGAGCCATGCTTCCATACTGGTTTTCAGCCATGACAATGAAGAGTGTGGGAAGTGCAGCTCTCAAAATGGTTGAAGAGGTTCGCCGACAGTTCAATACTATTCCCGGCCTTATGGAAGGAAGAGCAAAACCAGACTATGCAACCTGTGTCAAAATCTCTACTGATGCTTCACTAAGGGAAATGATCCCACCTGGTGCTTTGGTCATGCTTACACCACTTATTGCTGGAACCTTGTTTGGTGTGGAGACTCTTGCTGGGGTTCTTGCTGGTTCACTTGTTTCTGGTGTGCAGGTATGCAGCAATACTTGATCCTTTTGCTAGAGTGCATCTTTTTGTCAATCCACCTACCTTACCATTACTCTTAAAAAATGAAACCAAAAAATAAAATTGCTTTCACTTGTTGATCAATATGTTTTCATATTTAGCCATAGTTGTGCAACTGCTCCTGCTTTGATTACTTCACAAATTTGTCAGGATAGCAAATTCATCCCTAATAATCTTTAACGAATCTTTAGTATATAACAAGTTTTTTATTTTATGTTTTTCTTCCTAGGTTGCTATCTCAGCTTCAAACACGGGTGGCGCATGGGATAATGCAAAGAAATACATAGAGGCAAGTACTTTGCTCTTCCAACTTTTGATTTGATAATGCTTTCTATTATATTTCAGAGTAAGACCTCATTGTGTTCTCAAGTTTGAGAGGTGCTTTTTTTGTATCAATCTTTGAGTTTACCGTTTGACTTTTACACTTTCATATGTCACTTTCAGGCTGGTGGTAATGAACATGCAAAATCACTAGGTCCTAAAGGGTCAGATGCTCACAAGGCCGCTGTCATAGGTGACACAATTGGAGATCCTCTCAAGGATACTTCTGGTCCTTCACTCAATATTCTCATCAAGCTCATGGCAGTCGAGTCCTTGGTGTTTGCTCCATTCTTTGCAGCTCATGGGGGCTTACTCTTCAAACTATTTTAAAATGGAGGTTCTATGTAGTAGGTTTAATTCCAGTGTATCTTCACTTGTGGAGCAGTAAAGTTGATGAAGTTTTTAAGTAATTAGTTGCTTCAAGTTGTAAAGAAAAAACTATGCGGCTTTACTTAATAGACAATTTACCATTAATAACCATGAAATACATATGTATATCTCATTATCTTGAATTGAATTTTGTTTCTGTTTCAGACTTTCAGTCTTGTAGATGACATCCTTCTCAACACACACACACACACACACAGAGTCTTAATAATAATATTTCATTTCTCAAAGAAAAAAATATTTAAAAAGAAAAAGAAAAAGAGAGGAGAACCCAACTGAATGCGTCAACTGTCAAGAACCTTGCCAGATATGAACTGAAGCATGAACTCCCATGATTTAAAGGTTTTACTGTAACTTGAACTAAACCTACATGTATGAAATTGTAACCTTATAATCCTTTAAATTGGTTTAAACCTTAAGTTTAAGTTTTAAATGGTCTTTCAACTTCCTCCTTAAGATTTGATCATTTCTAAGTATTTCTTTTCTGTGAGATGGTTTGTGGACTTGTTGAAACTCGAAAGTGATTGAAACACTGTTTTTGAATAATAAAAAAATTATATATAATTCCGTAGTTACAATGGGAGAGATAAATTTAAACTTGAATGTCTCCATGAGAAATACCAAGATATGATCCCTTAATATCATGTTTTCAAAACTGAATTCTCAAAGAGGTGATTTTTCCAAATAATTTTACCACAATTTTATTTTTAATAATTAATATCCAAATAAAATTATTTTCTCAAAAAACCCCTTGTTACTAAGAGTTGCTTTCCTCTTCTCATTGTAGCTCATAGTAAGTACATGAATTTGACCTAAGTTGAAGGACATAAATTTGATCATATGATTTTGATGGCTCACATTATTCAATGTTTCTTAGGTGATAAAAAAACGTAATCCGTTCATTTTTTTTTTTTTTTGGAAGTCAATTGATTCATTATTTTTGTTTGTGTAATCAACTACTTTTACCTGTTTTATCCTTAGCTTTTATACAAGACTTAAAGTTTAACCAATTCATTTCTATTTGACTACATTCCAATCATTTACATTTTTATTTATTTTCATTATATTCTTTCAATAAATCTTAAAATAGTTTTAAAATTGAAATCGTGGTTAAAAAACCTGGTTTTCATAATCGTTTTCATAATAGTTCTTTCAGAGGGAAAAAATTATACAGTAGTTAATAATTATAGTTTTCTAAAAGAAAAAAAAAAAAAAAGAAAAAGAGAAAAGGAAAAAAAAATCTACTTTGTATCAAATAGAACCAATCTTACCTTGGGCAATTTTGTCTGATTAGCCATTTTTTTTACCAAAATAGCACCCCTTTTGAAATATTTTAGGACTGGCCCTAATACTAAAATCTAGCTCTAATTAAATCTTGCTGAGGTGACAGTAATGTGGCTTTTTTCTAATGAAAAATGCTAGGTGGAACTAAAGTTTTTAAGTTCTTCTTTTGACACATTTTTCTTATATGGCAGATTGTGACTAGTGCTTGTTTTTCCCACATGGATTCATAACTTTTTTTTACAACTCATAATCAACTATGCAAGAGAGTTGTAATAAAAGTTGTGCATTTTGTTTCTAGTGTTGTATGTAATGGAAACTAAATTTTTCATATTTTTTTTTAAATTTTTTTTAGGGGAAAAGGGAAAAAAAAACTAATTTTGTTGAAAATTTTTAAAAATATTTTTCATAAAAATAATATTAGAACTTTCCTATAATGGTGTACTAACAAATGCCCTAAAGTCCTAAAGACATTAGTTGAATGGAATAGATTTTTTTTTTTTTTTTTTGGTATTTTTGTTTTTTTACAAACAATTAAAGCTCGGTGAAATTGACGAATCAACAAATGCCTTAAAATCCTAAAGACACCAGTTAAATTGACGAAGTTTTCAATAGCTTTCAATAACTTAGGCCCTGTTTGGTAAGTGTGTTTGAACACACATTTTTACATTTTAAACAATATTACATACATTTTTTCACAATTTTCATATTTTAAACAACATTATATATATTTCTTCACATTTTTTCACTCACATATATATAAAAAATATTCAAACAATATTACACAAATTCCTTTACCAAACACTCCCTTAGGATGAGAATTCAACTTCCTAAAATTTAGAGAAGAGAAGAAAAAACAGAAGTCTTGGTAAACTTTTGGTGAACAAAAATAGTATATTTTTACCCTTTCACCTTTCCTCAATCTAACCATCATTTCTCTCATTCTCAAAGTCTCGTCTGTCTCTGAATTTTTTTTCTAAATAACAATAAATATTAAAAAATTTAGTTAGTTGTCACGTTTCAAAACAATGTTGAAAACTAACATCTCGAGTGTCTAAAACTCGAGTTCTAAGATAAAACTCGAGTTTTTAAGTCTCGATTTGTAAGAGGATTGGTTTAAAGTTAGAAAAAAATCGACGTGAAAATCGAGTTTTAAAGACTCGAGATCCATAAATTGCAAAAAAACGCCGCTATAGGGCTTAAAAACGTCACTATAGGGCTCCCTAAACCTGGTACTTAAAATTTTTTTTGCAGGAAAACGTCGCTATAGGGCTTTAAAACGTCACTGTAAGGCTTAAAAACGCCACTATAGGTGAAATTTTTTTTGCATAAAAAGACTTGAGATCTATCACACTTGCAAAGCGAGTCTTAGGTACTCGAGTTCTAATATGGATCTCGAGTTTTAAAAACTCGAGATGCTAGTTTTCTTAATTATTTCCATGAGTGCCTAACTTACTATATTAAATCCCTATTAACTGTTACTCTGCAAATTCCCCCGTCTGTCTCTCTCTGGTCTTGGCTACTCCATTGTCTCACTCTCTCATTCTCTCAAACTCAGCGCCTCTTCCATCTGCTGCTGCTTCTTCTTCTGCAGGAAAATGGGTACGTGTGTTGCTAATAAATCAAGAAACCCTCTTGCTTCTATTACTTGTAGTACTAGTGTATTCAAAAATCATTATTGCTGCTTTCATATTAGACTTAGAGGAAGACTACGGCACCTAATACCATTTCACGCTTTTTATTCTACTCTCACTGGTAGAGAAAACTTGGAAAGCTCATATCAGAATCAGATTCAGTTCTTGAAATCTGTGAGAGATCAGTGCAAATCTCGAAGCTTAAGGAACTTTGATCATGCCTTAGACATGTTTGATAAAATGCTTCACATGCGCCCTTTGCCTTCCATTGACGATTTTAATCACACGTTGGGTGCCATTGAAAGATTGAAGCATTACCCAGGAATAATTTCGCTATATAAACAAATGGAATCATTAGGAATCTCTCCAAATGTTTGTACTTTGAATACTTTGATTAATTGTTTCTGTCATTTGGACCGTCTAGATTTTGGATTCTCTGTCTTAGCAACAATTTTGAAACTTGGTTATCAACCAAACCATATAACTCTTAACACCCTTATAAAAGGGCCGTGTCTTCAAGGTCACATTGCTGGAGCTGTGAGATTGGTAGATGAAATGGAGAGAAAAGGGTATCAACCTGATGCATTTACTTGTGGAACCATGGTGAATGGTTTGTGTAAGATTGGTGAAACTGATATGGCTATTAGGTTGCTTAGGAATATGGAAGAAGGGAATTTTGAACTTGATATGACAACATATAACACAATCATTGATAGTTTAGGCTTTGAACCTTTTATCTAAAATGAAGAGTAAAGGCATTCAGCCAAACCTTGTCACTTACACGTGCTTAATTCAAGGCCTATGCAATTTTGGCCGGTGGAGGGAGACTACTACTTTGTTGAATGAGATGACTCAAAGGAAGATCATGCCAAATGTGCAAACCTTTAGCATATTGGTGGATGCACATTGCAAAGAGGGGATGCTGATGAAGGCAAAAGAAGTTTTTGGAAATCAAGTGCGAGACACTTGATTTTCAAACTCGAGTTTCTCACACTCGATTTCCAAGTACATTTTCAAATGGCAAAATCGAGTCCTCATGACTCGAATTGTTAGAAACAAAAATAGCTTGAAAGGTTGCCTAACTAATAACATAGTTTCAGATTTATAGATATTTTTTAAGAAAATCCCCACAAACACACACACCAACAATGCAAACTATCCCAAAAAGTCCTATAACAGCAAAGTTTAAGTAAATGAGTTGAAAATCAGGGGATGGTGTATTTTAATTTTTAATCCAGACAGAGACACAGGCACAGTAGCTGCCTAGTTTCCTTCTCTCTCTCTCTCTCTCTCTCTCTCTCTCTCTCTCTCAAAGACACTCGCTTCATTCTCTTGAGTCTTAACAATCTTCAGGAAAATGGGTACGCTGCTTCGTGCTTCTAAATTAACCAACTCTTCTTTTTATATCCAAATCCAATCCTTCTTTCAGTATTGCTATTACACGTAAAACCCTTCCATTTCCATTTCCATTTCATGCTCTTTCTTGTTCTTCTTCTTCTTCTTATTATTGTTATTCTACTCTTAATACTACTAGTAGAAAAATCCCAAAACAGAATCAGAATCAGTTCTTGAAATCTGTGAGAGATGAGTGCAAAGCTGGAAGCTTTAGTAATGTTGATCATGCCATAGACCTGTTTGATACAATGCTTCACGTGCGCCTTTGCCTTCCATTCTGGATTTTACTCTATTGTTGAATGCCATTGCAAGAATGAAGTAGTACTCTCTAGTCATTACTCTAATTAAACAAATAGAATCATTTGGCATCTCTCCTGATCTTTATACTCTTACTATTTTGATTAGCTGCCATTTGAACCGTGTAGATTTCGGGTTCTCTGTCTTAGCAACAATTTTGAAACTTGGTTTTCAACTAAACCATGTAACTCTAACCACTCTTGTCAAGGGCCTCTGTCTTCAAGGTAACATTGCTAGAGCTGTGAGGTTGGTAGAAGATATGGAGAAGAATGTGTATAAACCGAATGCAATTACTTGTGGAACGATACTAAATGCTCTGTGTAAGATTGGTAAGATTGATATGGCTATTGGGTTGCTCAGGAAGATAGAAAAAAAGTATTTTGAACCTAATGTAGTGTTCTACAACACAATCATTGACAAATTATGTAAGGATAGATTGGTAACTGAGGCTTTGAACCTTTTATTTGAAATGCAAGGTAAAGGCATTCAGCTAGATCTTGTCACTTACACATGCTTAATTCAAGGCCTATGCAATTTTTGCCAGTGGAGGGAGGCTACTACTTTGTTGAATGAGATGACTCAAAGGAAGATCATGCCAAATGTGCAAACCTTTAGCATAATGGTGGACACACTTTGCGAAGAAGGGATGTTGACCGAGGCAAATGAAGTTTTTACTGTGATGATTCAAAGAGGCATTGAACCTAACACAGTCACATATGGCTCTTTGATTGATGGTTATTGTTTGCAAAACAAAATTGATGTTGCTATCAAAACATTTAATATGATGGTTGAGAGAGGTTGTTCACCTAATGTGTTTAGCTATAACATATTAATTAATGGATATTGCAAAAATAAAAGAATTGATGAAGCAAGGAGTCTCTTTGATGAAATGTCCAACAAGGGAGTGGCTCCCAGTGTTGTGACTTACAACACTCTTATAGGTGGGTTTTGTCAAGTGGAGAGACCCCAGACTGCACTAGACCTATTTCATAAGATGCAAGCATGTGGCCAACTTCTAGATCCCCAAACCTATGCTATCTTGTTGGATGGCCTTCATAAGAACAAAAAAATTGGGGAGGCAATGGCATTGTTTCAAGAGATGGAAGATAAAAATTTGGACCACAATATTGTGTTTTACAACATCTTGATGGACAATATGTGCAATGCCGGGGAACTTACAACTGCAAGAGAAATCTTTAATATTCTTCTTGCAAAAGGATTGCAACCTGATGTTCGGACTTACACTATAATGATCAAAGGGTTTTGCAAAGTGGGGCTAATTGATGAAGCGAGTGAATTGCTAGAGAAAATGGATGAGAACCATTTTTCTCCTAATGATCGCACATATAACACAATCATCCAAGGGTTGTTGCAACAGAATGAGACAGCAAAGGCTATCGAACTTATTAAGATAATGGTTGACAAGGGATTTTCAGCAAATGCAACCACTGCATCCATGTTGGTTGACTTGCTATCTGCAAATCCAGGAGATAAAGCACTTCAAGAATTACTTCATTATTAAGACTTTGCCAAACAATCTATAAGTTGTATGTAAATTTGTTGGAAGTGGTTATTTACTTTTTATGAGTGAAAAAAAAAAAAAAAAAAAAATCTTGTGTCATAAAGGAACAGATGAGCATCTCTTTCTCTCTCTCACCGATCAATCTCTGATCTCTCTTCTTGTCCGCTACTTCCATCATCCTCAAGATCTGCCACTCTATTCCTCAATCAAACATGACCTGAATTGTTAGCTTGTAATTACAAGACGGAATAGCTGTCAGTCAATATGACACTAGATTTACTGCTTCAGGAAATGGGTGAGGCTGATAAGTCAACAAACTCTCTTGATTTTATATTCAATCATTTTATTAGAGTAATGGTTCCATTTGATGCTCTAACTTATTCTACACGTACTCTTACTATCTCTAGTAGTCGTTACAGTAGTGCTAGAGAAAATGTGAAAACCCCAAATTAGTTCTTTAAATCTGTGAGAGATCAATGCAAATCTAGAAGATTAATGAATCTTGACAATGCCTTAGGTTTTTTGATTGAATGGTTCACATGCATCCTTTACCTATCGTTTTGGATTTTAATCACACGTTGTATACCTATTTTGGCATGGCAAATTAAAGTTTTCTATCCTAGGAGACAAAATTCATGGGATGTATGTTCAGTGTTATGGAATAGTAATATAGATATAGTAATATGGAAACAAAATTAGAGTAATGGTTCACTGCTTAGACACATTGTATCACTGCCTATTCTATAGTGCTGCAAATGCTTTATGAGTATTTGTAAGCGGATTTTTTTTTTTTCCCCTTATAAGCTTTGTGGGGATATGTTTACAGTGGACTGGGAAAGCAATTTTACTAGAGTAGCTGATAGTTGCATGCTTGCTCAAGGAGGCAGCTGATAGTTGCATGCTTCTTCTTGCATTGTTTGAGAGAGAGGCAACTTAGGTTGCAGTACAGTACAAATAACATCACAAGTTTATCATTTGGACATTTACTGTTTTAAGTTACAAAATAGTAATTGAAAATCAAAGTAGAATCAGATGAGCTATTCTCCAAACCTGTGATCATATAGCTTGCTGTACAATAGTTCTTTTGTCTCGGAGGTCACAACTGTCTATAAGTGGGGTAGTGTTTCTAGCTGTGACCTCTTCCCCAGTTCGAAAATGGAAAAGCATTGCAGCAATGGCTGATACAAGCCATGAGATTTGTGAAAGAACAGATGCCTTGGATGCTGCTGGAATCACTACTGTTGTCATTGGAAAGGTGATATTTTTTCAGTTCTACTTTTGATTAATTTGGAGCAGCATTTCATATCTAGCACTTCGTCACAAATTGAAGATTTTAGTATACATAATTAGTTAAAAATCTGTATGAGATTGGCATGACCTTGCTATGGATTAGTAAAATTGGGCCTTAGCTGCAACCTGAGGGAGTAACTTCAATTATATTATACCAGATACTTGCTAATTTTGACAAACTTTTTGTCAACTTTTAGAATACCAATTGAATTAGAGTAAATGAATTGCGAAAACTAAATGCAAAATTCAATCTTGAGGAATGTGTTTGCCTAGAACTGTCTAAAATCCTATATCGATAAACAAATTGGGGAAAAGTATCAAGTAAGGTTTATTTTCAATGCAAAGAATAATGATCATGAAGACATGTGTCCTAATGCTCTAGTTTCCTTTGCTTTGTTTGGTTCCTACGCGCAGGGCAGGCATCAAGACTGTTGTTGTGTTACATTTCAAGGTCTTCATCGGGTTGATCCAGGGAGCCATATTTCCATACTGGTTTTAATCCATGAAAGTGAAGAGTGTGTGAAGTGCATCTCTCAAAATGGTTAAGGAGGTTGGCCGACAGTTCAATGCTATATTCCCGGCCTTATCATTATTATTATTCACAATTGTGTATTTAATGGTCCTTTAATTCATTTAGCAAGGACATGAGCTATCCTGTTGGCATATCTATTGGAAAAATTTAGACTAGATCTTAACTAGATGAACATTTGGGATTATAGTAGTAGAGCTAAAGGTTGCAAGTTCAAGGCTAATCAATATGTGTAGATTTCAGTTTTGTAGCATTAGCAAAATCTCATATGAATTTCCTTATAGCTTAATGATACTTTTATAATTGTAATTTGTATATTTAATGGTCCCTTAATCACTCCAATATATGCATCTATAGGTGATGATGCATTAAATAATATGAGCTTTAATAATAATAAAAAAACTATTAACTTTCCCTATATTTTGTTGTAGTTTCTACTTTCAAGTCATGGGAAATCCATTGTGAAAACATTAGTGAGACATAAAAGAAGAAACACACCATGACCAAGTACAGGAGGATCATCCAATTTTCACATGCCAAATATGCGTTGAGCCCATGCAATCAAATCATAAATTCAACTACAATAACAACTGTGTGCACCATTTTTTATGATGCCAAATACATTGAAACCCAGTTTGACAACAAGGTACCAAACATTGAATGTTCTATATTTATTTATGATGCAAATATATTTATGGCGCATGAATTTCATGTTTAAATAAGAATTAATAAATAAAATTTAATATGAAATATATATATACATGTTTAAATAAGAATTAATAAATAAAACTTAATATTATATATATATATATATATATATATATATATTTTATATCTATATTTGCTACCTCACTTTGAAGGCTTTGCAATGTCATTATTTTATTTATTTGATTTTTAAACCAAATTTCACTAGAACGTGTTTCTCTTATATTCGGTTTGTAAAGTCTTATTCGGTCCACATTGGTCCATTTTGTCTTTTTCGGTCCCTTTTGGCTCTATTCGGTCCAATTTGTCCACTTTGGTCCTATTCTGTACATTTAGTCTTATTCGGTCCACTGTAGTCTTATTCAGTCCATTGTGTTCACTTTGGTCCTATTCGGTCTTATTTAGTCGACTTTGATCCTATTTGGTCTACTTCAGTCCACATTAGTCCTATTCGGTCCACTTTGGCTCTACTCGGTCCATTATTTCTAATTTGGTCCTATTTGGTCTATTCGGTCTAATTTTTCCCTTTTCGGTTCACATTGGTCCTATTCGGTTCATTCTTTCTATTTCGGTCTTATTCGGTCAACCTTTTTTTATTTGGTCCATTCCGTCGGATTTGGTCCAATTTGGTCCATTCGGTCCACTTTGATCCTATTCAGTCCAATTTGGTCCTTTTCGGTCCACATTAGTTTTACTTGGTCCATTGTGTCTACTTCGGTCCTATTCGGTTCATTCTGTCTACTTCAGTCTTTTCAGTCATTCAGTCTATTCGGCTCATTGCAATCCATTTTGTCCACTTTGGTAATTTGGAACTAGAATTATTGATTTTCATTTGTTTGTTTGTTTGTTTGTTTTGTTTTTTTTTGTTTGTTTGTTTTTTTTTTTTAACTCATTGTAGCATTTAACAAAGTAAAGATATTTAACCCTTGCTAATTATCCGGTGCATTGCACAAGTTAGTGATTAGTTCATATAAAAAGGCATCTCGCCCTCTGTAACCCATAAAATTCTTTTCTTAAAATTTTCAAATTAGTTATTAATTTAAATATACAAAGAATATTATTGTAACTGGGCTATCACTTCCTTAACACCAAAAACCTAAGCTATTTTGTTGGTAGAGCTATTAAAAACTATTATGAATATACTACAAACAATTGCACCTAGCAGTTACACTAAATTTCATCAAGTTTTTAAGACCTAGAAACCATGGTTGAGCCAAGTGGTTGCACCAAATTTCAGAAAGTTTTTAGATAAAAACAACTTATTTGTTCTCATCAAATAAGTTTTGTTCATATCAACATATTAGTCCAACTAATAATAATCAGAAAAGATTTAAGTATAACTCATCTAAGTTCAAACTTTTCTTAAGTCCTTATCCTTTCACTTTGCTCTACATATACGGTTCACGTAGCTTGCTCTCTCTAAGCAACATAGCTTCTAAAAATATGGTTGCTCTGCTGTTAACCTACTAATGTTTAATTGTTATTTAAGTCATTAACTTAATCTATTTTTTAATATGCTCTGGTGCATGTTGGAGTAAATGCAAAAGCAGTGCACATGTTTGAATTGCATATGCTTGAAACTAAGGTAAAGAATTGTACGCCTGTGTTCTTTCTATGAGAAAATTTCATCATTATTGACCCTAAAAAGTTCTTACAGGTGCAAAGACTATTGGAATAAGAACCTAACTGCAGAACACGCTAAAATATAGAAGCAATCTCAGTTATATTGGTTTGCAAAGGCCAAGTATTTGCAATTAGGTATTGACAATGTGAGATTAAAGACACCAATAATTCATATTTGCTATATGTGAAAAAGATAAATTGAGGAAGCCAGAGCTTATTCGTAGTTGCTCTATGTGAAAAAGATTGAGGAGCAAGCCAAAGCTTCCTTTATTTACAGACTAGGATGCAGGGACACGGACACGAATACGAGTATGGGTATGATACAGTAACATGAGCAATTTTTGAAAATTATAACATAATATGTTATATAAATATGACACGAGTACAACATCTTAAATGAAGTGCCTGTGCATCCTAGTTTACAGATACAATAGCATAGCACAGTGCTCCCACCTGAAGAAGCAAAAATGGTTTTCAACATAGTTGGAGGAAGCAATATTCGTGAATCAGAACCACCCAAGAAAGTATTCTTTGCACACCGCAAATCATGTGAGTTTATACTTTATATTGTTTTAAACTATAAGTTTCACTACTACGTATGATATATCTCACAGGAATTTATGAATGGTTTTTTTTGAATGAATTTTTAGACTTTCTAACTCTAAACATGATGAATTGTTTACAAACAGTATACAATCACAACTTTTCTCTTTTATACAGTGGGAGTAATACTTCAATTTCTTTACTTTTATTATGATAATATGCTATACTTTTTTACTATATAGCCTAATTGTAGATTTAATCACATCCTTATGATTACTGAAACTAATTAATATATATTACAAAAAAGGTACCCACCCATGATTACTGATCCATTTTTTTCTTCTTCTGTTAGATACCCTGTAATGACTAGGGCACTAACAAAAGCAGGTCGTCCAATCTTTTTCTCACTTTGTGAATGGTAATCCAATATTTCTAATTTTTAAATCTATGTTGTGAAAGTCACTCCATTGATGATTATTTTGTTTGATTTGTATTTCTTTCCCTTAATACGGGTGACTTGCACCCTGCTCTATGGGGTTTTAAGGTTGGAAATAGCTGGAGAACTACTAATGACATTTCCGATAATTGGAACAGGTAGATTAATTTCATGTTTCTGTTAGGTTCATAATTGATTATATAAATTCTTAGCCCAAAATCATTTCTTTTGGTCTGTTCTCCCACAGTATGATCTGTATAATAGACTTGAATGAAGTATATGCTGATCTTGCAAGGCCCGGTGGTTGGAATGGTGACAATGGTCAGTATGCTCCTACAATAGATTAAGTCACACTTAACATAATTTTTGAAAAAAGCTTTTGGTCCACTTTTTTCTATGAAATTTATTTCATATTATCTGCTTGACTTTGTACAGATCCTGACATGCTTGAAGTGGGAAATGGAGGGATGAAAAATAATACTTATATAGCCCACTTTAGTTTATGGGCTATTTCCAAGGTATTTCAGGCAGTACTATATCTGGACCTAGATGCTCATGATTTGTATGAATGCATATTTTTTGGGTTTTGGCTGTCTGTTTGCTTAAAAATAAAATGGTATTGTAGGCTCCTCTTCTCCTTGGTTGCGATGTGAGGAACCTGACAAAAGAGACATTTAATATCATTTCCAATCAAGAGGTTATTGCAGTTAATCAAGGTAAGTGCATCAATTTTGTAACTGATGGTGTAATTTTCCTCCCATCGTGTGAACTACTCTGTAGCAATGGTTATGAAAATTGACTTGATCATCATCTATAACAGGTTCACTTGGCATACAAGCTAAAAAGGTTAGGATGGAGGGTAATAGTGAGGTAATAAAGTTTGCCTAAAATATCTTATGATGCGTAGTATGTACTTTTGTCTCACTTCATATGAGCAAAACATGACTTTTTATGTTAAATTGCAATAGATTTGGCAGGGCCTCTTTCAAGCAATAGGGTAGCTCTAGTTCTGCTCAACCGAGCCACTGTGCCTCATTCAATTACAGGCAATTGGGACGATATTGGAATCCCTGAAAACAGTGTCATTGAAGCAAGAGATGTTTGGGAGGTAATTTTGATCAGGCTTTTATTTACTACACTTACTTTTTTAACTTTAATTTATTATTATTATTTTTAGTTTACAATTGAGTTTGAAAGTTGTATTTTTGAAATCTCAATCTCAACCATTCAAAACTGTTATATTAGATATACCAGATCTCAATCCTTTGACCCATTCACATCATGCCAACACGACAAAGACGCCTAGGGGCCAGGACCACATATTGTTCTCGAATTTGGTAACATCAAATATGTTCCGCAACGTATTCTATATGTTACTAATACAAAGTCAATAAATTCATCATGCTGTCCTAATCCGAAGGGGCCAGGGAAATTTCACATGCTCATCTAACCGCCATTGTCATCCATGTTAAGTTTATATACAATCTTGTCGAATCATGACTACCTTTCCTTCCTTTCTTTGTCTAACAATTCCACATTAGTTAAAATGGAGGAGCTCCTTTAAGTACCTACAATACTGTTTTACTATACCGTGAATTTTCTATATATGATGATTCCTCCTCCTCTGAACTTTCTAATTTACTAAGCTTTTAGAGAATGATGATTCTGATATATATGCACTCTTTATAGGCTTATGGCTAAATAATTTCAAAATGCATTATCCTTTAAAAAAAAAGAAAAGTGATACTGTTTTATTCTATTATCAATACGATTTCTGTCGGTTATAATCTATTTTAATCATTACCAAAAAAAAAAAAAAGGAAAAAAAAAGTCATTAATTTGTTAATATACACACCCCACACATTGAATTTGACGCCCTCTCTTTAAAAGAGCAATTGACAAGAACACGGTATATTTTATAATTTATTTTTACTTTTTTTATCTGAGTATATTTGACAATATTTTTTCAATGTGGTTGGTGAAAACTGGCAAGTGGCAGGTGGATTTGAAAGGAATATGAGTTCATTTTCCATGACAGAGGGCGAATCTATGAACCCAGGTCCCAATGCATGGATTTCTCAGGGTAAAAGTTAGGTCGATCGGCTTTTGAATCCCAAAAATAAATAAATAAATAAAACAAGAAATATACTAATATTCAAATGGAACAATAAATATATATTTCAATCCAATTACCTATTAAAATGGAAAATTGGTGCTATTTTGAATCCCAAAAATTATTTATGGCTGGTCATGCAATAAATATTTTTGCAATCTATCTCTTAATATACTAAGGTAAATGTTAATAAGTGTTATTGGGATATTGGTTAAAAATCCATTTTAAGAGAGTTTTGACATCATTTTTATGGGAAATGAAAAAAACTGTCAAAACATTAATTTTTTTTTTTTTTTTTCATAAAAACTTTCTTTAATTGGATTGTTAACCAATGCCCTACGGCATTTGTTAACATGACTCATATACTAAATCAAAGAATTGATTAAGAAATCATCTTACATTTTATTGTGAAGCCTAGTCTTGACAATATACTTAGTTGCAAAAGTCAAAGATTTTAGCTGATTCTTCCATCATCTATAAATCAAATAAAAACCATATTTATTATCTTATACATCCATTATTCTTCTAGCTATAGACTAATTAACTAAGTGTTTCAAGTCAATTAGTCAAAGTCAAATATGATTGACATGTCAGTTCTTTTCTCTTCCATTAATGCCAATATTTTGTAACTCAAACTTAACATTGACAGGTAGACAAATGCAGTGGATCATTACATGATCCTTTAGCTTAACCATAATTATCTTTAGCTTTTCAATGTTTTCATCTATCAACAACCATGACTTACCACTTATGTAAATCATGAAAATTTGTATGAACTAACTAGCACCTCAAAATCAAATTGGTTCTAGTCTTCTTTCCTGGGCTGGCTCCGCGGACTTTCCATCATTATCCCATATTTGGCCTACACTACTCCACTGAGACACAAATTAATTGGTCCCCATGGGAATTGGCATCATCCTTAAAGCTAGTTTCTATAAAACACCAGAATAAAAGTCTAGGATCATGTGCAAGAGTTTGAGGGCGTAGAAGAATTGATCCATTAACCCGACAAACCGCACGCTTCATAGTTTATTCATCACCCCTAACACCTTACATTACTACTTGCTTTTGAAAGCCAGAGAATTGAAATAATAATAGTAATAATAGGTTGAGATATTTCGTTTGCGTGTGGCTTATGCTGATCATATTCCTTTTGTGTTTTACTTACAAATCTTACATTGAATACTTTTATGGTTTGACTAAAGAACTATCCAAATCGTAATCAGTTTGATTGGTTGATAAACATGTGAGTTTGACTATGCCCCCCACACACCCCCCCCCCCCCCCCCCCCCCAACTATAAGTTAGGGCAAGGCATGTGAAAATGGAAACCAACTCTCTGAAGCCTTTCTTGCAGAAAAAAATGTATACTTCTCAGCAACGTCTTCAATGGTTATCCCTCGTGATCTTCTTGGTTTCACTGTTTTTCAATATCCATACCTCATATGGTGATGTTGGCACTGCAGCTCTCCATTCTCCACCATATTTACCAACAGCATGTTATGGAAGCGATGAATCCCAGTTCCCATCAAGCAACTTGTTCGCAGCGGCCAGTGATGCAATATGGGCCAATGGTACAGCATGTGGGAGGCTGTATTTGGTTAAGTGCATCACTACTTCTTCAACACCATATGCTTGTAATCAAAACCAGACAATTCAGATCAAGATTGTTGGTTATATTGGTCGAGCACCTTTTGCCCACTCAACTTATAACGCCACCATGGTTTTGTCCAACACAGCTTTTGGAACTATTGCAAATTCATCAACTGGTTCTTCCTACATCAATATAGAGTTTGAACAGTAAGTCTTTCAATACCCTTTCCTATTTTCTTTTCCTATATCAAAATATATGCTCTAGCACAATTTTTTTTTTTTTTGATAAGTCTCTAACACAAATATTAGTGCAGTCCTTTTACTAATCCTGTTTGGCTGTTTCCTCAAAAATCTCTTTAAGGCAATATATGGTCTTAGCTTGTTTCCTAGAAATGTTTTCTTTTTTCTTCACTTTTTATGTTGAACAGCTTGTTGCAAACTCTGGATATTCTATTCCATTAAAGAATATTGCTAACCAAATCAAAGTGAGTAGCATTTAGATGAATATTGCTAACAATACTTTTTTGGTTACAGATCTTTTTTTCCCTTACTTTGTTTTCGAAAATGAAAATTGAAGTGTTTACAGTTTGTTAAAGTAGGTTCCCAAAAATTTTGACACTAGCAATGACATGTGATCGAGTTTTTCTTTTTCAATACTTGGTTTCAATTTGATTGTTTCATTGGGTTTAATTGCGACTGATTTGTTGGGTTTCACTGGGTTTCTCTTATTTTTTTGGATAACTCTAGGAATCAAAATTTTGAGATTAAAAAAAAGGGGTAATCTTTGGATTTTGGGTACAATTCTGTTTATCCAAAGGATTCTGATAACTCTTATTAGTTATGTGGTGATTGGAATACTTATGTTTCAATTATAATTCATGGTGCAAAAACCAAAAAACCCTAAACTGAGGAAAGAAAAAAGATGTTTATCATTTTAGGTTCATCCTTTTCGCATAATACAATTTGGTGTCATCCAATTTTTATTTATAAATGATTCATTGGTAGCATTACATTGCAAGAAGGCATATATAGACTAAGAAAATGTCAAATCTGTGGGAGCTAATGGGTGCTTAATCAAAGAGAAGATGACTTTAAGGTTGTTCGCTGGGCTCATTTGAGAAGTTGTAAAAGTTAGAAGAATAAACTTCATGGTTGTTAAAGATTGTATGGCTGGGGTTGTATGCCTATAAGTATGTGTTCCTTTTCATATTTTGTTCAAATGAAGATGTGCAGAGAAGAACCTGAACAGTTTTGCATATGCTTTATACTAATATTGATTTTGCTGATGATTGAAGGGCTCATGGTGAAGATGTTGTTCCACTCGGTAGAGGTCCGGTCCCACCCACTGCCCCTAACCCCACCACCGGGGATGCCAGTGGCCACTACCCCAGTTGGTGTATAAAACTTCTTGTTTTAATGTTGTTTCTCTAGGTACAATAGTTCTCCGCCAAGGCTTTCTGTTTAAAATAAAACTAAAAAAGCTATAAACATATATTCTAGTCTTTGTTTGTGTGATTAAGGAAATTAATAAGTTGTTGGTGCTATGTATAAATAATATTGTAATATTTTATATAAGATGGTTTTTGAAAATGTTGTTTATATATTATAATATAATTGTTATAGAACTTTGTTAGTAATGAATTCATCATAAGAAAAAAAGAAAAAATATCGTAGGAGTTTTAGCAGCTTAATGATAGTGAGAGGCTAGCATGACAATGGTGACGGCCCCTCAAATTCTTCTCTTTCTCTCTCTTACAAATTATTTATCAATCTTTGTCAATTTCAAAATTTTTATTTTAGTAATAGTGAAATAGTGTGTTTCATTTAAAACAATGACAAGCCTTATTGCTAGATTATGGCTATCTAACGCCGGAAGCAGGAAATAAATAAATTATCCATAAACCATGGCAACAAATTTTAGTGCATCCACTTTCAAACTATGTCACAAATCATTTTTTGAAGCACACAAATAAAATAAATAAATAAAACTTTTTATCTCACAAATACCTATGACGTGCACCAAGAATCACAAATACCTATGCTATGGCTGTCTAATTGGAACGGAAGATCAACATATATATTGATACATCATCGCAAACACTAGGTGTGGGAACACACCAATCCGATGCAGCTCAAGAATCCTTGAAAAGATAATTAGGAGTTTAGGTTAGGACTGTATCATGACTATCACTTACATGTGCCTATATATTAACATATTATCAACCTTACCAACCAAATTGTTATTCTTTTCTTGCTCACTCAACCTCGATTTCATGGAGCTTCCAACGCATGTCCTATTGGCCAACCATTAAACTCTCTATAGTTTATAATAATAATAATAATAATAATAATAATAATATACTTATTTACTTGTGGGCATAATTATACATTGTATGCAAGTGTTGCTAACCTAGAACAAGGAGATTTTCACAATAATTCATATGGTATGAGAGCCACTACTTTTTTTCCTACACCGTTTGTACTTCAGAATTACGCCATCAAGTTTTCAATTCGTTGAACAAGGACATCATCATCACGCCAAACAGACAAGCCTTCAGGTTCGACATTTCTGATAGAAGAAAAAATGGACCACTTTACTCCTTGTTAATTAGTAGAGAGTAGGTTTCTTACTTTAATTTTCTTTTATTTAAAAAGAAAAATTTTCTTAAGCAAGAGATGTTTTCTTTATTATATTGTTTGTTTACACGTTCTTGAACTAGTAAACAAATTAAGGAATGTCACAAAGCTTAGAATTGCTATGTGATTAATTAAGTTACCCACTATCGGTGCATTCGAGGCAAGGTGATTAGGCCTCATTGTTCATGCCAAGTTCAAGTATTCCAACCTCCCTCCCAAATCCATGGTAAAAGTTGACCGTTAATTATATATGTTTATTTTTATTTTTATTTTGGAAATTTGGATTTGATTCTCTCTTTTATTTATTTATTTATTTATTTTTGGTGTTAAGTGCTAAATATGAAATAACCATTAAAATACATCACTCATATATCGTCGACTGTCACCAAAGTACTAATACAAATGAACATGACCAATATATAAACAAAGTCAAGCATAAATGACCAAAATGCAAATTTTAAAACTTAAATAGTCAAAATGAAACAATCCCAAAATTTAAGTAAAAAAAAAAAATCTTCGTTTTTATTTTAAGGTAATTTTAGATTAATTTTCTTATTTAGTTTTTTAATTTAATTGTCTATGAGGTTTTTGAAATCTCCCCTTTTATTAATATAAATATAATTTTGTCAATCTTAACAATTAATTAATTAATTAACTTTTCACACATAAAATAAATAATAAGCCAATTGCTTTAATGAAATTTAGATATAGGAAATTGGGTTAATAATAAGCATTTTATAGACATTTTGTAGAATAGCATTTAAAATAAATGATTATAATAATATAAAATAAAATGGGAAGAAATATTTAACTTCTATGCTTTTCCATGGTTTAGAAGTGCATGGTATCTAACATAGAGCATTATTAGGTTGCCAGGAGAGATTTTTATAAACTATTAATACTAGACATAGGTGCTTATGTTGTCAACAACTCACTGCAGATGTATAATTACCGAAACCTATAAAGTAATTAATTCAAAATTCTTAAATTAATAAAGCAAAATTTTCAAAAGTTATATACATACACACACACTCCGAACTAATACCATCTGAACACATACATATATATTGTACAACCAAGTCTTAATTTTTCCATCAACAGCCTTCAAAAATATAATATGCAAAGACATAAACAAAGGCCATGACATGAGGAGGATACACCAAACATTAACTTTTAGCAGTAATATGACTTTCCCAATCTTGCTTAGTTGTAGTAATAATAATATAGATAGTTCAAAACATGGAAAAAGAGACAAAACACTTCAAGAATTACTTTAATAACTTGTATATATGAAGGGTTTTGGTTTTCCAACATTAAGAGCAACTTTCATAATTTAACGTCTTGGTAGTCAATCTGTAAGGAGTATGTATATTTGTTGAAACTTGTTATATAGGAGTAATTTCTTTTTTTTGTACATGATTTGGGTCATTTTTTAATTAATAAAGTTATTTACTTAAAAAAAGTTATATAATTTTTAAAAATCAAATCTGACTGGTTGTTCAATCGGGAACCTCACAACGGTCAAAAACCAGATTGAATTGGGAACTGAGGCACAAACCAAATTTTTGACCGAACCGATTTTTAAAACCATAGTCGTGTGCCCAAGTTTATGAGTCTTTCTAGATGAAAATTTTCTTTTATTCTTTTTTTTATTATAAAGTGCTTGTAAATTTTCATCTCATAATGGTTCTATTATGTATAGGTTACAGGTTTCTTTGAGCAATATTGGCAATCTACTGAGCCAAGAGTCAATGGCCCACTAGGCTTTTGCAAGGTCATGAGCTTCTGAGTAGCAAGTCTCAATTAAGAACACACAAGATTAGGTGCTCATTTCTCTTGGGTTTTGTTGTGCCTATTAGCCATGACCGGGTTTTCAAGGTGCATTGAAGTTGTTTGACATTCTTCGATACATACTTTTCACATGTACAACATAGATTGGAGAATCTTCAAATTGCTATAATAGTGTATTAGAGACAAAATCAACTTGAACAAAAATTGTAGGACTAATCTAATCTTATATGTTACTAGATTGGGATGTCATAATAAGTTAAAAATGAATAGCATCAACCCAAACTATTTTAGTAATAATATCAAAATTGACGATAAAAGTAAATAATAAAAATAAATAATAATATCACAGAATTCCATGTTTTTATTAAAACCAAAAGTAATGGTAAATGATTAATTTTACGATTAAATTTCTTGACATTTTTGGCAGTAGAAATTTTAATTGAAATAATATTTTAAATTTTTAAAAAACTTTGTAATAGAGTGTGAACAATAATCAGTATTGAGTCTATTTAGATCAACCACAATGTGCAGGACATAATTTTTATTATCTAATCTAAAATATGATTAATACAACTATGCAACTATTTCAGTTATTACCAACTAAAAAAAGAAAAGAAAATGATGGTTCATACTTACCGAGTGTGTCATCAGGTGTGAAGTTTCGTCCAGTGGGTCAATCTTCCATGTTGAAGGTCCAACCATTTATATTACCTCCAACAAGATAATCGGTTGCCCAAACGTTCTCACAGTGAAAGAACAAACCCGATAATAGAGCTGTGGCAAAAATCAAAATACCTCTTCCCTGGGCCATTTGAAGATGTATGAAAGCCGATAAACGTTGAAAAAGTTGTGTGGCGACCTGACCTAATAAGAACATGAAGATTATATAAATATTTGGTTTCTTATTATAACATGAATTTAATTTTCATTATATATATTGAAATTATTATTACTAGAGTTATTCATTATTTGTGAAGTCAAATCCATTATACTTTCACTCAAATGGAAAATATTGCTGTCATTTGAATTAGTTTCTATAATATGCTAGATTGACATAATATGCTCACAAAATTTCCTTAATAATAAATAAAGGAATATGTTACAGTTACACAACACATATTACATCAATTTTCCTATTATATATATATATATTTTTAAATCTTCCTATTAATCACTAATTGATGTTCTCTTGCCCATTTCAGCCTTCCAAAAAATGTCAAGATGACGTAATCATGCATATTACGATTGATCATTTGTAACATTAAATTAGTTTAATTGCTAGCCTTAAGGCCCAAGCTAAGTCCTTTTGCAATAGAAAACTAGAGGTAAAAATTCAATTTTTTTATTGCCATTTTGAGATTCTTCTAGATCTTCATCTAATTCTCTTAATGTTTCTAAAATTTCGTTTATATATATATATATATATCTTTAAAATCAAAAACAATTATATGAAAAGCAATTATATGATCTCTATATATAGTCTATATAGTATATAATATGTAATGTTCAAACACATTGTATTATTATATAGTGTAGCAAGTTATTTATATATGCATGTACGCAAACTGATTTTTTTTTCTTTCTTTTCTTTTCTTTTTCTTCACCTCGTAATCTTTGTGGTGCTATTGTGCAGTGGAGTAGAGTCAAATTTTATTAGTCTAGCTTGGTTGGTTTATCAACTCAAGGGGTTAGCTGATAAATTTTTATGTGCTTCTCGTTGAATTGTCTATGAGAGAGGCAACTTAGGTTGTACTGCAATACAAAATTAATTTCTAAGTTTTATCATTTTGACATTTAAGAATTTAAGTAAATGAAATAAGTTGGAAACTCCAAGCTTATATAGCTAAAGAATAGTTCATTTGTTAGTCATTAATTACATTTCATGGACTTTTCAAGTCTAACAAGGACACAAAGAGCTGATTCTTTTGAATTTTTTGTAATTTGATTTTGTGGTACGTAGATTGTGAATTCCTAGGCCAATTTGGGTTAGGTTTCTTAGGTCAAGTTAGTGATATTATGTTTAAAGAAAACGAAGTTTTTGGAAATACACTAGGTTAACTTAGAGATGTCATCTTTGGTCAAATATAAGATAGATAATGAAGACCTACTATCCCATAGGCATAGGTCTTGTGAAATATACAAAATCAAAGAGCTTGTTAAAAAATCATCTTATATTTTATTGTGAAGCCTAGTTTTGGACAATATTCCTAGTTGCAAAAGTCAAATATTTTAGCTGATTCTCCCATCATTTTCAAATCAAATAAAAATCATATTTATTATCTTGTTATAAGTCCATTATTCTTCTAGCTAAAGACTAGTTAACTAAGTTTCTCAAGTCAATTAGTCAAAGTCAAATATTTTGTTGCAATCTCCATCGTAAGGTTCAACATTCCAAACTCCAGTGTCACTCTACTGATCGTACGATTTAGCCTGACTAAGATTTTAATGCATAACAATTAAGATTTTAATTGAATTTTCCTAATATTGTTAAGGTCCAATTAAAATCATATACGTTGATTTTTTTTTTCTTTTTTTATGATGAAGTCTTCAGAAATTTGTTTATACTTTATATACATTGATTCATTTTTTTTGGTTTGAATAGAGAATATCCAAACTTTATTGACTTTATTCCCTGACCCTAATCACTTTAATTAGGCTACAACCTTGATACAGCCCTTGTATGTGGGGGCTTTCACATATCCGATGTATTTATGCGTTTGATAATTTAAAAAAAAAAAAAAACATTTTTCTTTTTTACTTTTTAAATTTATTTTGACCAATTAGTTACACATTTAGAGCAATTACATCAGTTTGTGCATAATTGTGCAAAATAGAAAAAGCGGTCAATTTTACACAATTTGAGAAAAAAACACTCACACCAGCTTGTGCACAATTGTGCATTTATGCACAATTGCTACAGTAACCGTGCATATATGCACGGCTACTGTAGCATGTGCATATTATATTTTAATAGTTTTTGATTCGCTCCTGTTTTTTTTCTCTTTCTTCTTCATCCGCAAAACTAACTCTCCCTTTCATGTTCTCTTTTCCTCTGATAACACACACTCCCACAGACACAAAATCAAAAATCAACTACAAAAATAAAAAATCAACCACAAAATCAACAAAAAAAAATCAACCACTGGAACAAAATCGTTGGATCGGTGGTGTTGATGGAAATCGGTGATGGGTTGATGTTGATCGGTTTTGATGGAGATCGATGATGGGTTGACGAAGATCAGTGTTGATGGAGATCGGTGTTGATGGAGTGCTTGTAATGGGTTGATGGAGAAGAGGAAAGAAAAAGATTCTCAAAAAAAAAAAAAAAAAAAAAAAAAAAGAAGAAGAAGGAGAGGCGGATATAGAGATAAGGATGGTGTGAAGAAGGGGTTATTTAGAGGAAAAAGAAGGGTCTTGATGGAGTGCTTGTGATGGGTTGACAAAGAAGAGGAAGGAAAAAGATTCTCAAAAAAAAAAGAAAAAAAAGAAGAAGGTGGAGAAGAAAGAGGGGCGGAGATAGAGAGGAAATAGAGATAAGGATAATGTGAAGAAGAAGAAGAAGAAGGGGTTATCCACAGAAAAAGTAAGGGTTAGGTGGGGGTAGGTGGGAAATAATAAAAAAAGTAAGAGAAATTATTATTTTAATAAAAAAGTGTGTATAATAGGTAAATTGATGTGAGTGTTTTGTAAGAGTGATAGTGTAAAATAGAAAAAGTAATTTTTTGGTGTAAAATAGACGGAATCTTTTGCAAAAACTGATGTAATTGCCCTTACGATTAAAAATAAAAATGTTAAAAATCCTTTTTTGTTTTAATAGTACTTTAAGGCTAGTTTAAGCAAATAAGCACTTCAACAAGACTCATCCTAATGCACTCCACATATATATATATATATATATGCTCTTCCCAAATTACAGTAAAGGTTTAAGATATATGTGAGTGACAATTGAGCTAGCAATACCAAGATTAACATATACTTTTCAAAAAGGAAAAACATATATTATCTAATGATTCTCAATTTCTCATCTAATTTGTTGACTTCGTTGATTATTGAATCTGCCTTCTCCATGTTTATGATGTTTATAAATTTTAATGTTATCCTATTCAAATGGTAACAAACTAATAATCATCCAACTATCATTGACTCCTGCAATCTCTTTTGCTTTTTGAAAAATAAAAGGTTAACATCATTTAGCTTCCCATAAAAAAAAAAAAAAAATCATTTAGCTAGCTTACAATCTTTTTTTGTGTTTTTTCTTTCAATCAAAGGAACATGATATTAGCATCTAGCATACAATCATGACTTTCCCACGCATGGTTATTCATTATCATATAAGAAGGACGAAGGAAATTGTATTTGATTGACATATCAGTTCTTTTTCTCTTCCATTAATGTCAATAATTTAGAACTCAAACTTAACATTGACGGGTAGACAAATACAATGAATCATAACATGACCCTTTTTACAATTAGCTGAAAGGATAAGCTATGATGGTAAAGGAATATAAATCCGTAATTATCTTTAGCTTTTCAATGTTTTCATCTATCAACAACCATGCTTTACCACTTGAGTATCTCATGAAAATTTGTATGAACTAGCTAGCACCTCAAAAATTGGTCCTAGTCTTCTTTCCTGCAGGGCTGGCTCCGCCGACATGGAGGACACTTAACCCCACAAGCCTGCCTCATTGCCTACCATCTCTAGTGGGTTTGGCCATCCTTATCCCATGTTTGGCATCATCTTAACATTAATTGGCCTACACTCCACCGACACAAATCAATTGGGCCCCATGGGTATTAATTGGCATCATCTTAACATTAATTGGCCTACACTCCACCGACACAAATCAATTGGGCCCCATGGGTTTTAATTGGCATCATCTTAACATTAATTTCTTCAACTCTATAAAACACCAAAATAAAAGTCTAGCTAGGATAATGTGCATGTTATATTTGGAGAACATATGGGGACAAAATATAGGTTCTTCCCATTAATACAATTTGACATAATAAAGCAATGGTTGATTGATGAACTCATTGTTTTCTGAGTATTTTAATTAAGAAATGAGCCCCCATCTCAATAATTAATTTGTTCCTCAAAAGCCAAAGTTCAAAGCATACAGTGGGGAGGAAAGAGAAAGCAAAAGGGTAGTAATTTTTTAGTATACATTGAATATTTTTATGGTTTGAATAAAGAACTATCCAAACCGGTCGTAATCAATTTGATTGGGTGCTTTGCCTCGTACACTCCTATCCTTCTATTAGGGATGTGCCAAATTTAAAAGAATTTGGATTAATAGTTTCCAAATTTGGAATTTTTGAGCTGATTTTAATAGTATCCAAATTTAAAAAATAAATAATATAGATGGAGGCTCATCCAAATGCATTCTAAGTATATACTCTTTCCAAATGATTATCAATATTAAACATATACATGACAATAGAGCAATGTCAAGGTTAAACATATATTTTCAACAATTTCTCTAATCAAACTCCATTCGAGCTTATCATAGATACAATGTTTGTCTGATGAAACTCCATTCCATTCGAGCTTATCATAAATATATTTATGGTCGATTTTGATTGCTATGATGCAAAGTTTACTTTTCAAAGTAGTCATGGAATGGGTTAATTATTTCTAGAACCGAGATATAATGTTGTCACTTGCTTAGGTACAATTTCAGAGGCATATGGACTTTTGTCTTTGAACATTAAAGTATTCAACAATCTATAATAAAATATAGACAATGTTATCATTGGATGTAATTTCTTAATTGACGTGACAAATAAAATATACATTAAAATGCTATTTTAAAAAGTGTATTACTAATTTTGTTAAAGTTTTAATAACAAAAATATTTAAGGATTAAATAGACTTGATTTTAAAATTTGGGTGACTAAATTGACATAATTAGTAGTTAGGGTACTAAATTAGATCTTACAAAATAATTTGAGGAGCAAATTAGTACTTTAACCTATATGTTACTGTAGACGACTAAATTTCTAGTTCGAAATAAATCAAACAAGTAAAATAGTTTCACAAATGCGAATTTGTATTGATGATTGTGGTACAATTCTCTGTGATTACAAAAGAGTGATCCTCTGATTCAATCTCCTTAAAAGATTTGCTAATTGGATTTGTGGTAATGTGATTTTGACTTGAACACAGAATATCCTTCAATTTGGTAGAGGGATGGATCGAAGATTGTTGAAACGGAATTGCAATGAATCTCTGGCTATGAGCTTGTTAGAAATCCTTTGTTCTTCGCGTTCTTCGTGTTCTTCGTGTGTTCTTCGTCTTCGAAGGTTTATGGTGAAAGTTCTTCGGGGCTTTAGAGGCTTGAATCCGTAGAGCTTCACCGATTTGTGGTTTGTTGATGTTTTTCGGACCTTTGAGCTTGATTCCCGTAAACTTTAGGATCTAGGCAGATATCTTGGATGATTCTGCTTCGAGTGTTCTTCAATTTTGGGATTGAAGTTCTTGAAGGCTTTGAGACTTAATTTTTGCAGAGCTTTTGTACTTCTGACTCTCCTCTTCAAATGCTTTAGGAAGGCTTCTATTTATAGGAGTTTGGGGGTGGGTGAGCGACACGTGGCGAAGTCCGATTGGTGACACATGTCACCACCTGATTGGTCCGCCTGTGTCATTGCTTACACATGCGAGCTTGCTTGTGTCATCGCTTACACGTGCGAAGTTGCTTGTGTCATCGCTTACACGTGCGAAGTTGCTTGTGTCATCGCTTACACGTGCTGAGGCGTGATTGGTTCTTGCATGACACTTGGCAAATTTCTGTTGGTTTCTGAGTAGTGATAGTAAAACCTAGTAGCAATACGTGGTGCTTTGTAATTGGATGTATTTTGTGGACTCAGTAGTATGATGTGTCAGCTTGTGATAGGTCGGGAATTTTTCCCTCTCTACAAATGCCCCCTCGAGACTCGTTCACGCACACAGTTTTGGAGTGTAGTGTGGGAATGAGTTTCGAAAACTTTTTTTTTTTTTTTTTTTTTTTTTTTTTTTTTTTTTTTTACACACTTGACTCTTTAAGTGAAATAGTTGAAAGTGGTGGAGCTTTCAGCATGATGAGATAATTTCCGAAGAGTAGATCCACCCACATGAAAGGCTTTGGTAAGACCGAAAAGGGGTCTGCCAGTATTTGAATGTATTTACATGACTGGACCTTCTCAGTATAGGTTAAGTTGGAGTAATTTCAAAAGAGTATTTTGGATCGTTGGCGGCGATCACAGGGTGTAGAAGATAGGGAAGATGTGAAGATGTTGGTTGGGCACAGCATGCAGGGTCGTGGGGCTAGCCTCATTTTTCTTTTTCTTTCTTTTTTTTTTTTTTTTTTTTTTTTTTTTAACCCCCTGGTGAAGTAATTTCAGAAGAGTATACTTCGGATTACGGCGAGGCCATGTGGGAATGTGGTTGAATGTGCTTGTGTCGTCGCATCATTCAAGTTAAGTTGAGGTAGTTTCAGAAGCTTACGGATTCTGGGGGTGCTGGTGTTGGTGATGAAGATGAGGGGGATGAAGCAAAGCGAATGGGTGAAACATACGCCTCCATGGTGCTGGCCCTGTATGTTGGGGACCCTCTGGTGTAAATGTTCCTGGGAAGTACACCTTTGGATCTGGGACTGACTGCATGCTGAATGAGGTCCGACAGCAAGTTGTAGAATGTGCTTGCGTAATGGGACCATGCTGACGGACGTTAAGTTGAAGTAATTTCAGAAGAGTACTTTCTGAAATACCTCAAGCTGAATTTAAGTTGGAGTAATTCCAGAAAATGTGTTTTGAGGTACCAGCAACGATGACCTTTGGGTCTCCTGCTTGTGGGAACATAGGATGAGGCTTTGGCGACCATTTACCGACACCAAAGGTTGAATTCTGATGAGCTGGTCCCTTGGATATCATTCTAAGTGTTGGATGAAAGACAATTTGTAGGATACCCCAACACTTTTTACCATTTTCTCCTACTGCCACTTGTTGGAAAAGCACAGAAAAAAGAAAGATGGAGCTAACTTGTGATTCTGGTCTTAGAAACCAGCCAAGTTGGTGTTTGTTCCGAACCACTGCTTCTGCTAGGAGACCAAGCAATTGGAAAGAGACTACTGGAGACCTTAGGTTAGGAACAGGTGTCTCTGCTGGACTTGGATTTCCTGGCCAACCAAATCCACGGAAGCATGGGAGGTCGATGCAGGCCTTGTTATGAGTAATTTTATGGACAAAGGTAGTCGTTAAGTGGAGAAACAAAATTTGTGTGGATCTCAAAACTACAATGACACTGTGAAGAGGGTTTCTATTGAACCATGAGAGGGTTGATTTCAAACTGATTATGAAGCAATTTTGGTTGCTAAGTGTTGAAAATGATAAGGCCATAGTGAGAAATGGCTGTGAGAAAGAGGACTTGAAAATTTGAAAGAAGCAAATCTTCATTTCATGATTCAATGTGTTTTTTTTTTTTTTTTTTTTTTTTTTTTTTCTTCCTTCTTCTTTTTTTTTTTGGATGAGTTCTTGATGAACCCGGCTCCTCTATTTATAGTGGAGAGACGAAGAATGGTGGTTGTGCAATCGAGAATGGCGGTTGAGAATATTTGGTGAGATTGGTGGCTGGGAATGGTAGATGAGAACGGTAGGCACCGAACAAGAATGGTAGGTTGGAGACTGGTAGGCACCGAACGAGAATGGTAAGTTGAATTAGTGACCCAGTGTAATTTCAAGTTCAAGACACATTTGTGAGAGTTTATTTGTACTTTGGAAGGGAAGCCTTTGATAAAGTCTGGAGAATAACCTTGAGGGAATCCAAATTAAGTGGATGAATCTCAAATTTTGATCTTGGGAGCTTAAGTTTTGGACACTGCTAGTACTTCGGAGAAGTGTGTCACATAGATGGTTTCCAAGTCCAAAACAAATAAGCAGATTTCAAAATCAAAACCCATGTGAAAATCTGAATAGGACAAGCTTTACACGAACATCTTGATTCTTGGTTAAAGTTCACATTAAGGCCAACAGTTGTAGAATCACACTATTTGAGCAATTTCAGATTCTCAAATGAAGAAATAAACCCCCAAAATGGAATCTACGCGAAAAATTAGGCAAGATAGGTTCTTCTTGAAAATTTTTACTTTTGGTCAACATTTGTGCAAAAGTCAACTTTTGGAAACTGGACATTTGCACAATTTCTGAGCTTCGAATGAAGAAATGGATCCCAAAATCGGATTGTACTCGAAAAATTGAGTGGGACAAGTCCGTTTTGAAAATTTTGACTTTTTGGTCAAGGGTCTACTTAGTCAAAGCATTTTCTCTTTCCCTTTTTTCTTATTTAATTTTTTTTTTTTTTTTTTTTTTTTGGCAGGCGGTTCGGACCGGGTCAAGTTTCCAGGTCGGTCCGGGTCAATCCGGGTTGGTCTGGACAAATGGGTCAGTCCAAGTGGGTGGTGACGTCATAAAGACGTCATCCATGACGTCATAGCGCGCGTGTATCATGGGATAGAAGTGCCGGCGCGTGTTAGCGCGTGAGAATGATGGAGGCGCGTGTTTCGCTAAGGCAGTGTTCGTCGGAGCTTCAAGCGGCGCGTGGAGGCGCGTGAATTGACGCTTGGGCCTGAAATTTCTGGGCCTTGTCGATCTAAGGCCGTAGAAGACCCCTGTAGGGTCAGTTTTGTGAAATTATAAGCAGGTTTGCACGAATTTGAAGGATTACGCCGCGGGCCGTTTGAAAGATCGTGGCTTCGCTTGGGGGCGCGTTGCAGCGCGTGGCACGACTTTCAGGGTTGTTTTTTCCTGGGTTTTGTAGATCGGAGGTCAACGGATCTAGTGGTGGCATTGGTTTTGTAAAATTCTTCTTAGATTTACGCAGACTTGAATGAGAAACCCGCGAGTTCGTCGGGACTTTGTGGCCGTGCGTGGCGGTGCGTGGTGGCTCCGTTGTTGATGATTTTTTCTGGGTTTTGTGCATCAAAGTCCTTAGAAGACTTCTGTGGGTTGATTTTTCGTGAAATCTTGTCAGAAATCTTAGAAATCTGGGATGAGAATCCGTAGGCCTCCTTAGACTTGCTGCCCTCTGGTCTACTTTGGCGGTGGCAATTCTGACAACATTTGACAACCCAGGCAGGGAGTGATTCAGGATACCCACCTAACGTCTTTGCAGTTCTTCAAGAGGGTTGTTTATAAGGTCTAACGTAACAATTTCTTTCTGACAACAGCTCTGAACATTTGCCCCCCTCCCACTTTTCAACGTTCGGTGCAGTACTTTTTGAAAACATGGTATTATAAATTTATAACCATTCACACTCCTCTTTTCTTTTGTCCATTAGCTTACAAGGATCCTTATATAAAGCCATCCGGAGCATGCACTAGGTTTGTACAAGCATGGCCTTCAGTGAAGTGTGTAGTATAATTCTCTTTAGTGTAAAGAAATCCTGACTTCTCCCTTCTCTTTTTCATCATTTTTTTTTTTTTTTTTTTTTTTTTTTTTTTTAATGTCTTATCTGTACTAATTTTTTTTTTTTTTTTTTTTTATAGCTATCATAATGCTGTTTTTTAAGGACTCGAAGATCGGTCAAGAGCCAGCCTTGTTCATTTGTAAAGAGAAAGATGACAAGGACGCAAAAGCTACAACTTTGATTGTTCGCCCGCCCATAATTGGAAGATTTTCGGAAAGATGGGGCCATAACTCTTATCATCTTAATTTGCCAAAATGGTCACAAGTTGCTTTGCCTGATGGTGGCTCTAACTCGGAGACAATCATCCTTCTTGCCTCGCATCACAAAAATGTTACTAAATCGAAGCCGTACAACACTTTGGGACGAGAGATAATTGCAAAGCGTGCCAATTGGGATTCTTCCTTTAGCGTGAATGGAGGCTTTTCCTATTTTTCCCTTTATTGGGATTGGCTAGAAGATGTGCTTGGTCGGTGTAGACACCTTCTTGATGCGACTCACATTTATGGTGCTGTCTTTGCCTCCTTGTTCACATATGATTATGATGAGAATCTCATGAAAGCGTTTTGCGAGTGTTGGAGTCCGTCGACCAATACCCTTCATACCTCAGTTGGAGAAATTTCCATCACACCATGGGATCTTTCCATTCTTGGTGGACTTCCTTGCACAGGTGCATTTTATGATGAAGTGGTACCTAATGCGCAAGAGTTGGATGGCACCAGCGACCAAGGACGACCTTTTCTGCCGTACAGCTGTCGCTTCCTTTTCATGGCGTATCATCACCTTCAAAACCGACTGAAGAGACAAGGGAAAGTGAGTGTTCGTGATTGGATTACTTTCTGGTATAGAGGAAATGGTAGGTACTCAGCTCCTAGAAAACCGGCAAGACGGACGACCATTCCCAAGTGTAGTCAGAATCCCTTTGGCGTGATAAACAAGCGTGGACCATGGTCTGATAAAGAACACGGGGTCTTTGCGGATCTTCAAGTTGAGGATGACTTAAAGGAGGAGACTTACTTATCGGCACTTCTTTCTTGTTGGTTGTGCGTATTTGTCTTTCCTATCAAGGATCCAAATAGCATTCGTCCAGGCACTTTCAAGATTGCTAGTTCCATGGCCAATGGTCGTTCGTTTGGCCTTGCTACCCCAGTATTGGCTAGTATTTATCGTGGACTTAACACCATTTCTTCTTCTCCTACTCCGAGCAAGTCTGGAGCCAGTTTTGCCATTCATTATGTTTATGCTTGGGTAGGTCATTTTTTTAGAAGCAATCGCATCACCAGTGACAAATTATCTGATCCTTTGATGACTAAATATTCTGGTGTAGGCTACGCCTCTCCATTCAGCGAATTCTCCGCACGAAAGCACATACGAACCGCCACCAACTTCCTTTGGCATGGGACTGCTTTCAAGAAAAGCTATGACCAGACATTCATTGACAACGATCATTTATCCATTCAGAAGTTTGACTACTTTATGAGCCTTCGCTCGGGGTACTTGTCGCTTCGATGTGAAGACCAACATACCATAGAAGCGTATAGTCCTCACAGATTTAGCCGGCGCTTTGGATTTCATCAAGCTATTCCAAGTGATTTGAAGGACGAAATTCATACAGGCTCTTTAAAAGATCTACATCAATTCTACCAATCCTTCACTCGCTGCAACACAGACTCCACAGTACTCATTCCAGCTTTTGCCACAGACTTTGGAAGCCGAGTCAAACATAGCTACAAGCAATGGTGGGAAGGAGTTTGCGGAAATGATTTTACCAAAGGAACGAATTTTTTAGCTGACCTTGCCTCCTTCCATGTTAAATCACTGACACCCAACAAATCTCAGAAAGGGAAAAGGGAGCTACCAGATCCACACATTCCACAGCCCTTGTCAGAGTTTGTACGCCATCCTCTTGAAGATGATTGTCATTCAAAGGACTCATCTCGACATACCGGTGTTGCTCGAAGTCAAGGCACTAGAGGTTCACTTGTCGTACCAGCTAGGGATGTCATTAAAACTTCTGAAGAGAAGATGTGTAACGACCTGGACTATAATCGAAAACATTTGAAGAGTCCAATGAAGGGTGTTGATGCAGATACTTCTATTGATCACGTGCATCTTCTTACAAATAGTGAGTCTTCCATCTCGAAGCCATCTGTGAAGAGTTCGGATCTGAAGAGGCGTAAGTTTACTGATGTTGGTACATCGTCCAAACTTCCAACTGAGATAGGAAGGCCATTTCTCTCATCCCCGCATCCATCTAATTCTCCGGAAGTCTCTATGTTTCATGCCATGGCACATGTTTCTTCTGTGCGCAGGAAAGGAGCTTCTATGTTGGGAGATGTCCTTTTAAGCAAGCTTTCGAATCTTTCTGTGGACAGCATCCTCCCACAAGCTGAAATAAATGAAATCTATAGTGGGATTGAAAGTCTTGGAGTAGACCCACGACACTTACGCGAACATGTCGACAAGCATTGTGAGGGGGTTGTTGACTTTTTGAGGATGAAAGAATCTTTGAACAAACGTCCTAGTCCTGTCAACTTAATTCAACATGAGGCTGAAATTGAACTCCTCCTTTCTGAAGCATTGCACAAGAAAGCATCTTTGAAGACCGAGCTTGATGCCATCAAGTCGAGGATGGCTGACTTACAAACCGAGCTTATCCAATTAGAGCAATCATTGCCTCAAATTGAATCTCATCAAGTTGAACAAGACGATGTTGTGCAAGCCTTAGAAGAACAACTTGAAGAAGTCAAATCCACTCCCGTTCTTGAAGACCAAGATATGGAGGCTTTAGAGAAAATACGAGCCCTTCTAGAAAATAATTGTTCTAGCTTGAAAGACTTGAAATGGATGTTGTAATCTTTTTATTACCTTTATGCGTGTCCTAATACCTTCCTCCTGTACTATTTTCCTTTTGTTAATCAATAAAGATGATTTTATCTTCTGCTTTTGCTTTTTTTTTTTTTTTTTTTTTTTTAGTGCGTGACTGAACTCAGTAAAAAGATACTAAGTTGCCTACGTACCCTCGAAAGGGATCAAGTCATCACGTAGTTCAAAAGTTTTTTTTTTTTTTTTTTTTTTTTTGTTTATTTTTTTTTTGATAGCTTTTTTTTCTTATGTATTTTTGCAAAAAGGAGGGCTCAGTGTGTAATAATGGGTATCACCATTGATCGAACCCGAGATGGCCTCAAGGGTGACATAGGCATCCAACCACTACGCCACACTAGCAATTGGTGACATAGAGTGGGATTAATTTCTCCTTATTGGTACGCTTTCAAGGGTAATGGGAAGACATCATGTACTCTTGCAGCGTTATAGTGGGTAGTTTAAGCTCTTACCGAGGAGCACTCCTTGATTTTCAAGCATAGAAGCGCTTAAGGAACTTCCCATTGATGGGGCCGATCCTCACACCATCATTATCAATTAACTTGTAAGCTCCATTGGTGTAGACTTCTTGCACAACATAAGGTCCATCCCATTTTGAAGTGAACTTATTGCCTGTACGATGAGTTGTGATGATAGGTCTTCGAACAGCAAGGACTAAGTCACCAACTTGGAATGATCGTGGTTTAACTCTTTTATTGAACGCGCTTGAAAGACGAGCTTGATAGCACTCAAGGCGTTGTTGGGCCTCGAGCCTTTTCTCATCAAGTGCCTCTAATTCTTGCAATCTGAGCTTGGCATTTTCTTCTCCAGTCAATCCCTCTTGAACGGCAATCCGTAATGATGGAATTTGGCGTTCTAAAGGAAGGACGGCTTCCACTCCGTAGACAAGAGAATATGGCGTTGCTTGAGTAGGCGTTCGAAATGTTGTTCGATATGCCCATAATGCTTCTCCAATTCTTTCATGCCAATCTCGCTTTGTCTTGGATACCACTTTCTTCAACAAACTGCCAAGTGTTTTGTTAAATGCTTCAGCTAGTCCATTTGCCGGGGCATTGTACATGGAGGAGTTGTATTGTTTAAATTCAAACTTCTCGCAAAGCTCTGTCATCAGCCTATTGTAGAATGGTTTGCCATTATCAGTTATGATATACCGAGGGACACCATACCGATAGATCAAGTGAGTTCGAATGAAATTGACCACTGTTTCTTTCTTCACTTCCCTAAGGGGCACGGCTTCCGCCCACTTTGAGAAGTAATCAGTTGCGGCCAAGATGTACAAATGGCCACCGGATGACTTTGGTAATGGCCCTATTGCATCAAGCCCCCATGCATCAAAAGGCCAAGAAGCTACAGTTGGGTGTAGAGGTTCTGGCGGCTGGTGGATGAAGTTCGCATGATACTGACAAGCTTCGCATTTCTTAGCGCACTCCATGGAATCTTGCACCATTGTAGGCCAATAGTAACCCATTCGTTTGATCCTGTAGTGTAACTTAGGACCCGACTGATGTGCGCCGCATATTCCAGAATGAGCCTCCTCTAAGGCTTGTTTAGCCTCCTCCTCTCCTAAGCAGCGGAGAAATAATCCATCAAATGAACGGCGGAAGAGAGTATCCTTATAGTAAATGAATCGAGCAGCCCTTCGCCGAACTTCGGTCTTGTGGCGTTTATCATCCGGGAGTCTTCCATGTTGAAGGTATTCAATGACCACTTGTCGCCAATCCTCTTTCTTAACAAGGCATACGGAAATGATGTTGGCTTGCTCTTCTTCTTCTTCTTCAACCACGAGAGGTACCACCCACCTTTGGGAAATAGCAACTTTGGTTGTCTCTTCTTGGGATAATGCTAAGGCAGTAGCCAAATTAGCTAAAGCATCGGCTTGTCTATTCTCCTTCCTTGGTATATGCTCCAACGTGATGGCCTCAAAATTTGTTAACAACTTCTTCCCGTATTTGCAATAGGGGATGAGGTCTTCTTTCTTGACGTCATATTGCTCCAAGATTTGGTTGATAACTAATTTGGAGTCCCCAAAGATTTCAAGTTGCGATATACCCATCTCAATAGCCATTTGTAGACCAATAATCAATGCTTGATATTCGGCTACGTTGTTAGAGCAAAGTTCACTTAATGAGAATGAGTATAGAAGTATTTGCCGTTGTGGAGAAACAAACACTACACCTGCCCCCGCTCCTTCCCGACGTGCAGCCCCATCGAAAAACATCATCCATGGTGGCATTACTTCAATGTAAAACACATCTTCATCCGGGAAATCATCAGAGAACTCCCAATCGGACGGGATTGGGTGGTCAGCTAAAAAGTCTGCCAGTGCTTGTCCTTTGACAGCCTTTTGTGGAACATATGCAAGGTCATATTGTTGTAGCAAGACTGCCCATCGAGCTATACGACCCGAAACCACTGGCCTGGAGAGGACATATTTAATTGGGTCTGCCTTTGCTATCAAACGGACCGTATATGCTTGCATGTAGTGCTCCAATTTGTCTATGGCAAAGAAAAGAGCGAGACACATCTTTTCAATAGGAGAATAATTTAATTCAGCCCCATTGAGAGTTCGACTTAGATAATAAAGGGCTTTTTCTTTCCCTTTTTCATTTTCTTGTGCCATAAGAGCACCTAGAGACTTCTCTTGTGCCGCGATGTACAACACCAAAGGCTTTCCTGGAATAGGAGCGCCTAAAACTGGAGGATTAAGCAAGTATCTTTTGATGCGCTCAAAAGCATTGCTACAAGCCTCATCCCATTCAAAATGCACATCCTTCTTCATCAATCGATTGAAAGGTTGACATCGACCAGCCAAATTCGAGATAAATCGTCGTATGTAGGCTAGTTTTCCCTGCAAGCCTCTAAGTTCTCGTAGATTCTTGGGCTCTGGCATTTTCTGGATAGCTTCAATTTTGGACTGATCAATTTCAATACCGCGGTGCCTCACAATGAAACCAAGAAATTTCCCAGATGTCACGCCAAAAGCGCATTTGCGGGGGTTCATTTTAAGCTGATACTTTCTTAAGCGATTGAACACGGATCGCAGATCTACCAAATGGTCTTCCCTCCTTTTTGTTTTAACCACGAGATCATCAACATAACACTCCACGTATTTATGAAGTACATTATCAAAGATCTTTTGCATGGCCCGTTGATAAGTAGCACCAGCATTCTTTAGTCCAAAAGGCATCACTTTATAACAGTAAATGCCCTTAGGGGTACGAAAAGCTGTAAGTTCTTCATCCTTAGGATTCATTCGAATTTGGTTGTATCCTGAAGAACCATCCATGAAAGATAAAGCTTCATGACCAGTAGTGGCATCAACCATAACCTCAGTGATGGGTAACGGAAAATCATCTTTGGGGCATGCACTGTTTAAATCACGGAAGTCAACACACACCCGGATTTGTCCATTCTTCTTTTTGACAGGGACAATGTTAGCAATCCATTCTGGGTACTGTACTTCACGAATGAAGCCCGCCTCAATTAGCTTATTGACCTCGGTTTCTATTTGAGGGATAAGTTCTGGCCGAAAGCGTCTTTGGGCTTGTTTGACTGGGCGCACACCTTTCTTTACTGCCAAATGGTGTAGAGCAATACTTGGATTGAGCCCAGGCATTTCCTTGTAAGTCCAAGCAAACACATCTTTGTATTCTACTAGGAGCTTGAGATACCCTTCTTCTTCTTCGGGAGTGAGAAGCGCACTGATGAAAGTTGGTCGAGGTTCTTCAATAGTTCCTAAATTGATTTCTTTAAGTTCATCCACTGTAGCTTGTACTCCATCTTCCAATGCTGGGGGAGCTTCATCGACCTCTTCATTGGTTGCTTCAGCATCTGATAGTGTATCCTCTTCTATTGTAATATGAAACGAGGATGATACCTCTTCAATTTGCTCATTGTGGGCGAGTGACTGATTTGTGTGTACAATCGTTCGCCTTTTGACTTTCAGTGATCCTTCAGTACTGATGTCTAAGGTAGAGTTACGCTTCATGCGTGAAGGAATGCTACTGCGGATCTCATCATTAGCTTTCTTCTCCCGTTGAACCTCAAAATTTATTGGATTTCGAGAATGACTATCAACAGGCTTTTTTGTTGCCCCCAATCGATCAAAGACTGATTTGTATGCAGGAGTGTCGCGATTTTGTGTTAAACAAGTTATATTTAACCTGTCAAACACTGTGATTCGTGACGACGAGGCCTCAATGCGATCAAACACCGAGACGCGCGATGAAGAGTGATCTTTCCTTTGATTCGAACTTTCATCGACCTCCATTGTTATGTATTGGGAACTTGAAGCATTGCTTCTTTTCTTGATCCATATTTGAGCTGGTTGTTCAGGAGTATAACCTAATCCGGTCTTTGGGATAGGAATTTCATACCCTTCAAGCCGCATTTTGCTTTGTGTTTTGCTAAGGCCATGCGTCTTTTCACTAGTGACTTCTGGAATTAGTTTCCCTAAGTCCCCTTGTTTTGAGAAATCGTAGCCTGCTTTGGCCAACAACCGATATGCCTTTGGGTCAAACCATCCTTTTGTCTGTTCACTTGGTAGAATACCATGCTCTGTCAAACATTGTGAAGACCTCACGAATCCATTTAATGGCTTTGAGGGCAAAGGATTTGTGGATGAAGTTAAAGGCATGACATGATTTTCTTTCAATATGGCCACATCCTCCATTGTGAGCTTTGCAGTAGGCCTTCCCATGCCTGCTATGGATTGAAGGCATTCCGCGAATGGTGATTGTCCTTTCTTGCGGTGTGACAACGGTACATAACGAAGTAATGGAGGGTTGTTGGAGGGCGTTGAAATTTTCGTTCTCACTGAATTACTAGTAGATTCACTAGAATGATCATTCCCACATTCTGGACCTTTCTTTGGGGCAGAGATATCCTTTCTAGTAACAAGTTTATCATGCTCCTTTTCACTCTGCTTGCTTTCTCTGGACGGGATCTCAACTGGGAGAACTTCATTGGGAATGTCATCTTCTACATAAAACTTTGCATCAGCAAAGTGAGCTTCAGTCTCAGCAAAAGGCTTCAAGTCGGCATTGACTTTCTTTATCCCACTTTGAAGGTATTTGAAACATTGATGCAAAGTTGACGGCACTATTCCGTTTCCATGGATCCATGGACGGCCTAACAACATGTTGTAGGTTGTCTTGGCATCAATGACATGGAACAAAACATTGCTTGTCAATTCTCCAATGATTAATTCTAGGTGGATCATGCCAATTGCACGTTGTCCTCCTTGGTTAAACCCTTGAATGACCAAACGACTATGTGATAATTCCTCCATAGTAAGGCCAAGTTGTCTCATAGTCATTTTTGGTAGTATATTGACAGCTGAACCTCCATCAATGAGAATACGATCAATCTTTTGTTCACGAGCATAACCAGAAACATAAAGTGGACGATTGTGGGGCTTAGAGCCTAACAATAGGTCCTCATCAGTGAAAGTTAAGTCTGGAGAGCACGCATAACATTCCTGGGTTTGTTGAAGCGTATTGGTAGAAGGAGTGCACATCTCTGGCTTTTCAAGAGCTTGGGTGAGCATTTCTTTTGGTGGAGTAGAGGATTGCAAGGGTTCACCTTCATCGACTCGAGATTTGAGTTCCTTCAAAGATGACAAAGTCTCACTTGGACCACCATGGTCAACATTCTCATTTTCATCCTGAATTTCACAACGAGTGACCGTGTGGACGGCCTCAGCTGAGTTATTTTGAAAGAATTTTCTAGGGAAGAATTCTTCCAATGTGATGAGCTTTCGAGGTTTTTGGGTTTGTGCTAAATTATCATACATTCTTGTTCCCAATCTCCTTTGCCTCTTATCGCTCCTTTCTCTTGATCGAGGTTGAATCTGGTTTTGTGTTTTTCTGGACTCTTGGGCGATCAAATAAAGAGGGAATGTTCGTCTCTTTTTCCATCTCCTTCGAGTAACCATCGTCCAACCTTCTTCTTCATCCACTGCTGACCTTTTATCATCATTATAATCAGATGCTTCTTGTGAAAGCTGAACTGGAACAGGTGTTAGAGAACCAAACTGAATGAGCATGGTATTTGCCCCCTGCTTAGTGGTTGGAGACATGCAAATAGGTAACCCGCAAGAAAATGTTACAAGGTTTGATTGAGCAACATCATTAAAATCCAAGTCGATTTTCCTTTCCTTGGCTAGCTTCATGATGAGTTCTTTAAGAACAAAGCATTTTTGGATTGGATGGCTTATGATGCGATGATACTTACAATAATTCGGGTCATCAACTTTTCCCATCTCTTCCGGTCGTTTGCATTCTGGCAATACGATTAATTGCAACTTGAGCAGTTGTTCTAGCATTTCGGGCATATCAGCATCTAGGAAAGGATACACCTTTTGTTCCCACTCTTTAAGTGATGAGCGACGCATCTCACGCTGTTGGCCTCCCTCGGGCCTCTTCTCGTTAGCCTTCACATTTCTTGTTGAAATTTTGACTGGAGCAGGGTTGATATTCATTGAGTCTTTGATATTACTTTTCACATTCCTGTCATTTTTTCTTACTTCCCGTCTTTCTTTTCTTTCCTCAGGAACGGGAGGTTTCATATTTCCATGGCTAGAGATACTCAATTCCATGTCATGTGCACGAGTTGCCAACTCTTCGAATGTTCGGGGCTTTATTCCTTGAAGGATGTAAAGAAGTCCCCAATGCATACCTTGGATGCACATCTCTACAGCAGATATTTCAGAAAGTCTATCCTTGCAATCTAGACTCAAAGAACGCCATCGATGGATATAATCAACGACGGGCTCGTCCTTCCACTGTTTGGTATTGGTAAGCTCCATCATGCTTACCGTGCGTCGTGTGCTATAGAATCGGTTGAGAAACTCCCTTTCAAGTTGTTCCCAACTATCGATTGACTCAGGTTCTAAGTCTGTATACCAATCGAAGGCATTCCCCTTCAGTGAACGGACAAACTGCTTTACAAAGAGTCCTCCCTGAGTCCCTGCATTCTCACAAGTTTCTACAAAGTGAGCAACGTGTTGCTTAGGGTTTCCTTTGCCATCAAATTGTAAGAACTTGGGGGGTTGATACCCGTTTGGCATTCTCATGTTATCAATGCGTTTTGTATAGGGCTTCGAATACATGAGAGAACTTGTAGAAGAACCTCCATATTGTGCTCGAATGGTGTTCGTTATCATGTCTTGTAGTTGTTGGACAGATATCGAGGCCATTGAGGTGGAATGTCCGTGTTGAGAAGTGCCTTCACCGCCTTTTCCCTTATCACCTCTAGCGATTTCTCCTTTCAAAGTAAAGCCAGGTGGATGCTCAGGGCCGAGACTTGATTCACCCGAATCTTGTACCTCTAGCTTGTTCATTAAGGTTGCAATTTTGACATCCTTTTCTTCAAGTGCTTTTGTGAGAAGGGTGACCCTTTGTTCCATTTCAGCCATCTTTTCTTCCATGGTAGAGGTATTAGTCATCATTACTGGCATAACCTCCATGTATGATGGAGAAAATGATGAAACAGGATGAGTTAAAGGTACTTCATTCCTTAAGTTTCTCATCACGGGTGAAGAGTTGATAGAAAAGGTCTTTGTTGGGGATGATTCATTACTGATCTGCAAATCTTTCGAGGTAGATGAATCATTAGTGGTAGCTTTCCTATTTGCAAGAGAGTCTAAAGAGATGACAGTATGGAGTTGGCTTTCTTTGGTTGGTTGGGGTTGAAGTCGATCAAAAGCTTTGGATCGACTGCGAGTGATTGGGCCGACACGATCATCATCATTGGAAGGATCAACCACTGATTTTCGAACATTCTTGCTAGAGGCCATTGAAGCTGGTAGCAAAATGATGTCGAATTTCTTTTCTTTTGAAGGAGAAAGAGATGAGAGGCAGAGAGGTCCCACCGGGCGTGCCAGAATTTGTAGACGACTAAATTTCTAGTTCGAAATAAATCAAACAAGTAAAATAGTTTCACAAATGCGAATTTGTATTGATGATTGTGGTACAATTCTCTGTGATTACAAAAGAGTGATCCTCTGATTCAATCTCCTTAAAAGATTTGCTAATTGGATTTGTGGTAATGTGATTTTGACTTGAACACAGAATATCCTTCAATTTGGTAGAGGGATGGATCGAAGATTGTTGAAACGGAATTGCAATGAATCTCTGGCTATGAGCTTGTTAGAAATCCTTTGTTCTTCGCGTTCTTCGTGTTCTTCGTGTGTTCTTCGTCTTCGAAGGTTTATGGTGAAAGTTCTTCGGGGCTTTAGAGGCTTGAATCCGTAGAGCTTCACCGATTTGTGGTTTGTTGATGTTTTTCGGACCTTTGAGCTTGATTCCCGTAAACTTTAGGATCTAGGCAGATATCTTGGATGATTCTGCTTCGAGTGTTCTTCAATTTTGGGATTGAAGTTCTTGAAGGCTTTGAGACTTAATTTTTGCAGAGCTTTTGTACTTCTGACTCTCCTCTTCAAATGCTTTAGGAAGGCTTCTATTTATAGGAGTTTGGGGGTGGGTGAGCGACACGTGGCGAAGTCCGATTGGTGACACATGTCACCACCTGATTGGTCCGCCTGTGTCATTGCTTACACGTGCGAGCTTGCTTGTGTCATCGCTTACACGTGCGAAGTTGCTTGTGTCATCGCTTACACGTGCGAAGTTGCTTGTGTCATCGCTTACACGTGCTGAGGCGTGATTGGTTCTTGCATGACACTTGGCAAATTTCTGTTGGTTTCTGAGTAGTGATAGTAAAACCTAGTAGCAATACGTGGTGCTTTGTAATTGGATGTATTTTGTGGACTCAGTAGTATGATGTGTCAGCTTGTGATAGGTCGGGAATTTTTCCCTCTCTACAGTTACAAGGTTTTAATAATAGGGCTAGTTGTGATAGAATGAATATGATAATAGATATTGTACTGGCCGGTTGCAATTAACCTCTTTTTCTCTCATTATTATTATTATTTTTTACTACACTTATACTCACTTTTTAACTTTAACTTTTTCTTATTATTTTTAATGAGATTGAAAGTTGAATTTGTCAACTCTCAATCTCTTTTACCAAACCTTATCTTAAGTTCTCATCCCTACGATAAGATGCCAACGGAAAAAGAAAATGACAGCTCGCCAACAAGAAAAGATCAAAGCAAGCGAATAGAAAAGTCCAAAGCATACGCAATAAGACAGCTCGTAAATTTGATAAATGAAAACTATGGTCATTAAAAAAAACCATTGAAAAATATGACTATTGAAAATTTTGAGAACATTAAAAATATAGTCATTAGAAATTTAAAAATATAGTAATTGAAAATAAATAAAGGATGAATAAAAAAAGAATAAAGGAATAATGAAGAAATAATATTATAATGGGATAAAAAACATATAGAGAGTTGGTTGAAAAGTTTATTTGAAAAAATAGAGTTGATTGGAAAATATATTTGAATAAAAATATAAGTAAAAAGTAAAAGTTATTGTCCACTATTCAAACAGTACAAAAATTTAGGGATACTGCTTAAAAATGCTCTTATTCATTCAGGTTTTGCACAGCCCAAAATTCTTCCCCACTCAAAATGTCTTGTAATTGACTAATTAGTTTGACAGATTTTGCTTCTCAAAAAAAAAAGTTTGACAGATTTCTTTCGAGTGTAGCCAGAAATTTACGTGGTACATTTAGAGAGTCTTTTGGACCCAGTAAGGCTGGTCAGGATTATCCTTTTTCTGGTAAAAAAGTTACCTATACACATACACCTTCTTGATTGGATTTTATAAAATGAATGAACTATCACCAAACAGTTTGGAAAACACAATCAAGAGTTTCTACTTGATGAAGAATCACACGGTTTCTACACGGAAAGGACGATGACCAAAGGGATTGGTATAAGGGTTTGTACAAGTAATTTTAGTACCACCTACTCTATCACAATTATTCTATGTGATAAATTATAATCAATTGTCTATCATTTTTGTATTAAACAACCACTTTCTTCTTCCTCTTTTTTCACCTCACAACCAGCCATATGGGATTGGAGTTTGTATGAATAGAAGAAGGGGGCAATGGAAATTCAGGGAAAGCGGTAAACGTGTCTATAAGCTCATTTATATGCTCAATTGTCATCCATGTTAAGTTTATATATAAACTTGTTAAATCATGACTAGCTTTCCTTCTTTTCTTTTTCTAACAATTCCACATTAGTTTAAAATGGAGGAGCTCCTTTAAGTATCTATAATACAGTTTTACTATTCTGTGAATTTTCTATATATGATGATTCCCCCTCCTCTGAACTTTCTAATTTGCTAAGCTTTCAGAGAATGGTGCTTCTGATATATATGCTCTCTTATAGGCTTATGACTAAATTATTTAAATTATTTCTTAGAGCTGCGAATGATATAAGTGTCTAGAATTCAACTATATATATATATATATATATATATATATATATATACAAGTTACACCAGGTGTAACTCTAAGCAATGTTACACCACTTAATAATTTTTAATTAGATGCGAATATTGACAAATCCACTATTAGATTACATTATCATTGTATATTCCTTATACTTGCAAAATTTCAAGGTGATAAAAAATTAATATCCATGTCATCAATCAATTATTAAAATTCAAATTTTTGTAATTTAAAATAATGCATAAAATATGAGTTTATGGATTAAATGTAAAATAATATCCGATTGATATGAAAATTGGTATGCATATTAAGAACATATAGAACATATAATTCAACAATTGGATTTTCAAAATATTCAATAACAAGTTATTAGGTGGTATAACATTGCTTAGAGTTACACTAGGTGTAACTTGAACCCAACTTTTATATATATATATATATATATAGATTTTGTAGAATTTTAGACACTTGTATGCCTATTGGCATGTCAAATTAAAGCTTTCTATCTGATGAAGTAAAAATTATGAGATGAATATTCATTATTATTATTTTTTATTTTAGAGAGTTTCAATTAATGACGTCCGTTCCTACTGATGACTCTTTATCATCAAACCAAGATACCAATTAGTTTTTTACTGTAGGCGGAGATTAAACCCAAGATTTCTTATTCAACTATCAGAGATTTTACTAGTTAAGTTAACTGGAACCCACGAATATTCATTGTTATGGATTAGTAATATAGATGTAATGTTCAAACACATGTACATTAAATTGTATCATTATGTATTATATAGTGCAGCAAGTTATTTATGCATGTATGCAAACTGATTTTTTTTTTCCTTTCTTTTTTTCTTTTTTCCCCCCTTATCGTGGTGCTATTTTGCCTTGGACTAAATTAAAATTTTATTAGTCTAGCTAGCTTGGTTGGTTTATCAACTCAAGGAGTTAGCTGATAATTTTGTATGCGCTTCTCTTTGAATTATCTAAGAGAGAGGCAACTTAGGTTGTAGTGGAATATAAAATATAATTCATAATTTAATCATTTTGATTTACTATTTAAAGTAAACTAGTTGCAGATCTGCGCGTTGTACGTGATAATTTTTTTGGTAAAATACTATTTTAGTCCCTAAACTTTATCAACAGTACTTTAAAAAAAAATAGTTTTATCATATTTTTCATAATCTTGTCTATAACCTTTTTTTTTACTATTATCATGTATTTATTGGTTGATGATTTGCATAACATAGACATTAAATAAAAGGTAGAACTATTCATTTGTATGAAGATTATGATTATATATATATATATATATAAGCTTAAATGAAATGTCAAAAAATGAGATTATAAAATTTTCCAACTTTATTTCTAATATTATTTCTAAATTACTAAAGAACATCTCATTTTTAGTTATGATAGGAAATATAATTTCCCTAGTTAGAGTTTGATTAGTTTTAAGTTTACATTTTGTATTATTATATTTAATTGTTGATTATTGATTTAAATAAGTGAATGTAATGGTTGATTTTATTGCACTATAAAGTTTTTAATGTCCATTGTATAGCCATCTCTATTTTATTTCTTACTCCTCTTGACCACCTTTTTATTTTCCGTATAACGGTTATTAATTGACGTTTGATTTCATTTCTTTTTTTCTTCCTTCATTTATTCTTTATTATTTTGTATGTTCCCTTGCTAGTTGTCAATTTTATGGTTATCAATAAGAAATAGATATAATGGATGACTTAAATAGGTATAGATGTAGTTACGCTAGTGCTTTGTCAAAGGATTTTTTTTTTCTTATGAATTTTCATGGAAATATGAAAGGCATTTCTTTAGTTTCGTTGAGAGTTAGAACATGATTGTTTTTTAATAAAGAAGTTGAGAGAGAGAGAGAGAGAGAGAGAGAGAGAGGAGCTGAAGGTTTTGCTTAAGTTTTGGTAATTATGATCAAGGTTTTCAGACCCGGACCGTTCATTGAACCGTAAAAGGGAGAGGTTCAAGGTTTTTGAGGTCGAACCGAGGTCGAACCCGGGTCGAACTGTGATGACGTCATAATTAATTTAATAATTAATTAAAGCCTAAATATAGATATTAAATTTATAAAACTAGCAAAATTGACAATATATCTATATATGTGAGGAAAATTTAATGATTTTCAAGCATATATTTAATAATTAAATAAGAAAGTTAATAAAATAAAACAATAACCATGAAAACATTAAAATTTATGATTAATTTTTGAAGTAAAGTTGAATATCTTTGAAAAATTTTAATTATAATTTTTTTTATTCCTTGTAAGAGATGGATAATTTAATTAAGTAGAATAAAATTGTGTTAAGTTGTTTTTTTTTTTTTAAAAAGAAAAATTGCTAAGGGGTTGGACCTCACGGTTCTCACCGGTTCGAGCGGTCCAACCCCGGTTTTAACGGTTCACAGAATTAACAAAAAATCCGGTTCTTTAGGCTTAAAAAACCGGTTTTCATCCCGGTTCCTAGTTTTCACAGTCCGACCTCCCGGTCCGGTTCGGTTCTGAAAACAGTGATTATGATTACCACATAAATATCTTTCCATCAAAAGGAATCAGTTGAATCATGCTTGTGCTTTAATACTCAACGGGATTTTGGCAAATGCTCAGGTTTTTGGTTTGCTAGCCTTACTAGGTATAGTTGTTAGTACATCACTAAGGCATGTGGACTTTTATGCCATTTTGAAACATGGATAAAATTGATGTACAAGACCAATAAAATTGACTCACGTGTACGTCTACATAGACCAATAATACATGCACTTGAATTTATTTATCTTGAGAGAAGATAATATCATCTTGCATTTCATTTGTGAGAGTGAATCACATGATTGAATTTAATTAAAGAATCCTAATAAATGTGAGAAGTTGTGTTTAATTTTTGCTTTTAAAACAAGAGAAATGATATGTCCATAATAATTTCACAACAAATCATTTTTTTTTTTTTTTGGAGAGAAAATCATATTCATAGTTTTTACAACAAATCTTAAGTAGCAAGTTGTTATGGATTGTTACTATTGGGGTAAAAAAAAGTAATTTTAGTGATAAGTTCAAATTAGAACCAATAACAACTAATTACCTATAATTTGTTATAAAAATGTTGTAGATGTAACACTTATCTTAAAATATGCATATATATATATATATATATTGAGGAAGCTTAAGCTTTGTTGTATTAACGGTTGATTTAAAGAAAATTTATTAGCAATTATTTGAACTTTGAAACAAATAGTTAGTTTAAAGCTGAGTAGGATTGTTTGCAAAGTGGATGTGGCTACAAGATTTTATTAAAAAATTTCCTAGAATACTTATATTTTAGGGAAATAACTTCTATTTTATATATTTAATTTGATTATATTATTTAAAAAATTCTTAAACATCTTTTTTCTTGATTGGTATTTTACAATAGTTATATTTCATTTCTCAAAGAAAAAATAATAATTAAAAATAATAATAAATAAAAAGAGAAAAGAAGACAGCTGGAGGCTATTTTTTTTCTTTTTTCCTTTTTTTTCTTTTTTTGCCAAATAGCATAATTTTTGGGCCAAACTTACTTAGTTATTTAGCACTTTTTTGGAGCTCAAGTTCCATAATCAATGGCAGCTCCAGGAATTTTTTTGAGGATGGTCATTAAAAAAACTTAAATTATACAAAATCTAATAAAAAGAGAACTTCATATATTGACCAAATACACACACACACACACACACACACACACAGATGCAAATACATAAAATCTTACAATTTCCTTTTACAAATTTTTTTATTTTGAAATTGTTTTATGGTAGTCTTATTATCAATGTTGCAAGTTACATCTCTTCAAAAGTTTAGTCAAATAAAATTTTTCTTGGACTTTTTCTTTTTATTTGTAAGGACCTAATATATTGTTAAGGGGACCAAAGTTTAAGAACAAAATTTGGCTACAAACTTAGTTGTAGTCACTCTCACTTTTGAAAATTTAATCGATGAATTGCATGTTTTCTATGTTCTTAAAACACATTAAAATTTCATGCCAATCGGATGTTTTTACCATTTGATTCAAAAAATTTATTTTTTAGTATAATTTTAGACTACAAAAACTCAAAATTTAAATATTTGATTGATGATATAGCTATTAATCTTTTATCTTCCTGAAATTTTGCAAGTATGGAGGATTTAAGAAGAATGTAATTAAACTGTGGATTTATTAAAATTCTCATTCAATAAAAAATATTGAATAGAGTTGTAGTCTTAGTCTACAATCAAGTTTGTTGCCAAATTTTGTTTAAAACTTAATTATGTTGGACCTAAAAAAAAATTAGGGTGGTCATAAAGTCTTTTTAAAGAAAAAAAAATTATAAATTTTTAAAATTTATACATAATAATTTTTTTTTTCCAAGTCAGGGTGGTCCTATGACCATCCTAAACTTTATGTCAGTTTAAACGAAGCAAGTTTAATCATTAGCAAAGTGGAAGTCGTGAAGGGGTACTATTGTGAAAAAATTAAAACCTCAAGCTCGAGGGTGTAGTTATCTGATAAAAGACTTGTTTTTCATATAACTATTAGATTAAAAGATATATATGTAAAGAAAGTACTACGTAGAGCCGCCCCTGTCCATAATGCTTGATACTCTAGTTCAGTAAACTTAAGTTTCACTTGGAATCGAGTTCCAAAAAAGTGCTATATAATTAAATAAGTTTAGTGAATACTGATTTTTTCCTAACTAGGTAGGGTGGCATGTGCAAGGCACGTGCTTAACTCTTGAATGAGAAAATTAAAATAAAATTTTTATTTGAAGAAGTATGAAATTATATACATAAAAAATATATGTCATACAAAGTTAATCTTATTCGTATAATAATTTTAATATTTAGGAAAAAATGAGTTTCTTAGTACTTATTTGTTAAAGACAATATCCACTCACTAAAAACTTCTAAGAATGATAATGAATATCATCATCTTCCAAAATAAGCAATTGAGTTTTGCTATATAGCAAAACTCAATTGCTTATTTTGACAATTTAAATATTGTGATAATGTCTTAGCTAAGACATTGTCACAATATTTAAATTTTCGTAATGAATGATGTCATACACAATGAAATTTTTTTTCATTCATACTTTCTTCTTTATCAGTTTACATGAGTCTAGGTGCAATATTTAGCTTACTTAGTTTTCAATGAACACCCATTTAAGGCAAGAAAAAAAAAAAAAAAAAAGATAACAAAAGGCATATATCATCGAATTTCCCATTAGATAAATTATAAGTTTCGAAGATTTAAACCTAGAAAATCAATGTTCTTTAGGTAATAAATAAAACACCTTATATCTCAATTCCAACTTTCTAAGCATTACCACCATCTAAAACTCAAAATACATGAAGAAATTTTTGGAATGTTAAAATTTAGTGGGAGTATTTTAGACATTACACAATATAATATTTTAATAATCATAAGCTTTGATTATGGTTTAACTAAGAGAATAATAATATGACATATTTGCTATTTTCCAAAATATTAAGGGGAAAATTGCTTAATTTTAAAGTTTAAGGAGGAATTGTGAACTGCCTCAAACATAAAGGATGAAAAATGTTTTTATCCTAAGTTATTATTATTATTATTTTTTGTGTATAATACTATTTATTTTTACTTAAAATGGTGCATAATATAAAAATACAATAAAAAAAAATAAAAAGTCAACTCAAGAAAATTGTATGTGAAATAGTAAATTTTGGTTCAACAAAGTTGACTAAATCCAAAAAAAAAAAAAAAAAAAAAAAAATTCTAGAAACACAACATAATGGAATAACATTTTCGTAATACTTTTATAATTTTGTTATATTTTATTTTGACCGGTAAAGAATTGACATTTTAGTAATTGTGAAAATATTATGATGATAACAAAATGTCTTCATATTTTCACAAGATAAATGTTATATTCACAATATTTCATATCAAATCCTAAAGTAGTAGGTTGTTACAAGTTGTTATTGGTGGGCAAAAAAGTAATTTCATTGGTAAGTTTAAATTAGAACTAATAACAATTCAACTACCTATAATTTGTTATGAAAGTGTTGTGAAAAATGTTGTGGATGTCTCACTTTCTTTTGACAATACCTTTATTTTTAATTGTGGTTGATTGCAATATTTTATATATATATATATATATATATATATATATATATATATACACTATAAAGAGTTAACACCTCAACAATTGTGAAAATATTGTGGCAATTTATTGTGATGATATTTTATTCTTTTAGGGTAACAGCTCATATGTAGATAAAAAAAAATAAAAAATAAAAATAAAAAGCGTGTTCAATAGGCAATATTTTCCCCCCAAAAAAAGAAAAAAAAAGAAGAAGAATAAGAAGTTAGTTTTCATAAGAGAAATGCTATGTTCACAACATTTCACAACGAATCATAAAGTAATAAGTTGTTACGAATTGTTATTGGTAGGCAAAAAAATATTTTCATTGTTAAGTTTAAATTAGAACTAATAACAATTTACCATCTATAATTTGTTATGAAAGTATTGTGAAAAATGTTGTGGATGTCGTATTTTTTTTTTTTTCATAATACCTTTATTTTTAGTTGTGGTTGGTTCAAGTATGCTATTTTTTAAATTTTATTTTAGTCTATAAAGAATTAATACCTCAACAATTGTGAAAATATTATGACAATTTGTTGTGATAATATTTTATTCTTTTAGGGTAACAGCTCATGTGCTGATAAAAAAAATAAAAGGTGCGTTTAATAGGCAATATTTCCAAATTAAAAATAAAAAATAAAGAAAAGAGAGCCAGTGAAAACAGTTTTGATTGAATAAACCAAAACTATTGTAGCTTTGCTATTGTAGCTCTGAGCATTGACCCTTTTTATATATATAAGATTAAATTAGATCAAATAACAATTTACCACCCGTGATTTGTTATGGAAATGGTGCGAAAAATGTTATAGATATAGTATTTCTTTTTCTACAGTACCATTATTTTTAGTTGTGGTTGGTCTTAATATGATGTTTTTATTATAAGAACTCAACACCTCTAACATTTGTAAAAATATTGTCACAATTTGTTATTTTAATAGAGTTCAACATGCAATATTAACCAAAAAAAGAAAAGTAAAAAGAACAAAAGGCCAGTGGAACAAAGCCACCTGAACAAACCAAATGAACAGTTGCTTTACTCATTTACACTTTATATATATATATACGCGCGCACACACACATATGTAGAAATTTAAATTAGAACTAACAACAATTTACTATTATAATTTGTTATGAAAATGTTGTGAAAAATATTGTAAATGTAATATTTCTTTTTCTATAATACCATTATTTTTAGTTGTGGTTGGTTCCAGTTAGGGATGGAGTCAGGACTTGAAGTTAAGGGGGGTGGTTTTATTGTTAGCTACATGCGGGAGCTTTGGCTTTCAGCTCTACTGCTTTGCCGGCAAAGGTTTTTTTATTTTTTATTTTTATTTTTTAATGTGTGTGTAGAGCGTGTCTTTTGTTGGTAAGAACAAAATTATTTTGTTTAAAGTTTTTTAAAGGGCTAAGCTGTTTATTTTTGGTAAAATTGGTTGATTAGTCTCAAATTTTTTTTTAGCTTTGCTATTGCCTCTTGGTAATTTTTGTTTTAGATATATAAAATTTTTCATGGACTTTAAAAGGTGGAAAATACTAGATCTACAATTTTGTTTTTACAAATTATTGTTATGACGAGGGGTTATTAGTAAGTAAAAAAGTGACGTAAGTGGTGGACCCAGATACAAATTAGTAAGAATTTGCTACCTCAATAGTCTATAAAAATGTTGTAAAAAAATTTGTATTTACAGCATTTCTCTTATAATGATCAATAAAGGGGAAAATTGTAATTTTATTGAACAAAATTGCTAAAATTAATACCTAAATATATAGTTATATAATTATATATATATTTTAAAAAATTAGGAGTGTCATTGCCCCCTTGTTCATAAATGGCTCCGTCCAGTAATATTTTTTTATTATTTTATTTTGACGTATAAAAACTTAACACCTTTAACAAAAGTGAAAATATTACAATAATTTGTTATTAAAAAAATGAAAAAGAAAGAGAAGACCAACGGAACAGTGCCTCTTGAATAAACCAAATGCACCGTTCCTTTACTCATTCCACTTTTTATATATAGAGATAGAAATTATGGTACTCAGCAAAATTAGTATTTAAAACCAGTTTCCCATGTCACAGAAGGTAGCTTAGGTTAGTTAGGTAGAATGTATGAAAGAGGAGAGTGGCAGACGAAGAAGAGTGCATAAAAACAGTCTCATCACTTCCTTCTCTGATCTCTGCCCGAAACTCAACCCGATTTGTTTGCTGGATCTTCAGGAAAATGGGTACGCTGCTTCGTGCTTCTAAATTAACAAACTCTCTTCTTTTCATATCCAATACTTCTTCTTCTTTATATTGTTATCATTCTACTCTTACTACTACTAGAAGAAAAAACCCACATCAGAAACAGAATCAAAATCAATTCTTGCAATCTGTTAGAGATGAGTGCAAGTCTGGAAAATTAAGGAATGTTGATCATGCCTTAGACCTGTTTGATACAATGCTTCACTTGCACCCTTTGCCTTCCATTGTCGATTTTAATCATTTGTTAGCTGCCATTCCAAGAATGAAGCATTACACTCTACCCATTTCTCTAATTAAACGAATGGAATTATTTGGAATCTCTCCCAATGTTTACACTCTCACTGTTTTGATTAACTGCTTCTGCCATTTGAACCGGGTGGATTTCGGGTTCTCTGTCTTGGCAACAATTTTGAAACTTGGTTATATTCCAGACTCTGTTATTCTAACCACTCTTGTCAAGGGGCTGTGTCTTCAAGGTAACATTGTTGGAGCTGTGAGGTTGGTTGAAGATATGGAGAAGAACGGGCATCACCGCATCAGCCTAATGAAATTACTCGTGGGACGATACTAAATGGTCTGTGTAAGATTGGTGAGACTGATATGGCTATTAGGTTGCTCAGGAAGATAGAAAAAACGTATTTTGAATCCAATGTAGTGTTCTATAACACAATTATTGACAGTTTATGCAAGGATAGATTGGTAACTGAGGCTTTGAACCTTTTGACTGAAATGAGGAGCAAAGGTATTCAACCGAATGTTGTCACTTACACGTGCTTAATTCAAGGCCTGTGCAATTTCGACTGATGGAGGGAGGCTACTACTTTATTGAATGAGATGACACAAAGGAAGATCATGCCAAATTTGCAAACCTTTAGCATATTGGTGGACACACTCTGCAAGGAAGGGATGTTGACCGAGGCAAACGAAGTTTTTACCGTGATGATTCAAAGAGGCATTGAGCCTAAAATAGTCCCATATAGCTCTTTGATTGATGGTTATTGTTTACAAAACAAAATGGATGATGCTATCAAAACGTTTAATATGATGGTTGAGAGAGGTTGTCCACCTAATGTGTTTAGCTATATCATATTAATCAATGGATATTGCAAAAATAAAAGAATTGATGAAGCAAGGAGTCCCTTTGATGAAATGTCCAACAAGGGAGTGGCTCCCAATGTTGTGACTTACAGCACTCTTATAGGTGGGTTTTGTCGAGTGGAGAGACCCTAGGTTGCACTAGACCTATTTCACAAGATGCAGACATGTGGCCAACTTCCAGATTCCCAAACCTATGCTATTTTGTTGGATGGCCTTTGTAAGAACAAAAAAATTGGGGAGGCATTGGCATTGTTTCAAGAGATGGAAGACAAAAAGTTGGACCACAATATTTTGTTTTACAACATCTTGATTGACAGTATGTGCAATGTCGAGGAACTTAAAATTGCAAGAGAAATCTTTAATAGTCTTCTTGCAAAAGGATTGCAACCAAATGTTCAGACTTACAATATAATGATAAAAGAGTTTTGCAAAGAGGGGTTAATTGATGAAGCAAGTGAGCTGCTAGAGAAAATGGATGGGAACCATTTCTCTCCTAATGATCGCACATATAATACAATCATCCAAGGGTTGCTGCAACAAAATGAGACAACAAAGGCTTTGGAACTTATTAAGATAATGGTTGACAAAGGTTTTTTAGCAAATGCAACCACTGCATCCATGGTAGTTGACTTGCTATTTGCAAATCCAGGAGATAAAGCACTTCAAGAATTACTTCATTATTAAGACTTTGCCAGTCAATCTATAAGTTGTACGTATATTTGTTGGAAGTGGTTATTTACTTTTTATGAGTGAAAAAAAAAAAATCTTGTGTCATAAAGGAACAGATGAGCATCTCCTTCTCTCTCTCACCAATCAATCTTTGATCTCTCTTCTTGTCCCTTACTTCCATCATCCTCAAGATCTGCCACTCTATCCCTTGATCAAACATGACCTGAATTGTTAGCTTGTAATTACAAGACGAAATAGCTGTCAGTCAATATGAAACCAGATTTACTGCTTCAGGAAATGAATGAGGCTGCTAAATCAACAAACTCTCTTGATTTTATATTCAATCATTTCATTAGAGTAATGGTTCCATTTGATGCTCTAACTTATTCTACGCATACTCTTACTACCTCTAGTAGTCGATATACTAGTGCTAGTGAAAATGTGGAAACCCCAAATTGGTTCTTTAAATTTGTGAGAGATCAATGCAATTCTAGAAGATTAACGAATCTTAACAATGCCTTTGGTTTTTTGATTGAGTGGTTCACATGCACCCTTTACTTATCGTTTTGGATTTTAATCACATGTTGTATACCTATTTTGGCATGGCAAATTAAAGTTTTCTATCCTAGGAGACAAAATTCATGGGATGTATGTTCAATGTTATGGAATAGTAATATAGATATAGTAATATGGAAACAAAATTAGAGTAATGGTTCACTGCTTAGACACATTGTATCACTGCCTATTCTATAGTGCTGCAAATGCTTTATGCGTATTTGTAAGCAGATTTATTTTTTTTCCTTACAAGCTTTGTGGGGATATATTTACAGTGGACTGGGAAAGCAATTTTACTAGAGTAGCTGATAGTTGCATGCTTGCTCAAGGAGGCAGCTGATAGTTGCATGCTTCTTCTTGCATTGTTTGAGAGAGAGGCAACTTAGGTTGCAGTACAATACAAATAACATCACAAGTTTATCATTTTGACATTTACTGTTTTAAGTTACAAAATAGTAATTGAAAATCAAAGTAGAATCAGATGAGCTATTCTCCAAACCTGTGATCATTTAGCTTGCTGTACAATAGTTCTTTTGTCTCGGAGGTCACAAATATCTAAGTGGGGTAGTGTTTCTAGCTGTGACCTCTTCCCCAGTTTGAAAATGGAAAAACATTGCAGAAATGGCTGATACAAGCCATGAGATTTGTGAAAGAACAGATGCCTTGGATGCTGCTGGAATCACTACTGTTGTCATTGGAAAGGTGATATTTTTTCAGTTCTACTTTTGATTAAGTTGGAGCAGTATTTCATATCTAGCACTTTGTCACAAATTGAAGATGTTAGTGTACATAATTAGTTAAAAATCTGTATGAGATTGGCATGACCTTGCTATGGATTAGTAAAATTGGGCCTTAGCTGCAACCTGAGGGAGTAACTTCAATTATATTATACCAGATACTTGCTAATTTTGACAAACTTTTTGTCAACTTTTAGAATACCAATTGAAATAGAGTAAACGAATTGGGAAAACTAAATGCAAAATTCAATCTTGAGGAATGTGTTTGCCTAGAACTGTCTAAAATCCTATATTGATAAACAAATTGGGGAAAAGTAACAAGTAAGGTTTATTTTCAATGCAAAGAATAATGATCATGATGACGTGTCCTAAAGCTCTAGATTCCTTTGCTTTGTTTGGTTCCTACGTGAGCAGGGCAGGCATCAAGACTGTTGTTGTGTTGCATTTCAAGGTCTTCATTGGGTTGATCCAGGGAGCCATATTTCCATACTGGTTTTCAGCCATGAAAATGAATAGTGTGTGAAGTGCATCTCTCAAAATGGTTAAGGAGGTTGGCCGACAGTTCAATACTATGTTACCGGCCTTATCATTATTATTATTCACAATTGTGTATTTAATGGTCCTTTAATTCATTTAGCAAGGACATGAGCTATCCTGTTGGCATATCTATTGGAAAAATTTAGACTAGATCTTAACTAGATGAACATTTGGGATTATAGTAGTAGAGCTAAAGTTTGCAGGTTCAACAAGGCTTATCAATTTGCGTAGATTTCAGTTTTGTAGCATTAGCAGAATCTCATATGAATTTCCTTATGGCTTAATGATACTTTTATAATTATAATTTGTATATTTAATGGTCCCTTAATCACTCCAATATATGCATCTGGTAGGTGATGATGCATTAAATAATATGAGCTTTAATAATAATAATAATAATAATAAACTATTAACTTTCCCCCTATTTAGTTGTAGTTTCTACTTTCAAGTCATGGGAAATCCGCTGTGAAAACATTAGTGAGACATAAAAGAAGAAACACACCATGACCAAGTACAGGAGGATCATCCAATTTTCACATGCCAAATATGTGTTGAGCCCACGCAATCAAATCATAAATTCAACTATAATAACAACTGTGTGCACCATTTTTTATGATGCCAAATGCATCAAAACCCAGTTTGACAACAAGACACCAAACATTGAATGTCCTATATTTATTTATTATGCAAATATATTTATGGTGCATGAATTGCATGTTTAAATAAGAATTAATAAATAAAACTTAGTATTATATATATATATATATATATATTTTTTTATATATCTATATTTTCTACTTCACTTTGAAGGCTTTGCAATGTCATTATTTTATTTATTTGATTTTTAAACCAAATTTCTCTAGAACGTGTTTCTCTTATATTCGGTCCTATTCGGTTTGTATAGTCTTATTCGGTCCACATTGGTCCATTTTGTCTACTTCGGTCCCTTTTGGCTCTATTCGGTCCAATTTGTCCACTTTGGTCCTATTCGGTCTTATTTAGTCCACTTTGGTCCTATTTGGTCTACTGCAGTCCACATTAGTCCTATTCGGTCCATTATGTCTGCTTTGGTCCTATTTGGTCTATTCGGTCCAATTTTTTTCTTTTCGGTCCAAATTGGTCCTATTTGGTCCACTGTGTCCACTTTGATCCTATTCGGTCCAATTTGGTCCTTTTCGGTCTACATTGGTTTTACTTGGTCCATTGTGTCTACTTCGGTCCTATTCAGTTCATTCTGTCTACTTCAGTCTTATTCGGTCCATTCAATCTTATACGCTCTACTTTGATCCTATTCAGTCCATTGCAATCCATCTTGTCTACTTCAATCCTATTCGGTCCACTTTGGTCCTTTGGAACTAGAATTATTATTGTTATTATTATTATTATTTTTTAACTAATTGTAGCATTTAACAAAGTAAAGATATTTAACCCTTGCTAATTATCCGATGCATTGCACAAGTTAGTGACCAGTTCATATAAAAAGGCATCTTGCCTTTTGTAACCCATAAAATTCTTTTCTTAAAATTTTCAAATTAGTTATTAATTTAAATATACAAAGAATATTATTGTAACTGGGCTATCATTTCCTTATCGCCAAAAACCTAAGCTATTTTGTTGGTAGAGCTATTAAAAAATATTATGAATATAATACAAACAATTGTGCCTAGTGGTTACACTAAATTTCATCAAGTTTTTAAGATCTAGAATCTATGGTTGAGCCAAGTGGCTGCACCAAATTTCAGAAAGTTTTTAGATAAAAACAACTTATTTGTTCTCATCAAATAAGTTTTGTTCATATCAACATATCAGTCCAACTAACAATAATCAGAAAAGATTTAAGTTAAGTATAACTCATCTAAGTTCAAACTTATCTTAAGTCCTTATCCTTTCACTTTGCTCTACATATACGGTCCACGTAGCCTGCTCTCTCTAAGCAACATAGCTTCTAAAAATATGGTTGCTCTGCTGTTAACCTACTAATGTTTAATTGTTATTTAAGCCATTAACTTAATCTATTTTTTGATATGCTCTGGTGCATGTTGGAGTAAATGCAAAAGCAGTGCACATGTTTGAATTGCATATGCTCTTGAATCTAAGGTAAAGAATTGTACGCCTGTCTTCTTTCTATGAGAAAATTTCATCATTATTGACCCTAAAAAGTTCTTCCTTTATTTACAGAGTAGGATGCACGGACATGGATACGGATGCATGGACACAGACACGGACACAGATATGGGTATAGGTATAATATAGTGACACGAGCAATTTTTGAAAATTATAACATAATACGGTATATTGGACATGTAGTGACACCGTTATGACTCGGGTACAACATAAATACGACACGAGTATAGCACCTTAAATGAAGTGTCTGTGCATTCTAGTTTATAGATACAATGGCATAGCATAGTGCTCCCACCTGAAGAAGCAAAAATGGTTTTCAACATAATTGGAGGAAGCAATATTCGTGAATCAGAACCACCCAAGAAAGTATTCTTTGCACAGCGCAAATCATGGGAGTTTATACTTTATATTGCTTTAAAGTATAAGTTTCACTACTACGTATGATATATCTCACAGGAATTTATGAATGGTGTTTTTTAAATTAATTTTTAGACTTTCTAACTCTAAACATGATGAATTGTTTACAAACAGTATACAATCACAACTTTTCTCTTTTATACAGTGGAAGTAATACTTCTCTACTTTTATTATGATAATATGCTATACTTTTTTACTATATAGCCTAATTGTAGATTTAATCACATCATTATGATTACTGAAACTAATTAATATATATTACAAAAAAAGTACCCACTCATGATTACTGATCCATTTTTTTCTTCTTCTGTTAGATACCCTGTAATGACTAGGGCACTAACAAAGGCAGGTCGTCCAATCTTTTTCTCACTTTGTGAATGGTAATCCTATATCTCTAACTTTTAAATCTATGTCGTGAAAGTCACTCCATTGATGATTATTTTGTTTGATTTGTATTTCTTTCCCTTAATAGGGGTGACTTGCACCCTGCTCTATGGGGTTTTAAGGTTGGAAATAGCTGGAGAACTACTAATGACATTTCCGATAATTGGAACAGGTAGATTAATTTCATGTTTCTGTTAAGTTCATAATTGATTATACAAATTCTTAGCCCAAAATCATTTCTTTTGGTCTGTTCTCCCACAGTATGCTCTCTATAATAGACTTGAATGAAGTATATGCTGATCTTGCAAGACCCGGTGGTTGGAATGGTCAGTATGCTCCTACAATAGATTAAGTCACACTAAACACAATTTTTGAAAAAGCTTTTGGTCCACTTTTTTCTATGAAATTTATTTCATATTATCTGCTTGACTTTGTACAGATCCTTGTTGAGTTAGCGGAAGTTCTGACACTAGATTGTTGAACAAATGACTAAACAAAGAACTTTTATTTAAAAAAAAACTTAACTCTTTGAATTATAACACTTTACAAGCACTAATGTTTTGACTCACTAACACTAGTGCACTGCAAACACGCACTTACTCACCAAATACACTTGCACACACCTCACTTCTAGACACCTACACACACTAGCTATTGACTCTATTTCACTCTACACACTTGCTACCTATGGCACACACACTTCACCACTTCATACAACTTCACACACCTCTCACTAGTCTCACACACACCTTTCTAATCTCACACACTTCTTCACTTACCACCACATCTATTTATACTAGGTGTATATTGGTTAGGAAACCAACTTGAAGCTTCTAGCATCTTCCTTTTAAATACTTGATTTACCAAGCTTCTAGACCATTCTATAAACATGTGGCTAAAATTCACTAGTGCAAGGAAGCTTATAGAGAAAATATAAGAACTATCTTGAAGAGGATTCTGGAAAGAGAGCAAGAGAGAAATTTCTAGAAAGAGAGAGATTGTGTGAGAAGTTCTAGAAGTTTCTAGAGAATTCCGGAGAGAAGCAAATTGAGTGGAATTTTAGAAATTTCTAAAGACAAGAGAGTTAGTATTAATTTCTAACAATCCTGACATGCTTAAAGTGGGAAATAAAGGGATGAAAAATAACACATATATAGCCCACTTTAGTTTATGGGCTATTTCCTAGGTATTTCAGGCAGTACTATATCTGGACCTAGATGCTCATGATTTGAATGAATGCATATTTTTTGGGTTTTGGCTGTCTGTTTGCTTAAAAATAAAATGGTATTGTAGGCTCCCCTTCTCCTTGGTTGCGATGTGAGGAACCTGACAAAAGAGACATTTAATATCATTTTCAATCAAGATGTTATTGCAGTCAATCAAGGTAAGTGCATCAATTTTGTAACTGATTGTGTAATTTTCCTCCCATCATGTGAACTACTCTGTAGCAATGGTTATGAAAATTGACTTGATCATCATCTATAACAGATTCACTTGGCATACAAGCTAAAAAGGTTAGGATTGGAGGGTAATAGTGAGGTAATAAAGTTTGCCTAAAATATCTTATGATGCGGATTGTGTACTTTTGTCTCACTTCATATGAGCAAAACATGACTTTTTATGTTAAATTAGATTTGGGCGGGGCCTCTTTCAAACAATAGGGTAGCTCTAGTTCTGCTCAACCGAGCCACTGTGCCTCATTCAATTACAGGCAATTGGGACGATATTGGAATCCCTGAAAACAGTGTCATTGAAGCAAGAGATGTTTGGGAGGTAATTTTGATCAGGCTTTATTTCTCATGCCTCTGAAGGTCATGACGCATTTCAGTTTTGCATTTGTATTTGTGAGATACCTTCATTATATGTGTGCATATGTGTTTCTTGCAGCACAAGACACGAGAGACAAGATTTGTTGGAAACTTGACAGCCAACGTGGAGCCTCACAGTTGCAAAATGTTGGTGTTGAAGCTAATTGCTTGAGTTCTACTGCGAAATGCACACTTGGCATTGCTCTCTTCTGTATATTCTTCCTGTTAATTCTAATCTATACCTGATGCTGTAGTGTGAGTGAGTATTGAGATTTACAATTCTCTTTTCCACGGTTTCATGTAATTAAAATTTTATTGGAATAAAGAAGGAAAAATTGGAAGAAGCAAAAGTTTCCTCTTTTGTTCAAATGAGCAATAAGTAGTAGTGTAGTACTACTATATAATCTTTAACACCAACCCCACCCCCCCCCCCCCAAAACACACAAGGCTATTCTTTCTTCTGTCTTGGCATTATCTTTTTGTAATAGAAAGAAAAAAACATTATTAATGATTTATGTTAAGACAAATTATTATTTGGTTAAGTAAATAAATTAGTAATTAAATTGAAAAAATGATTCGCCTTCAATGCAATGTAAATGCTATAATACCGGTTTACAAACTAGATTGCCTTGTTTGAGAGGTGCACTTTGACAAGATGATATTGTTAATGGTGATGCATGGATAAATTCCCAAGAATATAAAACAAAGAAGATAAGGGTGCTAGAGTATCCAAAAGAATTAAAGGTTTAAAAGAAGAAGGAAACTTGGAACAAACTGAAGTAAAAGCATGGAGGGTTGTTTTTTATGGTATAACAAGAGATTTTTATATATTTTTTATATTATTTTTCATTTGAGTCAACTAATAAGTATATTACATGTTAAAATGTGCAAATTGAATTGGGCTTGGCAAGAATGACCATTACCCCGCAGTAATTAGTTAATACATTTATAGTTGCTGCTGCCAGCTGCTGTTTACAAAAAAGGGTGAAGTTTGGGTCCAGTGTCCAGTTGCATCGGACTCGTTGAGATTATTACACATGTCTATTTTTAAACATATGTCACCATTTTAACAGAGCCAGTATACTATATGCACTGGACCTAAGCCTTATCCTACAAAAAAGATAAGAAAGAAATGCCGGAGATTAAAAAAATGAAGTAAAAAAAGGAATATGTAATAAATGTAATTGTAATGAAATGGAAATGAAAAGCGATTATATGATCTCTATAGTCTGTAGTATATAATATGTAATGTTCAAACACATTGTATCATTATATAGTGCAGCAAGTTATTTATGCATGTATGCAAACTGATTTTTTTTTTTCTTTTCTTTTCTTTTCTTTTTCCTAACCTTATAAGTTTTGTGGTGCTATTGTGCAGTGGAGTAGAGTCAAATTTTATTAGTCTAGCTTGGTTGGTTTATCAACTCAAGGGGTTAGCTGATAATTTTGCATGTGCTTCTCCTTGAATTGTCTATGAGAGAGGCAAGTTAGGTTGCAATGCAATACAAAATTAACTTCAAAGTTTTATCATTTTGACACTTAAGAATTTAAGTAAATGAAATAAGTTAGAAACTCCTAGCTAAATAATAGTTCATTTGTAAGTGATTAATTACATTTCATGGACTTTTCATATCTAACATGGACACAAAGAGCTAAAGAATAGTTCATTTGTTAGGTTTCTTAGGTCAAGTTAGTGATATTATGCTTAAAGAAAACGAAGCTTTTTGAAATACACTAGGTTAATTTAGTGATGTCATTTTTGGTCAAGTATAAGATAGATAATGAAGACCTATCATCCCATAGGTCTTGTGAAATATACAACAAGGTTTATACAAGTCATGTTATATAGGTTATTGCAAAAAATCATTATAATGAGATAACTATAGGAACTATGTGATGTGCATGTATGTATGAGTGTTTTCTTGTTAGGTTGATTTGGTCTTTGACTTATGATTTTGGGAATTTAGTTTGTGATAAAAGATGTGGTTGTCTTTCACCAAGCTTTTCAGCTGGCCTTTTGACAAGGAGATGCGTATTCTAATGGTGGTCTTCATGTAGCGGGCAAGCTAGACTACCATTTTGTACAAGCCTAAGTTGGGAGAGATTGTGACCACCCATCCTATTAGCTAATTAATTCATGCGAGCTCATAATGCACACTTAAGAAGTATGCTAATCATACACAAGAATAATAAATGATCATTGCCACCACATTTATCGCAAAATTGCTTTCATATGGGAGACCACCTTATTCCATGCATCCAAATGAGAAGCTATTGAAGATTTAGCTATAAAAAGAGGGTCATGTTAACGGGTGTTTTTAAAACGTTTTTAAAGCAATTCTTAATAAACCATTTAAGGAAATTTTCAACATTACTTTTATGAGAAATATAAAAAGCTATAAAATTTTTATTTTTTTTCTCGTAAAAAATTTTTAAAAATATTTCTTAAATCAATATCCCAATTCCTAAGAGCATCTATTAACATTTTCCATAAAGAAAACAATATTTTGTCAAACTAATGGGCTCATATGAGTTTCCTATTACTATCTCAAAAGAAAGTAAAAAAAAAAAAAGTTTCCCTCCAATCCAAGCCCATAAATAAATCGCTGGGGAGTTCATTCAATTACGAGGTGTATAATTACTCCAATAACTTGTGTGAAGGCTAGGCCTTTAGTTTTACAACATCATGAACAACTTTGATAATTTAATGCTTTGCTATACATCAATCTATAAAGAGCATGAATATTTATTGGAAGTTGCTATTTACTTTTTATGAATTGGTGTTATTTTTCAGTCATTGAAATTTTTTTTTTCTTCCTGTACAATTACCTGTAAACTTTTTTCTTTGTTTCTTTTTTTTTTAAAATCTCTTTTTATAAATCTGAAAGGGTATGTTTAATGTTAATGGAATTGTAATATAGATATAATGTTCAAACACATTGTATCACTATCTAGCAAATAGTGCAGCAAATGATTTTTGCATATATGCAAACTGTTCCCCGCCCTTAATAAGTGGACCGGGAAAGCCATTTTTATTAGTGTAGCTTGGTTGGTTATTCTGTTCTGAATATGCTTTCTATACCAAATGTTTATGGTGGTAAATTAAAAATTGATAATATGACTAGTGAAAATCAGTTTGGTTTTCAGAAATTAAATAAAGTTCAATAGTATAGTATATATATAAGTTACTCTAGTGACAAATTTTCTTGAAATGATAATAATATTAATAATAAGGGATTTCTTATTATGTAGATTATGCGTTCCACAAATCAACCTGTCTGTCATCGTTTCCTTAAGAAATGATGACTAGCTTATGACTAGCTTATATACAATCTTGTCAAATCATGACAAATTTTCTTGAACTGATAATAATATTATTATTGTCATCCATGTTAAGTTTATATACAATCTTGTCAAATCATGACTAGCTAGCTTTCCTTCTTTTCTTTTTTTAACAATTCCACATTAGTTAAAATGGAGGAGCTCCTTTTAAGTATCTATAATACAGTTTTAATAATTACTATACCGTGAATTTTCTATATATGATGATTCCCCCTCCTCTGAACTTTCTAATTTGCTAAGCTTTGAGAGAATGATGCTTCTAATATATATGCACTCTTATAGGCTTATGGCTAAATAATTTCAAAATGCATTATCCTTGAAAAAAAAAAAAAAGTGATATTGTTTTATTCTATTATCAATACGATTTCTGTCGGCTACAATCTCTTTTAATCATTACAAAAAAAAAAAAAAAGGAAAAAAAAAGTCATATTAATTTGTTAACATACACACCCCACACATTGAATTTGACGGCCTCTCTTTAAAAGAGCAATCGACAAGAACACGGTATATTTTATAATTTATTTTTATTTTTTTTATCTGAGTATATTTGATAACCTTTTTTAAATATGGTTGGTGGTGAAAACTGGCAAGTGGCAAGTGGATTTGAAAGGAATATTCATTTTCTGTGACAAAGGGCGAGTCTATGAACCCAAGTCCCAATGCATGGTATTCTCAGGGTAAAAGGTTTTTTTTTTTTTTGGGTCAAACGGAAATATATTACTAAACAACAACTAAGCCAAAATGGCTAAGTTAGGGGCTGAAAGTCTACAATGTCTTTCCCTATTAGCATCTGATTGTACAAAACAAGAAATAACATCAGATGGGGGAGAATTCAAAATAACAAATTGATTTTGCATTACACATCCTAACTTAGCTAGAACATCAGCAACACGATTCACTTCACAGAATGCATGCTGCACTTTGTAGTGCTGAAATCTGCCCAGAAGAGACCTACAATCAGCCAGCAAGGAAGAATAAAAAGCATTAGATGAGGACAAGGACTGGACAAGCTCGACAACAACCTTGGCATGAAGCTCAATTACAAGATTTTGCACTCCAATCTGTCCAGCCAGCAGTAAACCATCCCTTAGAGCCCAAAACTCCACAATGATGCTAGTTGTGAAGCCTATAGACCTTGTAAAACCCCTCATCCATCGCTCTTCACAATCCCTTATAACCCCCCCTCCTCCTGCCTTGCCCGAATTACCAAGTGAGGCCCCATCTGAATTCAGCTTGCACCAGCCAGTGGGAGGTCTATTCCAACTAATATTGCACACTACTTTGTTCTTAGGACTCCCTAGCTTACCCACATAATAGTAATATTCCAAAGCTTGGCTTTTACTAACACTATGAAGATTTTCATTCAAGACATTGTTATTGAACACCATTCCATTTCTCTGCTTCCACAAATTCCAAATGGAGAAGGTAAAAACATAAGTCCATGGAACAGAAGAAGAATGAAACACTTTATTTTGACAATTAGCTTTCAACCAACCAATTAATTCCGAATCAGCAAAGGAGCTTACCAAATCCGAAGGGACCATAATTTTATGCCAGAAATCTTTAGCCACCACACACTCAATCAGCAGGTGTCTTATGGTTTCTTGAGAATTATTACACAATGGGCAACTACTATCCTGTAATATACCCCTTCTAGCCAATACAGCTCTAACCGACAAGCTATTATGCGTAAATAACCACAGAAAGTTAATGATTTTTGGCAAAGTATCAATTTTCCATATCCACTGCCTTTGGAAAGTAGTTTCAATCTGCTGGGTTCTATTCAACCATTCATAGGCAGACTTGGTAGTGAATTCCCCATCCTTAGAAAGCTTCCACATAATGACATCTTCCCTTCTTCCAACTAGCTGCCTTGGAGTAGCTTTAATTCTATCCTTAATGCTATCCGGTAGAATGAAGGATAGAACTTCCCATCTCCAATCCTGGTCCGACTCAAGCAAAAATTCTGACACCTTCATATCCACCTCCCTTTGAGTCAATGAGCCTTCAATCAACTCTCTCAAGGAACTTCCCCTAATCCAATTGTCCGTCCAAACTTTAATTCTTTCTCCATTCCTAACCCCCCAACAAATACCATCAGCAAAGGTCTGAAATCCAGCCTTAATCGCTCTCCAATTTGGTGAGCAAGGAAGTCTATCAGGTTCTCTAGCTCTCATTCTTTCAATTGAGCAATATTTCCTTAGAATCACTTTAGCCCATATGCTCTCTTTCTCCTGATTCAGCCTTCAGTTTAGCTTGGCTAATAAAGCCAGATTTTTAGATTTTGCAACTTGAATTCCAAGGCCACCCTCCTCCTTCGACCTAATAATCTTGTTCCATCCAACCAAGTGGAGTCTTCTCTTTTCACTTGTTGATCCCCACAAAAAATCCTTATTAATTTTGTCCAACTTATCACAAAGATGGGTGGGAAGGGCAGTAGCCTGCATTACATAATTGGGAATGGTAGACATGACAGATTTTACCAACACAGCTCTACCCGCAAAGGATAAAAACCTCGCCTTCCAGCCAGCCAGCCAGCCAGCTTACTCATAACTTTTTCAACTATAAAATTCATCCTATTCCTTGGAACCCCTCAATGATTTATAGGAAATCCAAGGTAGTTCCCAATATTCGTCGTTGCTTGAATTCCCAACCTTGAATAGATTCCACTCTTTATTTCAGGTTGCACACTAGGGGAAAAGTAAATTCTTAACTTTTCCATGCTCTCCTTTTGGCCCGACTCCGCACAAAATTCATCCAACACTTCAGAGATAGCTTCACAAGAATCCACATCTACTTTTGCGAAGAGAATGAGATCATCCGCAAAAAATAAATGGGATATACCTATGTTACTTCTTGAAGCTTGCAACGGTTTCCACACACCCTCCATACATTTCTTCTCTATTAAATGGCCTAGATATTCCATACACAAAATGAAAATATATGACGATAGTGGGTCTCCTTGTCGAAGACCCCTTGAAGGATTAAAAGCCTCCAACTTTCCACCATTAAACAAAATAGAAACCTTGGTGGAAGTGACACAACTCATAATCACCCAAATGAGACTTTGGGGAAATTGGTAAGCTTGAAGAATTTTGTGTATAAAACACCATTCCATTCTATCATATGCTTTCTCCAAGTCGACCTTAATAGCCATGTACCCCTCCTTCCCTTTTTTCTTATCTAGAGCATAGAAAAGCTCTTGAGCTACTAAGACATTATCTAATCCTTTCCTCCCAGGCACAAAGGCTATTTGGAAATGAGATACAAGCTTATTTAGATAAGGTCTAATCCTCTCTACTAAAATTTTTGAAGCTATTTTATAAACTGAGTTATAAAGACTAATTGGTCTATAATTATTCAAAGATTCAGGAATTTTGCACTTTGGAATTAAAGTAACTAGTGTTTCATTAAGATGATCCGGAACTAGGCCATCCTTGAAAATAGTCTTCACCTCCTCATAGACTGATTTCCCCACTTTAGCCCAAAAATGCTGATAAAACCCAGCATGCAGACCATTTGGTCCTAGTGCTTTAAATGGTTTCAGTGACCACAAACCACCTTTAACATCTTCATCCGACACTTCCCTTCCCATCCAATTCCTTTCTTCTTCAGTAAGGAAACTCCCTGAGAACTCTGAAATAGGGGAGTCCCAGTATGACATTTCCAACTCCGTGGAATACAGCTTCCTAAAACCATACAAAATATGCTCTTTCACCGCCTCTTCCTCAATTATCCACTCTCCCATATTATCCTTTAAACACCTAATTTTATTCCTTTGCCTCCTCACTATAGTATTAACATGAAAATAAGATGTATTTCTATCCCCAAAGGCAGCAGCATTAATCCTGAACTTGAGAGCCCAGAATTCCTCTTCTTACAGCAAAATAGAAGAATACTCTTCAATAAGATGGTCCTTAAGCCTCATAAGAGACTCAGAAGGATTATTAGCCAACACCTTCTGAGCTCCATTCAATCTGGCTAACACCCTTTTCTTTCTCGCAAAAAGATTCCCAAAAACCTCATAATTCCACTTCCTCACCTTCCTAGTAAAATCAGCAATAGCTGCTTTTAAAGGAATACCTACCGGCCAAGTGTCCCAGACAATCCTATGGAAATCAGGATGCAGAAGCCACATAGTTTGAAAGCGGAAAGGCCGCTCCAAACCATTAACATTGGGCTTCTATAACTCAATCAAAACAGGGTGATGGTTAGAAAAAGTTCTAGGGAGATGAGTAACTGCTGCCTTAGGGTACAAAATTCTCCAAACAGGATTAGCAAAGCACCTATCCAATCTTTCCAAAATCAAGTCTGACAACTACCTTTTATTAGTCCAGGTATACTTGGGTCCAACAAACCCAAGATCAACAAAATTACAAGAATCCAGACATTCTTTAAACTTAAGGGCCCTATTTAGATTAATTTGGTTCCCCTGAATTTATCCTCCCCCCCCCCCCCCCAAAGAACTTCGTTGAAATCCCCAATCATCAACCAAGGCAGGTTATGAAGCTGTCCTACCTTTTCTATGTTAGACCACAAAATTCTACGTTCTGCTAACCGAGGACTAGCATAAATAGCTGTAAAAAGCCAAGAGAGGTTTGATGGACATACATTCACTGTTGCATGTATCTCTTACTTTGTTGCTGATAAAAGCTTAACATTTGCATCCTTACTTCTCCACAGAATCCATAAACCCCCCGCATAACCTATCGTTTCCGTGGTAATGAATCCATAAAATGGAAGCCCTTCAATGATCTTCTCAGCTCTGCTACCCCCTGCTCTGGTCTCTGTAATGACCATAATCGAAGGCTGGTGGTTCACAGCCATCTTAAACACTCTCCTTTTGAAATCCGGGTTCAATGCTCCTCTACAATTCCACCTTAGGATATTCATCTTAATAAATTGATCCATGGGAACCTCAACACGGCTAGGATTTATAGTTGCAGCCTCCACCATGCTCCATCCTAGACTCCTCAACAAATCCTTCGAGTGCTTCCACTCCGGTTTCCATAACATCATGTACTTCAAAATTCCTTCCACATCTTCCCTGCAACTCATCAATACATCGCACTTCTCCACCGGTTTGAGCCACTGGATTAGCTTCAGCATTGGGTGGTTCCCCATCAGTGTTGTAACCAAACCCCTCCGATCCACCAACAACCTTTCCTGGATCACCCATCCAGATTAGTCGAAGTGCAACCTTATCGATGGCTTTCTCTGCTTGCTCAAGTCTTCGGACTCCTCCCATGAAATCAGTGGGATGTCCGTCATGAAGCTCCATCATAGGTTAGGCGTCAGACCCCATGCCGGATGATCTAACGGAATTTCCCCGGTTCTGTGGCTCTCTGGTGTGATCAGAAAGATGTTCTTCAGTGCCAGTCCCAACTCTGCTTCGCATCATCTCAGTTCCTTCGTCGGAGTTACCCTTATTTGCAGGATGACCTCTTCTGGGATTTCCACTAGCTTGTTCCGGAGCCAAATCGCCCATCCTCGCCTTATCGAACTGCTTCGACCCGCTTGGAATCCCTTCATTCTCTCTTCGCTACAAGTTTTTTGGGAGTGCAGTTCTTTGTGAGGAAGAAGAAGGGTGAAGTCGTTTCAAGGACTTAGCACTCGTCCCTCCCTTTAATCTATAGCCCTTAGCACCCGTACCCAAGAAACCCATTTGTAGCTTCCTATCAGTCCATGGCTTACCCTCCCTCTGCTTCGGACTTGACATGTTGAACTTGACCTCTAGATTGCCCAAATCTTCGTTCGGCGCAAACCCAAGGATAGAGGAATCCCTCACAGCATGTGTGGATTCAGCTTGATTAGACCATATGCTGTTTTTAACCATCTTGACTGAACTACCCTCCATATTTTCCCCTCTTTGGACATTTAAGCCCCTCGGACTGATATCTCCCTTCATCTCACTTCCTAAAGGAGATCTGGACCGTCCATTCCTAACCAAATTTCTTTTCCTTATAACCAGCATCCACGGACCAAAGTTAGGATCAGTCTCATCTTGCTCACTAACCTGGTTTGGGCTTTCCTCTGGCCTACTATCTTCTTGCTTGTCTTCCTCCCTTAATTGGTTTGTGCTCTTCCCTGCCACAACTCCACTTCTATTGTTTTCCTTGATTTTGTAGCAGCAGTTCTCCTGCTTGTGACCAAGCCTCCCACAACAAAAACAGAGAGAAAAAATACCTTAATATTTCACCTGTTGCACCAATCTCCCTATCCTGATGGATTTGATTAAAGGCTTATCCAGATCAATTTGTATACAAAGCCTTGCATAGCTACCATGTGATCCAGTTGCAGTATATGAATCAATGCGTAGTACCGGGCCAATAGCACTCCCAATTTCCTTCAAAACTTCTATATCATAGAACTTAATAGGCAGCTCAGGGAATCTCACCCACACAGCAACAGACGATAGATTATCTCCTGATGCTCTGAAGTAAGGTTCCCAAGACTTGATAGCCAGAAAATGCTCCCCAATAAACCAAGGGCCTCCACGAAGCACTTTATCATAATCATCCAAGCATTAAAACTTTATCAAGAAATAATCATTCCCAAGATTAACACAGTCCATCCTAGTAGCTGGTTTCCATAAGGCATTAAGTTTGAAAGTGAGATAGCTGAAACCAACAGTTCTACCAAACACTTTCATAATCAAAGCCTTTGACCATGGGGCCCTAATACGGGTCTTTGTCTCCTTGGACAGCTTCACTTATGCCATCCCTTCAATGAGAGGTTCCACTTCTGTGTTTGACTCCTCCTCATCATCCCAGACATTATCTAACTTAAATGCTTACTGATAAGCTCCTGGAATATCTCCTATAAGACTGTCCTTATAACTGATAGTATTCCGTAGTGGGGTATCTTGCTTTACCCCACTACTCTCTTTAAACTTCTTGACATTGCGTCCTAGCTCATCTTCTTCCTCACTCGATCTTGGGGGTTCATTGCAGTACTCCGCTTCCATTCTCTGCATCAGTTCTTTTTTCTCTCAACTTAACTCCCTTTTTCTCAAGGTAAAAGTTTGGTCGGCTTTTGAATCCCAAAAAACTAAAAGAAAATAAACAAATAAATAAATAAAACAAGAAATATACTAATATTCAAATGGAACAATAAATATATATATCTCAACCCAATCACTTATTAAAATGAAATTGGTGCTATTTTAAATCTCAAAAATTATTTATGGCTGATCATGCAATAAATTTTATTGCAATCTCCCTCTTATTAATATACAAAATTTGCATTTTATTGTGAAGCCTAGTCTTGACAATATTCTTAGTTGCAAAAGTCAAATATTTTAACTGATTCTCCCCTCATCTATAAATCAAATAAAAACCATATTATTATCTTGTTATATACATCCATTATTTTCTAGCTATAGACTAATTATCTAAGTTTTTCAAGTCAATTAGTCAAAATCAAATATTTTGTTGCAATCTCCCTCTTGATAATGGAAAATCTTTTGTGTTTATGCTTTTGATAATTTTAAAAAAAAAACATTTTTTTTTTTTTACTTTTTAAATTTATTTTGACCTATTAGTTACACACTTAGAATTAAAAATTTAAAATTTTAAAAATCCCTTTTTGCTTTAATGGTACTTTAAGCATATAGCACTTCAACATGACTCATCCTAATGCACTCCACGTATATGCTCTTCCCAAATTACAGTAAAAGTTTAAAATATATGTAAATGTGAGTGACAATTGAGCACCAAGATTGACATATACTTTCAAAAAGGAAAAACATATATTATCTAATGATTCTCATCTAATTTGTTGACTTCATTGATTATTGAATCTGCCTTCTCCATGTTTATGATGTTGATTAATTTCAATGTTATCCGATTCAAATGGTAACAAACTAATAATCATCCAACTATCATTCACTTCTGCAATCTCTTTTGCTTTTTGAAAAATAAAAGGTTAACATCATTTAGCTAGCTTACAATCTTTTTTTTTTTTTTTTTTTAATCAAAGAAACGTGATATTAGCATCTAGCATACAATCATGACTCTTACAATCTAGTCAAATATCATCAGCAAAATATATTTATATATATTTTAATAATTCCACATCAATTAGAGAAGAAAAAAAAAAAAAAACACGCGTGATTGACATATCAGTTCTTTTTCTCTTCCATTAATGTCAATATTTTAGAACTCAAACTTAATATTTACAGGTAGACAAATACAGTGGATCATAACATAACCCTTTTTACAATTAGCTGAAAGGATAAGCTATGATGGCAAAGGAATATAAACCCATAATTATTTTTAGCTTTTCAATGTTTTCATCCATCAACAACCATATGTGACCTATAACTCATGAAAATTTGTATGAACTAGCTAGCACCTAAAAATTGGTTCTAGTCTTATTTCCTGGGCTGGCTCCGCGCGCTGACATGGAGGACACCGAACCCCAGAAGCCTGCCTCATTGCCGACCATCTCTAGTGGGTTCGGCCATCCTTATCCCATATTGGGCCTACACTCCACCAACACACCAATCAATTGGGCCCCATGGGAATTAATTGGCATCATCTTCTTTTTTTTGGGTAAATCATGGAAATTTTAGGAATTATTGGCATCATCTTCAAGCTAATTTCTTCAACCCTACAAAAAAAGAAAAAGAGAAAAAAAAAGAGGACACCCAACCCCACAAGCCTGCCTCATTGCCGACCATCTCCAGTGGGTTAGGCCATCCTTATACCATATTCGGCCTACACTCCACCGACACACCAATCAATTGGGCCCCATGGGAATTAATTGGCATCATCTTCTTTTTTTTGGGTAAACCATGCAAATTTCATAAAACTTAGGAATTATTGGCATCATCTTCAAGCTAATTTCTTCAACCCTAAAAAAAAAAAAAAAAAAAAAAAAAAAAAAAAAAAAAGAAGGACACCCAACCCCACAAGCCTGCCTCATTGCCGACCATCTCTAGTGGGTTAGGCCATCCTTATCCCATATTTGGCCTACACTCTACCGACACACCAATCAATTGGGCCCATGGGAATTAATTGGCATCATCTTCTTTTTTTTTTGGTAAACCATGGAAATTTCATAAAACTTACGAATTATTGGCATCATCTTCAAGCTAATTTCTTCAACCCTATAAAAAAAAAAAAAAAAAAAAAAGTCTAGGATCATGTGCATGTGCAAGAGTTATAGGGCGTACGTAGAAGAACTGATAAAATCCATTAACCCAACAAACTGACACGCTTCATTGTTCACTCATCACCCTAACACCTTACATTACTACTTGCTTTTGAAAAGCAGAGAATTAAAATAATAATAGTAATAAAAAATAGATTGGTTGAGATTGTGAGAGACCGCGCCCTCGGTCTTTTTTTTTATAGGATGTTGAGCCAAATCCACGTGAATGGGTGGAGTTGTGTTGTTACTTCTCAAAATGGAGGTTTGACTAGTTATATTTTCCCCTTTAGATTAAGGGTTTTACAATGGACTCGTCACTTATTTAATTATTGGAAAAATAAGAAAACCATAATTGAAAAAAAATTTCTCATTTTATTAATTTGAAATTGAATTTACATTTGATCATAGGAAAATTACATGGTTTTGGTTCTAGATACAATCTAAGATAAAGTACATAACTTTATTTCCTAGTTACAATCTAAAAATTGAAAATTACAAGGATAAACATTGGTCTATCAACCCTTGATCTAAGTTTGGAGGCTATGTTATAAGGTGAGAAGGTGTTAGGCACCTACCTTGTCCGGTGAAACCGGTCTTCTAGACTATGGTGGCTAACATTCATATCACATCATCCAATATGTCAATCAAGTTACATGTTGAATTTAATGTGTGTGCATGTGATAAACCCTAATTCAATTTATTTAGCACTGCATTTGGATTGAAAAATAAATTTTAGTGAATATATGTGAATGGTGATAACAAAGATTCAAGGATTTGAAAGAATTATTAAACAAACATGTTTTTCATATTTTTGATGTGGATTTAAGATCAAAACTAGTGTTTATGCATGAACATGTGATGAACAATCAAGAACATGTGAAGAACATATAAGAACATTCAAACATATTCAAGAGAATTTAAATAATTACTATCATGCTTTAATCTTAAATTCCCATTATGGCAACACAAAAAACAAGTAAAGGAAAGAGATTATACCTTCATGCAATATCCATACGGTGGAGGAGGAGACTCTTGGTAGAGGTCCTAAGGGTGGAGGAAAAGAATAGTTAGGAGAAGAATAGTGAGTCTCACTCAATACCTTGAGTCTCAGGAAGACCAAGATATGACAAAACTACTCAACTTCACTAGAACTCAAGAGAGGAGAAGAGAGGGGGTCTTTGTGTGCTTTGGAATGAAGGAGATGGGAGGTTTATATAGTAGTGGTGAATAAAATATGAATGGAAAGTCATTTAATGAGGGTTGACAAAGAATCATGAATCTAGTCCTCATTTTAGCTTTGGGGGAAATTTGTTGCATTAAATGGAAAGATTGGTGGGAATGAGGAGCAAGCCAAGTTTGGTTTTCCCGCAACTGTTGTAACAACTTGTAGAGCTAATTTCGAAAAATTATATTTGACTCAATTCTGATCAGAATTGTCTCATTCTTGTACTCAAATTGAAGCCCCGGATGTCTAGTTTCTAGGAAAATTAACCTCATTCATAAATTCAAAATATTTTGAGAGATATGGATGAAATGGTGAGTAGAGGTCATTTGTTAGAAAATGGTTTCAACACAATTAACATTAATAGGTCCCAAATTAGCTCCCAATTAACATTAAATGGCTTCAATCACTCCCATTTCAGACTTAATTGGTTCTAAATTTACTCTAATTAAAAGATAATTGCACAAATTACTCATTGAATAATTAATGTTTAACTATCTAATTAATTAGGTGTATGTAACCTCACCATAAAATGTAGTCCTAACCAATCAAATTATGACACATCATTGATCTTAAATTTATTACACTTATAACTAATTGAAATCAATTGTTCATAATCACATATAGTCGAACTCAATTTGTGATAGTGTATCTCAGCCATTAAAACTTGATTTGATGATAACTTTTAATCTGGTGGTCCGATTAGGGCTTATGACCAGTCGATTTGATCGTTACGACATCAAGATTATTTTGGTGAAATGAGATTAAGGATCTAATGGCCAGAATCAAGATGCATATTCCCAAGGCAAAATTACCCATTTACCCTCAATGTGAGGTTAAATGCAGGTTGCAAAATGGGGTGTCAACAGAGATATTGCGTGTGGCTTAATGCTGATCATATTCTTTTTGAGTTTTAGTTCTGAAGCTTGGCTTCTTAATCCGAAATCAACTAGTGGCTAATTGATATCTAGGACTAGGAGCTTTTGTTTTGTTTTGTTTTTTTTTTTTTTGTTAATTAAATGCATTGAAGTTAAAGTTAAATACTAGTTTTATATTTGGAGAACATACAGGGACAAAATATAGGTTCTTCCCATTACAGATGCTTAATAATGGTTAACTTTGACATAATAAACCAATGGTTGATTGATACATAGGAACTCATTGTTTTCTGAGTATTTTAATTAAGAAATGTGCCCATCTATCTCAAAAACTAATTTTTTCCTCAAAAGCCAAATTTGGCTTTTGAGTGCATACAGGGTGCTTTGTCATACATCTACTACTATTAGGGATGTGCCTGGATTAAAGGGTGATGAGTAATTACAGGGTGCGTTTGGCAAACCTAAAAGAATTAGTATTTTGGAATTTTTGAGTTGATTTTAATAGGTTCCAAATTTAAAAAATAATTAATATAGATGAGGGTTCATCCAAATGCATTCTAAATATATTCTTTTTCCAAATTATAATCAATGTTATATATATGTGTGTGTGAGAGAGAGACAATAAAGCATTAAACATATACCTTTCAACAATGTTTGTCTAATGGAACTCCATTCGAGCTTATCATAAACATATATATGGTCGATTTTGATTGCTATGCTGCAAAGTTTGCTTTTCAAAGAAGTCATGGAATGGACTATTTTTAGAACGGAGATATGATGTTGTCACTTGCTTAGCTACAATTTCAGAGGCATATGGAATTTTGTCTTTGAACAACTATATATTTTGGATTAGAGGACCATATGTCACATGTCGTATGTGACATATGTCATTATGTATTGGCCCTCTGATATTGCCCTTTGGTGGACTATCAAAGGCATCGAATCTATTTACGGAGTATTTATTTAGTATATAAAAATAGATACATTTTTTTATGAGAATATAAAAATAGATAAATGAGAATTTATTTTTTTATTTTTGATAAACATGAGAATTTATGTTTTATAGTGAAGATGATATTACATAGATATATAAGTTAGACTTAAGCCAAAAAAAATTAAATAAACAAAAAAAAAAAACAGAAAAAATAAAGTTGAAAGCGCTGTAGCGAAACGAAATAGCAACGAAGCTACGTACTGATCCCCAGTTGATGGAATACATCTTCCTTCCATTACATCATTTTCACCGTTACCTATCCCCTCCTACCACTAGCTCTCTCTCTCTCTCTCTACAATAGTAGGAAGTCATAGTAGGAAGGAATATAAATTCAGCATTGTAGTATTTAACAGTCTATGAAATATAGTCAATTTTATCATTGGATGTAATTTTTTAATTGATGTGACAAATAAAATATATATTAAAACGCTATTTTAAAAAGTGTATTATTAATTTTGTTAAAATTTTAATAACAAAAATATTTAAAGATTAAATAGACTTGTTTTTAAAATTTGAGTGACTAAATTGACATAATTAGTAGTTAGGATACTAAATTGAATTTTACAAAATAATTTGAGGTTCAAATTAGTAATTTAACCTATATTTTACAATGTTTTAATAATATGGCTAGTTGTGAGTATAAATAATAGGTATTGAACTGGATGCAATTAACCCATTTTTTATCTCACTAATTTTTTTTTTTACTACCCACTCACTTATTAACTTTAATTTTTTCTTTCTTCTAAAAATAAGCTTTTAATTTTTACTATTATTTTTAGTTAATAGTTGAAATTGAATTTTTTTTTTTCTATCACAATCATCCAAAACTATTATATTAGGCACACCTGATCTCAATTCTACAACCCATTCACATCAACACCGACGCTAGGGGCTAGGCGTAATAGGACCACATATCGTTCTCGAAATTGGAAATATGGGATATGTACTTCAACTTATATAAGTATAATACAAAGTCAATAAATTCATGCTTTCTTATACGAAAAAAGAAACAAAAAAAAGTCAAGCGATCCAATTTGAATTTTTTTTTTTTTAATGAAATTTTTTGAGCATCTTGTTTGTTAGAGATATATTAGCCCATTAGCATAGATCCAAACCTAATTCTACTTTTTGTGCAAGCCAAGTCTCTTACTTGTATTAGAAGTCTATTAGTCTAAGGTTTAGTCTACTATATATACACGTGTTATGATTCACTGTAACGCAGGATTTTTACTATACTATAATATATTATTGATGTAGCCCTTTAGGGTTTCCTCCGTGGATGTAAGCCGTTAGGCTGAATCACGTAATCCTCCTGTGTTATTGTGTTCTATACTTTATGTTTTTGCTTCCGCATCAATACTAGCATATTCAACATGGTGTATCAATGCTAATATTTAACATGGTAACAGAGCCACCTTCCTGTAGCCATGGTTTTCTGTCCTTACGATATATTTAAGAGCAATCTTTGTCTTCCTCGGTGTTTTTTTGCTACGTTCATCTTCTTTAGCTTCCTACTGCTGTCTTCAAAACTCTCCGGTATAGTCATACCACCGTTAGAAGTCGCATCAACACTGCAAGACCATTGCCTTCCTCAAACTACCATCACAGAGCCAAACTTCATTTAAGGGACCTTCTCAATCTTATCAAATCTCAAGATTTCATCAAGCTTCCATCTTGAGTTTGAGAGGCGGTGTTAGAGATATATTAGTCCATTAGTATAGGTCCAAGCTTAATTCTACTTTGTGTGCAAGCCAAGTCTCCTACTTGTACTAGAAGTCTATTAGTCTAGGGTTTAGTCTACTATATATACACATGTTATGATTCACTGTAATTAAAAGACAAAGCTGGCTGTTTTCCTAACTGACATGAAGTACAATCAAAATTGTCTTTGGACACAGAACCCAACAGACCCCTAGAAGCTAACTGTTGTACCCGAGAAGATGATGCATGACTAAGACAAGAATGTCAAAGTGCAAGAAATGGTAAGGAAAAAACTGCAGCAACAACAGAAACAGGAGCAACAAATGGAAGATGAAGATTGTCCACGAGAAACATACGCCCAACTTTAGGGCGGTCCCAAGCTCTTGTCCCGTCCTTGGATCCTACACAATACACCCAAAATAGTAAAAAATAAGGCGATAACCTAATTCAACTAATTGTCCCACAGAGCACAAATTATAGGATAGGTCAAGTACATGGAAGACTCCAAGAACAAAGAGGTTGGAAGTCGAAACAAAACCTAGACTATTCCCATGCATGGTGGAACCATCAGTTATATGAATATTTAGAGGGTGTGGTGCAGGGTCAAGTTTGGAGAATAAGGAGGAGTGAGGTGTCATGTTATTGCAACAGGCAGAATCAAAAAGCCAAGTTTGAGACTTATCGGGTAGAACAAAAAGAGCAGTGGAAAGAGATGCATTACCAGCCATACGAACAGCCTGAGCTATGATTTCCTGTAGTTCAGTGGGGGAGAGGTTGATAGTAGATCCAAAAGATTGGGACTCAGCTGAAATGGAAGCCATTGGCAACAACAGGAGTAGATTTGCTGCGACGATAACAAGTCTCAATGGTGTGACCAGGACGCTTGCAATAGTTGCAGAACTTTTTGTTGGTCTGCTTGCGACGATTACTAGAGCCAGAGGAATCACCTGATTGCTGAGATTGCTCTATGGGTGGAGCAGAAGGTGTAATAGCCAAAACGTTGAGCTTATTCTGAACTTGAAGGGTTGCAAGACGAGCTTTTTCTCTAACTAACTCGTTCACAGCAGTGTCAAGAGAGGGAGGAGGACTGCGATTTAAAAGCTGACCTCGAATGGGCTCGAAGTCCTTGTGAAGGGACATGAGGAATTCATAGAGGCGAAATTCATCTCTGATGGAAGCATATTGTTGAGCATCCTTTGAGCATGCCCAAGTTGGATCAGACAGGTTAATTTGGTTCCAAATGAAGCGAAGCTGATCATAGTAGTCATTGATGGATTGCCCTGGTTCTTGTCTGAGTTGATGTAATTCAACTACTAACTGATATTTCATGGAGTCATGAGTAGTGGACTACCTTTTGGCCAACATATCCCACGCTGACTTGGCATCATCAAAGCTGCTCAACTGGTTTGAGATGGAGGAAATGGAAGTGTTCCGAATCCATGTGAGGATCATGTGGTTGTGATTATCACATTCAATCATGCGACCAAGGAAGGCAACATCTTCTTCTTCGGTTCCCTTGATAGGAACAGTGAGTGCACCAATATAATAATTCCAAAGCATGTGACCCTTAAGAAAATTACGCATAACTTGAGACCAAGATAAGTAATTCTTACAACCCTCCAACATAGTAATGATGGGATGAGAAAGAAAAACATCATTTTTATCCATTTAGAGACACAATATACAAAAACAAACTGTAAAAATGAAATCTATGCGAAAAACTGGGTAAGAAAAATCTGGACTAAAAAAGTCAACCATGAAGAAAAGTCAATGGTCAAAGTCAATGCACAGTCAGAGTCAACGGTCAAATGCCCATAGTCAAAAGATGACGTCAGCGAATAATGCAAGCAAGTGACATCAGCAACGGCACAGACAAGGACTGACGTGGATGATATCAGCAAGCGCGTGGAGTGTCCTTTAATTACGTTAAGAGAAAAAGGAAAAAAAAAAGAAAAGTGAAAATGGTAGCTTGTGCACGCGTCAAGAAAAGGTGAATCTGTAAAATCTCTGAAAAATACTAAAATAGATTCTTAGCATGAAGTGTCCTTTAATTATCACAACCTTTCTTTCTTTCTTTCCCTATTCTCTCTCTCTCTCTCCCTCACCGATCATCTGATCTCTCTCATCCTCGTTTACGTACCCAACCCAACCTTATCTTTAGGTCTCTTTTACCAAACCTTATCTTCAGATTTCATCCCTAAACGACAAGATAGTAAACTAAAACAAAAAAATGACCGCTCGGCAAAATTGAACTGGATGCCATAGGACCAACTCCAAAGAAAAGTTCAAAGCATACAGTAATAAGATTCTCTCCATTAAATATTTCTTTAACAGCTTCTTTGTTAAGGAAAGGTCATGGCTACTACAAGGTGAACATTTAGGTTGGGTCTATATGTATGTCCATTTTGATATGGATTTAGATTTTTAAATTAACTGATTTAAAATGGCTTGATTTTATATTTATTTATTTTAAAATTCCTTGCTTGTGTTCATTTTATATGTTGAAGATTTGAAATTTAGATTTTAAAATCTCTTGTTGGGATATATACTTGGATTTGGATCAATGGAATGTTTGTTTTTCAAACCATTTGCATTTGACCTGATTGAACAAGTTAGAGTCATGGTTTCAACTTTCAACTACTATGATCCAACACACTTAACAATCAATGGAATGGGTTCTTGCCTTGGATTGATATCAGATGTTTTGGACTTATTTTTTATACCACAGACAAGATGATGATCGCATATTTTCCAACACAGCATAATAATTAAAAAAGCTAATTGGGGGCCTAAAAAGAATCCCTAAAGTTGATGAAAGGAGAAAATTGAGAGAGAGAGAGAGAGAGAGAGACAATGGTAATTGAGTCTGACTAAGGCTTAGCATGTATATAGTATATTTGAACTTTGAATTAGCCCATGATGAGTAGCATTTTGAAATTCAGAGTTCAACCAAAAACTTTTCTGGATAATGGTCAATGTTCTAGCCTATAAATTTCAGAGTTCAACCAAAAACTTTTCTGGATAATGGTCAATGTTCTAGCCTATACTCATAGGCTAGAACATTGACCATTATCCAGAAAAGTTTTTGGTTGAACTCTGAATTTCAAAATGATTATTAGAGAGGTACATGATTATACTGTAAAATAATTTTATTGACCTACTAGGTCAATAAAATTATTTTACAGTATAATCATGTACCTCTCTAATAATCGCACTTCCAATATTTGGATGAACTTATTTAAATCTAGTTATTTTTATCCACCAATAACATACTACATAAAAAAAAAAAGGACTTATTTCAACCCATTCTTTGAAGAATTCACTAAAATTTGTCTAAATAAACACTAAAGTGTGATGCTCCGTAACTATTAACAGACTTTTTTATTGGAGAAAAAACTATTACAAGACTTAATTAATAAGGACTTTCGAAATAAATAACATAGCCGTTAATATATATATATATATATTGGTTTATATGCTCATTTATATTCTACATATATCCTCTTTCCAAATTACAAAACCGGTTATCAGAAAAACAAATTACAATGACTGTTTAATATATATATTAGTTTCCATAGCCGCACATCCCGCCACCGCTCATCTAACCGTCACTGTCTTCTTTTTTTTCTTTTTTCTTTTTGGGGTAAGAAACTGAGATGTTATTTACTTATAAACAAAGTTCATACATCAACAGCTATAGCTAGCCGTCGAGCACACAGTCTATCACTCCCTAGGCCGAGCATATCCCTTACATAATTTGAATACACAAAAGTAGGGTAAGTGTCATATATAATCAAAATTTGCCGTTGGTGGCTTCCCCATTTTGCTAGCCCATTGGTGCACTCATTTGCTTCACGGTTTATGTGGTGCACCCAAACCTCCCATGCCTACACCATGAGGCTCTTGCGATCACATAATGTCATTGTCTTCTTTGTTAAGTATATATACAATCTTGTCAAATCACTCGCTTTCCTTCTTTTCTTTTCTTAACAATTCCACATTAGAGGGGACTGAATGTTGGGCTTTGTGAAGCCTAGTAGTGTTTGATCTGGTTGACGACCTGACCTAACCTGAATAATGTTCCGTGGTTTTGTAGCTCATTGTGAATCCTGTGCGTAGGATATAGAAACTGTTTTTGGTGATTAGGGTTTTGTTGTTGTCGTTCTTGAGAGACTGAAAATATTATAGCCGCACTTTGTATTTTTCCCTAATAATAGTGAAATCCCTACAACTTGTGGACGTAGGAAAATTGCCGAACTATGTAAATATTGTCTTGTGTGTGTGATTATTTTTTTGACGTGTGTTTTTTTTTTTTTTTTTTTTTTTTTTTTTTTTTTTTGTTCCTCATAGGTTGGGAATTCAGGTTGATTCCCTACACTGAAGCACAGACGGGAAGAAAAAGTAGAGACAAGTGTAGCCGAATTCAAGCAGGAGATGTTAACACTTCAGCTCGAGATGAAGCAAGATCTTAACTTTTATTGATAAGACGCCAATCTCATTATCTATGGGCCCTAAAACTTTTATTATTTATCTTCTTATTTGACAATGTGAACAATGTAAGTCTATATAAACAGAAAAAATATAGATCACACACTTTTTTGTGATCATAACTTTATCACAACAATTCCACATTAATTAAATGGAGGATCCTAGGTGCTCCTTTAAGGATCTATAATACTGTTTTATTATCCTATGAACTTTCTATGATGATTCCCTCCTCTGGACTTTCAAATTTGCAAAGCTTTGAGAGAATGATGCTTCTGATGTGCTCTCTTCTAGGCTTATGGCCTCTACTATGCCATGCCTGCTTTGGCTAAATAGCCTCTTAATTAATGCATTAAACTAAAAAAAGAAAAAAGAAAAAAAAGTGATACTCATTTATCCTCTTATATCTTATATCGTTTATAAACTCTTTTAATCATTATGAAAAAGGTTCATATTAATTTGTTAATATGCACACCTCTCACATTGACGCCCTCACTTTGATTCTTTGAAAGAGCAAATGACAAGTGCAAAGTATATTTTATAATCTTTTTTATTTTTTATCTGAGTATATTGCATAATCTTTTTACAATATGGTTGGTGGCAATTGGCAAGTTGATTTGAAAGGAATATGAGTTCAATGAATCGTCGTCATCATATCACAATACAATTCACCTAATGACCTATTCAACAATTAAGGCCAAGAGCACAATTAATGCAAGATTAACAACAAATTGAATATTGAATCATTGATGCACATCTTCTGGCAATGGCCAGCCATTACAGTGGTTGAAACTTGGAAAAGAAAAACGTACTAGTACAACAAAATCAAAGATGCTAATTTCGATTCTCCAAAAGGAAAACTAAAGCGATTCAGTGGGCCACTGGTCCATAAACGTAATTGGAAATTTTGATTATTTCCTTACGGTATTAATTTCAAACTCGCTTTACATATGCTTTAAAGTCCCTAGTTTTCTCCAAAAGAAAAACGTCCCAAGTCACTAGCCACAAGCAGAGAAAAATGAATTGGCATTTACCAGAGCTTCTCAAGTTCTTGGTTCCACTACTGTTCTTCCTTTTCCATACCTCATATGGTGAGGTTGGCACTGCAGCCCTGTATTCTCCACCATATTCACCCACAGCGTGTTATGGAAGTGATGCATCTCAGTTCCCATCCCGCAACTTGTTCGCGGCAGCTGGTGATGGGATATGGGACAATGGTGCGGCTTGTGGGAGGCTGTATTTGGTTAGGTGCATCACCACTACTTCAACACCATATGCTTGTAATCAAAACCAGACAATTCAGATCAAGATTGTTGGTTATATTGGTCAAGCACCTTTTTCCCACTCAACTTATAACGCCACCATGGTTTTGTCCAACACAGCTTTTTGGACTATTGTAAATTCATCAACTGGTTCTTCCTACATCGATATAGAGTTTGAACGGTAAGTCTTTCAATACCCTTTCCCATTTTCTTTTCCTATATCAAAATATATGCTCTAACACAAATATTAGTGCAGTCCTTTGCTTTGTTACTAGTCCAGTTTGATTTGTCAAAATCTCTTTAAGGCAATATATGGTCTTAGCTTGTTTCCTAGAAATGTTTTCTTTTTTCTTCACCTTTTATGTTGTATAGCTTGTTGCAAACTCTGGATATTCTATTCCCTTAAAGAATATTGCAAACCAAATCAAAGTGAGTAGCATTTAAATGAATATTGCTAATAATACTTTTTTGGTTACAGATATTTTTTTTCCCTTTGTTTTCGAAAATGAAAATTTAAGTGTTTACAGTTTGTTAAAGTAGGTTCCCAAAAATTTTGACACTAACAATGACATGCGATCGAGTTTTTCTTTTTCAATACTTGGTTTCAATTTGAATGTTTCACTGGGTTTAATTGCAATTGATTTGTTGGGTTTCACTGAGTTTTTCTTATATTTTTGGATAACTCTAGGAATCAAAATTTTGAGATTAAAAAAAAGGGGTAATCTTTGGATTTTGGTTACAATTCTATTTATCCAAAGGATTCTGATAACTCCTATTAGTTATGTGGTGATTAGAATACTGATGTTTTAGTTATAATTCATGGTGCAAAAACCAAAAAACCCTAAATTGAGGAAAGAAAAAAGATGTTTATCATTTTAGGTTCATCCTTTTCGCATCATCCAATTTGTTTTCATCCAATTTTTATTTATAAATGATTCATTGGTAGCAATACTTGGTCTCAATTTGATTGTTTCACTGGGTTTAATTGCACTTGATTTGTTGGGTTTCATTGGGTTTCTCTTATTTTTTTTGGATAAAAGAATCAAAATTTTGAGATTGAAAAAAGGGGTAATCTTTGGATTTTGGGTACAATTCTATTTATCCAAAGGATTCTGATAACTCTTATTAGTTATGTGGTGATTAGAATGCTGATGTTTTAGTTATAATTCATGGTGCAAAAACCAAAAAACGCTAAACTGAGGAAAGAAAAAAGATGTTTATCATTTTAGGTTTATCCTTTTCGCATCATCCAATTTGTTTTCATCCAATTTTTATTTATAAATGATTCATTGGTAGCAATACTTGGTTTCAATTTGATTGTTTCACTGGGTTTAATTACAATTGATTTGTTGGGTTTCACTGAGTTTCTCTTGTTTTTTTGGATAACTCTAACTAAGAATCAAAATTTTGAGATTAAAAAAAGGGGTAATCTTTGGATTTTGGGTACAATTCTATTTATCCAAAGGATTCTGGTAACTCTTATTATTTATGTGGTGATTAGAATACTGATGTTTTAGTTATAATTCATGGTACAAAAACCAAAAAACCCTAAACTGAGGAAAGAAAAAAGATGTTTATCATTTTAGGTTCATCCTTTTCGCATAATACAATTTGGTGTCATCCAATTTTTATTTATAAATGATTCATTGGTAGCGTTACATTGCAAGAAGGCATATATAGACTAAGAAAATGTCAAATCTGTGGGAGCTAATGGGTGCCTAATCAAAGAGAAGATGACTTTAAGGTTGTTCGGTGGGCTCATTTGGGAAGTTGTAAAAGGTAGAAGAATAAACTTCATGGTTGTTAAAGATTGTATGGCTGGGGTTGTATGCCTGTATATGTATTCCTTTTCATATTTTGTTCAAATGAAGATGTGCACAGAATAACCTGAATAGTTTTGCATTTGCTTTATAATAATATTGATTTTAATTTGCTGATGATCGAAGGGTTCATGGTGAAGATGTTGTTCCACTCGCTAGAGGGCCGGTCTCACCCTCTGCCCCTAACCCCACCACCGATGATGCCGTTGGCCACTACCCCTGATCATGACTTCATGATATGTGTAGTCCAGTTGGGGCATAAAACATCTTCTTGTAATGCAGTTTCTCTAACTCTGCCCAATGCTTTGGATTTAAAACCTATAAAGATATTCTAGTCTTTGTTTGTGCTTGATGAAATTTGTACTTATAAAAAGAGAACATTTAGTATTATGTTCTAGGGGGAAAAAATGTTACAGTAATATATATATATATATATATATGTGTGTGTGTTATTTCTCTGGTCTCTTTACTACAGTATATGTTAATGTTATTTGTGGAAAATTATTGCATACTCTTGCAATAACAACCATTTATTTCTCTGGTACAGTGGCTGACTGTCCATTCGCATGTAAGTGTAGGAAGAACATGATTAACCAGGCCGTCCATGGCTGCCACGTACGCAGTAAGCATTGGCCGCTTGACCAAGGCAAGCCTTATTGCCAGTTTATAGCTGTCTAATGAAACACACAAAGAAAAACACTTTTTCATCTCACAAAATACCTATCATGACATCTCGTACGTGCACCAAGCAAGTCACAAATACCTCATATTGATACATCGATCATCGCAAATACTAGGTGTGGGAACAGAACAATCCGATGCAGCTTAAGAAACCTTGAAAAGATAATTAGGTGTTTAGGTTAGGACTATATCACTAACACTTACATGTGCCTATATATTAATATATTATCAACCTTGCCAACTAAAGTGTTGTTCCTTTCTTGCTCACTCAACCTCGATTTCATGGAACTTCCTATTGGCCAACCAATAAACTCTATAGTTTATAATAATAATAATAATATACTTATATACTTGTGGGCTTAATTATATTTGAGGTCTCGTTGTTTCTAGATTATAGTTGTACATTGTATGCAAGTGTTGCTAACCTTAGAACAAGGACATTTTCACAATAAAGCCTCTACTTTTTTCCTACACCGTTTGTGCCTCAGCTTTACGCCATCAAGCCAAAATGTTCAATTCGTTGAACAAGGACATCATCATCACATATGCCATAACAGACGGAAAAAAGTTAGGTGCCTTGGGTCCCATGTGTGGGTTTCACCATGGGATCCATTTCTCATGTGAGAAGAGGAAGCATTACTTCCATAGCATGTAAGAATCACTCATAACAGATAAGCCTTTAGGTTCGACATTTCTTATAGAAGACAAAATGGACCACTTTATAATAAAAAGAAATTCCACTCCTTGTTAATTAGTAGAGAGTAGGTTTCTTACTTTCTATCATTAAAAAAAAAAAAAAAAGTTTCTTAAGCAAGAGATGTTTTCTTTATTATATTGTTTGTTTATACGGTCTTGAACTAGTAATCATATTAAGGCATGTCACAAAACTTCAGCAGCATAGCTAGGAATTTGTACTTGGGGGGCCAAGTTGCAATATTGATAGAATAAATACAAAATTATAGTCATATTTTTAAATATTAATGGAAGTACAAAAAGCAGTCTATTTTACCATATACATATACAAAAATTTGCATACTATTATTTTAAGCACCATCAACCCATAATTATCCATAAATATTGAACATTTTCATATTTTTTAATGAATTATTCAGCTCCTAATTTCAAATTAAAAAAAAAAATGATGATATGGAAAGACATATAATATATTATCATATAGCAATACAAAAAATTGAACAACTTAATAAACAAAGCATATTCATAAAACTAAATGACCATTATCATATATATATATATATATATATATATATATATAAAAGCATAAATCTAAATGGCCATATGATGTTGAAGAAACAAACAAACCTGAAATGCTGAGACACAAGTACTTTCTTGAAGGCTGAAAAAAAAATTAAACAGAATAAGAATAATGGTAAAAAAGATTGGTGATGATTGATGACAGAGGTAGAAAAAAAAAAAACCCACTCTGCTATATTTAATTTAGCAAGAACAAGTTGGAACTGAAAGCAAATATGTACAGATTTTGTTTAGATAAAAGAAGTTTATCTGATTTCTAGTTTCTACCCTTGTTGAGAAGAGAGTTAATGTGTTTAGAGCAATCAACAATGAGAGGAAAGAAACATGGGGCAGTGCGGGCTTGTATTAGTAGAAGAAAAAGTAGCATTGATAACTTCTATTTTCTTTGAGAATCCCATAGTTGGTTTCTTGAGATTGAGAATGATGGGAAAAAAAGTAAATTTTTGTTTGAAAACGTGTGGTAAAAGATGATATTTTGAGGGTGTGGGTTATTGCTTATTGGATATTTGGATTGACAACAAATCATTTGGACTATTAGGAGAGCTAGCTAGTATTTTATTTGAAGACTTTGAGTTATCTATTGGACTAAGTAGAGATCCTAGAAAGAATTGGTGGGCCGGTCATTATTTTCTAGGGGGCCATAGCCTTTTACTTATTTTTTGCTACAAAACTCACAGACTAACAGTAGAAGAAATCAAAATTTTAGGGGGGCCATGGCCCCCCAAGAGACAACGTAGCTCCGCCCTTAAGCTTAGAATTGCTATATGATTTTAATCAATGTTCGTGCCAAGTTCAAGTATTCCAACCTCCCACCCAAATCCATGGTATACGTTGATTGTTAATTATGTTTCATTTTTATTTATATTTTGGAAATTTGGATTTGATTCTCTCTCTCTCTCTCTTTTTATTTTTTATTTAGTGTTAAGTGCTAAATATGAAATAACCATTAAAATACATCACTCATTTTACGTGAAGCGTATGGACATGACCAATATAAAAACAAAATCAAGCATAAATGACCAAACTGAAAATTTTAAAACTTAAATAGTCAAAATGAAACAATCTCAAACTTTAAGTCAAAAAAAATCTTGGTTTTCATTTTAAGGTAAATTTAGATTAATTTTCATACTTAGTTTTTTAATTTAATAGTCTATGAGGTTTTTAAAATCTCCCCCTTTATTAATATAAATATACTTTTGTCAATCTTAATAATTAATTAATTAACTTTTCACACATACAATAAATAAATAAGCCAATTGGTTTAATGAAATTTAGAAATAGGAAATTGAGTTAATAATAAGCATTTTATAGACATTTTGTAGAATAGCATTTAAAAAAAAAATGAACGATTATAATAATATAAAATACAATGGGAAAAAATATCTAACTTCTATGCTTTTTTGTGGTTAAGAAGTGGATGCTATCTAACATAGAACGTTATTAGGTTGCTATGAGAGATTTTTATAAACTGTTAATACTAGACATAGGTGCTTATGTTGTCAACAACTCACTATAGATACATAGTTACGGAAACTTACAAAGTAATTAATTTACATTTCTTAAATTAATAAAGAAAATCTTCCAAAAGTTATACACACACACACACACTCTGAACTAATACCATTTGAACACATGCATATTGTACAACCAAGTCTTAATTTTTCCATCAACAGCCTCTGAAAATATAATATGCAAAGACATAAACAAAGACCATGACACGAGGAGGACACACCAAACTTTAACTTTGAGTAGTAATATGACTTTCCGAGTCTTGCTTAGTTGTAGTAATAATAATATAGACAATTCAAGACATGGAAAAAGAGACAAATCACTTCAAGAATTACTTCAATAGCTTGTATGAAGGGTTTTGGTTTTCCAACATCAAGAACAACTTTCATAAGTTAACATCTTGGAAGTCAATTTGTAAGGAGTATGTATATTTTACTGAAAGGTGTTATATGATTTCTTTTTTTTTTTTTTACATGATTTGGGTCGTTTTTTAATTAATAAAGTTATTTCCATTTCATGTCATTAGATTATAAAGTTATATAATTTTTAAAAGTTGATGTTTCTTTCCATGTCATTAGATTTTTTTTTTTTAATTTATTTATTTATTTTTTTTCCATTTTAAACTTTGTCACCTTCCTTTGCAATTACCTTGTACACTTTGTTTTTGGATCTATTTGGATAAGTTGTTTTAACAGGTACGTTTTAAAAACACAAATTTTAAAATTACAAATAAGCGGTTGGATAATGTAAATATAAAATAGTTGTTTTAGATGTAAATTCCCAAAAAAAACTTAACTATATCATTGAGGATATCTTGCCATTTTATTTTTATGTAATCAACATTTTTTTTAAAAGAAAAATATGTTATGAAGTAGAGTCGTTAACAATTGCATTAATAATAATAATAATAATAATAATAATTTTGCTTTTTTGGGTAAAATAAAAATTCCTTACTCAGAGAGAGTGAGAGACATTGAATTGAAAAGAAAGGCAAAGAGGTAGAGTTGTTACAACACAACACAATAGCAGATTGAGCACACATATACGTGCATAATTGATGTTTTGAAGGACACTTTAGAGAGAGAGAGAGAGAGAGAGAGGGTTTACAGTGGATGAAATAAAGAAAAATGAAGAAGAAGAAACAAAGAAAAGGAAACAAGTTGAAGAAGGAGAGGGGAGAAATAAAAATGATTAATTGTGTGGATATGAAAAAGGTAGAGAAAAAAAAAGAAAAGAAAAAGAAATGTCTAGAAGATAAGGAATAGGTGGAGGAGAATAAATCAGATGAAAACAAAAACAAAAAGCCTAGCTTGTAGGTGGGTCAGTGGGTGGGAAACGGAAAACTAAAGTAAAGATAATATAATTCTAGTTCAAATATAATATATTTTTATATTACTATATATTAGGTTAATATATTGATATTATATAATGCGCAATAAATATATATATTAAAGTAATGGTAATTCTAAAACGGCATACGGGTATTAACTAATACAAAAATATTTTGTTTCTTTAGTTAAATTGACTGCCTTGATTTATTAATACTAATTGGAGTTTCATAATATTCAATCAAAAAAAAAAAAAAAAAATTGGATTCTCATAATATTTTTTTTTATACTTCAGCCCCCCCTAACTCGGAGTCCTGGTTCCGTTCTGGCCAAATGGATCCTTTGTTTTGATCTTAATTTTGTGAAATTTTCTTTTTGAAAAATTGACTGCTGAAAAGTTATTGCAATATATTTTTATTGTAAATTGTAGAGTTTAGGTTTATAAAAACATATATATATATATATATATATATATATATATATATATATATTTATTTATTTATTTATTGTAGAAATTTAGACACTTGTATGCCTATTGCATGTCAAATTAAAGCTTTAATTTCTATCTGATGAAGTAATTTTTTTTTTTTTTTTTAAGAATCGATGAAGTAAAATTTATGAGATGTATATTCATTGTTATGGAATAGTAATATAGATGTAATGTTCAGACACACATGTACATTGTATCATCATGTTATATATGCTTGGTTGGTTTATCAACTCAAGGAGTTAGCTGATAATTTTGTATATGCTTCTCTTTGAATTGTCTAAGAGAGAGGCAACTTAGGTTGTAGTGCAATACAAAATTAACTTCATAGTTTCATCATTTTAACATTTACGATTTAAATTAAGTAAATGAAATAAGTTGGGAAACTCCAAATGTATATACCTGAAGAATAGTTCTTTTGTTAGTGATTAATTACATTTCATGGACTTTTCAAATCTAACACGGACACAGAGAGCTAATTCTTTTGGATTAATTTTTGTAATTTCATTTTGTGGCACGTAGATTGTGAATTCCTAGGCTAAAGTTGGGTTAGGTTTCAAGTCAAGTTAGTGACGTTATACTTAAAGAAAACGAAGCTTTTCGAAATACACAAGATTTATAAAAGTCAAACAGGTTACTGCAAGAATCATTATAATGAGATAACTATATAGTATCTCCACCTACTGGTCCCATTACAATAATCATGGTTTTGAATATTGTGTTTAGTGTACTATAAGGAACAATGTCAGGTTATAATGTCAGGTGCATGTATGTATGTATGAATGTTTTCTTTTTAGGTTGATTTGATTTGGTCTTTGACTTGGGATTTCAGGAATTTAGCTTGAGATAAAAGATGGGGTTGTCTTTCACCAAGCCTTTTAGCTAGCCTTTTGCCAAGGAGATGCATATTAGTTCTAATGGTGGGTCTTCATGCAGCGGGCAAGACTACCATTTTGTACAAGCTCAAGTTGGAAGAGATTGTGACTATCCATCATCCTATTAGCTAATTAATTCATGCGAGCTCATAATGCACACCTTAGCGGTGTGCTATTCATACACAAGGATAATAACTGCTTTCATATGAGAGACCACCTTTATTCTATGTATCCAAATGAGAAGCTATTGAAGATTTAGCTATAAATAAACAAAATATTGTCAAATTAGTGAGCTTAAATGAGTTTCCCATTATATCTAAAAAAAATAATGGTAAATTACTATTTTGGTATTTAAAATTTATCAAAAATTTAGTTTTTTTGTCCCTAAATTTAAACAATTATTTTTATCATTCTTAAACTATTGAAAAGGTTTTCACTTTCGTCATTAAACTCTTTTTTTTTTTCATCCTAAATTATTGAAGAATGTTTTTTTTTTTTTCATCTATATTTTTGTCTCTAAACTATTGAACAAAAATCTTTCACAAAGTTTAAGGACCAGAAAAAGTATTTTACATTTTTACCCAAAAAAAGAAAAAGAAAGCTATCCATGCCCATAAATAAATCTTCATTCAATTGCAATGTGTATTCTTGCTAGAATGAAAAATTTATATAGAGAAGTGTTACATTGATAATACTTTTACAACAAATCATAGGTACTATGTTTTTATTGATTCTAATTTGAATCCACAATTTAAATTACTTTTTTCCCCACTCATAACATCCAATAACAATCTGCCATTTAGAATTTGTTATGAAAATGTTGTTGACATAACATTTCTCATCTATATAACTTAAAAAGTGTGTTAGAGAGGAGAAAATTTAGTTTTTTGACTGATTTTAAAAATAATTATATTTCATTTTTTAGAGTTTATTTTTTTTTTTTGAGAAAAAAAACAATCTTAGTATAGTATTTTTTTTTTTCTAAAATAATAAATCAGCTGTGTCACAAAAAAAATGATGATGCTGTGGACAGGGTTTAAAATCTCTTTCAACAAGATAACCTATGCTATCTTGTTGGATGGCCTTTGTAAGAACAACAAAATTGGTGAGGCAATGGCATTGTTTCAGGAGATGGAAGGCAAAAAGTTGGACCACGATATCGTGGTCTGCAACATCTTGATTGACGATTTGTGTAAAATCAAGAAACTTACAGCTACAAGGGAACTCTTTAATAGTCTACCGTTAAAAGGATTGCAACCTAATGTTAGGACATACACCATGATCAAAGGGCTTTGCAAAGAGGGACTACTAGATGAAGCAAGTGAGCTGCTTGAAAAAATGGATGGGAATGGTTGTTCACCTAACGATCGCACATATAACACAATTGTCCAAGGGTTATTGCAACACAATGAGACACCGAAGGCTATGAAACTTGCCAAAATAATGGTTGACAAGGGTTTTTCAGCAAATGCGTCCACTACATCCATGTTGATTGACTTGTTATCTGCAAATTCAGGAGATAAAGCACTACAAGAATTACTCCAATAACTTGTATGAAGGCTTTTAGTATTTTAAAGTCAAGAACAACTTTCCCTTGGTAGTCCATCTATAAGAGTGTGTATATCTGCTGAAAGTAGTTCTTTATTTTATTTTCCATTTTAAATTTTATTACCTTCCTTTGCAATTACCATTTACACTTTTTTTTTTTTTTAATGTTAACTTTATGAATCTTTATTTTTTAAAATTTGACTGCTGAGAAGTTATTGCAATTTTTTGTCGTTGTAAATTGTAGAGTTTGAGACACTTGTATGCCTATTGGCATGTCAAATTAAGTTTTCTATCTGATGAAATAAGATTTATGAGATGTATGTTCAATGTTATGGAATGGTACTATATTTTTCAAACATGTTGTATCACAATCTATTACATTAATTGCGCAGAAAATTATTTATGCATTTATGACAACTGATTTTTTTTTCTTTCCTTATAAGCTTTGTGGTGCTATTGTGGACTAGAAAGCAATTGTTATTAGTGTAGGTTGGTTTTTCAACTCAAGGAGGTTGCTGGTAATTATGTACGTGCTTCCCCTTGCCTTGTCTAAGAGAAAGGCAACTTAGCTTGTAGTGCAATATAAAATTAACTTTACAGCTTAATCATATTGACATTTACTATTTAAAGTAGTGATGAGGCCGTAAATCTCACCAGTGAGAAGCACGATCCTTGCGCTCAAAAAGTCACCTACACAAAAGAAGAAAACAAGAATACCTTGCAGAAGGCACTGGTGTGGGGCCGGCCAAATACCCTCCGAAGGCTAAGTTAGAAATATTCTCGCAACTCTAGAGTGCTAGAGAGGGGTCAACTATGCGTACCTTGATGCGAGGGGGCATTGGGGCTTTTATAGTAGTGAGGTTTTGCCTCCTTTCCTTGTAGCCCAAGTTGTTTCCTTGTAGAACTCTTCCTTCAGGAATCCAAAACGTGGTGGACAAGTTATTCGTGAAGAGTCCATGGTCTTTAAGGTGTTCCTCCAAGATTCTTCCAATGCTTTGCCCTATTCTTATTGGGCCCTTATTTTATCAGGGGTTCCACATAAAGGATGGGCTCGGCTTTCTTTTGGCCCATGGACATAGACCCGTTAGGCCCGTCAGGCCTCGCCTCCTGTTTTTATCCTCTTCAACTGCCTCCTTTACCCCATTTGGTCCGTCGCTTTTGTGCAAGGGGGTCAATTGGGGTGACGGTCAAAATAATCCTGACGGTTCGATGTTCATGGGGCGACAGATAGAAACATATGTAAACGGTGACAAATTTGAGCTAAGATGACGATTGTGAATACTGAGTGGTCGGTGACACAATCAATATGATGACGGTCCGAACTTTATAGCTGACGGTGACGAGAACCTTTGGACGGTGGTTTATGGAGCATGACGCCGTCAGGTCTATAAAGGTCTGACAAGCTATAGAGGCATTTAAGGCGCATGACACGTGTCACTTGTTGAGTGGCTCGTATCTCGAATCGAAGTGCCACTTCGTCTTCCGTGCACTCCATCTATAAAAACCAGCACCCTTCTCTTCATTTCCTTTGCTTTTCGCAGAAACTACATTGTTAGAGCGAGTCCGTCACTTGTCAGAGCTTAACCGTTCAACTCATTTAGCACCAATTCTCATCCGCTCACTCTTTTCCTCGGTAAGTGATTTCATCCGCTCAGTTTATTATACTTTCAGCTTTTATGGCAAAAACTTAAATTTCTTGCGTCTGTCTCCCCCTTTTTATTTTAAACTCGTCAGTCTTAGGTTTTGTCACTACGTGTAGGCAATGTCTAGTGCGTCAAGTAACCAGTCGTTCGTCTGTGATGGGGCGGGTTACGAGGAATTGTACCCGTCGGGTTGTAAAGATCCAAACAAACTAAGCGAGAGGAGTCCGTCTGCCGCTTCACCGTCCTCAAAAAATGAGGATATAGAGTTGGCTGAACCAAAGGAAGGTTTTGATGACGGCGATCAAGGAATTAAGTCAGTAGTGGGTGTTGACGGACTTAGGGAGTTCGTCATGCTACCAGAGTGGACGGTAAATAACTTCAAGTCCACGATTAAGGAGGTGCACTTCAAAACACTTAGAGCAATCTACCAAATACCCGACCACATCCCTATCCGTCTGCCCTACAAGTCAGAAAAATGCTACTACGACGGAGTGGACAACGTAGGGGTGTATGAACAAGCACTCAAGGCTGGGCTCAGGTTCCCCTTGAATACACTAAAGCGAGAACTTCTCCAGCACTTGGGTTTGTCCGTCAGCCAAATATCCCCGAATGCCTGGAGGGTTTTCATAGCGATGGAGGTCCTGTACGGAGCTATGTCTGGTGGTTCTAGATCGCTGACCGTACGGGAAATCCTCCATTGCTACCGTCCAGATGAGATTGATAAGTCAAGGGGAATGTATAGTTTTGCCCCTAGGAAGTCCGTCCTGAAGGTCATTTATGAAACCCCTGACTCCAACCGTGACTGGAAGAGCCGTTACTTCTTCCTGGAAGGTGACGGCTGGATGTGTCACCCAGGGGAGACGGACTTCATGCCGGTTGATAAAACTTGGGGAATTTTGGACCCGTCTGGTATATTTTCCTCCGTCGTGTTGTGAATGTGATTTTATTTTCTTTAACACTTTAACGACCATCCTGATTACTTCGTCTCTTTATTTTTACAGTACGACGGCGCCCATAAGTTGATATCGAGGAGTACAACTTCCTTGAAATAATTTTTTCAAAGACCAAACCAGAGGAGCGGACGTGAGCTAAGCTTGTAAACCTTAACACCGTCCATTGGTATTGTGACGGACTTGAACCCACTCTGGCGGCTATCAAGTACGAGGAGCGCACCCGTCAACGTAAGTCTGTCATCCTCTACATCTAATTTGATTGCTTTCTGCAAACTTACCCGTCTTCTTTTTTAGAGATGGAAGACGCGAAGAGGAGGGCAGCCATTAGAAATAAGGCCGCGAAGAGGAAGGAGACGGACGAAGGTGCCATGGGGACGGGTTCGAGCAGGCCCTCAGCAAAGAGACCACTGCTTAAGGGAGACCGTGCTCCCAAGAAGCAGAAGGTTTCGACGGAGCTCGTCATTGGTCTGATGGCGGAGGGCAACAAGACGGTGACCCCGGCCAAACATGGGGGTGGCAAAGGTCTCATGGTTCCTCCACCGGGCAGTCAAAAGAAGCCGCTCGTCTTGCTCCGTATGGACCCAAAGTATGCTTTGGGGAAGCTTTCTTCTATCATTGGCAGTGAGGACTATGAAGATCTTGGAAACCACTCAACGGAGGCCATGGGGGAGACAAGCCTTTTTAGCATTGCCCAGGTAAGAGCCCGTTATAACATTATCCTCGGACTATACTTTTATTTATTCATCATTTATCTATTTATTTTTTAAACCCAACTCCATTTTGTCTTCAGGCTATGTTTATGACGAAGGGTTTGATGGATCGGTCTCTTCATCATGAGATGGCACTTGAAAGGGTCCGTGAAAAGGCCAAGCTGGTGGAGGAGGAGCTGCTTGAGCTGAAGAATTGGAAGGTGGTGACGGAGCAGAAGCTAAAGCTTGCTGAACGGGCAAGGGATGAATATCAAAAGATGACAGAGGAGCTTAAGAAGGTTTTGGAGGACAAGGAGAATGATCTCCGTCAAGCCAAAGAGAGAGCCGTCCAGGAATATCGTGACTCCGATGCCCTTTTATCAGAGCTCGGAGTCTCATATAACGACGGATTCGATGATGCACTCCGTCAAGCCAAGGCTCTTTATCCCAAGCTTGATTTCTCAACCGTCAACATCACCGTTGCGGAGGCTACGTCCGTTCATCCCGATCTGTCTGATGATACGAACGAGCTTTTTGCAGAGGAGGTTCCTGTCTTCGTCGCCCCTGAGATTCAGATTGAAGAAGAAAAGACCCGTGAAGAAAAAGTCCCCGCTGCTCCTGAGGTGTAAAAAATGTTTATTTATTTTGTTTCAAGTATTTTGAGAACATTCAGTTTTTGCCCGTTGTATATTGGGCTAAGGTGTATCCGTTATGTTGACATTTAATTTATTTATTTAAATCCTCCATTAATGCATCTTTACTATTTTGTTGACGATGGTAGTGTAGGATCCGTCCTCTTTGATGTATCTTTGATACTTGTCTGTTTTGGTTTGTTTAGATTGTTAACACTAGCGTTGTCCGTCTACCTCGTAGACTTGTAAAAAAATTTTAATCTTTGTGGTGTCCAACTCTACGAAATGGGATTTAGACCCTTCGTGGGATCTGTCCATTTAAATAGGTTTGACCCTAGTTGGGTCCGTCTACTGTAGGTCCGTCCACTTTGTGGACTTGCTCAAGTTTAAAGTTTACCCTTATTGTATCCGTCCACGTTGTGGACTTGAGTTTCGATACTTGGTCTATCCACTTTGGGGATATTTATGTTCTTTACCCTTACCGGGTTTGTCCACTTTGTCAATTATGGTCTTGACCCTTGGTGTGTCCGTCCATTTTGTGGACTGGTCTTGACCCTTGGTGGGGTCCGTGCACTTTGTGGACTTGTATAAGTTTGAGACCCTAGTGAGGTCCGTCCACTTTGTGGACTTGTATAAGTTTGAGATCTTGGTGGGGTCCGTCCACTTTATGGATTGGGGTCTTGACCTTTGGTGGGGTTCATCCACTTTGTGGACTTGTATAAGTTTAAGACCTTGGTGGGGTCTGTCCATTTTGTAGACTTGTATAAGTTTGAGACCCTGGAGGGTCCGTCCATTTTGTGGATTGGGGTCTTGACCCTTGGTGGTGTCCGTCCACTTTGTGGTAATCTTTTAGTAGTAATAACACAGCAAAGTCTGAATTTTCCTCCATAAAATTTAAAGCTGTAGAAAAAAGTACCTGCCCCCCTTGGGCTTAAAAGGGTACTGATAAAGTCATTGTAGCAAGGCTTGTTCAAAAAGCCAAAAAATAATCAAAAGACTAGTAAATATGCCAAAAAATAATCAAAAGACTAGTAAATATAAATAGACTAGGGAATAGGGGGATGTTGAATGTCATTTCTACTGGTAGTATTTCCGAAGGTGTTCCGTATTCCATGGGTGCTGAAACTTCATTCCATCCATGGTTTCGAGTCAGTATGTGCCCTTCCTTTACCATGATGTGATTCTATATGGTCCTTCCCAATTCGGTCCAAGCTTTCCTTGCGAAGGGTCTTTAGCAGCGCCCATTACCTTCCGTAGCACCGGGTCCCCGATCTGAAAGTCTTTATGCCTGACCCTAGCGTTGTAGTGCTTCGACATGAGGTTCTGGTATCGTGCCAACCTTTGTTCTGCCGTTGCTTGAGCCTCGTCCACTAAGTCTAGCTGGAGGCGCATAGCTTCTTCGTTTTTGTCTTCCATGTAGTTCTACACGCGATAGCTGGTAAGGCCAATCTCTGCCGGGATGACTGCATCAGCTCCGTATGCAAGTCGAAATGGGGTCTCTCCAGTTGGTGTCCTTGCTGTCGTCCGATATGCCCATAGTATGCTTGGTAGTTCGTCAGGCCAGATACCCTTTGCCTCCTCGAGCCGGGTTTTGATGATTTTCAACAATGTCCGGTTCGTGACTTCTACATGTCCGTTTGCCTGTGGGTGTGCTGGAGATGAGTAGTCAGAGACAAGCACCCTCGGTATCCTGAACGCATCGTTGTCGAACGCATCGTTGTCGAACGCACCCTCGGTATTCTTAATGCCTAGCTTTGAGCAGAAATTCCTGAACGCATCGTTGTCGAACTGCTTTCCATTGTCAGAGACAAGCACCCTCGGTATCCCGTATCTACAGATGATGTTTCTCCATACAAAGGTACGGATGCTTTTCTCCGTGATAGTGGCAAGGGGTTCTGCTTCCACCCACTTGGTGATATTGACTACTAGAAATTTTAGTTGTCTTAAGGCCGTTGGGAAGGGACCCATGATGTCTAATCCCCATTATGCGAACGGCCAAGGAGCCGTCATAGGTGTGAGCTCCTCTGATGGTTGCCTGATTAAATTACTGAATCTCTGACATTTATCGCAGGCCTTGACGTAAGCTTGGGCATCCTTGAGCATAGTGGGCCAGTAGTATCCGGCTCGGATCAGTTTGTGTACTAAAGACCGTGCTTCTGAGTGATTTCCGCAAATCCCCTCGTGAACTTCCCTCATTACATAATCTGCTTCATTGTGGCTCAAACACCTCAGGTATGGTCGAGAGAAACCTCTTTTGTATAAGACATCCCTGATCAGCACAAATCGCGAGGCTCGGACTTTCAGTTTCCTTGCAGCATCCTTCCCGTCTGGCAGAGTGCCCGACTGTAGATATGCTATTAAAGGCATCGTCCAATTTTCTTCGACATCTACTTCCTGTATTTGCTTTCCGTCATCAATAAGCAAGGAGGTTTGGACAAAAGATAATACCTGTTCAGAAGCATTCATAAACTCTACAGAGGCTGCTTTTGCAAGACGGTCGGCACATTTGTTTTCCTCCCTTGGGATTTGAACGAATTTGACCTCGAGGCCGTTGGTTCTACTCTTCACTTCTTCCAAGTACTTCTTCATTCTCTCGTTTCTACACTCATAATCGCGGTTGACCTGGCTTGTTATCACTTGGGAATCGTAATGTATGATCATGTTCTCAGCACCTACAGCCTTTGCGAGATCCAAACCAGCTACCAAGGCTTCATATTCCGCCTTGTTGTTGGTTGTAGGGAAATCTAGTCTGATCATGCATTCGATTTTATCTCCCTCTGGTGTTTGTATAACCACACCGACACCTTCTGAGCGTTGATTTGATGACCCGTCTGTGTGGATGCTCCATAGCTTTTATCCTTCAGCCCCTTTGTCTTCTAACTGAGTATACTCAGCTATGAAATCTGCCACTATTTGCCCCTTTACTGCGGTTCGCGGATGATACTGTACGTCAAATTCGCTTAGCTCAATTGCCCACAAGGCCATTCTCCCTATCGCCTCTGGGCTGCTCATTGCTCTTTTCAAAGGTTGGTCCGTCAGAACTACAATTGTGTGGGCCTGGAAATATGGTTTGAGTTTCCGCACATCGGTTATAAGTGCAAAAGCCAACTTCTCCATCCGGGGGTATCTTTCTTCCGCTCCTCGGAACGCCCTGCTTATGAAATAGACGGGTCATTGCGAGCCTCCCTCGTCTCTTACTAAGGCCGCGCTAACTGCTGCTTGCAAGACCGCTATGTAGAGGTATAGTTCTTCTCCTGGCATGGACGGGCTGAGTAGTGGTGGGGACGAAAGGTATTTCTTCAAGTCCTCGAATGCCTTTTGACACTCGTTCGTCCACTCAAAAGATTTTCTCAGTACTCGGAAGAAAGGCAAACACTTATCTGTTGCTTTGGAGACGAATCTGTTTAGGGCCGCAACTTTTCCGTTCAAGCTCTGCACTGCCTTCACTGTCCTATGGGGTTCTAGTTCCAATATGGCCCGTACTTTTTCCGAGTTGACCTCTATACCCCTTTGGGACACCATGAAGCCCAAGAATTTCCCGGCTGTCACCCCGAACACGCACTCGCTTGGGTTCAACTTCATGTTATACGACTGAAGGGTGTTGAATGTCTCCTGGAGGTCACTCAGGTGGTCGTTCTCGCGCACACTCTTCACTAGCATGTCGTCGACATAGACTTGTACGTTCCTTCCGAGCTGGTGCGCGAACATTTTATTCATCAATCTCTGGTACGTTGCCCCCGCGTTCTTGAGTTCGAACGGCATAACTTTGTAGCAAAAAAGTCCCTGACTGGTCACAAAGGAAGTTTTCTCTTGATCATCTTCTTTCATCTTGATCTGATTATAGCCTGAGAAAGCGTCCATGAAACTCAGGAGTTCGTGTCTGGCCGTTGAGTCTACCAAGGTATCTATCCGAGGGAGTGGATAGCTGTCTTTTGGGCACGCCCTGTTAAGGTCCGTGAAGTCAACGCACATCCTCCACTTTCCGTTATTCTTCTTGACCATGACCACGTTTGCTAACCAGTCGGGATAGTATACTTCCCGGATAAAACTAGCCTCTAGCAGTTTTCTAACCTCTTCCGCCACTGCTTTGTCTCGCTCTTATGCGAACACCCGCTTTTTTTGTCGGATTGGTGAAGAGGCCAGGTTAACATTTAGCCTGTGGACTATTACCTACGAATCGATCCCAGGCATGTCTTCGTGACTCCACGTGAATACGTCCTGATTCATTCTTAGGAAACCTACCAAGTCTTGACGCATCATCGGGCTGGCCAAAGTGCCCATTCTAGTCGTCCGCCCGGGTCTTGATTCATCGAGGACTACCTCTTCTAACTCCTCTACCGGCTCTGCCATGGTTCGCTGCTCTCCAATGCACATGGTCTGCTAATGATCCTCCATTTCCAGCATGGCGATGTAGCATTCTTGGGCAGCCACTTGGTCTCCTCGCAACTCTACAATCCTGTATTCCATAGGGAATTTGATCATTAGGTGGTATGTCGAGGTTGCTGCTTTCCACGAGTTCAGTGTGAGTCGCCCTAGTATACCGTTATAAGCGAATGAACAGTCAACCACTAAGAAAGTCACATCCTGAATGATTTGCTGCGGATAATCACCGACCGTCACTGAGAGCGTGATAGCTCCTAACGGGAGTACCCTCGTTCCCCTAAAGCCAACCAATGGGGCATTTGTTGGTGTTAATCGTACTTTGTTTATTCCTATCTGCTGGAATGCTGGGTAGTATAGGATGTCTGCCGAGCTGCCGTTGTCGACCAGCATCCGGTGTACATTGTAGTCTCCTACCCGTATGCTGACGATAAGTGCATCATCGTGTGGATGGTGGAGGCGTCTCGCGTCGTCCTCTAAGAATCCAATAATCGGGCTTTCCCTCTGCGCTATCTTGGGTACAGAGCCCGTTAACTGGACATTCTGGATCATCCTGAGGTAGGTCTTTCGAGCCTTTTTGGACGATCCTGTAGTTGCTGTGCCCCCTGCTATCATCCTTATATCCCCAACAGGGGGCCTCAGATGGTCGTTCTCCCATTGAGGGGCCTGTTCCCGCGTATGTGCATCCGTCCTCTCCTTACTGACGAATTTCTGCATTTTTCCTTCTCTGATGAGGGCCTCAATTTGCTGCTTTAAATCATAGCAATCCGCAGTATCATGACCGTGGTCACGGTGGAAACGGCAATACTTGTTTCTGGATCGCTTGGTTGGATCGCTCTTCAGCTTCCCTGGAAACGTCAGGGCCCCTTCGTCCTTGATCTGAATCAGTACTTGGTCTAGCAGGGCGTTCAGGGGGGTGAAGCTTGTAAATCTTCCTCCCGGGAGTTTGGAACGCTTTTCATTGCGTCTGTCTCCCGTCTTTGGTTTCTTCCCCCCATGGTCCTGACGGGCATCTTCAAGTCTCTCTCTCTTTGTCTTCCCTGGTTGATAGTGCGTCTTCTGCATTCATGTATTTTGTGGCCCTGTAAAGTACCTTAGACATGGTCTTCAGATCATTTTTATACAGAGAGAACAAGAACTTTCCCTTCCGTAAGCCATTGGTGAAGGCCGTCACCAAAATCTTGTCGTCGGCCTTATCAATAGAAAGTGCTTCTTTGTTGAAGCGAGTTATGTATGACCGCAGCGTCTCGTCCTCCCGCTGCTTGATGCTCATTAAGCATGCTGTAGACTTCTTGTATCTGTGCCCCCCGATGAAGTGCGAGGTGAATTGGGCACTTAGTTCCTTAAAGGTGTTAATCGAATTTGGTGTCAATCTGCTGAACCAGATTCTTGCTGTGCCCCTCAGCGTCATAGGGAAGGCCCTACACATGATCTCGTCCGGTACTCCCTGGAGGTGCATCAGGGTCTTGAAGGTTTCTAGATGATCGAGTGGGTCCTTGACTCCCTCGTAGCTCTCAATCTGCAGCATTCGGAACTTCTGTGGCAGGGGACAGGAGTTGACGGGTATAGTGAATGGTGAGTCAGTCCTATTCACTAAATCGTCAAGGTCGCTAGAGACGCGTCCCTTGAGGGCGTTCATCATGACCTCCATTTGTTCCTTCATCGCCTGCATCTCCGCGATAATGGGTGGTGGGGCCGTATCCATGAGAGAGGGCATGCTCAAATTCCGTCGCTCCGGTCTACTGGGCTCGTTACTGCCCTCTGGCCTTTCAGGTCCCCTTCGTTTGGAGCTGTCCCCCTGGTTTTCCTCCTGGACGTTATGTCCCGCGCCCCTCTGTCGCAGTTGCTCCTCCAGATCATGATTCTGTTTCGTGAGGTGCTCTACCGCAGCCGCGAGGGTTTGGACCTGTCTTTCTAGTGCGGTGGACCTCGGCGACTCGTCTTCTTGAACGTTGTTGGTGGTGGCCATTGAGCGTGTGAGTATCATGCAACTTTTATGTCCGGGAGGTGAAAATGGCTTAAACTGTCACGATGTTCCCACAGACGGCGCCAACTGATGAGGCCGTAAATCTCACCAGTGAGAAGCACGATCCTTGCGCTCAAAAAGTCACCTACACAAAAGAAGAAAACAAGAATACCTTGCAGAAGGCACCAGTGTGGGGCCAGCCAAATACCTTCCGAAGGCTAAGTTAGAAATATTCTCGCAACTCTAGAGTGCTAGAGAGGGGTCAACTATGCGTACCTTGATGCGATGGGGCATTGGGGCTTTTATGGTAGTGAGGTTTTGCCTCCTTTCCTTATAGCCCAAGTTGTTTCCTTGTAGAACTCTTCCTTCAAGAATCCAAAACGTGGTGGACAAGTTATTCTTCATGAAGAGTCCATGGTCTTTAAAGTGTTCCTCCAAGATTCTTCCAATGCTTTGCCCTATTCTTATTGGGCTCTTATTTTATCAGGGGTTCCACACAAAGGATGGGCTCGACTTTCTTTTGGCCCATGGACATAGACCCGTTAGGCCCGTCAGGCCTCGCCTCCTGTTTTTATCCTCTTCAAGTAGCAAAAGAAATAAGTTTAAAACTCCAAAATTATGACCATATAGCTTGCTGAAGAATAATTCATTTGTTAGTGATCGGCTACATTTCATGGACTTCTCAAAATCTCACATGGACCCAAAATATAGAAGCTGGCCAGAAAGCTATCTTGGGAGTTGTCCTCAAGGCCAAAGAACTTTTTTTATATGGTATATGTAGAATATGGCTTGAATTAGGAGTTCGACTCTTTGTTGGATTTGGATAAATAAGGAATTTTATTCCTTTTGGGTTAGGGTTACTGTTGTTTGAAGTTATCAAACTTTATTAGAAGTTTTGTTTACCACTTAATTTTGAGTTCTATTTGGAATATGAGTGATTCTCCTTTTGAGTGTAGAAACGAAGTCTAGTCCTTTTTGGTTTTGGATTACCAGCCGACTCAAGTCTCCTATATAAGCATAGTGCTACTATAGAAAATTAGAGAGAGAGAGAGATGAGAGGGTGTGAGAAAAAGAGGCTCTCTCTTGGTTTGGTTATTTGATATTTGTGGGTTGCAATTTGGAATTGTGAGAGAGGTTTTGTTACCGCATGGTTTTGGTTCTGCGGTTTGGTGATTTGCTCTCTCTTGGTGCATTGCAACTTTTGGATTTGATTCGTAACTCTCTTTGGTTTATGCGCAATTGGTATTTGGTATTTGGTATTCGTATTTGATATTTGTGAACCTTTGGTTCTTTGGTTTTGTATTTGTGAGAGAGAGAGTTATTTGGGTGTATTTGAGATTTGGGTTTGTGAGAGTGTCTCTACACTAATTTGTATTATCACAAATTTGTTATAATGAAATTTGTTCGTCGTCGCCCATGGATATAGGCTATTGCCAAACCATGTAAATTCTTGGTGTTTTGTGTCTATTTTCTTTTGGATTAATTTTCTTCATTCCTATTGTTTGTTTGGAGATCTTTCTTAAGCCTGAAATATTTTCAAAATCAGTCTTGATAATTTTTTGAGCTTCCGCTATTTTACAACAAACTGATATCAGAGCTAAGATCCGCTACCTAGGTGTTTGGATTTGTTCTCTTTGGAGATTTTGGTGATTGGTTCGTGAATCTGATTATTAGGGGGAAAGATGTCAAGTGATTCCTCTACAAAATCTTCGGCGGATTCTTCTGAAAAAGGTGAAGTTATGGATGTCTTGGTCCAACAAGAGTTGGATATTACTTTGGAAGACAAACCTGAAGGGATGTCAACAAGGATTGGGAAAAGATTAATAGACAAGCTTGTGGAACTATTCGTTTGTGTTTGGCCAATGATGTTATTTTTGGTGGTGACATGGTGATTAAACCTTTGCACAAGTTCAAGTGTTGCTTGGACTTGTTCAGTATTTGCAATTTGAATTAGCCCATAGGGGCTTTGGTGGTGGTGACGAAGAAGTTTCGTTTGTGGTGATATGCACTTTGTTTTGGACTCTTATTTGGATTTAGCACCATCTTTGGTTGCATTTGGCATCCATTGGCGCATTTAGAAGTGGTTTTGGATAATTTGCACTTTTTCTGGTTAGGCTTTGATTTGATTGAGTGCTTTGCATTTGTGGTTTGGGAGATGTCTTGTCAAAGTGGAGACTTGTTAAGGATTTGTATTTGGTGGTCTGCAAATGTCATTTGTGAGGCTTGATGGAATTCAAGCCAAGGTGGAGATTTGTAGAATATGGCTTGAATTAGGAGTTTGACTCCTTGTTGGATTTGGATAAGGAAGAAATTTTATTCCTTTTGGGTTAGGGTTACTGTTGTTTAAAGTTATCAAACATTATTAGAAGTTTTGTCTACCAATTAATTTTGAGTTCTATTTGGAATAGGAGTGATTCTCCTTTTGTGTGTAAAAAATAAGTCTAGTCCTTGTTGGTTTTGGATTACTAGCCAACTCAAGTCTCCTATATAAGCGTAGTGCTGCTATAGAAAATGAGAGAGAGAGAGAGAGAGAGAGAGAGAGAGAGAGAGAGAGAGAGAGAGAGAGAGAGAGAGAGAGAGAGAGAGAGAGAGAGAGAGAGAGAGAGAGAGAGAGAGAGAGAGAGAGAGAGAGGCTCTCTCTTGGTTTGGTTATTTGATATTTATGGGTTGCAATTTGGAATTGTGAGAGAGGTTTTGTTACCGCTTTGTTTTGGTTCTATGGTTTGGTGATTTGTCCTCTCTTGATGCATTGCAACTTTTGGATTTGATTTGTGGCTCTCTCTTTGATTTGTGCGCAATTGCTATTTGGTATTTGGTATTCGTATTTGATATTTGTGAACCTTTGGTTCGTATTTAGTTCTTTGGTTTTGTATTTGTGAGAGAGAGTTATTTGGGTGTATTTGAGATTTGGGTTTGTGAGAGTGCCTTTACACCAATTTGTATTATCACAAATTTGTTATAATGAAATTTGTTTGTCGTTGCCCATGGATGTAGGCTATTGCCGAACCACGTAAATTCTTGGTGTTTTGTGTCTATTTTCTTTTGAATTAATTTTCTTCGTTCCTATTGTTTGTTTGGAGATCTTTCTTAAGCTTGAAATATTTTCACAATCAGTCTTGATAATTTTTTGAGCTTCCGCTATTTTACAACAGTATATATTCTCATCCTCACCAACAATAAGAAAATATAGCAAAATTGGAAGAAGAACACCAAGACGCATTGGAGAACTCAGATGTGGATAGCAGACCTGCAGCAAATGACTCAGCAAGGGCTTACCTTAACCATCAAAACAGTTCCAGCAATGATCTTAGGTGCTGGCCAAGGTAGAATAAGAAGTCAAGAACTACGGCCAAGACACCCTTCCAGCAATACAACTTTTATTTAGTTGTATTGATTCTGTTTTGCTGGCTGTGTTTCTTATCTTCTTGTCACTCTGCAATTTTGTTTTCCTGAACTCCTGCTTGTTGTATATAGGGTTTAATTCCAGTATACAGTTTCACTAGTGGAGCATTAAAGTTGGAGTTATTATGTAATTAGACGCTTCAAGTTTTAAAGGAAAAACTATATGCGGCTATATTTAATTGTCAATTTACGACTAATAATTCATGAATTGCATATTTATATTTTGTACTGAATTTTGTTTCATTTTTTAAGATGTTATCATAAATTGTACGTTTGTATAGACTTCATTAGTTTTAGTGGGTCATCCCTAATCCTTCCTAGTGGGAAATTATTGTATACTCCCGGAGTACCATAAATGCGTACTCCCTTCTCTCACATGAATGGTGGGTCCCACTAATTAAATTCATGGTGGGACCCATCATTCATGTGAGAGGAGGGAGCACGCATTTATGGTACTCCGGGAGTACCTAATAATTTTCCCTTCCTAGTATAACATAGATTTCGTTGAGAGTTAGAATGTGATTGTTTTTTGGCGAAAATACATTACTGGTTCCTAAAGTTTACCTAGTAAGTGGTTTTAGTCCCTAAAGTTTCACATAAGCGCTATTAGTTCCTGAAGTTTAAAAAATGACCTCATTTAGTCCTTCCATCAACTTCTGTTAAATTTTATTGCTTACGTGTTTATTAAAAGAGTGATGTGTTATTTTTTTTATGATGTGGCAACGATTTTTATTATTATCTTATTACATGATGTGGCAAACCCACCACCCATCCCAAGTTCTCTCTTTCTATCCCAGTGGCCAGCGCCTCATGTCCACCATTCACCAGTGCAACAAATTCAACCTCCATGAAACAAACTGAACTTCCGTAAAGAGCAACAAATCCATATTAGACGAAGATCAACCCAAGATCTAAGCTTGAATTACGCAACCCATTAGAAAACATCTCTTATGAAAACCTATAACCCCAGCTACGGCAAATTAAATCTGGCTATAAATCTTGAAGTGGGTCTCTTTGAAAACAAGCTCAGCCATGATAAAAAAAAAAATTGGGTCTGTTAGAGAACAGGTTTAAAGCTCACAAAACCTCAAAAACACAAGGGGCGATTTAAAATATGGACTAAATTGGAATCTAGGGTATTCATTTGATTGCTTTTCATGGCCGTTGAGTTTGTTTGAGGTTGTAGCTGATGTTGGTGATGAGGAGGAGAGGTTGGGAGCAGAACCAAGAGGAGGGAGTGAAGTACTGACCGGAGCCATATGTGGCGTCTGAGACAAACGCAGACTTGAGGCCGGAAAAGAAAAACTTGGGATGACAGAGAGCATGTTGGAATTGCTTACATGTAATTTATTAATAATAAAAATTGTTGCCACATCATTAAAAAATTGACACATCACCACTCCACTAACGGAAGTTGAAGGAGAGACTAACATTGCTTATTTTATAAACTCTAGAGACCAATAATGCTCACTTGAAACTTCAAGTACAAAAAGCGCTTAGCAAGTAAACTTTAGGGACTAACATTGTATTTTCGTCTTGGTTTTTAATAAAGAAGTTGAGAGAGAGAGAGAGCACTGAAGGTTTTGATTAAGTTTTGGTAATTATGACTACAACATAAATATCTTTCCATCAAAAGGGATCAGTTGAATCAACTTGTGCTTTAAAGTTTAAAACTCAACAGGATTTTTGCCCTTGGGAGTTTGGCAAATGCTTAGGTTTTTGGTTTGCTAGCCTTAATAGGTGTAGTTGTTAGTACATCACTAAGGCAAGTGGACTTTTATGCCATTTTGAAACATGGATAAAATTTATGTACAAGACCAATAAGACATGCACTTGAATTTATTTATCTTGAGAGAAGATAATATCATTTTGCATTTCATTTGTGAGAGTGAATCACATGATTGAATTTAATTAAAGAATCCTAATAAATGTGAGAAGTTGTGTTTAATTTTTTCTTTTAAAACAGGAGAAATGATATGTCCATAATATTTTCACAACAAATCATTTTTTTTTTTTTTTTGGATAGAAAAACATACTCATAGTTTTCACAACAAATTCTAAGCAGCAAGTTGTTATAAGTTGTTATTGTTGAGGTAAAAAATAATAATTTCAGTAATAAATTCAAATTAGAACCAATAACAATTAATTACCTATAATTTATTATAAAAGTGTCGTAGATGTAACACTTTTTAAATTTTTTTTTTTTTTTATACAATATAGAATTTCTACTCTACCTAATTTAAGTATATATGTGTGTGAAACTCTTTCCTAGAGATTGAATCCCAACTCTTGTCCTCCACACCCCACAAGCATTTATACTTGTAGAGTGACCACTGCACCAAGGGTGTGTGATGGTGATGTAACACTTATCTTAAAACATGCATATATATATATATATATATATATATATATATATTGGGGAAGCTTAAGCTTTGTTGTATCAACTTGATTTAAAGAAAATTTATTAGCAATTATTAGAACTTAGAAACAAATAGTTAGTTTAAAGCTGAGTAGGATTATTTGCAAAGTGGATGTGAATACAAGATTTTATTAAAAAATTCCCTAGAGTACTTATATTTTAGGGAAATAACTTCTATTTTATATATTTAATTTGATTATATTATTCAAAAAATTCTTAAACATCTTTTTTTCTTGATTGGAATTTTATAATGGTTATATTTCATTTTTCAAAGAAAAAATAATAATAAATAAAAAGAGAAAAGAAGATAGCTGGAGTCTCTTTCTCTCTCTCTCTCTCTTTTATTTTTTATTTTTGCCAAATAATATAAATTTCGGGCCAAACTTAGTTATTTAGCACTTTTTTGGAACTTGAGTTCCATAATCAATGGTGGCTCTAGAAATTTTTTTGAGGGTGGTCATTAAAAAACTTAAATTACACAAAATCTAATAAAAAGAAAACTTCACATATTGACCAAATACACACACACACACACACAGATGCAAATACATAAAATCTTAAAATTTCCTTCTACAATTTTTTTTTTTAATTTTTTTTTTTAATTTTGAAATTGTTTCATGGTAGTCTTATTATCAATATTGCAAGTTACATCTCTTCAAAATTTTAGTTAAATAAAATTTTTCTTGGACTTCTTCTTTTTATTTGTAAGGATCTAATATATTGTTAAGGAAACCAAAGTTTAAGAACAAAATTTGGCTACAAACTTAGTTGTAGTCACTCTCACTAAATGAATTAACAATGTTACATATTTTGAAAATTTAATCGATGAATTACATATTCTCTATGTTCTTAAAACACGTCAAAATTTCATGCAAATTGGATGTTTTTACCATTTGATTCATAAAATTATTTTTTAGTATAATTTTAAACTACAAAAACTCAAAATTTAAATATTTGATTGATGATATAGTTATTGATCTTTTATCTTCTTAAAATTTTGCAAGTATAGAGGATTTAAGAAGAAAATGTAATTAAATTGTGGATTTATTAAAATTCTCATTCAATTAAAAAATATTGAATAGAGTTGTAGCCTTAGTCTACAATCAAGCTTGTTGCCAAATTTTGTTTAAAACTTAATAATGTTGGACCTAAAAAAAATTTAGGGTGGTCATAAAGTCTTTTTAAAGATTAAAAAAAAATAATCATAAACTCTATGTCGGTTTAAACGAAGTAAGTTTAATCATTAACAAAGCGAAAGTCGTGCAGGGGTACTACTGTGAAAAAATTAAAACCTCGAGCTCGAGGGTGTAGTTATCCAATAAAAAGACTTGTTTTTCATATAACTATTAGATCAAAAGATATATATGAAAAGAAAGTACTACGTAGAGCCACCCCTGTCCATAATGCTTGATACTCTAGTTCAATAAAATTAAGTTTCAGTTGGACTCGAGTTCCAAAAAATGTGCTACACCATTAAATAAGTTTAGTGAATGCATTTCTACTAATTTTTTCCTAACTAGGTAGGGTGGCACGTGCAAGGCACGTGCTAACTCTTGAGTGAGAAAATTGAAATAAAATTTCTATTTGAAGAAGTATGAAATTATATACATAAAAAATATATGTCATACAAAGTTAATCTTGTTTGTATAATAATTTTAATATTTAGTCACACACAAAGTTATGGTAGCTAATCTATTTAACATGTGAATATCTATTTTACTATAATAGTTTCTTAGTACTTATTTGCTAAAGGCAATATCTATTCACTAAAAAATTCTAAGAATGATAATGAATATCATCATCTTACAAAATAAGCAATTGAGTTTTGCTAGCAAAACTCAATTGCTTATTTTGACAATTTAAATATTGTGATAGTGTCTTAGCTAAGACATTGTCACAATATTTAAGTTTTCGTAATGAATGATGTCATATGTTATAATTGAAGTTTTTTTATCAAATACTTTCAATCATACACAATGAAATTTTTTCATTCATACTTTCTTCTTTATCAGTTTACATGAGTCTAGGTGCAATATTTAACTTAGTTTTTAATGAACACCCATTTTAGGCAAGGAAAAAAAAAAAAGATAACAAAAGGCATATATCATCAAATTTCCCATTAGATAAATTATAAGTTTCGAAGATTTAAAATTAGAAAATCAATGTTCTTTAGGTAATAAATAAAACACCTTATATCACCATTCTAACTTTCTAAGCATTACTACCATCTAAAACTCAAAATACATGAAGAAATTTTTGGAATGTTAAAATTTAGTAAGAATGTTTTAGACATTACACAATGTAATATTTTAATAATCATAAGTTTTGATTAGGGTTTAACTAAGAGAATAATAATATGATATATTTGCTCTTTTTCAAAATATTAAGGGGAAAATTGCTTGATTTTAAAGTTTAAGGAGGAATTGTGAACTACCTCAAACATAAAGGATGAAAAGTGTTTTTATCCTAAGTTATTATTATTATTTTTTTGTGTATAATACTATGTATTTTTACTTAAAATGGTGCGTAAATATAAAAATACAAAAAAAAAATATAAAAATTCAACTCAAGAAAACTGTATGTGAAATAGTAAATTTTGGTTCAACAAAGTTGACTAAATCCAAAAAAAAAAAAAAAAAAAAAAAAATCTAGAAATACAACATAATGGTACAACATTTTCATATTACCTTTATAATTTTGTTATATTGACATTTTATTAATTGTGAAAATATTATAATGATAACAAAATATCTTCATATTTTCACAAGAGAAATGCTATGTTCACAATATTTCATAACAAATCCTAAAGTAGTAAATTGTTATGAATTATTATTGGTAGGCAAAAAGTATTTTCATTGTTAAATTTAAATTAGAACTAATAAAAATTTACCACGTATGATTTGTTATGAAAGTATTATGAAAAATGTTGTGGTTGTCGTATTTTTTTTTTCACAATACCTTTATTTTTAGTTGCGATTGGTTCTAGTATGCTATTTTTTTTTTAATTTTATTTTAGCCTATAAAGAATTAATATCTCAACAATTGTGAAAATATCGTGACAATTTGTTGTGATAATATTTTATTCTTTTAGGGTAACAACTCATATGCAGATAAAACAAAATAAAGGCGAAACTACACTGCTAGTCTCTAAAGTTTATCTATTGAGTGCTGTTGATTCCTGAAGTTTAAAATGAGCACTATTAGTCCTTAAAGTTTAAAAAATGAGCTTTATTGATCTCTTTATTAACTTTCGTTAGTTTTTTTCCTATATGTCTAATGGACAAATGAGATGGCACTTTTTGAATGATGTGGCTTAATATTTTATATTAAAAAATTACATATGATAAATTTTTATTAGAATCCATTTTATGCAATGGGTTAACCCGGTACACCTAGATCAAAAACATATAAAACATCAAACCCGGAGATATTTTGGGTGCTTGAAGGCTTAATTTGGGTGAGTAGGGGGACTTTAGCCCCGTGGCTATAGGGATCTCTTCGTCTCGTATGTGTTTCACGCTCAATTGCTTGTGCAATTGTTTCATGTTTGCAATTCTTTTATCAATTTTCAGCTATGCTACCTGGTTTGTGAATTGTGAGTTTCAAATTTTGGAGAAATGGATTGGAAATGTAAAATATAAACAAACAAAACAATGAATGATAGATTTGTGAAATAGAGTTGGGAGATTTTATTTTTCTTTTTGATCTATCAAGATTTATGACCTGCTATAATATTGCTAATTGTTAACTATTTCTTATAAAGCAATTACGTGGCTATGGGAATGGGGATGGAGTAATTAGAAAGGGAAAGAGAGGGGTTTGGAATTTTGGAGCCGCTGTGCTATAGAATTTGCTACCATGGACTGACGGGGGAAGAATATTGTTATGATTCTTGTTGTCAGTAATTTATATGCATTTCTCCTCGTGATTTTAGCATTTCTTGACGTATGTGGGACTTGTATAGTGTTTTGTAGGAGCTCTCTCTTTCAGGCCGAGCTATGTTGCAGTGCCAGATGGAGGTGGAACTTGGAGAAGTGAAAAATATGAAGATTAAGGCTTAGATCGTGTTCTATCTCTCCAGTATCAGGTTTGGTGTGTTTTGATTTGGATGTGTTGGGTTAACCCATCACTTAAAACGGGTTCAGGTAAAAGTTTACTGATATATAAGTTTTTAATACAAAATAATGTGTCAGTCATTTAAAAAATGCCACATCATTTTTCCATTAAAAACATAGGTATAGAAATAGCAGAAGTTAATGAAGGGACCAATAGAGCTTATTTTTAAAACGTTAGGGACTAATATTGCTCATTTCAAACTTCAAGGGCCAATAGTGCTTAGTAGATAAATTTTAGGGACTAACAATGTAGTTTTATCAAAAATAAAAGATGCGTTTAATAGGCGATATTTCCAAAAAAAAAAAAAAAAAAAAAAGGAAAAGAAAGCCACTGAAACAGTTTTGATTGAATAAACTAAAACTACTGTAGCTTTGCTACTGTAGCTCTGAGCATTGACCATTTTTATATGTAGAAGATTAAATTAGAACAAATAACAATTTAGAACCTGCGATTTGCTATGGAAATGTTGCGAAAAATGTTGTAGATGTAGCATTTCTTTTTCTACAATACCATTATTTTTAGTTGTGGTTTGGTCCCAATATGATGTTTTTATTTTTTTATTTTGACCTATAAAAACTCAACACCTTTAACAATTGTGAAAATATTGTGACAATTTTTTATTTTAATAAAGTTCAACATGCGATATTAACAAAAAATAAATAAATGAATAAAGAAGAACATAAACGCAGTTGAAACATCAAAAAATGAGAATACAGAGCTGATCTATAGTAGCGTTTAGTAAACGCAGCTATACATCTAGTGGTGTAGTTGCGTTTTTACCAAACACGGCTCAAAGCCTCTCTTTAACCGCATTTTTGTAAACGCGGCTTAAAAAAACGCACCTAACTCTCGTGTTTTTACTTGGCTTAAAAAGACGCAGCTAAAACCTGCATTTTATGTAGTGGTTACAGGTTTCTTTGAGCAATATTGGCAATCTAGTGAGCCAAAAGTCAATGGCCTACTAGGCTTTTGCAAGGTCATGAGCTTCTGAGTAGCAAGTCTCAATTAAGAACACACAAGATTAAGTGCTCATTTCTCTTGGTTTTTGTTGTGCTTATTAGCCATGACTGGGTTTTCAAGGTGCATTAAAGTTGTTTGACATTCTTCTATATATACTTTTTCACAACATAGATTGGAGAATCTTCAAATTGCTTTAATAGTGTATTAGAGACAAAATCAACTTGAACAAAAATTATAGGACTAATCTAATCTTATATGTTACTAGATTGGGATGTCATAATAAGTTAAAAATGAATAGCATCAACCCAACTATTTTAGTAATAATATCAAAATTGACGATAAAAGTAAATAATAATATCACAGAATTCCATGTTTTTATTAAAACCAAAACTAATGGTAAATGATTAATTTTAAGGTTAAATTTCTTGAAATTTTTGGCAATAGAAATTTTAATTGAAATAATATTTTAAATTTCTTAAAAACTTTGTAATAGAGTGTTAACAATAATCAATATTGAGTCTATTGACTAATAATTATGTGAAAGCAAATACAATATAAGTAAGGATTACAGTAAGTCATTCAGTTCAACCACAATGTGTAGGACATAGTTCTTATTATCTCATCTAAAATATGATTAATACAACTATGCAATTATTTCAGGTATTACCAACTAAAAAAAAAAAAAAAATGATGGTACCGAGTGTGTCATCAGCTGTGAAGTTTCGTCCAGTGAGCCAATCTTCCATGTTGAAGGTCCAACCATTTATATTACCTCCAACAAGATAATCGGTTGCCCAAACGTTCTCACAGTGAAAGAACAAATCCAATAATAGAACTGTGGCAAAAATCAAACTACATCTTCCCTGGGCCATTCGAAGATGTGTGAAAGCCAATAAACGTTGAAAAACTTGTGTGGCGACTTGACCTAATAAGAACATGAAGATTATATAAATATTTGGTTTCTTATTATAACATGAATTTAATTTTCATTATATATATGGAAAGTATTATTACTAGAATTATTCATTATTTGTGAAGTCAAATCCATTATACTTTCACTCAAATGGAAAATATTGCTGTCATTTGAATTAGTTTCTATAAAATGCTAGATTGACATAATTTGCTCACAAAATTTCCTTAAAAATTTATAAATAAAGGAATATGTTACAGTTACACAACACATATTACATCGATTTTCCTATTATATATATATATAAATATATATATATATATATATATATATATATATATTTTAAATCTTCCTATTAATCACTACTTGATGTTCTCTTGCCCATTTCAGCCTTCCAATAAAATGTCAAGATGATGTAATCATGCATATTACGATTGATCATTTGTAACATTAAATTAGTTTAATTGCTAGCCTCAAGGCCCAAACTAAGTCCTTTTGCAATAGAAAACTAGAGGTAAAAATTCAATTTTCTTATAGCCATTTTGAGATTCTTCTAGATCTTCATCTAATTCTCTTAATGTTTCTAAAATTTCGGTTATATATCTTTAAAATCAAAAAACAATTATATGAAAAACAATTATATGATCTCTATAGTCTATAGTATATAATATGTAATGTTCAAACACATTGTATCATTATATAGTGCAGCACTGGTCCTCAGCATCCCACTGAGCCGCACCACTGTGGAGGACAAAATCATTTGGCCCTTCACCCCCTCAGGTAACTATACGGTAAATTCGGGCTCTAAGTTCTTAGCCAAACTAAACTCGCTATGGTTTGATGCAGGTAATTTGCAGCAGTAAAATGAGGTTTGGAAGCTGATATGGGGGCTCAATGTTCCAAATAAAGTGGGGAATTTCACGTGGCGGGCTTGCAAAGAAGCTATTCCAACAAAGCACAACCTGTTGAGAAGGAAGATTCTAAATGAAGATAGCTGTGCACACTGTGGGGTGGAGTCCGAAACTACTATCCATGCACTTTGGAACTACTCCACTTTGGACGAAATTTGGGCCAACACTCCAGGCTTTGAAGACCGGAACCAGCTGGGCGCCTTAAACATCATGGAGCTGTTGAAGGTGACGCATGAGAAAAGGATGAACACGGAGCTCATGGTTTCTGTGATGTGGACGGTATGGCACAGGCAGAATCAACTTAGACTAAATGCCAGCGTGCTCCCTAACGACCAGGTTCTCCAACAAGCAAAGCACGTCCTTGATACTTTCCAAACGAACCAACAATCTCACATCAACCATGCAGCGAACAGAAGAACTCAGCAGCACGTTCAATGGCACCCACCTCCGCCCAGCTGTCTAAAATTGAACTTTGATGGCGCTATCTTCCCGGAGTTGGGCAAGGCTGGTCTGGGGGTGGTTGTCCATGACTTTCATGGAAACGCCATTGCTTCTCTGTCAGAACAAGCCTCGCTGCCATTTTCTCCTGTCATCGTCGAAGCCATGGCTGCTGCAAGAGCGATTACCTTCGCACAAGAACTCGGTATAAATGAGTTTATGCTTGAAGGAGATTCAGAAGCAGTAATAAACACCCTTCGTAGCTCAGAAGTCTCTTTGACAACTTATGGTCACCTTCTGGAATTTGCAAAATCCTCTCTAGTTACCAGCAAATGTATTGCCTTCTCCCATATCCGTAGAAGCGGTAATAGAGTAGCACACAACCTAGCTAAACATACTAGACATGTTAGAGGTTTGTCGGTGTGGGTGGAGGACATGCCACCACACCTCTATGATGTACTCTTTTCTGATCCCGGTTGATCTTTCAATAAAATAGCAGTCTTCTTTCTCAAAAAAAAAAAAAAAAAAAAAAAAATTATATAGTGCAGCAAGTTATTTATGCTTGTATGCAAACTGATTTTTTTTTCTTTTCTTTTTCCTTACTTATAAGCTTTGTGGTGCTATTGTGCAGTGGAGTAGAGTCAAATTTTATTAGTCTAGCTTGGTTAGTTTATCAACTCAAGGGGTTAGCTGATAAATTTGTATGTGCTTCTCGTTGAATTGTCTATGAGAGAGGCAACTTAGGTTGTAGTGCAATACAAAATTAACTTCAGAGTTTTATCATTTTGACATTTAAGAATTTAAGTAGATGAAATAAGTTGGAAACTCCAAGCTTATATAGCTAAAGAATAGTTCATTTGTGATCTCAAAAAAAAAAAAAAAAAAAAAAAGAATAGTTCATTTGTTAGTCATTAATTACATTTCATGGATATTTCAACTCTAACATGGACTGAGCTGATTCTCTTGAATTTTTTGTAATTTCATTTTGTGGTACATGGATTGTGAATTCCTAGGCTAACTTGGGTTAGGTTTCTTAGGTCAAGTTAGTGATATTATGCTTAAAGAAAATGAAGCTTTTTTGAAATACACTAGGTCTTGTGAAAGATAGATAATGAAGACCTACTATCCCATAGCCATAGGTCTTGTGAAATTTACAAAAACAAAGAGCTTGTTAAAAAATCACTTAAATTTTATTGTAAAGCCTAGTCTTGACAATATTCTTAGTTGCAAAAGTCAAATATTTTAGCTGATTCTCCCATCATTTACAAATCAAATAAAAATTATATTTATTATCTTGTTATACGTCCATTATTCTTCTAGCTAAAGACTAATTAACTAAGTTGTCAATTAGTCAAAGTCAAATATTTTGCTGCAATCTCCCTCTTAAAGTTAAACATTCCAAACTCCAGTGTCACTCTACTGATCATAGGATTTAGCCTGACTAAGATTTTAATCCATAACAATTAAGATTTTAATAGAATTTTCCTAATGTTGTTAAGGTCCAATTAAAATCATATACTTGATTTTTTTTTTCTTTTTTATGATGAAGTCTTCAATCATGTACGGCAAATTCTACAGTCGCCTGATGAAGTCTCCCTTCATTCAACAGGCCTGATGAAGTCTCCCTTTTTACATCTCCCTTCATTCAACAGGCTTGGAATTTCTTCTTTAAAAGCAATTAAATTAACATACCTGAAATTCATTATTAAATAAATAAATTGATAAAAAAGAAATAAACCATAGAAATAAACCATAATAAGGTACAGAGGGTGACATTTCACAATGAATACCCTATATCCATTTTAAAAAAAAAATCCTAAAATCAACTTGAGCTATAGGAAATTTTAAAATAATCCCCCCATGTCTTTACTTCATCCCTGATTATAAAAAAAGAGGAAGGTAGATTATTGGGTTGTAGTGAAGATTATGAATGCAAGATGACATCAACAAATTGTTTTCCGGTCGAAAAAGAAAAACCACTAGAAAAGTCCAAAAGTTGAAAAGGAAAGGGAGGTGCCGTGACAAAGGGCGAATTTATGAATCCGCATTTCAAAAATGGTATTCCCAGGAAGAAAAGTTGTCGGCTTTGTATTGTTGAGTTGGACCCCAAGTCCAATGTTGCTTTCTTTTGCATATTACCACTAGTAAGAGTGTCTAGAGTTGCTTCCATTTCTTCTACAATCTTCTTATCTCAACTCTCATTAATTTCTAGAGAAGGAAAAACATTATTGATCAAATACCAGATAGCTAAGGAAAAGAAGCCATTTCTTAATTTCCAACGAGTACTCCTAGCTAAGTCACTACTCACAAGCTGAGATAAAAATGAATAGGTCACAGCCACAACTTCAATGGTTATTTCTCATGTTCTTGGTTTCACCGTTCTTCCATTTCCATACCTCTTATAGTGATGTTGGCACTGCAGCCCTGTATTCTCCACCATATTCACCCACAGCGTGTTATGGAAGCGATGCATCTCAGTTCTCATCCAGCAACTTGTTTGCGGCAGCTGGTGATGGAATATGGGACAATGGTGCAGCTTGTGGGAGGCTGTATTTGGTTAGGTGCATCACTACTACTTCAACACCATATGCTTGTAATCAAAACCAGACAATTCAGATCAAGATTGTTGGTTATATTGGTCGAGCACCTTTTGCCCACTCAACTTATAAAGCCACCGTGGTTTTGTCCAACGCAGCTTTTGGGACTATTGCAAATTCATCAACTGGTTCTTCCTACATCAATATAGAGTTTGAACAGTAAGTCTTTCAATACCCTTTCCTATTTTCTTTTCCTATATCAAAATATATGCTCTAACACAAATATTAGTGCAGTCCTTTGCTTTGTTACTAGTCCTGTTTGGTTGATTCGTCAAAATCTCTTTAAGGCAATATATGGTCTTAGCTTGTTTCCTAGGAATGCTTTCTTTTTTCTTCACTTTTTTATGTTGTATAGCTTGTTGCAAACTCTGGATATTATATTCCCTTAAAGAATATTGCTAACCAAATCAAAGTGAGTAGCATTTAAATGAATATTTCTAACAATACTTTTTTGGTTACAGATATTTTTTTCCCTTACTTTGTTTTGGAAAATGAAAATTGAAGTGTTTACAGCTTGTTAAAGTGGGTTCCCAAAAATTTTGACACTAGCAATGATATGTGATCGAGTTTTTCTTTTTCGACTTGGTTTCAATTTGATTGTTTCACTGGGTTTAATTGCAATTGATTTGTTGGGTTTCATTGAGTTTCTCTTATATTTTTGGATGACTCCAGGAATCAAAATTTTGAGATTAAAAAAGGGGTAATCTTTGGATTTTGGGTACAATTCTATTTATCCAAAGGATTCTGATATCTCTTATTAGTTATGTGGTGATTGGAATACTGATGTTTTAGTTATAATTCATGGTGCAAAAACCAAAAAACCCTAGACTGAGGAAAGAAAAAAGATGTTTATCATTTTAGGTTCATCCTTTTCGCATAATACAATTTGGTGTCATCCAATTTTTATTTATAAATGATTCATTGGTAGCATTGCATTGTAAGAAGGCATATATAGACTAAGAAAATGTCAAATCTGTGAGAGCTAATTAATGGGTGCTTAATCAAAGAGAAGATGACTTTAAGGTTGTTCGGTGGGTTCATTTGGGAAGTTGTAAAAGGTAGAAGAATAAACTTCATGGTTGTTAAAGATTGTATGGCTGGGGTTGTATGCCTATAAGTATGTGTTTCTTTTCATATTTTGTTCAATGAAGATGTGCACAGAATAACCTGAATAGTTTTACATTTGCTTTATACTAATATTGATTTTGCTGATGATGGAAGGGTTCATGGTGAAGATGTTGTTCCACTCGCTAGAGGTCCGGTCTCACCCTCTGCCCCTAACCCCACCACCGAGGATGCCAGTGGCCACTACCTCTGATCATGCCTTCATGAGATGCGTAGTCCAGTTGGTGCATAAAACATCTTGTTGTAATGCAGTTTCTCTAACTCTGCCCAATGCTTTTGATTTAAAGCCTATAGACACACACACACACACATATATATATATATATATATATATATATATATATATATATATATTCTAGTCTTTGTTTGTGCTTGATGAAATTGTACATATAAAAAGAGAACATTTAGTATTATGTTCTAGGGGGAAAAATGTTACAGTAATATATATATGTGTGTTATTTCTCTGGTCTCTTTACTACAGTATATGTTAATGTTATTTGTGGAAAATTATTGCATACTCTTGCAATAACAACCCTTTATTTCTCTGGTACAGTGGCTGACTGTCCATTCGCATGTAAGTGTAGGAAGAACATGATTAACCAGGCCGTCCATGGCTGCCACGTACACAGTAAGCATTGGCCGCTTGACCATGGCAAGCCTTATTGCCAGATTATAGCTGTCTAATGAAACACACAAAGAAAAACACTTTTTCATCTCACAAAATACCTATCATGACATCTCGTACGTGCACCAAGCAAGTCACAAATACCTCATATTGATACATCGATCATCGCAAATACTAGGTGTGGGAACACAACAACCCGATGCAGCTTAAGAAACCTTGAAAAGATAATTAGGTGTTTAGGTTAGGACTATATCACTAACACTTACATGTGCCTATATATTAATATATTATCAACCTTGCCAACTAAAGTGTTGTTCCTTTCTTGCTCACTCAACCTCGATTTCATGGAACTTCCTATTGGCCAACCAATAAACTCTATAGTTTATAATAATAATAATAATAATATACTTATATACTTGTGGGCTTAATTATATTTGAGGTCTCGTTGTTTCTAGATTATAGTTGTACATTGTATGCAAGTGTTGCTAACCCTAGAACAAGGACATTTTCACAATAAAGCCTCTACTTTTTTCCTACACCGTTTGTGCCTCAGCATTACGCCATCAAGCCAAAATGTTCAATTCGTTGAACAAGGACATCATCATCACGTACACCATAACAGACGGAAAAAACTTAGGTGCCTTGGGCCCTACATGTGGGTCTTATCATGAGACCCACTTCTCATGTGAGAGAAGGAAGCATTGCTCCCGTAGCATGTAAGAATCACCCGTAACAGACAAGCCTTTAGGTTCAACATTTCTTATAGAAGACAAAATGGACCACTTTATAATAAAAAGAAATTCCACTTTATAACAAGACTCACCCCACTTCGTTTGAGGGGACATTCTAGAAACCAGACTGCTTCTCGAATATGGAAATCTTGCAAGGTGAGAGGGGTTATCTTTAACAAGGGTCTTAAATGGTCTATTGCTAACAGTGAAAATGTGAGTGCTTGGGCTGATTTTTGGCTGCCTTCAGGTCCTCTCAGGCAGCAAATTGAAGGTCCCTTGACTGAGGGGGAAGACATGATCTCAGCCAAGGATCTAATGAACAGCACGGAGAGCATCTCTTTTGCCCTCCCGGACAAAATCCTTTAAGAAATTAAAGGCATACCCATTGCAGCAAATCCTTCCCAAGATGACTTGCTAATTTGGGCTTATTCTAATGATGGCTCTTTCTCCCTTAAATCTGCCTATCTCTTAGCTAAAGGGTTTAATCTTGTGAACCTTGATACTAACACCCATCATTGGGTGTGGAAAGCCCATACTTCACCTAGAATCAAATTTTTTATTTGGTTATGCACTCATCATAGTTTGCCTACTAAGGAAATGCTTGGTACTAGAGGGTTAAACATTGACCCAATGTGTGAGCTATGTTGTGAAGGGGCGGAATCTATTATTCATGCTCTTAGAGATTGTAAGGTGGCTAGAGTGGTGTGGAGAGACCTGGGTTTTGAGGAGAATAACCGGGGTTTCTACGGTTTGAATTTGGTAGAGTGGTTGAAGAAATTTTGTGGGACTCCCACTAGCTACCCAAGACCTCATGTGCCATGGAAAATCTTGTTTCCTCAAACAATTTGGACCATTTGCCTGCAGAGAAATAAGGCTATATTTTAGACAGGTACAGTTGTGGAAGGTACAAGTTCGCTTTGCATTAAGAAGGGTGTGGAATACTATGCTATTGTTCCCAATGAACCTAACAAGCCGTGTAGAGTGCAGATCCAAGTGAAATGGACTAAGCCACCTATCGGTTGGGTAAAACTAAATACTGATGGAACTATGTATGGCAATCCGGCTAAGGTTGGTGGTGGTGGTGTTTTGAAAAGCAGTAGCGGAGACTGGATAGGTGGATTTGTGAGGAGGATGGGTAGCACTTCGAGCACGGTGGCTGAACTTTGGGCTCTAAAGGATGGGCTCACCATGGCAAAACAAATGGGGATTGAAAATATTTGTATTGAGATGGATGCTGAACTTATTGTACAGCTTGTTTCAAGGCCAGCTATGGTTAATCTAATGCTTGAACCCCTCTTATCTGATTGTAGGAACTTGATTCAGACTTTTCCTAGTTCCTCGGTGACGCATGTGTTTAGGGAAGCGAATGGCTGCGCTGATCGGCTTGCAAGGATGGGAGCTGATCTTGTTGTAACTGATTTTCTGTTTTTGTTTGAATCACCGGATGTGGTGGGTGAGATGCTGGCTAGTGATAAAGCTGGCATTGTTTTTTGTAATAGACTTGTTGTTAATTAACTAATTCCATGCGTCGTTTACCAAAAAAAAAGAGAGTAGGTTTCTTACTTTCTTTCATAAAAAAAAAAAAAAAAAAGTTTCTTAAGCAAGAGATGTTTTCTTTATTATATTGTTTGTTTATACGGTCTTGAACTAGTAATCATATTAAGGCATGTCACAAAACTTCAGGAGCATAGTTAGGAATTTGTACTTGGGGGGCCAAATTGCAATATTGATAGAATAAATATAAAATTATAGTCATATTCTTAAGTATTAATGGAAGTACAAAAAGCAGTCTATTTTACCATATACAAATTTGCATACTATTATTTTAAGCACCATCAACCCATAATTATCCATAAATATTGAAATTTTTCATATTTTTTAATGAATTATTCAGCTCCTAATTTCAAATTTAAAAAAAATGATGATATTGAAAGACATATAATATATTATCATATAGCAATACAAAAAATTGAACAACTTAATGAACAAAGCATATTCATAAAACTAAATGACCATTATCATATATATATATATATATATATATATATATATATATAAAAAAGCATAAATCTAAATGGCCATATGATGTTGAAGAAACAAACAAACCTGAAATGCTGAGACACAAGTACTTTCTTGAAGGCTGAAAAAAAAATTAAACAAAATAAGAATAATGGTAAAAAAGATTGGTGATGATTGATGACAGAGGTAGAAAAAAAAAAACCCACTCTGCTATATTTAATTTAGCTAGAACAAGTTGGAACTGAAAGCAAATATGTACAGATTTTGTTTAGATAAAGAGAGTTAATGTGTTTAGAGCAATCAACAATGAGAGGAAAGAAACATGGGGCAGTTCGGGCTTGTATTAGTAGGAGAAAAAGTATCAGTGATAACTTCTATTTTCTTTGAGAATCCCGTAGTCTGTTTCTTGAGATTGAGAATGATGGGAAAAAAAGTAAATTTTTGTTTGAAAATACGTGGTAAAAGATGATATTTTGAGAGTGTGGGTTATTGTCTATTGGATAGACAACAAATCATTTGGACTATTGGGAGAGCTAGCTAGTATTTTATTTGAAGACTTTGAGTTATCTATTGGACTAAGTAGAGATCCTAGAAAGAATTGGGGGGCCGGTCATTATTTCTAGGGGCCATAGCCTTTTACTTATTTTTTGCTACAAAACTCAGAGACTAACAGTAGAAGAAATCAAAATTTTAGGGGGGCAACGTAGCTCCGCCCTTAAGCTTAGAATTGCTATATGATTTTAATCAATGTTCGTGCCAAGTTCAAGTATTCCAACCTCCCACCCAAATCCATGGTATACGTTGATTGTTAATTATGTTTCATTTTTATTTATATTTTGGAAATTTGGATTTGATTCTCTCTCTCTCTCTCTCTCTCTCTCTCTCTCTCTCTTTTAGTGTTAAGTGCTAAATATGAAATAACCATTAAAATACATCACTCATATAACGTGAAGCGTATGGACATGACTAATATAAAAACAAAATCAAGCATAAATGACCAAACTGCAAAATTTAAAACTTAAATAGTCAAAATGAAACAATCTCAAACTTTAAGTCAAAACAAATCTTGGTTTTTATTTTAAGGTAAATTTAGATTAATTTTCTTACTTAGTTTTTTAATTTAATTGTCTATGAGGTTTTTAAAATCTCCCCCTTTATTAATATAAATATACTTTTGTCAATCTTAATAATTAATTAATAAACTTTTCACACATACAATAAATAAATAAGCCAACTGGTTTAATGAAATTTAGAAATAGGAAATTGAGTTAATAATAAGCATTTTATAGATATTTTGTGGAATAGCATTTAAAAAAAAAAATGAACGATTATAATAATATAAAATACAATGAGAAAAAATATCTAACTTTTATGCTTTTTTGTGGTTAAGAAGTACATGCTATCTGATGAGGCCGTAAATTTCACCAGTGAGAAGCACGATCCTTGCGCTCGAACAGTCACCTACAAAAGAAGAAAGCAAGAACACCTTGCAGAAGGCGCCGGTGTGGAGCCGGCCAAATACCCTCCAAAGGTTAAGTTAGAAATATATTCTCACAACTCTAGAGTTCTAGAGAATGGTCGATTATGCGTACCTTAATGTGAGGGGGTATTGGGGCTTTTATAGTAGTGAGGTTTTGCCTCCTTTCCTTGTAACCCAAGTTGGTTCCTTGTAGAACTCTCCCTCTAGGAATCCGAAACGTGGTGGACAAGTTATTCATCGTGAAGAGTCTGCGGTCTTTAAGGTGTTCCCTCAATATTTTTCCAATGATCTGCCCTATTCATATTGGGCCCTTATTTCATTAGGAATTCCACAAGGGATGGGCTCGACTCATTCTTTTGGCCCATGGTCATGGACCCATGAAGCCCGTCAGGCCTCATTTCCTATTTTTATCCTCTTCAACTACCCCCTTCACCCCATTTGATCCGTCGCTTTTGTGCAAGGGGTCAATTGGGGTGACGGTCAACATAGTCCTGACGGTTCTATATTCATGGGGCGACGGATAGACATACATGAACGGTGACAAAGATGAGCTAGGATGGCGACCGTGAATACTGAGTGGTCGGTGACGTAGTCAATGTGGTGACGGTCAGGACTTAACAGCTGACGGTCAGAACTTTTATGCTGACGGTCAGAATCTTATAGTTGATGGTGACGAGGACCTTTGGATGGAGGTTTATGGAGCATGACGCCGTCAGGTCTATAGAGGTCTGACAAGCTGCAGAGGCATTTAAGGCAATGACACGTGTCACTCATCGAGTGGTTCGTACCTCAGATCGAAATGCTGCTTCGTCTTTCGTGCACTCCATCTATAAAAACCAGCACCCTCCCCTTCATTTCTTTTACTTTACGCAGGAACTACATTGTCAGAGCGAGTCCATCACCTGTCAGAGCTTATCCGTTCACATCCTCCAGCAACAACTTTTATCCGCTCACTCTTTTCCTCGGTAAGTGATTCCATCCGTTCACTTTAATATACTTTTAGTTTTTATACTTAACATGGTAAAAACTTTAAATTTCTTGCATCTGTCTCTTCCTTTTTTATTTTAGACCCGTCAGTCTTAGGTTTTGTCGCTATGTTGTAGGCAATGTCTAGTGCGTCGAGTAACCAGTCGTTCGTCCGTGACGGGGCGAGTTACGAGGAATTATACCCGTCGGTTTACAAAGATCCAGACGAACTAAGCGAGAGGACTCCGTCTGCCACTTCACCGTCCTCAAAAAATGAGGATATGGAGTTGGCCGAACCAAAGGAAGGTTCTGACGACTGTGGTAAAGGAATTAAGTCAGTAGTTGGGGCTGACGGACTTAGGGAGTTCGTCATGCTACCTGAGTGAACGGTGAATAACTTCAGGTCCACAATTAAGGAAGTGCACTTCAAAACGATTAGAGCAATCTACCAAATACCCAACCACATCCCTATCCGTCTACCCTACCAGGCAGAAAAATGCTATTACGACGGAGTGGACGACCTAGGGGTGTATGAACAAGCACTCAAGGCTGGCCTTAGGTTCCTCTTGAACACACTCAAGTGAGAAATCCTCCAGCACTTGGGCTTGTCCGTCAGCCAGATATCCCTGAACGCTTGGAGGGTTTTCATAGCAATGGAGGTCTTGTACGGAGCCATGTCTGATGGTTCCAAATCGCTGACCGTACGGGAGTTCCTCCATTGCTACCGTCCAGATGAGATTGACAAGTCAAGGGGAATGTATAGCTTCGTCCCTAGGAAGTCCGTCCTGAAAGTCATATATGAAACCCCTGATTCCAACCGTGACTGGAAGAGCCGTTACTTCTTCCTGGAAGGTGACGGCTGGATGTGTCACCCGGGGGAGACGGACTTCATGCCGGTTGATAAAACATGGGGAATCTTGGACCCGTCTGGTATATTTTACTCCGTCGTGTTATGAAGGTGATTTTTCTTTAACTCTTTAACGACCGTCCTGATTATTTTGTCCCTTTTATTTTTTCAGTGTGATGGCGTCCGTAAGTTGATATAGAGGAGTACAACTTTTTGGAAAGAATTTTTTCAAAGACAAAGCCAGAGGAACGGACGTGGGCGAAGTTGGTTAACCTTAATACCGTCCATTGGTATTGCGACGGACCCGAGCCCAATCCGGCGGCTATCAAATACGAGGAGTGCACCCGTCAGCGTAAGTCCGTCACCCTCTACAACTAACTTGATCACTTCCTATGAGTTTACCCGTCTACTCTTATTTTTTCAAAGATGGAAGACACGAAGAGAAGGGCAGCCATCAGAAATAAGGCCGCGAAGAACAAGGAGACGGACGAAGGTGCGATGGGGACGGGCTCGAGCAGGCCCTCGGCGAAGAGACCAATGCTTAAGGTAGACTGTGCACCTAAGAAACAAAAGGTTTCGACGGAGCCCGTCATTGGTCTGATGGCGGAGGGTAAGAAGACGGTGACCCCGGCCAAACCTGGGGGTGGCAAAGGTTTGATGGTTCCTCCTCCGGGTAGTCAGAAGAAGCCGCCCGTCCTACTCCGTGAAGACCCAAAGTATGCTTTGGGGAAGATTTCTTCTATTATCGGGAGCGAAGACTATGAGGACCTTGGAAACCACTCGACGGAGGCTATGAGGGAGACAGGCCTCTTCAGCATTGCCCAAGTAAGAGCCCGTTGCTATATATATATATATTTTTTTTTAACAATAACTAAAACTCCATTCCGTCGTCAGGCTATGCTCATGACGAAGGCCTTGATGGACCCGGTCTCTTCACCAAGAGATGGCGCATGAAAGGGTCCGTGAAAAGGCCAAGCTGACGAAGGAGAAGCTGTTTGAGCTAAGGAATTGGAAGGTGGTGACGGAGTAGAAGCTCAAGCTTGCAGAACGGGCCAAGGATGAATATCAAAAGATGACGGAGGAGCTTAAAACCGTTCTAGAGGACAAGGAGAACGAACTCCGTCTAGCCAAAGAGAAAGCCGTCCAGGAGTATCGTGACTCCGACGCTCTCTTGACAGAGCTCGGAGTTTCATATAACAACGGTTTCGACGATGCCCTCCGTCAAGCCAAAGCTCTTTATCCCAAGCTTGACTTCTCAGCCGTCAACATCAATGTCGCGGAGGCTACGTCTGTTCAGCCCGATGCTTCTGATGATACAAATGAACTTTTTGCAGAGGAAGGGCCCGTCACCGTCGTCCCCGAGGTTCAGGCTGAAGAAGGAAAGTCCCATGAAGCCAAAGACCCCGTCGTCCCTGATATGTAGACATTTATTTACTTACTTTTTCTAAGTTTTTTTTTTTTTTTTTGGAACAGTTGGATTTTGCCCGTTGTATTGACGTTTTTAACTTATTTATTTGAATGCATCTTTACTATTTCGTTTATGATTGTAGTGTAGTATCCGTCCTATTTGATGTTGCTTTAATGTTTACTATATTTGGTTCGTCCACGTCGTAGACTTTAATAAAGTTTGCGACCCTGGTTGGGTCCGTTCATTTCGTGGAATGTGGCCGTGACTATTTTTGGCCGTCCACCTTGTGGACTTGTATTTTTGTGACTATTGGGTCCATCCATTGTGTGGATCGTGGTTTTTAACCTTGGTGTGGTCCGTCCTCTTTGAGGTTTTGTAAAAGCTCGTGGCCTTTGTTGGGTCCGTCTATTTTGTGGACTTGTATAAGTTTGACCCTGGTTGAGTCCGTCCACTTTGTGGATTAGTGTTGACCCTTGGTGGGGTCCGTCCACTTTGTGGACTCGTATAAGTTTGACCCTGGTTGGTCCGTCCACTTTACGGATTGGTGTTGACCCTTGGTGGGGTCCGTCCACTTTGTGGACTCGTGTAAGTTTGACCCTGGTTGGTCCGTCCACTTTGTGGATTGGTGTTGACCCTTGGTGGGGTCCGTCCGCTTTGTGGACTTGTGTAAGTTTGACCCAGGGTTGGTCCGTCCACTTTGTGGACCTATATAAGGTCGACCCTGGTTGGGTCCGTCCACTTTGCGGACTGGTGTTGACCCTTGGTGGGGTCCGTCCACTTTGTGGACTTGTATGAGTTTGACCCTGGTTGGGTCCGTCCACTTTGTGGTAGTAATCTTTTAGTAGTAAGGACACAGTATGGTCTGAATGTTCCTCCATAAAAATTTTAAAGCTGTAGAAAAAAGTACCTGCCCCCTTGGGCTTAAAAAGATACTAAAAGAGCCATTGTAGCAAAGGCTTGTTCAAACAAAAAGCCAAAAAATAAAAAATAATCAAAAGACTAGTAAAATGTAAATAGACTGGGGAATAGGGGGAAATTGAATGCCACTTCTATTGGTAGTATTTCTTGAGGTGTTCCGTATTCCATGGGTGCTGAAGCTTCCTTCCGTCCATGGTTTCGAGGTGGTATGTGCCCTTCCTCTGCCATGATGTGATTCTATACGGTCCTTCCCAATTTGGCCCGAGCTTTCCTTGCGTAGGGTCTTTAGCAGCGCCCATTACCTTCCGTAGCACTAGGTCGCCGATCTGAAAGTCTCTGTGCCTTACCCTAGCGTTGTAGTGCTTTGACATGAGGTTCTGGTATCATGCCAACCTTTGTTCTGCCTTTGCCCGGGCCTCATCCATTAAGTCTAGCTGGAGGCGCATCGCTTCTTCGTTTTTGTCTTCCGTGTAGCTCTGTACGCGATAGCTGGTAAGGCCAATCTCTGCTGGGATGACTGCATCGGCTCCGTATGTAAGTCGAAATGGGGTCTCTCCTATAGGTGTCCTTGCCATCGTCCGATATGCCCATAGCACGCTTGGTAGTTCGTCAGGCCAGATACCCTTTGCCCCCTCGAGCCGGGTTTTGATGATTTTCAGCAATGTCCGGTTCGTGACTTCTACCTGTCCGTTTGCCTGAGGGTGTGCTGGAGATGAGTAGTGATTCTTAATGCCTAGCTCTGAGCAAAAATTCCTGAACGCGCTGCTGTCGAACTATTTTCCATTGTCAGAGACAAGCACCCTCGGAATCCCGTATCTGCAAATGATGTTTCTCCACACGAAGGTGCGGATGCTTTTCTCCGTGATAGTGGCAAGGGGCTCCGCTTCCACCCACTTGGTGAAGTAGTCTATACCGACTACGAGAAATTTTAGTTGTCTTAAGGCTGTTGGGAAGGGACCCATGATGTCTAATCCCCATTGCGCGAACGGCCAAGGAGCCGTTATAGGTGTGAGCTCTTCTGATGGTTGCCTGATTATATTGCTGAACCTCTGACACTTATCGCAGGCCTTTACTTAAGCTTGGGCGTCCTTGAGCATAGTGGGCCAGTAATATTCGGCTCGGATCAGTTTGTGTACCAAAGATTGTGCTCCTGAGTGATTTCCGCGAATCCCCTCGTGAACTTCCTTCATCACATAATCTGTTTCACTGTGGCTTAGACACCTCAGGTACGGTCGAGAGAAACCTCTTTTGTACAAGACATCCCTGATCAGTACGAATCGCGATGCTCGGAGTTTCAGTCTCCTTGCAGCGTCCTTCCCGTCTGGCAAAACGCCCGATTGTAGATATGCTTTTAAAGGCGCGGTCCAATTCTCTTCAACATCTATCTCCTGTATTTGTTTTCCGTCATCAATAAGCGAGGAGGTTTGGACAAAGGATAATACCTGTTCAGGAGCATTCATGAACTCTGCGGAGGCTGCTTTTGCGAGACAGTCGGCGCATTCGTTTTCCTCCCTTGGGATTTGAACGAATTTGACCTCGAGGCCGCCGGTACGACTCTTCACTTCTTCCAGGTACTTCTTCATCCTCTCGTTTCTACACTCGTAATCGCCGTTGACCTGACTTGTTATCACCTGGGAATCGCAATGCATGATCATGTTCTCAACACCCGCAGCCTTTGCGAGATCCAATCCAGCTACCAAGGCTTCATATTCCGCCTCGTTGTTGGTTGTTGGGAAGTCTAGTCTTATCATGCATTCGATCTTATCCCCTTCTAGTGTTAGTATAACTACACCGGCACCTCCTGAGTGTTGATTTGATGACTCGTCCGTGTGGATGCTCCATAGTTTTTGTCCTTCAGCCCCTTTGTCTTCTGCCCGGGTGTATTCGGCTATGAAATCTGCCACTATTTGCCCCTTTATTGCGGTTCGCGGATGATACTGCACGTCAAATTCGCTTAGCTCAATTGCCCACAAGGCCATTCTTCCAGCCGCCTCCGGGTTGCTCATTGCTCTCTTCAAAGGTTGGTCCGTCAGAACTACAATTGTATGAGCTTGGAAATATGGTTTGAGTTTCCGCGCAGTGGTTATCAGCGCAAAAGCCAGTTTTTCCATCCGGGGGTATCTTTCTTCCGCTCCTCGGAACGCCCTGCTTATGAAATAGACAGGTCGTTGCAAGCCTCCCTCGTCTCTTACTAAGGCCGCGCTAACTGCCGCTTGCGAGACCGCTATGTAGAGGTACAGTTCTTCTCCTGGCATGGACGGGCTGAGTAGTGGTGGGGACGATAGGTACTTCTTCAAGTCCTTGAATGCCTTCTGACACTCGTCCGTCCACTCAAATGATTTTCTCAGTACTCGAAAGAAAGGCAAACACTTATCTGTTGCTTTGGAGACGAATCTGTTTAGGGCCGCAACTTTTCCGTTCAAGCTCTGCACTGCCTTCACTGTCCTCGGGGGTTCTAGTTCCAATATGGCCCCCACTTTCTCCGGGTTGACCTCTATACCTCTTTGGGACACCATGAAGCCCAAGAATTTCTCGGCTGTCACCCCGAACACGCACTTGCTTGGGTTCAGCTTCATGTTGTACGACCGAAGGGTGTTGAATGTCTCATGGAGGTCGCACAGGTGGTTGTTCTCGCGCACATTCTTTACCAGCATGTCGTCAACATAGACTTGTACGTTCCTTCCAAGCTGGTGCGCAAACATTCTATTCATTAATCTTTGGTATGTTGCCCCCGCGTTCTTAAGTCCGAACGGCATCGCCTTGTAGCAGAAAAGTCCCTGACTGGTTACAAAAGAAGTTTTCTCCTGATCTTCCTCCTTCATCTTAATTTGGTTATAGCCTGAGAAAGCGTCCATGAAACTCAAGAGTTCGTGTCTGGCCGTTGAGTCTACCAAGGTATCTATCCGAGGGAGCGGATAGCTATCTTTCGGGCACGCCCTGTTGAGGTCCGTGAAGTCGACGCACATCCTCCACTTTCCGTTATTCTTTCTGACCATGACCACGTTTACTAACCAGTCAGGGTAGTATACTTCTCGGATAAAGCCAGCCTCCAATAGTTTTCTAACCTCTTCCGCCACTGCTTTATCTCGTTCTAATGCGAACACCCACTTTTTCTGTCGGACTGGCGAAGAGTCCGGGTTAACATTTAGCCTATGGACTACTATTGACGGATCGATTCCCGGCATATCTTCGTGGCTCCACGCGAATACGTCCGGATTCGTTCTTAGGAAGCTTGTCAGGTCTTGACGTACCATCGGGCTGGCCAAGGTGCTCATTCTTGTCGTCCGTCCAGGTCTTGATTCATTGAGTATGACCTCTTCCAACTCTTCTACTGGCTCCGCTATGGTCCGCTGCTTTCCAATGCACATGGTCTGCTAATGATCCTCCATTTCCAATATGGCGATGTAGCACTCTCGGGTGGCCACTTGGTCTCCTCACAACTCTCCAATTCCGTACTCCATAGGGAATTTAATCATCAGGTGATATGTCGAGGTTGCTGCTTTCCAGGAGTTTAGTGGGGGTCGCCCTATTATACCGTTATACGCGGATGAACAGTCGACCATTAGAAAAGTCACATCCTGAATGATTTGCTGCGGATAATCACCGACAGTCACTGAGAGTGTGATAGCTCCCAATGGGAGTACCCTCGTTCCTCCAAAGCCGACCAACGGGGTATTTGTTGGTGTTAATCGTGCTCTATTTATTCCCATCTGCTGGAATGCTGGGTAGTATAGGATGTCTGCCGAGCTGCCGTTGTCGACCAGCATCCAGTGTACATTGTAGTCTCCTACCCTTATGCTGACGACAAGGGCATCATCGTGTGGATGGTGGAGGCGTCTCGCGTCGTCCTCTGAGAATCCAATAATCGGGCTTTCCCTTCGAGCTATCTTGGGTACAGAACCCGTTATCTGTACATTATGGACCATCCTGAGGTATGTCTTTCAGGCCTTTTTGGACGATCCCGTTGCTGCCGTGCCCCCTACTATCATCCTTATGTCCCCGACAGGGGGCCTCGGATGGTCGTTCTCCCGTCGAGGGGCCTATTCCCATGTATGTGCTTCCGTCCTCTCCTTGCTGACGAATTTCTGTAGTTTTCCTTCTCTGATGAGGGCCTCAATTTGCTGTTTCAGATCGTAACAATCCGTAGTGTCGTGATCGTGGTCACGGTGGAAACGGTAATACTTGTTTCTGGATCGCTTGGTTGGATTGCTCTTCAGCTTCCCTGGAAATGTCAGGGACCTTTCGTCCTTGATCTGCATTAGTACTTGGTCTAGTGGGGCGTTCAGAGGGGTGAAGCTTGTAAATCTTCCTCCTGGGGGTTTAGAACACTTCTCCTCGCGTCTGTCTCCCGTCCTCGGTTTCTTCCCCCCATGGTCCTGCCGGGCATCTTCAAGTCTCTCTCTCTTCCTGGGTTTGTCTTCCCTGGCCGACAGTGCGTCCTCTGCATTCATGTACTTTGTGGCCCTGTAGAGTACCTCAAACATGGTCTTCGGATTATTTTTATATAGAGAGAACAAGAATTTTCCCTTCCGTAGGCCATTGGTGAAGGCTGCCACCAAAATCTTGTTGTCAGCCTCATCAATAGAAAGTGCTTCTTTGTTGAAGCGAGTTATGTATGACCACAGCGTCTCGTCCTCCCGCTGCTTGATGCTCATTAAGCATGCTGTAGACTTCTTGTATCTGTGCCCCCCGATGAAGTGCGAGGTGAATTGGGCACTTAGTTCCTTAAAGGTGTTGATTGAATTTGGTGTCAATCTGCTGAACCAGATTCTTGCTGCGCCCCTCAGTGTTGTAGGGAAGGCCCTACACATGATCTCGTCCGGTACTCCCTGGAGGTGCATCAGGGTCTTGAAGGTTTCTAGGTGATCTAATGGGTCCTTGACTTCGTCGTAGCTCTCAACCTGCGACATTCGGAACTTCTGTGGCAGGGGACAGGAGTTGACGGGTATAGTGAAGGGCGAGTCCGTCCTATTCACTAAATCGTCAAGGTCGCTGGAGACGCGTCCCTTGAGAGCATTCATCATGACCTCCATTTGCTCCTTCATCGCCTGCATCTCTGCGATGATGGGTGGAGGGGTTGCGTCCATGAGAGAGGGCATGCTCAAATTCCGCCGCTCCGGTCTACTGGGCTCGTTACTGCCCTCTGGCCTCTCAGATCCCTTGGTTTTCCTCCTGGACGTTATGTCCCGCATCCCTCTATCGCAGCTGTTCCTCCAGATCATGATTTTGTTTTGTGAAGCGCTCTACCGCAGCCGCAAGGGTTTGGACCTGTCTTTCTAGTGCAGTGGACCTTGGCGGCTTGTCGTCTTGAACGTTGTTGGTGGTGGCCATTGAGCGTGTGAGTACCATGCAACTCTTATGTCCAGGAGGCGACAATGGCTTAAACTGTCACGATTTTTTCCCCACGGACGGCGCCAACTGATGAGGCCGTAAATCTCACCAGTGAGAAGCACGATCCTTGCGCTCGAACAGTCACCTACAAAAGAAGAAAGCAAGAACACCTTGCAGAAGGCGCCGGTGTGGAGCCGGCCAAATACCCTCCGAAGGTTAAGTTAGAAATATATTCTCACAACTCTAGAGTGCTAGAGAAGGGTCGATTATGCGTACCTTGATGTGAGGGGGTATTGGGGCTTTTATAGTAGTGAGGTTTTGCCTCCTTTCCTTGTAACCCAAGTTGTTTCCTTGTAGAACTCTCACTCTAGGAATCCGAAACGTGGTGGACAAGTTATTCATCGTGAAGAGTTCGCGGTCTTTAAGGTGTTCCCTCAATATTTTTCCAATGATCTGCCCTATTCATATTGGACCCTTATTTCATCTGGAATTCCACAAGGGATGAGCTCGACTCATTCTTTTGGCCCATGGTCATGGACCCATGAAGCCCGTCAGGCCTCATTTCCTATTTTTATCCTCTTCACTATCTAACATAGAACATTATTAGGTTGCTATGAGAGATTTTTATAAACTGTTAATACTAGACATAGGTGCTTATGTTGTCAATAACTCACTATACTAGACATAGGTGCTTATGTTGTCAATAACTCACTGCAGATACATAGTTACAGAAACTTACAAAGTAAATAATTTACATTTCTTAAATTAATAAAGCAAAACTTCCAAAAGTTATACACACACACACACACTCTGAACTAATACCATCTGAACACATGCATATTGTACAACCAAGTCTTAATTTTTCCATCAACAGCCTCTAAAAATATAATATGCAAAGACATAAACAAAGACCATGACATGAGGAGGACACACCAAACTTTAACTTTGAGTAGTAATATAACTTTCCCAGTCTTGCTTAGTTGTAGTAATAATAATATAGACAATTCAAGACATGGAAAAAGAGACAAATCACTTCAAGAATTACTTCAATAACTTGTATGAAGGGTTTCGGTTTTCCAACATCAAGAACAACTTTCATAATTTAACATCTTGGAAGTCAATCTGTAAGGAGTATGTATATTTTATTGAAAGGTGTTATATAATTTCTTTTTTTTTTTACATGATTTGGGTCGTTTTTTAATTAATAAAGTTATTTACTTAAAAAAAGTTATGTAATTTTTAAAAGTTGATGTTTCTTTCCATGTCATTAGATTTTTATTTTTTATTTTTTATTTTTTCATTTTAAACTTTGTCACCTTCCTTTGCAATTACCTTGTACACTTTGTTTTTGGATCTATTTGGATAAGCTGTTTTAAAAAGTATTAAAAACACAAATTTTAAAATTACAAATAAGCGGTTGGATAATGTAAATATAAAATAGTTGTTTTAGATTTAAATTCCCAAAAAGAACTTAACTATATCGTTGAGGATATCTTGCCATTTTATTTTTATGTAATCAACATTTTTTTTTTTTAAGAAAAATATGTTATGAAGTAGAGTTGTTAACAATTGCATTAATAATAATAATAATAATAATAACTATTTTGCTTTTTTGGGTAAAATAAAAATTCCTTACTCAGAGAGAGTGAGAGACACTGAATTGAAAAGAAAGGCAAAGAGGTAGAGTCGTTACAACACAACACAATAGCAGATTGAGCACACATATACGTGCATAATTGATGTTTTGAAGGACACTTTAGAGAGAGAGAGAGAGAGGGAGAGAGAGAGAGGGTTTACAGTGGATGAAATAAAGAAAAATGAAGAAGATGAAACAAAGAAAGGGAAACAAGTTGAAGAAGGAGAGGGGAGAAATAAAAATGATTAATTGTGTGGATATGAAAAGGGTAGAGAAAAAAAAGAAAAGAAAAATAAATGTCTTGAAGATAAGGAATGGGTGGAGGAGAATAAATCAGATGAAAACAAAAACAAAAAGCTTGGCTTGTAGGTGGGTCAGTGGGTGGGAAACGGAAAACTAAAGTAAAGATAATATAATTCTAGTTCAAATATAATATATTTTTATATTACTATATATTAGGTTAATATATTGATATTATATAATGCGCAATAAATATATATATTAAAGTAATGGTAATTCTAAAACGATATACGGGTATTAACTAATACAAAAATATTTTGTTTCTTTAGTTAAATTGACTGCCTTGATTTATTAATACTAATTGGAGTTTCATAATATTCAATCAAAAAAAAAAAAAAAAATTGGATTTTCATAATATTTTTTTTATACTTCAGCCTCCCTTAACTCGGAGTCCTGGTTCCGTTTTGGCCAAATGGATCCTTTGTTTTGATCTTAATTTTGTGAAATTTTCTTTTTGAAAAATTGACTGCTGAAAAGTTATTGCAATATATTTTTATTGTAAATTGTAGAGTTTAGGTTAATAAAAAAACACACACATATATATATATATATATATATATATATATATATATATATTTATTTATTGTAGAAATTTAGACACTTGTATGCCTATTGGCATGTCAAATTAAAGCTTTAATTTCTATCTGATGAAGTAAATTTTTTTTTTGAGAATCGATGAATTGAAGTAAAATTTATGAGATGTATATTCATTGTTATGGAATAGTAATATATATGTAAGGTTCAGACACACATGTACATTGTATCATCATGTTATATAGTGCAGCAAGTTATTTATGCATGGATGTTCAGACACACTTTTTTTTTTCATTTTTTCTTTTTTTCTTTTCCCCCCTTATAAGCTTTGTGGTATTGTGCAGTGGACTAAATTCAAATTTGATTAGTCTTGCTTGGTTGGTTTATCAACTCAAAAGGAGTTAGCTAATAATTTTGTATATGCTTCTCTTTGAATTGTCTAAGAGAGAGGCAACTTCGGTTGTAGTGCAATACAAAATTAACTTCATAGTTTCATCATTTTAACATTTACGATTTAAATTAAGTAAATGAAATAAGTTGGGAAACTCCAAATGTATATACCTGAAGAATAGTTCTTTTGTTAGTGATTAATTACATTTCATGGACTTTTCAAATCTAACACAGACACAAAGAGCTAATTCTTTTGGATTAATTTTTGTAATTTCATTTTGTGGCACGTAGATTGTGAATTCCTAGGCTAACATTGGGTTAGGTTTCAAGTCAAGTTAGTGACGTTATGCTTAAAGAAAACGAAGCTTTTCGAAATACACAAGATTTATTAAAGTCATATAGGTTACTGCAAGAATCATTATAATGAGATAACTATATAGTATCTCCACCTACTGGTCCCATTACAATAATCATGGTTTTGAATATTGTGTTTAGTGTACTATAAGGAACAATGTCAGGTGCATGTATGTATGTATGAATGTTTTCTTTTTAGGTTGATTTGATTTGGTCTTTGACTTGGGATTTCAGGAATTTAGCTTGAGATAAAAGATGGGGTTGTCTTTCACCAAGCCTTTTAGCTAGCCTTTTGCCAAGGAGATGCGTATTAATTCTAACGGTGGGTCTTCATGCAGCGGGCAAGACTACCATTTTGTACAAGCTCAAGTTGCAAGAGATTGTGACTACCCATCATCCTATTAGCTAATTAATTCATACGAGCTCATAATGCACACCTTAGCGGTGTGTTATTCATACACAAGGGTAATAACTGCTTTCATATGAGAGACCACCTTTATTCTATGTATCCAAATGAGAAGCTATTGAAGATTTAGCTATAAATAAACAAAATATTGTCAAATTAGTGAGCTTAAATGAGTTTCCCATTATATCTAAAAAAAATGATGGTAAATTACTATTTTGGTACTTAAAATTTATCAAAGATTTAGTTTTTTTGTCCCTAAATTTAAACAATTATTTTTATCATTCTTAAACTATTGAAAAGGTTTTCACTTTCGTCATTAAACTCTTTTTTTTTTTCATCCTAAATTATTGAAGAATGTTTTTTTTTTTTTTTTTCATCTATATTTTTGTCTCTAAACTATTGAACAAAAATCTTTCACAAAGTTTAAGGATCAGAAAAAGTATTTTACATTTTTACCCAAAAAATGAAAAGAAAGCTATCCATGCCCATAAATAAATCTTCATTCAATTGCAATGTGTATTCTTGCAAGAATGAAAAATTTATATAGAGAAGTGTTACATTGATAACACTTTTACTACAAATCATAGGTACTATGTTTTTATTGATTCTAATTTGAATCCACAATTTAAATTACTTTTTTCCCCACTCATAACATCCAATAACAATCTGCCATTTAGAATTTGTTATGAAAATGTTGTTGACATAACATTTCTCATCTATATAACTTAAAAAGTGTGTTAGAGAGGAGAAAATTTAGTTTTTTGACTGATTTTAAAAATAATTATATTTCATTTTTCAGAGATTTTTTTTTTTTTTTTGAGAAAAAAAACAATCTTAGTATAGTATTTTTTTTTTTCTAAAATAATAAATCAACTGTGTCACAAAAAAAATGATGATGCTGTGGGCAGGGTTTAAAATGTCTTTCAACAAGATAACCTATGCTATCTTGTTGGATGGCCTTTGTAAGAACAACAAAATTGGTGAGGCAATGGCATTGTTTCAAGAGATGGAAGACAAAAGGTTGGACCACGATATTGTGGTTTGTAACATCTTGATTGACGATTTGTGTAAAATCAAGAAACTTACAGCTGCAAGGGAACTCTTTAATAGTCTACTGTTAAAAGGATTGCAACCTAATGTTAGGACATACACCATGATCAAAGGGCTTTGCAAAGAGGGACTAGTAGATGAAGCAAGTGAGCTGCTTGAAAAAATGGATGGGAATGGTTGTTCACCTAATGATCGCACATATAACACAATTGTCCAAGGGTTATCGCAACACAATGAGACACTGAAGGCTATGAAACTTGTCAAAATAATGGTTGACAAGGGTTTTTCAGCAAATGCGTCCACCACATCCATGTTGATTGACTTGTTATCTACAAATTCAGGAGATAAAGCATTACAAGAATTACTCCAATAACTTGTATGAAGGCTTTTAGTATTTTAAAGTCAAGAACAACTTTCCCTTGGTAGTCCATCTATAAGAGTGTGTATATCTGCTGAAAGTAGTTCTTTATTTTATTTTTCATTTTAAATTTTATTACCTTCCTTTGCAATTACCATTTACACTTTTTTTTTTTAATGTTAACTTTATGAATCTTTATTTTTTAAAATTTGACTGCTGAGAAGTTATTGCAATTTGTTGTTATTTTAAATTGTAGAGTTTGAGACACTTGTATGCCTATTGGCATGTCAAATTAAGTTTTCTATCTGATGAAATAAGATTTATGAGATGTATGTTCAATGTTATGGAATGGTACTATATTGTTCAAACATGTTGTATCACAATCTATTACATTAATTGCGCAGAAAATTATTTATGCATTTATGACAACTGATTTTTTGTTTTCTTTCCTTATAAGCTTTGTGGTGCTATTGTGGACTAGAAAGCAATTGTTATTAGTGTAGGTTGGATTTTCAACTCAAGGAGGTTGCTGGTAATTATGTACGTGCGTGCTTCCCCTTGCGTTGTCTAAGAGAAAGGCAACTTAGCTTGTAGTGAAATATAAAATTAACTTTACAGCTTAATCATATTGACATTTACTATTTAAAGTAGCAAAAGAAATAAGTTTAAACCTTCAAAATTGTGACCATATAGCTTGCTGAAGAATAATTCATTTGTTAGTGATCGGCTACATTTCATGGACTTCTCAAAATCTCACACGGACCCAAAATATAGAAGCTGGCCAGAAAGCTATCTTGGGAGTTGTCCTCAAGGCCAAAGAACTTGTTTTATATGGTATATGTAGAATATGGCTTGAATTAGGAGTTCGACTCTTTGTTGGATTTGGATAAGTAAGGAATTTTATTCCTTTTGGGTTAGGGTTACTGTTGTTTGAAGTTATCAAACTTTATTAGAAGTTTTGTCTACCATTTAATTTTGAGTTCTATTTGGAATATGAGTGATTCTCCTTTTGAGAGTGGAAAAGAAGTCTAGTCCTTTTTGGTTTTGGATTACTAGCCGACTCAAGTCTCCTATATAAGCACAGTGCTGCTACAGAAAATTAAAGATCTAGAGAGATGAGAGGGTGTGAGAAAAAGAGGCTCTCTCTTGGTTTGGTTATTTGATATTTGTGGGTTGCAATTTGGAATTGTGAGAGAGATTTTGTTACCACTTGGTTTTGGTTTTGCGGTTTGGTGATTTGCTCTCTCTTGGTGCATTGCAACTTTTGGATTTGATTTGTGACTCTCTTTGGTTTATGCGCAATTGGTATTTGGTATTTGGTATTTGTATTTGATATTTGTGAACCTTTGGTTCTTTGGTTTTGTATTTGTGAGAGAGAGTTATTTGGGTGTACTTGAGATTTGGGTTTGTGAGAGTGCCTCTACACCAATTTGTATTATCACAAATTTGTTATAGTGAAATTTGTTCGTCGTCGCTCATGGATATAGGCTATTGCCAAATCATGTAAATTCTTGGTGTTTTGTGTCTATTTTATTTTGGATTAATTATCTTCATTCCTATTGTTTGTTTGGAGATCTTTCTTAAGCCTGATATATTTCAAAATCAGTCTTGATAATTTTTTGAGCTTCCGCTATTTTACAACAAACTGATATCAGAGTTAAGATCCGCTACCTAGGTGTTTGGATTTGTTCTCTTTGGAGATTTTGGTGATTGGTTCGTGAATTTGATTATTGGGGAGAAAGATGTCAAGTGATTCCTCTACAAAATCTTCGGCGGATTCTTCTGAAAAAGCTTTGCCAGAGTCTTTTGCAAAACCTTTGGTAGTTAGGATGATGGTTTCTAATGCCAAATTTGAAGTAGAGGAATTTGATGGAACGAATAACTTTGGCATGTGGCAATGTGAAGTTATGGATGTCTTGGTCCAACAAGAGTTGGATATTACTTTGGAAGACAAACCTAAAGGGATGTCAAGCAAGGATTGGGAAAAGATTAATAGACAAGCTTGTGGCACCATTCGTTTGTGTTTGGCCAAGGATGTTATTTTTGGTGGTGACATGGTGATTAAACCTTTGCACAAGTTCAAGTGTTGCTTGGACTTGTTCAGTATTTGCAATTTGAATTAGCCCATAGGGGCTTTGGTGGTGGTGATGAAGAAGTTTCGTTTGTGGTGATATGCACTTTGTTTTGGACTCTTATTTGGATTTGGCACCATCTTTGGGTGCATTTGGCGTCCATTGGCGCATTTAGAAGTGGTTTTCGATAATTTGCACTTTTTCTGGTTAGGCTCTGATTTGATTGAGTGCTTTGCATTTGTGGTTTGGGAGATGTCTTGTCAAGGTGGAGACTTGTTAAGGATTTGTATTTGGTGGTCTGCAAATGTCATTTGTGAGGCTTGATGGAATTCAAGCCAAGGTGGAGATTTGTAGAATATGACTTCAATTAGGAGTTTGACTCCTTGTTGGATTTGGATAAGGAAGAAATTTTATTCCTTTTGGGTTAGGGTTACTATTGTTTAAAGTTATCAAACTTCATTAGAAATTTTGTCTACCACTTAATTTTGAGTTCTATTTAGAATAGGAGTGATTCTCCTTTTGTGTGTAAAAAAGAAGCCTAGTCCTTGTTGGTTTTGGATTACTAGCTGACTCAAGTCTCCTATATAAGCATAGTGCTGCTATAGAAAATTAGAGAGAGAGAGATGAGAGGGTGTGAGAAAAAGAGGCTCTCTGTTGGTTTGGTTATTTGATATTTATGGGTTGCAATTTGGAATTGTGAGAGAGGTTTTGTTACCGCTTTGTTTTGGTTCTGTGGTTTGGTGATTTGCTCTCTCTTGGTGCATTGCAACTTTTGGATTTGATTTGTGGCTCTCTCTTTGATTTGTGCGCAATTGCTATTTGGTATTTGGTATTCGTATTTGATATTTGTGAACCTTTGGTTCGTATTTAGTTCTTTGGTTTTGTATTTGTGAGAGAGAGTTATTTGGGTGTATTTGAGATTTGGGTTTGTGAGAGTGCCTTTACACCAATTTGTATTATCACAAATTTGTTATAATGAAATTTGTTTGTCGTTGCCCATGGATGTAGGCTATTGCCGAACCACGTAAATTCTTGGTGTTTTGTGTCTATTTTCTTTTGAATTAATTTTCTTCGTTCCTATTGTTTGTTTGGAGATCTTTCTTAAGCTTGAAATATTTTCACAATCAGTCTTGATAATTTTTTGAGCTTCCGCTATTTTACAACAGTATATATTCTCATCCTCACCAACAATAAGAAAATATAGCAAAATTGGAAGAAGAACACCAAGACGCATTGGAGAACTCAGATGTGGATAGCAGACCTGCAGCAAATGACTCAGCAAGGGCTTACCTTAACCATCAAAACAGTTCCAGCAATGATCTTAGGTGCTGGCCAAGGTAGAATAAGAAGTCAAGAACTACGGCCAAGACACCCTTCCAGCAATACAACTTTTATTTAGTTGTATTGATTCTGTTTTGCTGGCTGTGTTTCTTATCTTCTTGTCACTCTGCAATTTTGTTTTCCTGAACTCCTGCTTGTTGTATATAGGGTTTAATTCCAGTATACAGTTTCACTAGTGGAGCATTAAAGTTGGAGTTATTATGTAATTAGACGCTTCAAGTTTTAAAGGAAAAACTATATGCGGCTATATTTAATTGACAATTTACGACTAATAATTCATGAATTGCATATTTATATTTTGTACTGAATTTTGTTTCATTTTTTAAGATATCATAAATTGTACGTTTGTATAGACTTCATTAGTTTCAGTGGGTCATCCCTAATCCTTCCTTTCCATCAAAAGGAATCAGTTGAATCAACTTGTGCTTTAAAGTTTAAAACTCAACAGGATTTTTGCCCTTGGGAGTTTGGCAAATGCTCAGGTTTTTGGTTTGCTAGCCTTAATAGGTGTAGTTATTAGTACATCACTAAGGCAAGTGGAATTTTATGCCATTTTGAAACATGGATAAAATTGATGTACAAGACCAATAAAATTGACTCACGTGTCTACATAGACCAATAAGACATGCACTTGAATTTATTTATCTTGAGAGAAGATAATATCATTTTGCATTTCATTTGTGAGAGCGAATCACATGATTGAATTTAATTAAAGAATCCTAATAAATGTGAGAAGTTGTGTTTAATTTTTGCTTTTAAAATAGAAGAAATGATATGTCCATAATATTTTCATAACAAATCATTTTTTTTTTTTTTTTTTGGATAGAAAACCATATTCATAGTTTTCACAACAAATCCTAAGTAGCAAGTTGTTATGGGTTGTTATTGTTGGGATAAAAAAAAGTAATTTCAGTGATAAATTCAAATTAGAACCAATAACAACTAATTACCTATAATTTATTATAAAAGTGTTGTAGATGTAACACTTTTTTTAAAAAAATTTTATACACGATAGAATTTCTACTATAGCATAATTTAAGTGTATATGTGTATGAAGTTCTCTTCTAGAGACTTGAACCACAACTCTTGCCCTCTACACCTCACAAGCATTTATACTTGTAAAGTGACCACTGCATCAAGGTGTGCGGTGGTAATGTAACACTTATCTTAAAACATGCATATATATATATATATATATATAGGGGAAGCTTAAGCTTTGTTGTATCAACGGTTGATTTAAAGAAAATTTATTAGCAATTATTAGAACTTAGAAACAAATAGTTAGTTTAAAGCTGGGTAGGATTGTTTGCTAAGTGGATGTGGATACAAGATTTTATTAAAAAATTTCCTAGAGTACTTATATTTTAGGGAAATAACTTCTATTTTATATATTTAATTTGATTATATTATTTAAAAAATTCTTAAACATATTTTTTTCTTGATTGGAATTTTATAATAGTTATATTTCATTTTTCAAAGAAAAAATAATAATAAATAAAAAGAGAAAAGAAGACAGTTGGAGTCTCTCTCTCTCTCTTTTCTTTTTTCTTTTTTTTTGCCAAATAATATAAATTTCGGGCCAAACTTAGTTATTTAGCACTTTTTTGGAACTTGAGTTCCATAATCAATGGTGGCTCTAGAAATTTTTTTGAGGGTGGTCATTAAAAAACTTAAATTATACAAAATCTAATAAAAAAAGAACTTCACATATTGACCAAATACACACACACACACAGATGCAAATACATAAAATCTTAAAATTTCCTTCTACAATTTTTTTTAATTTTTTTATTTTGAAATTGTTATATGGTAGTCTTATTATCAATGTCGTAAGTTTCATCTCTTCAAAAGTTTAGTTAAATAAAATTTTTCTTGGACTTTTTCTTTTTATTTGTAAGGATCTAATATATTGTTAAGGGAACCAAAGTTTAAGAACAAAATTTGGCTACAAACTTAGTTGTAGTTACTCTCACTAAATGAATTAACAATGTTACATATTTTGAAAATTTAATCGATGAATTGTATGTTCTCTATGTTCTTAAAACATGTCAAAATTTCATGCAAATCAGATGTTTTTTACCATTTGATTCATAAAATTATTTTTTAGTATAATTTTAGACTACAAAATCTCAAAATTTAAATATTTGATTGATGATATAGCTATTGATCTTTTATCTTCTTGAAATTTTGCAAGTATAGAGGATTTAAGAAGAAAATGTAATTAAATTGTGGATTTATTAAAATTCTCATTCAATTAAAAAATATTGAATAGAGTTGTAGCCTTAGTCTACAGTCAAGCTTGTTGCCAAATTTTGTTTAAAACTTAATTATGTTGGACCTAAAAAAAATTTAGGGTGGTCATAAAGTCTTTTTAAAGATTAAAAAAAAAAAAATCATAAACTCTATGTCGGTTTAAACGAAGTAAGTTTAATGATTAGCAAAGCGGAAGTCGTGCAGGGGTACTACTGTGAAAAAATTAAAACCTCGAGCTCGAGGGTGTAGTTATCCAATAAAAAGACTTGTTTTTCATATAACTATTAGATCAAAAGATATATATGAAAAGAAAGTACTACGTAGAGCCGCCCCTGCCCATAATGCTTGATACTCTAGTTTACTAAAATTAAGTTTCACTTGGACTTGAGTTCCAAAAAACGTGCTACATAATTAAATAAGTTTAGTGAATGCATTTATACTCATTTTTTCCTAACTAGGTAGGGTGGCATGTGCTAACTCTTGAGTGAGAAAATTGAAATAAAATTTCTATTTGAAGAAGTATATGAAATTATATACATAAAAAATATATGTCATACAAAGTTAATCTTGTTTGTATAATAATTTTAATATTTAGTCGCACACAAAGTTATGGTAGCTAATCTATTAAACATGTGAACATCTATTTTACTATAATAGTTTCTTAATACTTATTTGCTAAAGGCAATATCTATTCACTAAAAACTTCTAAGAATGATAATGAATATCATCATCTTTCAAAATAAGCAATTGAGTTTTGCTAGAATGATAATGAATATCATCATCTTTCAAAATAAGCAATTGAGTTTTGCTAGCAAAACTCAATTGCTTATTTTGACAATTTAAATATTGTGACAGTGTCTTAGCTAAGACATTGTCACAATATTTAAGTTTTCGTAATGAATGATGTCATATGTTATAATTGAAGTTTTTTTATCAAATACTTTCAATCATACACAATGAAAATTTTTTCATTCATACTTTCTTCTTTATCAGTTTACATGAGTCTAGGTGCAATATTTAACTTAATTTTTAATGAACACCCATTTTAGGCAAGAAATAATAAATAAAAAAAGATAACAAAAGACATATATCATCAAATTTCCCATTAGATAAATTATAAGTTTTGAAGATTTAAACTTAGAAAATCAATGTTCTTTAGATAATAAATAAAACACCTTATATCACCATTCCAACTTTCTAAGCATTACTACTATCTAAAACTCAAAATACATGAAGAAAATTTTGGAATGTTAAAATTTAGTAGGAGTGTTTTAGACATTACACAATATAATATTTTAATAATCATAAGTTTTTATTAGGGTTTAACTAAGAGAATAATAATATGATATATTTGCTTTTTTCCAAAATATTAAGGGGAAAATTGCTTGATTTAAAAGTTTAAGGAGGAATTGTGAACTACCTCAAACATAAAGGATGAAAAGTGTTTTTTTCCTAAGTTATTATTATTATTTTTTTGTGTATAATACTATGTATTTTTACTTAATATGGTGCGTAAATATAAAAATACAAAAAAATATATAAAAAGTCAACTGTAGAAAACTGCATGTGAAATAGTAAATTTTGGTTCAACAAAGTTGACTAAATCCAAAAAAAAAAAAAAAAAAATTCTAAAAATACAACTTAATGGTACACCATTTTCATATTACCTTTATAATTTTGTTATATTGACATTTTAGTAATTGTGAAAATATTATTATGATAACAAAATATCTTCATATTTTTATAAGAGAAATGCTATGTTCATAATATTTCATAACAAATCCTAAAGTAGTAAATTGTTACGAATTGTTATTGGTAGGCAAAAAAGTATTTTCATTGTTAAGTTTAAATTAGAACTAATAAAAATTTATCACCTATGATTTGTTATGAAAGTGTTGTGAAAAATGTTGTGGATGTTGTATTTTTTTTTTTTCACAATACCTTTATTTTTAGTTGCGATTGGTTCTAGTATGCTATTTTTTTTTTTTTAATTTTATTTTAGCCTATAAAGAATTAATATCTCAACAATTGTGAAAATATTGTGGCAATTTGTTGTGATAATATTTTATTCTTTTAGGGTAACAACTCATATGTAGATAAAAAAAAAAAAAAAAGGTGAAACTACATTGCTAGTCCCTAAAGTTTATCTACTGAGTGCTGTTGATTCCTGAAGTTTAAAATGAGCACTACTAGTCCTTAAAGTTTAAAAAATGAGCTTTATTGATCTCTTTATTAACTTCCGTTAGTTTTTTTCCTATATGTCTAACGGACAAATGAGATGGCACTTTTTGAATGATGTGGCTTAATATTTTATATTAAAAAATTACATATGATAAATTTTGATTAGAACCCATTTTATGCGATGGGTTAACCCGGTACACCCAGATCAAAAACATATAAAACATCAAACCCAGAGATATTTTGGGTGCTTGAAGGCTTAATTTGGGTGAGTATGGGGACTTTGGCCCTGTAGCTATAGGGATCTCTTCGTCTCGTATGTGTTTCACGCTCAATTGCTTGTGCAATTGTTTCATGTTTGCAATTCTTTTATCAATTTTCAGCTATGCTACCTGGTTTGTGAATTGTGAGTTTCAAATTTTTGAGAAATGGATTGGAAATGTAAAATATAATCAAACAAAACAATGAATGATAGATTTTTGAAATAGAGTTGGGAGATTTTATTTTTCTTTTTGATCTATCAAGATTTATGACCTGCTATAATATTGCTAATTGTTAACTATTTCTTATAAAGCAATTACGTGGCTATGGGAATGGGGATGGAGTAATTAGAAAGGGAAAGAGAGGGGTTTGGAATTTTGGAGCCGCTGTGCTATAGAATTTGCTACCATGGACTGACGGGGGAAGAATATTGCTATGATTCTTGTTGTCAGTAATTTAAATGCATTTCTCCTCGTGATTTTAGCATTTCTTGACATATGTGGGACTTGTATGGTGTTTTGTAGGAGCTCTCTCTTTCAGGCCGAGCTATGTTGCAGTGCCAGATGGAGGTGGAACTTGGAGAAGCGAAAAATATGAAGATTAAGGCTTAGATCGTGTTCTATCTCTCCAGTATGTTTGGTGTGTTTTGATTTGGTTGTGTTGGGTTAACCCATCACTTAAAACGAGTTCAGGTAAAAGGTTTATTGATATATAAGTTTTTAATACAAAATAATGTGTCAGTCATTTAAAAAATGCCATCTCATTTTTCCATTAAAAACATAGGCATAGAAATAACAGAAGTTAATGAAGGGACCAATAGAGCTTATTTTTAAAACGTTAGGAACTAATATTGCTCATTTCAAACTTCAAGAGCTAATAGTGCTCAGTAGGTAAATTTTAGGGACTAACAATGTAGTTTTAGCAAAAATAAAAGATGCATTTAATAGGTGATATTTCCAAAAAATAAAAAATAAAGAAAAAGGAAAAGAAAGCCAATGAAACAATTTTGATTGAATAAACTAAAGGTGAAAATCACATTTTCGTCCCTTCATTTTCACACGATTCCACTTTGGTCCTTAACTTTTTTTTTCTATCGCTTTTAGTCTGTATCCTGAAAAACATGTCTCGTTTTTGTTCCTGCCGTTACATCTGAGACAGAAATTGCACATGTGGCAAACGGCGTAAGTTAAAAATATCAAAAAATGTCCACATAAACCACTTGGCTTTCCACGTCAACATCTAAATTAAAAAAATTAAAAACAGAAATAAAAACAAAAAATTAGATTAATTGAGATCTAAGTGTGTCTTAAATAAGAACAATAAGAACACAAATCCAGATCTAAACACATAAAATTAAAATCCAAAAATCACAAACCCAAAAACACAAACACAAACCCAACAATAGATCTTCCTTGTCAACCAAACACAAAAGCAATAAACACAAAGTAGACAAAGAGGCACCAATTCTTTTTTTTTTTTTTTTGGTTTAAATCAAACACCATCCACTTAAACATTACACAATGCATAAATCAAAAAGACGTAAACACATAATCTTTGGGGGTATCAATTTTCTATATTAGGATTTTAGCCCCCATTAACATCATGCTAGTCAGCGTATGACACAAATGTACGCGCCACACATGATTCTCAGAATAATTTCGTGCATCCTCTGAAAATTATAAGAAAAGTATTATGTTTACAATATTGTGATTGATTTTAATTTAAATCACCATTAAAATTATTTTTTTATTCACCAATAACCATTAATAACAATTTTGCTCATTAAAATTTATAATAAAAATATTACAAACATAGAATTTTCAAATTATAAACATAGAATATGTAGTGCAGCTTATATAATATAAGTAGTTACCGCAAAGCAAAAAAGTTAAGCTGTTTCTTTAATCCCAGCAAATAAAAAGAAGAAAAAGAAAAAAAGTAAAGCGTTCTTGACTGCATGTGTGTTTTTCTGTGTGCTTGACCAGTTGACTTATCTTGACTGCTGGGCCGGCCCTTCCCTTAGGCGAGTTAGGCAATTGCCTAAGGCCCCCAAGTGAAAAGGACCCCAAAATTTTAGAAAAGAACCGGGTAGTAGAGGGAAAAAAAAAAAAAAAATTAGTTTCAAATGAATTACAAAAATAATCTGGCACATCCTTTTAACTAAAAAAAACAAAAATTTTGGTAAATCCTATTAAACATTGGTTCTAAACAAAATCATTGACCAAAAAACAAACAGATAAACTACAAATCCGGTTTAAGAGATTAACCACGAAACAATCACAAATCAAAACAAATAAATCCACTCAAAACCCTAAAAATTTTACCTTTCTCTCTAGTCTCTGCTCTCCGCCTCTCTCTAGTCTCCAGTTGACTTTCTTTGAAATGATCACGTAAAGACAAAAATTTGAAAACAAAAAATATTGAAAATAGTATCTTCCTGGATTTCTTACGTGGAAGTGGAATCACGTTTATTTATTTTTATTTTTTTGATAAGTGGAATCACGTTTATTGGCAAAAAGAAATGACCTTTCGGCAAAATTGATTGATTAATTTAGCATGATGCCGGGGTAACCCTTGTAGGATATTCACTTTAACACAGTTGCAATTTTGTCAACTTGTGGTTTTATTAAATTACTTGCAAAAACATCCCTGATGCCTGCTGGTAACGCAGAACCCATGGGTGAAAAGAAACCTAGGCTGCAAGGAAACTATCTTATGGACCTCAGAGGTCCATAGATTGTTTCCTGGCAGTCTAGGGGTCTGTTTGGTAACGTTATTTTAGTAATATTATTTTTATTTTTTGAAAATGTGTAAGTAAAAAATTGTGTGAAAATATGTGTAATGTTGTTTAAAAACTGAAAACTGTTGCTTAAAATGCCATACCAAATGATCCCTAGGTTTCTTATCTTTTCTTTTCTTTTTAACAAAAGTTTAAGGACTTTTAATGACCAGGAATTCAAGAGACCTACCGATTTCTTTACAAGTTGCAAGAATAAAATCAAGGAATTTCTAGAACCAATTAACCTCTACGTTTAAAGTTGTTCTTGACACGTTTCTAGAACTATCACAATTCATATGCATGCATGGCATTATCGTTTTTAAAATAAAATTATTGTAGCTTCTTATTATTCTCATAATCAATAGATTCAATACTCCTAGTATAACATTTTTAAACTAATAGAAAAGAATCTAAAATTAACTAGTATGAAGTTCTCTTTTCTAATAAAAAGTATAACAGAAAATTCAAACTCAGATTTCTTCTGCATAAAGACAGGATAATAACATTAAGCGGTTAGATTTTTGTTAGTATCAAGAATTTCAATTAACACAATTGGTAAAAAAAAAAATTGTTATCGAACAAGCAACTTGAGTTCAAATCTAGCCTACGTCATTTAAAAAAAAATTAAAAAATTAAAAACACAACAAAGTACTCATGAAGTTTAGTTAGTCTCTTGTTGAATGAGTACATATATATCACATGAAAGATGAAAATTGATTCCAAACAAGTCACTATTTTTTTTATACGACCCGTGGATAGTGGTCATAGATACACTTGAATAATATAAGAATATATGAAGATACGTAACACCGTCCAGATTTTTTTTTTATTTTTTTTTATTTTTTTTTTTTTTATGGTTTGAATAAAGAACTATCCAAACCTTAATCAATTTGATTGGTTGTGTAAACATGTGAGTTCCCCCACTATAAGTTAGGGTAAGGCATGGGAATATGGAAACCAACTCTCTGAAGCCTTTCTTGCAGAAAAAAATGTAGTACAAGTACAAGTGTGCTATACAAGTGTGTGGTACAAGTAAAATGTAGTACAAGTGTGCTATACAAGTAAAGCCGCTGGGCCTAAAGCCCAAAACATAACATAATATACATTAACAACCCCCCTCAAACTCAAGATGGATGTGAGACTAGCTTGAGGTTGTCAACCAAATCATGAGTGCGACTCTTAGGAAGTGACTTGGTGAAGATATCTGCAAGTTGATCTTTGGAGGAGACGGAGAAAAGTTTGAGAGCACCATGGACAAGATGATACTAGATAAAATGACAATCAATCTCGATGTGCTTAGTTCATTCATGGAAGACATCATTGTGAGCAATATGAATGGCACTCTGGTTATCACAATAAAGGAGAGTGGCAGAGGATGTGGACACACCTAAATCCTTAAGAAGCCATCATAGCCAAAGGAGCTCAGATGTGGTATCAGTAAGGGCACGATATTCTGCTTCAGTACTGGAGCGGGCCACAAAGGTTTGTTTCTTACTTCACCAAGAAATTAAAGAAAAACCAAGGAGAAAGCAATAACCTGTAGTGGACCAGCGATCAGTGGGATCCCTTGCCCAATCAACATCAGAGAATGCACGAAGTACAAGAAGAGACTGATCTAAGTAGAAAAGGTCATGGAAGAAAGTGCCCTTCAGGTATTGAAGAATGCGTAGAACAGCAGTATAGTGAGAAGATCGTGGAGCAGACAGATACTGGCTCACCTGATGAACAGCATAGGAGATGTTTGGACGAGTGACTGTGAGATAAACTAGACTGCCAACCAATCGTCTGTAAAGAGAAGGATTAGACAATGGTTTCCCTCCTGTGGGAATCAAGTGCGCATTAAGCTCAACTGGAGTGTCAAAAGTTTTGCTATCAGTGAGTCCAGCTCGAGACAATAGTTCAGAAGCATACTTGACTTGAGTAATATAAAGTCTATCTGTAGAATAAGTGATTTCAAGACCCAAGAAGTAGCTAAGATGTCCAAGATCTTTCATCTCAAACTGCTGACTGAGAAAATCCTTGAGTTCTTGAATGCCATTAAGGTCATCACCAGTTATAATCATATCATCCACATATAGGAGAAGTAAAATAGTGCCTTTGTTAGTGCGACGAAGAAATAAGGCAGAATCATAATGACTGGTCATGTAACCCAAGCGAGAGATGGTAGAGCTGAATTTGGCAAACCAAGCTCGTGGAGCTTGTTTAAGGTCATAAAGTGCACGTCGAAGGTGACAAACCTTGTTTGATTCAACAGAGAGACTAGGAGGAGGTCACATGTAAACTTCTTCACTTAAATTTCCATTAAGGAATGCGTTTTTGACATCCATCTGAAAAAGATCCAATTTACTGGCAGCAGCAACAGCTAAGAGGGCACGAACAGATGAGATACGAGCAACCAGAGCAAAGGTCTCTTCATAATCAATCCTATACTCCTGTGTGAAACCTTTTGCAACAAAACGAGCTTTATAGCGCTCAATGGACCCATTAGAGCGAGTCTTAATCTTGTAGATCCACTTACAACCAACCACAGATTTCCCAAGGGGGAGAGTCACCAAGTCCCAAGTATGGTTTTTAGATAATGCATCAAGCTCCTCTTTCATTGCAATCTGTCATAAAGGGTTAGTGGAAGCCTCATGATAGGTGTGAGGCTCGTGCAATGTAATAAGGACAGTGTAATAATGATAGTCAAGTAAATGTGTAGAAACGGATCTTACCCGAGTTGAGTGACGAGGAGGAATGTCTTGTGCATGATCGTCAGGCGGAGTAGGAGCAAGGGACCCAAGCTCAGGGTTGGGTAGCTCGTCTTCAACCTGTTCATCTTCCACTTGTTCATTAAATGGTGAACTAGGAAAGGGATCAAGGATATCTGGTGGTTGGACAGAGAAGTCTACAGGAGAATCAGGAGCAACTACAGGAGGATCAGGAGTAATTACAAAAGGAATATGTGCCTTATTTGGAAAAAGATCTAAGACAGAGGAGGAAGATAGGGAGGCACAGAAGTGAGAGAGCTCGACAAAGGAGCGATGTTCCCAAAAAACAACATTGCGAGAGACACGAAGACGATGAGAGACAGGATCATAACACCGATACCCCTTTTGAGTTTCGCCATAGCCAAGAAAACAACAAAGCCTTGACCGAGGCTCAAGTTTATTATGCTCATGTGGCTGAAGAAGAACGAAACAAGCAGAACCAAAGGAGCGAAGGTGGTGATAATCTGGAGTTGACCTAAAAAGGTGCTCATATGGAGTTTGATTGTGGATAATAGGACTTGAAATGCGATTAATAGCATGAACAACATGAAGAGCAGCTTCACCTCAAAAAGGAGCAGGAATTTTGACAGAGAGAAGGAGAGCATGAATAGTGTCAAGAATATGACGAAATTTTCGTTCGGCTCTACCATTTTGCTGAGAGGTACTTGAACAAGTTAGGTGATGAACAGTGCCATAGGAATGCAAAACAACTTGGAAAGCATATTGAGTGTACTTAAGAGCATTATCATATCGAAAAATTTTGATATGTTTAGAAAATTGAGTTTCAACCATTTTTGTAAAATTAAAATATACTTGCAATAATTCAGAACGATGTTTCATATGAAAAATCCAGCTATAGCGGGAATAATCATCAATAAAGACAACAAAATATCAAGATCCACCAATACTAGAGACAGGGGAAGGCCCCCAAACATCAGAATGAATAAGGTCAAAGATATCAGTGGATATTGATTCACTAGAATTGAAAGGCAAAGCTAGTTGTTTTCCTAACTGACATGAGACACAATTAAAATTTTCTGTAGATACTGAACCTAACAAACCTCTAGAAGCCAATTGTTATACCCGAGAAGAAGATGCATGACCAAGTCGAGCATGCCAAAGTGCAAAGGAAGGAATTGAAGAAACTGCAGCAGCTGCAGCAACAGAAACAGGAGCAACAAGTGGAAGACGAAGGTTGTCCACGGGAAACATACGCCCAACTCTGGGACCGGTCCCAAGTTCCTATCCTGTCCTCGGATCCTGCATAATACACCCAGAATAATCAAATATAATGCGATAACCCAACTCAGCTAATTGTCCCACAGAAAATAAATTGTAAGAAAAGTCAGGAACATTAAAGACCCCAAGAACTGAAAGGTTGAAGTCGAGACAGAACCAATATTATGACCAGACATTTATTGTGGAACCATTTGCTGTGCGAATATTAAAAGGGTGTGGTGTAGGTTTGAGTTCAGAAAATAAGGACGAGTGAGGTGTCATGTGATTGCAACAAGCGGAATCCATAAGCCAAGAGGAGGGAGACATACCAGATAAAGCTGAGAGAGAAGAGGAGTAAGATGCATTACCAACCATACGAATGACATTGGCGATGATATTTTTAAGGTCATCTGTGGACATGGTGAGAGTGCGTTTTGAAGACTTAGACTATGCAGAGATGGGAGCCATTGGTTGGACACTCTCAGTGCTAGCAACAGTAGCAGCAGAAATTGAAATAGTTGATTTGTTGTGACGATAGCAAGTCTCAATACTGTGGCCAAAACGTTTGCAAAAACGTTTGCTGGATTATCGACGACAATTATTGCAACAAGAAGAAGACATGTCCTTATTCTTCATTTAGAAGCAAAATATGCAAAAATAGATCGTAATGAAATCTACGCGAAAAACTGGGTAAGGAGCACCTGGACTGCAAAAGTCAACTCTGGCAAAAAGTCAATGGTCAAAGTCAACCCTCAGTCAAAGTCAATGATGACGTCAGCTGACGTGGCGGTGATGACGTCACCTAGGGCTGACGTCAGCTGGTGCAGATTTGGCATGTGGAGGCGCGTGAAGAAAGTACTCGGTGCGTGGAGGCGCGTGAAGAACTTCGTCGGCATGTGGAAGCACGTGGAGTGCGTAAGGCGCTGACACAGAATCTTTGGGTGGCGCGTGAGGGCGCGTGGAGACTCCGGTGACTTCGAGGCTTTCACTAACGTGTAGATCGGCTGAAGACAATCTTAGTGATACCTCTATAAATGTAATCAGAGCAATTTCAACGGCGGTGACAATACGTGCAGTAGTCTGTGCAGTGTAGGATTCCTCAACGATAGCGGCTGCAGATCCGAAACTCTAAGACAATGACTGGAAGACGTTGGAGGTTCAACGGCGAAAGACTGCGGCGACTATTGTGACGGCGGAAGTGATATTGATAGTGGAGTAATACCAATAAAGACAAGACTGTTAAGAAAAAGGTCAGAATAATGGTTTTGATACCATGTTAGAAATACTGGAAGATTGTATTGTATTTCTCAATGAAAGAATATACATTAGTGCTTTATATAGGAGGCATAAGTGTGCGGTACAAGTAAAGTGTAGTACAAATTCAAGTGTGTTATACAAGTAAAGCAATTGGGTCTAAAATCTATAACATAACATAATATACATTAACAATTTCAAAATGCATTATCCTTAAAAAAAAAAAAAAAAAAAAAAAAGTGATGCTGTTTTATTCTATTATCAATACGATTTCTGTCGGCTACAATCTCTTTTAATCATTACCAACCAAAAAAAAAAAAAAAGGAAAAAAAAAAGTCATTAATTTGTTAATATACACACCCCACACATTGAATTTGACGGCCTCTCTTTAAAAGAGCAATAGACAAGAACATGGTATATTTTATAATTTCTTTTTCTTTTTTTTATCTGAGTATATTTGATAATCTTTTTTCAATATGGTTGGTGGTGAAAACTGGCAAGTGGCAAGTGGATTTGAAAGGAATATGAATTCATTTTCTTTGACAAAGGGCGAATCTATGAACCCAAGTCCCAATGCATGCTATTCTCAAAGTTAGGTTGGCTTTTGAATCCCAAAAACATAAAGAAAATAAACAAATAAATAAATAAAACAAGAAATATCCTAATATTCAAATGGAACAATAAATATATATTTCAACTCAATCACCTATTAAAATGAAATTGGTGCTACTTTAAACCTCAAAAATTATTTATGGCTGATCATGCAATGAATTTTATTGCAATCTCCCTCTTATTAATATACAGAATTTACATTTTATTGTGAAGCCTAGTCTTGACAATATTCTTAGTTGCAAAAGTCAAATATTTTAATTGATTTTCCCCTCATCTATAAATCAAATAAAAACCATATTATTATCTTGTTACATACATCCATTATTTTCTAGCAATAGATTAAATATCTAAGTTTTTCAAGTCAATTAGTCAAAGTCAAATATTTTGTTGCAATCTCCCTCTTGATAATGGAAAATTTTTTGTGTTTATGCTTTTGATAATAAAAGAAAAACTTTTTTTTTTCTTTTTACTTTTTAAATTTATTTTGACCAATTATTTACACACTTAGAATTAAAATTTAAAATTTTTAAAAATCCCTTTTTGCTTTAATGGTACTTTAAGCATATAGCACTTCAACATGACTCATCCTTATGCACTCCACGTATATGCTCTTCCCAAATTACAGAAAAAGTTTAAAATATATGTGAATGTGAGTGACAATTGAGCACCAAGATTAACATATACTTTCAAAAAGGAAAAACTTATATTATCTAATGATTCTCATCTCATTTTTTGACTTCATTGATTATTGAATCTGCCTTCCCCATGTTTATGATGTTGATTAATTTCAATGTTATCCTATATTCAAATGGTAACAAGCTAATAATCATCCAACTATCATTGACTTCTGCAATCTCTTTGGCTTTTTGAAAAATAAAAGGCTAACATCATTTAGCTAGCTTACAATCTTTTTTTTTTCTTTTCAAAGGAACATGATATTAGCATCTAGCATACAATCATGACTTTCCCATGCATGGTTATTCATTATCATATAAGAAGGACGAAGGAAATTGTATATGATTGACATATCAGTTCTTTTTCTCTTCCAGTAATGCCAATATTTTAGACCTCAAACTTACATTGACAGGAAGACAAATACAGTGGATCATAACATGACCCTTTTTACAATTAGCTGAAAGGATATAAGCTATGATGGTAAAGGAATATAAACCCATAATTATCTTTAGCTTTTCAATGTTTTCATCTATCTACAACCATGACTTACCACTTATGTAACTCATGAAAATTTAATTTGTATGAACTAGCACCTCAAAATTAAATTGGTCCCAGTCTTCTTTCCTGGGCTGGCTCCGCGGACTTTCCATCCTTATCCCATATTTGGCCTACACTACTCCACCGAGACACAAATTAATTGGTCCCCATGGGAATTGGCATAATCTTAAAAGCTAGTTTCTATAAAACACCAAAATAAAAGTCTAGGATCATGTGCAAGAGTTTGAGGGCGTAGAAGAATTGATCCATTAACCCAACAAACCGCACGCTTCATCCCTAACACCTTACATTACTACTTGCTTTTGAAAGCCAGAGAAATGAAATAATAATAGTAATAATAGGTTGAGATATTGCGTTTACGTGTGGCTTATGCTGATCATATTCCTTTTGTGTTTTAGTTACGAACCTTACATTGAATATTTTTATGGTTTGAATAAAGGACTATCCAAATCGTAATCAATTTGATTGGTTGTATAAACATGTGAGTTTTTAAAAAACTATAAGTTAGGGCAAGGCATGTGAAAATGGAAACCAACTCTCTGAAGCCTTTCTTGCAGAAAAAAAAATGTATACAATATGTTCCACTAAATAAAGGCCCAGTCTCACCTTCAGCTCCTAATCCAACCAAACATGATTCCATTGGTAAACCCGGATCAGATGAGTAGTGGTGCAAAATATCAATTTTCTAGTTGTGCATTTATGGCCTTCCAATGCATATGTCCTATTGGCCTTCCAATGCATTTTCTAGATTGTATTTGTACATTGTATATATTATATTTGAGGTAGCCCATGATGAGTAGCATTTTGAAATTCAGAGTTCAGCCAAAAACTTTTCTAGATAATGGTCAATGTTAGCCTTGGTCAATAAAATTATCTTAAATGAGCCGAGGAAGTTGATGCCACCCACACGAATTTGCTCAATCCCATATCGGGGAGAGACACCGGGGAGAGACGCCTCCCACCCGCAGCTTATAAGTATGAGCTCACAAGTGGGGTGTACCCAATCTACTTGATGGGTACACCCCACTTGTGAGTTCATGCTTATAAGCTGCGGGTGGGAGGCGTCTCTCCCCGATGTGGGATTGAGCAAATTCGTGTGGGTGGCATCGGCTTTCTTTACTTATTCCCAAAATGAACAATAACTTATTGGGAAAAGATTCGTTCCTTCCACAAACTTATTTAAATCTATTTATTTTTATCCACCAATAACACACTACATAAAAAAAAAAAAATATATATATATATATATATATATATATATATATATATATATATATAAAAGAAAAAAAAGAAAAAAAGGAAGGACCTATTTCAACCCTTTTTTTTAAGAATTCACTAAAATTTGTACAAATAAACACTAAAGTGTGATGCTCCGTAACTATTAAAAGACCCTTTTTTTTTTTTTTTTTTTTGAGAAAAAACTATTACGAGACTTAATTAAGGACTTTAGAAATAAATAACATAGCCCTTAATATATATATATATATATATATATATAGGTTTATATGCTCATTTATATTCTATATATATTCTCTTTCCAAATTACAAAACCGGTTATAAAAAACAAATTATAATGACCGTTTAATATACTATATATTAGTTTCCATAGCACCACACCCTGCCTCCGCTCATCTAACCGTCATTGTCTTCTTTGTTAAGTACATATTATACATCCTAATGCACTCCACATATGTGGTCTTCCCAAATTACAGTAAAGGTTTAAAATATATGTGAATGACAATTGAGCTAGCAATACCAAGATTAACATACACTTTTCAAAAAGGAAAACATATATTATCTGATGATGCCGAAAAATCACCAATGAGCCACAAAGTCCTTGTATGCTCACAACAACACCTGCACGACAAAAAGAAAAGACCTTATAGAGAACACCAATGTGGTGCTGGCCAAATACCCTGTGAAGGTCAAGTTAGAATCTTTTCACAACTCTAGAGTACCAGAGCTGGGATCAATTATGCATACCTGTTTTTTGAGGGTCTTTAGGTTTTTATAGTAGTGTAGAGTCAAAACACCTTTGCTTGCGCAACAAGTCTTTTCCATATAGAGAAGATCTCTATTAATGCGTGTATATTCTAGAATCCTCATTGTGTTAGAATTCTATTCATATTAGGACTCTATGAACTAGGGTTAAACTTGAAACGCAAGTCGTTTCCATTCAGGGTTTCTTGGAGACCACATAATGACCAGTTGAGTGCTACGTGGCCTTTTGATTCATCCACCCTATGTCCGTTCACATAGGATCCGTCCACTAATAGCCTATTTGCCTAGCACTTAGTCCATCTAAGTGGGTCCGTCACCTCCAATTTTCTCCCTCTTCAGTTGCCCCCTCACCCTATGAGTCTGTGATTTTTGAGTAGAAGGACCTATGGGGTGACGGTTCAATCTGGCCTTTTGAGAAACACCCCTAGCCTTGACAGGTTGGCCTAAGATCATTAATAAGAAAGGACACGTGGTGTTTACTGAATGGTCGCTCACTTGCAGTGAAGCACCCTTTTGTCTTCCGTGCCGTTCTCCCTATATAAACCAAATTCTCTTCCTCTCATTTCTTTACTTTCTACTGAAATCTACGATCATAGTGCACCTGTCATCTTTGTCAGATGATCATACCGTTCAGCTATTGCATTCATCATCAATGCCTCTTTACCGTCCAACTTCAACCTGGTAAGCATTCTTTTCCCTCTACTTTAAATTTTATGCATTATTTTATTTTATTTTTCTAGACTTTTGCACTACCGTCATCCATTATAGACCCATTAGAGTCTTAGGATTTACCGTCACGTGTAAGTCATGTCTAGTGTGTCGAGTAACTAGTCGTTTGTCCATGACGGAGCAGGCTACGATGAAGTGGACCCGTCAGTCACAAAGACCCTGACAGTCTGAGTGAAGAAAGGAGTCCTTCAACCAATTCTCCTTCCTCAAGGGATGACGGTTTGGAGACGGAAAGGCCAGAGGATGACTCTAGTGAAGGCCTGGATGATGCTGAGCCCCCAGTTCAATCCGTCATGGGTCCTGATGGACTTAAGGAGTTCATCATGTTACCCATATGGACGGTCAAAGAATTTGCCACTGCAATTAAAGAATCTTATTTTAAAACACTTAGGGACAAGTACCAAATCCCCGTCAACATACCCCTCTGTCTACCCAACATGTCAGAAAAGTGTTACTACAAGGGCGTTGATGGCGTCGGGGTCTATGAGCAGATGCTAAAGGCAGGGCTCAGATTCCCCCTAAGTTTACTTCACCGTCAACTCCTTCAGTACCTAGGTTTGGCCGTCACCCAGATCTCCCCTAATGCCTGGAGGGTCTTCCTCGGCGTGGAGGTCTTGTACGGGGCCATGTTTGACGGAGCACGGAGGCTGACGATGAAAGAATTCTTTCACTGTTACCATCCAAACGAGATTGCTCAGTCAAAGGGCATATATAACTTCGTGCCTAGGAGCCCGTTGTTGAGGCTTGTGTGTGAGACCCCCGACTCCAGCAAGAACTGGAAGAGTCGGTATTTTTTCATAGAAGGGGCCGAATGGATGTGTCGTCCTAGTGACATTGATCATATGCCCATCGACACAACATGGGGCATACTGTCCCCGTCTGTTATGAATCCGTTCATATTCGTTTTATAGTTTTTAATTAATATGTCACTAACCGTCTTCTTTTACAGTTCGGGACCGTCCATGTCACGCCCCAAACCCGATACCTGGATTTGTGACCATGATCGGCATGCTAATATCAAACCTAAACCTGATATTAACAAGAACCAACTTAACTTTTACAAAACTTTTACAAATGTTTCTCTCTTTCTTTTCATTCTTGTTTCATTACTTAAATGATATAACTTTCCACTTGATATTCAGAACATCTACATTGTACCTCAAAGGATAATACAATCCACTGATTATTAAAATTCTAAATTTCACATAATACATCTCTTAATACTTTAAGGTACACACTTTCATTATATCCTAAAACACACCATACTACAAATCTAAACATCAAGTTGCTAATTTAAGATCTATACATATAAAACTAAAACCAGCTCCTTCCAGACTTGACTAAGGCTCCCTCTGCTTCAAAATAAAACTTGCTAACTGAAAGAGTGGAAGGGGTGAGTTACACAGCTCAGTAAAGGTAAGATATATGAGAATTTAATAATGATGCATGTAAATCAGATTATTTCATTCTATGAATATTCGAATAGGAGAACAACTTTTCATGCATAGTATTTTATACTATTCATAATAATACTTATACGCTCTTCATGTATAGAAAGATAATTGTTCTCCTTTTTCTTATTAGAATAATATTACCAAAACCTTTCGGATTTAACTTCTTTCATTTCTTACAAAGTCCCAAATATAATATTGATTGTTTAATATCAATATATATACATTCTCATTACAAAATAATCATTTTAACTTAAATAAGATAATTCGGTAATTTTATATTAAACTAGAAACATCTTAAAGAATAACAAAAACTTTTCTTCATAAACTTATTCTCGTAAAATATTATAACTTTCATTGTAATAAAAACTTAACATTTCATAAGAACAGATATCTGATAACTTTTAAATATAAACTTGTACTTTCGTCAGAAGCTTCACTTTTATAGAACACTAAAACATTTTCATCAGATTCTTTATCTTTAAAGCATAACAACTTTAGAAACTCTTATCTTTAAATAACAGCTTTTCTTTTCATCATAAACTTCTTTTCATGAGAGCTTTTAACTTTTCATAATGCATTTAAACAAAATATTCTCTCATGACTTATAACATAACATAGCTGTTCTTAAACAATTTATTGGTTAGTCCATATCTGATAAGTCTGTACAGAGAAGGCCTCATCACATTTGGGTGACCCTGTGTGCATGATATTGTCCTCTTTGAGAGGCCTGATGGCACATCTCCTCAAGGTTTTATTCCTCCCCGCCATCCGTACACATTGGGAAGAAGGCCTTATTCAGATTAGAGTTACGGGCAACCCCATTTCCTCTACTTTAAATGGCCTAGAGTTACGGGTAGCCCCATTTCCTCTACTTTAAATGGCCAAACAAATAACATTTTTCCATGGAAAGCCAATAATTAACCTCTACTGGCTGAGTTCAGATCACCAAAGGACATAACCCGAAAATATTTCATACTTTACATCATACTGAAATTTCTTATTTTGCATAGCATTTCATAATAATAGCATTTTCATTCTTTTCTTTAAACATCATGTTTGTGGAATCAGTGATAGCATCAATATGCTTAAATTATATACATAGGGTTTTCGAGAACTCACGAACATATCTTTGTCAGAATAATGATTATATGCTATATCTCTAATCAAAAACCTTTTAATGCAGCATATACTTTAAAATAACCTCATGACTTACCAAATGCTCATATAACTTATCCCTTACCTGAAAGCAGAGGAACCGAGAGCCTACAGTCGAAGGAGCTTAGACTTGAGGAACTGGTAACACCTAAACCAAATATCAAAACTTATCACTATCTATTACTCCTTATCATAAACTTACACAATCATCTCAAAACCTATATCTTAAAACCAAGCAAATCCTATTCCCATCACATAAAGTTCCCCAAAGCACATGATACAATCACCAAATACATTATGCACCCAAATCATAGAGAAACCAATTCATAAAATTCATATATGATCCTAATATACCAAAGAATAATCATATTAAATTATAGCTCAAAACATACACCCTAACTTGAGAATTAAATCCTCAAAGTTAGGTATGTCCCATACTGTTCACTGTTTTATTCCAGCAGCATATACTTCACTTATAAAATACGAATGGGCTACCAATTTACATCCAAAATTCATGAAATTTTACAGAGAAACTCCTCTGGATGTCTAATAAATACCATAAAAATTTCGGAGTCAAAGCATCAACCCATGATTTATTAAAAATCACGCAAGACAGCATACTCAAATCTGTTCTGACAGAAATTCATGCAACTTAGAAATTAAACCATTAATTTTCTACTCATCCAAATGCTGTGAGACCAAATCCATAACAACCATATGTGTCTTAAAATTCATAAAAAACTACTCCTAGCCTCTTAATTCACAGCATATGATTTAATAATAATTTTCTTGTTGTAAACACCAAATCTGTCACAGAGACAGCTTCAGTACATATTCTTACAAAATCATCAACAAATAGCAATAGGTCTTAATTTCATTTGGGTATTTTTATACCTATAGTATACATATTAAAATACCCTAATAAGCATTCAATAGACCACAATATCATCAATATTTCAAGTAACTAAAACAGAATCACCAATTCAACTTCCAAAATCAGAGTAGAGAACAAAGAGGGAAAAATAAGCAAACAATTATACTACCCAAATACACAAAATCAAATGAGGTTAAATTTACTTACCCACACACTTGGAAGCTGAAATTTTAGTGTTAACCCTTTAATTTCTTCTTTAGAGAGGGATATTTTGTTTTGGTGAGAGAGAGGAGGCTGCCGTGTGAGAGCAAAGAGAGAAGAAAACAAAAACAAAGAAAAAGGAGAAGAGAAAGAGGGCTGGACTTTCTGTCTGATGCAGTCAAGAAAATGGGATAAAGAGAGGACTTTTGGGGCAGCCAAAATCAGATAAGAGAAGAGGACAAATGGGGTGGGATACGTGGAAGGCTAGGGAAGAAAATATCACACCCACTTTTCCACTTTCTCAACTTTCTTGCATTCACACTCACTTTTCTACAAAAATAATTTCTTGCATTCACACTCACACTTTTCTACAAAATAATATCACTTTGCTTTTATATATATATATATATATATATATATATATATATATATATAAAAGGTAAGAGTTTATATGCATGTTATTATCTTAATTACTTTTAAGTGCATAAAGTTTTGATATTTTGATATTATAGAACATATATGCTATTTTAATGTGATGGATATAACTTTATAAAGGTAAGGATATATATATATATATATATATATAAGCAAAGTGATATTATTTTGTAGAAAAGTGTGAGTGTGAATGCAAGAAATTATTACCTTTATACACTTAATTAAACACCAACAACTATATATCTAATAACTTAAATCACTTAATATAATTTTGTAAATACTTAATATATATACAAAATACACTTAGTCATTCAATTATTTATAATCTTTATAATTCTTATTCAATGGCATTATAAAATAATATATTTATTAAATACTCTTATTTTAATTATAAAAAGAAAGTGGCTTAAAACAGTAATTAACCACTTAAACACATAGTTTAATTATAAAGTTGGGTCGGGATGTTACAGTCCACAAGTCTCTTTAGAGGAGTGAAGTTTTTTGGAAAGGATTTTTAGCAAAACTAAGTTAAAGAAGAGGACGTGGGCAAAGTTGGTCATGCTCAACACCCTCCACTGGTACTGTGATGGTCCAAAACTAACAATAGCCGCTCGTCAATACGACACTCAAGTTCGTCAACGTAAGTCTATCACCCTATCTTTGCGTTTCTTGGTTTGTACTTTATTTCATCTAATCATTCGTCTTCCTTTGTATAGAAATGGACGCTGCCAAGAGAAAGGCTGTCATCAAACAGCAGGCAGCCAAAAAGTAAGAGGTGGAAGGACAACTACCTAAGGAGACTGGTTCATCCAACCCATCCACAAAAAGAAAGCTGCTGGAGAAGGAAGGTCGTCTCCCCAAGAAGCCCAAAACCATCCTGGAGCCTGTCGTGGGACTAGAGGCTGAGGGCAAGAAGACGATTACCCCTACCAAGCATGGAGCGAGAAAGGGTTCTATGAAGGGCCGGTCCATTACCCAAGAGAAGCCACCCGTCCTCCTCCGTGAGGATTCTAAATATTCTTTGAAGAAACTTTCATCCATCGTAACATCCGACGACTATGAGAACATAAGCAACCATGCTATGGAAGCCATGGGGGAGACGAGGCTTTTTTGTATTGCTCAGGTAAGTCATGTTCATCCACTTCCTATTCTTCTCATCCACTTACCTCCGTCACTAACCACCTTTGTTTTCAGGCGATGGTGATGATGAAGGGGCTGATGGGATTGTGCCTGAACCACGAGACGACACTAGACCGTGTAAGGGCGAGGGCCAACGAGATGAAGGATGAGTTGAACGGTCTTAGGGTTTGAAAGGTTGGCAGAGAGAAAAATTTTGATATGTTGGAGAAGGTCAGGAAGGAACTTGACAAACATATGGAGACGATGAGAAAAGTCCCAGAGGATAAAGAGAAAGAGATCAAGGATGCTAAGGACCAACTCCGTCAGGCAAATGAGGCAGCGATCCATGAATATCGCGACTCTGACGCCCTCCTAGAGGAGCTTAGGACCTCCTATGCAAATGGCTTTGATGACACTGTCCGTCAGGCCAAGAAAGCTTATCCTGACCTTGACTTTTCTCAACTCAATATTGATGCCCAAGTCCAAGCCCAAGCCACTGCTCAGCCTGTCGCCTTTGAAAGTACGAAGGATCTGTTTGCTGATGATGTAGTTTTTGGCGACGAAGAGTCAGCTCCTACTCAAAGCCAAGCCTAGCCCATCAAAGGTGATGCTCGTCAGCTTGAGAATGTCATCCAAGAGAATGTTGAAAATACCTCCCCTCATCAGTAATCTTTTTTTTTTTTTTTTTTAATTTTATTTTATGGAATTGTAACTATTTGGGGAACAACCTTTTAACTTATCAGTTATTCGTGGCATGTAAAACATTTCCCTAGGCTTTAAGTAATATTTATTTATTCTATTGTCTGTCTACTTTTTTAAACATGTAGTTAGTGATTAAATAAGACCATCTTTTAGATGGATTCGTCCTCTGATGAATGTGTAGTGTCAATTTTAACTTTACGTTGAACTCGTCTATTATAGGGATCTTATAATTATCCCCTTCAAGGATCTCGTTCACTTGCAAACTAGTGAGAAACATTCAACTTTAAGTTGGGTTCGTTCACTATATGGACCTGGTAGTTATCATCCTTTTGGATGAGTCCATCCATTCATGGATTAGTAACATTAATCCAACTTTAAATTGTATCCGTCCACAATATGGACTTAGTTATCAGCTTTTTAGGATGAGTTTGTTCATTCATGGACTGGTAACATTAATCCAACTTTAAGTTGTATCCATCCACAATATGGACTAGTTATCATCTTTTTAGGATGAGTCCGTTCATTCATGGACTAGTAACATTAATCCAACTTTAAGTTGTATCCGTCCATAATATGGACTAGTTATCATCTTTTTAGGATGAGTCTGTCCACTTGTAGACTGGCAACATTCATCCAACCATAAGTTGGATCCATCCACTATACAGACTTTATTTTGAATTTCTAAATGGAATCCATCCACTTTGTGGATTTTATAATTTAAATCTATCCGATTTTAAGGACTTAAATAATAACTTGTCCTTTTCAAGGACTTCAGAATATTTCATCCTTTTGGGATGAACCATCCACATGGATTTTAGTCATTCCGTCCTTCACGAGTGGATCCGTCCACTTTATGGATTTGAATAATAACTTGTCATTTTCATGGACTTCAAAACATCTCATCCTCCTGGGATGAACTGTCCATTTTATTGGACTTTGTAATAGGCCCGTCCACTTGTTGGACTAATATTTTCACCATCTTGGGATGAACCGTCTACAAGGATTTTATTTATTTCATCTTTCATAGATGGATCTATCCAGTTTGTGGACTCAATAATATTTCATCCTTCTTGGATGAATTCGTCCACTTTATGGACTTGATAAAATTTCGTAGAAAAAACACTAGTCATATCTCTGAATACTCCTCTTATTATATAGTCATTCATTCATAGGAGAGTAATTCTCTGGGGAGAAGCTTAAAAAATAATTAAAAATCATTGTAGCGAAAATAAATTGTCTAAATAGTGAACTAAAAAATTGGAAAATGTAGCAAAAATTAACTAAAAGTAAATTGGAGGTCTGGTGGATGCTTTCCACGTCGTTATCTCTACTGGTAGTACTTCCATAGATGCTTAGCGTTCCATGGATGTTGCAACTCTTGTCCGTCTAGCGTCTCAAGGTGGTAGGTGTCTTTCCTTTGCCATGATGTAATTCTGTAAGATCCTTTCCAATTGGGGCTGAGCTTTCCTCGGGTAGAATCTTTAGCGGCATCCATTATCTTCCTCAAAACAAGATCTTTGACCTGGAAGTCTCTGTGTTTGACTTTAGAGTTGCAGTGCTTCGCCATGAGGTTCTAGCATCGTGCCAACCTTTGCTCAGCTGTTGCCCGGACCTCGTCCACCAGGTAAAGTTGCAGGCGTATAGCTTCTTGTTCTCGTCACAGTTCTCCACTCAGTAGCTTGTGAGCTCTACTTCTCTTGGGATGACTGCCTTGCTTCCGTATACTAGTCGAATGGTGTCTCCCCCGTAGGTGTCCTTGTTATTGTTTAATATGCCTATAAAACACTTGGTAATTCATCCGGCCATATGCCATTTGCCCCCTCGAGCTGGGTCTTGATGATCTTTAGCATGGATCGGTTTGAAACTTCAACCTGTCCATTGGCTTGTGGGTGGGCAAGTGATGAGTAGTGGTTCTTGATTCCTAGTTTCAAACAGAAGTCTTTAAATGCGTTGTTGTCAAATTGTTTTCCGTTGTTCGAGACAAGCACCATGGGTATCTCATATCTACAAATGATGTTCTTCCAGAAAAAACTTCGAATATTCTTTTCCGTGATAGTGGCTAAGGCTTCTGCTTCCACCCATTTGGTGAAGTAGTCGATGCCAACTACTAGGAACTTCAGCTGTCTGACTACTATTGGAAAAGGGCCTATAATATCTAATCCCCATTGAGCAAACGGCCAAGGGGCCGTCATAGGGGTGAGTTCCTCGGACGGTTGTCTGATGACATTGTCGAACCTTTGGCACTTATCGTAGGCTTTGACATAAGTTTACGCGTCCTTTTGCAAAGTGGGCCAGTAGTATCCTACTCGAATCAGCTTGTTCACCAACAATCGTGCCCCTGAGTGGTTTCTGCAGATCCCTTTGTAGATTTCTCTCATGACGTAATCTGCCTCCTCGGGGCCCAAACACCTTAGGTACGGGTAAGAGAAACCTCTTTTGTATAAGATTTCTTTTATTAGAACAAAACGTGATGCTCAGACCTTCAATTTTCTGGCGGCGTCCTTCCTGTTTGGTAGCATGCCGTCTTTTAGGTAGGAGACTAATGGCATGGTCCAGTTGCTTTCAGAACCTATCTCCTGCACACGCATACCCTCATCTATGAGTAAAGAGACTTGGACGAAAGATAGTACCTGATTGGAGACAAGCATGTATTCTGTTGAGGCGGCCTTAGCTAGTCGATTGGCACACTCGTTCTCCTCCCTTGGGATTTGGACGAATCTGATTTGGAGACTGCCAATTCAACCCTTCACCTCCTTAAGGTATTTCTTCATTTTTTCGTTCTTGCACTTGTAGTTGCCATTAATCTGATTAGTTATGACTTGGGAGTCGCAATATACAACCATGTTTCAGCCCTTACTGCTTTTGCGAGGTCCAATCCTACCACTAAAGCTTTGTATTCTACTTCATTATTGGTCATAGGAAAGTCCAAGCAGATCATGCACTCGATCTTATCTCCCTCTAGAGTGTGGAGTACTATGCCGGCACCTTTTGCTTGCTTATTGGAGGAACCATCCGTGTGGATGCACCACTGTGGGATTTCTTCTATCCCCTGGCTTTCCATAAGGGTGAATTCGGCGATGAAGTCGACCACTATCTGTTCCTTTATAACTGTGCGTGGACGATATTGTATGTCAAACTCACCTAGCTCAATTGCCCATAATGCCATCTGTTCCGCAGCCTCGGGGCTGCCTATAGCTCTTTTTAGAGGCTTATCCATAAAGACAACAATTGTATGCGCTTGAAAATTTGGCTTGAGTTTTAGCGCTGCGGTCACCAATGTGAAAGCCAGTTTTTCCATCTAGGGGTACCTTTCTTCTGCTCCTCGAAACGCTCGGTTTGTAAAGTAAACAGGTTTCTGCAACCAATCCTCTTCTCTTACCAAGGCCGCACTAACAGCGACTTGCAAGACGCTTAAGTATAGATAGAGTTCTTCCCCTAGCTTGGATGAGCTAAGTAATGGAGGAGATGAAAGATACAACTTTATATTTTTGAACACTTGTTGGCACTCATCCGTCCACTTAAACGATCTCTTCAATATGCGGAAGAAGAGTAGGCATTTATTCGTCGCCCTTGAGACGAACTTGTTTAGTGCTGTTATCTTGCCATTCAGGCTTTGCACCTCCTTAACTGTCTTTAATGGGGCTAACTCCACTATAACCTGTATTTTCTCTGGATTGACCTCGATACCCCTTTGGGATAACATGAATCCCAAGAATTTTCCCGCAGTAACCCCGAACACACACTTATTCGGATTAATTTCATGTTATACACCCGGAGGGTGTCAAAGGTCTTTTGGAGGTTGCTTAAGTGATCGTCTTCTCGTAAGCTTTTCACCAGTATGTCATCCACATAAACTTGCACATTCCTCCCAATCTGGTGTGCAAACATCTTGTTCATTAATCTTTGGTATGTTGCCCTTGCGTTCTTGAGTTCGAATTGCATCACTTTATAGTAGAAGAGTCCTTGGCTAGTAACAAAAGAAGTCTTCTCTATATCAGCCTCCTTCATTTTGATCTAATTGTATCTTGAAAACGCATCGATGAAGCTCAGAAGCTGATGTCTCGCAGTCGAGTCTACCAAGGTATCTATCCGTGGGAGCAGGTAACTATCCTTGGGATAGGATCTATTGAGGTCCGTGAAATCTACGCACATCCTCCACTTTCCATTGGCTTTTTTGACTATAACCACATTTGCCAACTAGTCAGAGTAGTACACTTCTCGAATGAAATTTGCTTTTAGTAACTTTCGAACCTCCTTTGCTATGGCTTTGTCTCGTTCTTGGGCGAACATTCGCTTTTTCTGTCAAACGGGAGAGGATGAGGGTGACACATTCAACCTGTGAACTATGATTGAAGGGTCAATCCCTAGCATGTCTTCGTGACTCCAAGCAAATAGGTCCTGATTTTCTCTTAGAAACGTCGTGAGCGCTTGACGTATTGGCTGACTAGCCAACGTATCCATTCTAGTCGTCCGCTCGAGCCTTAAGTCATCAAGGGTCACTTCCTCTAGTTCTTCCACTGGCTCTGCTATTTTTCGTTGTTCTTTTATGCACATGGTCTACTGGTGATCATTCATCTCTAGTATGGCAATGTAGCATTCATGTGCCGCCATTTGATCCCCTCTCACTTTTCCTACCTCGTATTCAGTGGGAAACTTAATCATCAAATGGTAAGTTGATGTTACGGCCTTCCATGAATTCAAAGTAGGATTCCCCAATATGGCGTTGTATGCGGATGAGCAGTCAACGACTAAGAAGGTTACGTCATTCGTGATTTGCTGGGAGTAGTCTTCGACCATCACTGGTAGGGTGATCGCACCCAGTGGATACACCCTTGTCCCTCCAAATCCCATAAGCGAGGCGTTGGTTGGGATCAATCATTCTCTTTCTATTCTCATTTACTGAAAGGCTGGATAATATAAGATAACAGCGGAGCTCCCGTTGTCTACCAGCACCCTGTAGGTGTTATAGTCTTTTACTTGTATACTGACTATGAGTGCTTCATCATGTGGGTGGTGGAGATGCCCGGCATCTTCCTCCATGAACCCACTTACGGGATTGTCCACCTGCGCCATCTTTGGGGCAAACCCTGTTAGTTGAATATTCTGAACCATCCGTAGGTATGTCTTACGTGCCTTCTTAAAGGAACTGGAAGTACTGCCCCCTATAATCATCCTTATGTCTCTTAAGGGTGGCCTGGGTCGTTCGTTTTCTCTTTGGGCTGGTGCTCCTTGGTTTTGTTCTGTTCCTTCCTTGCCGATGAACTTTTACAGTTTCCCTTGCCTAATGAGGGCCTCTATCTACTGCTTCAAGTCATAGCATTCAGACGTATCATGATCATGATCTTGGTGGAAACGGCAATATTTATCCCTGGATCTCTTACTGGGATCACCCTTTAATTTATCAGGGAATGTCAAGGCTCCATCGTCTTTAATCTGCATCAAGACCTGATCAATCGGGGTATTCAGGGGGGTGAAGTTTGTGAACCTCCATGTCGGGGGTTTGGATCGTCGATCATCTCTTTTATCTCCCGTTCTTGCCATCTTTCGGCACCTATCCTGCCAGGCTTCCTCTTGCCTTTCTCTCTTCTTGGGCTTCTCCTTGCGAGCCAGCAGCGCATCTTCAACATTCATGTACTTGGTGGCCTTATAAAGCACATCCGACATGGTTTTCGGGTCATTCTTGTATAAGGAGAATAGAAACTTACCCTTTCGTAACCTGTTCGTGAAGGCTGCCACGAGTATCTTGTTGTCGACTTTGTCAATCAAGAGTGCTTCCTTGTCAAAACGAGCTATATAAGACCTCAGCGTCTCATCCTTCAGTTGCTTAATGCTCATTAGGCATGTGGTTGACTTCTTATATCTATGTCCCCTGATGAAGTGTGAAGCGAATTAGGTGCTTAAGTCCTTAAAAGTACTAATGGAGTTAGGCATCAACCTGCTGAACCAAATTCTTGCGGGACCCCTTAGTGTGGTAGGGAAAGCCCTACACATGATCTCATTTGCTACTCCTTGAAGGTGCATCAGGGTTTTGAAGGATTTCAAGTGATTTAGAGGGTCCTTGGCTCCGTCGTAACTTTCTATCTGCGGCGGTAAAGGCTAGGAGTTGACAGACGTGGTGAATGGAATCGGTTTAGTCGACCAAATCGTTAAGGTCACTGGACACTCTCCCTCTTAGAGCGTTCATCATAAAGTTCATCTGTTCTTTCATCATCTGCATCTCTGCAACAATGTGGGGTGAAGCCATATCAATGATGGATGGACGGCTTGTGTCTTGTCATTATGGTCTGCTTGGGGCGTTACTACCCTCCGGCCCCTCTTGGTTTCTTCATTTAGCACTGGTACCTTCTTGGTCCTCTTCTTGAGTTTGGTGCCCCACATTCCTTTGACGCAGTTGCTCTTCTAGATCGTGGTTTTGCTAAGTGAGGTGTTCCATGGCCGTGGCGAAAGTCTGAACCTATCTCTTGACGGCAGTTATGCGTGGTTTGTCTCCCTGAACGTTGTAGGTGGTTGCCATCGAGCGAGTGAGTACCATGTAACTCTTTGTTCGAAAAGCGTTTGTATGGCTTACAAGTCACAGTCTTTCCCACAGACGGCACCAACTGATGATGTCGAAAAATCACCAATGAGCCACACAATACGCTCACAACAACACCTGCACAAAAAAAAAAAAAAAAAAAAGGACCTTACAGAGAACACCGGTGTGGTGCTGGCCAAATACCCTTCGAAGGTCAAGTTAGAATCTTTTCACAACTCTAGAATGACAGAGCTGGGATCAATTATGCGTACCTGTTCTCTGAGGGTCTTTGGGTTTTTATATAGTAGTGTAGAGCCAAAACACCTTTGCTTGCGTAACAAGTCTTTTCCTTATAAAGAAGATTTCTATTAATGCGCGTATATTCTAGAATCCTCCTTATGTTAGAATTCTATTCATATTGGGACTCTATGAACTAGGGTTAAAGTTGAAACACAAGTCGTTTCCATTCAAGGTTTCTTGGAGACCACATAATGACCAGTTGAGTGCCACCTGGCCTTTTGATCCATCCACCCTATGCTCGTTCACATAGGATCCGTCCACTATTAGCCCATTTGCCTAGCACTCAGTCCATCTAAGTGGGTCTATCACCTCTAATTTTCTCTCTCTTCATTATCAAATGATTCTCATCTAATTTGTTAACTTCATTGATTATTGAATCTGCCTTCTCCATGTTTATGATGTTGATTAATTTCAATGTTATCCTATTCAAATGGTAACAAACTAATAATCATCCAACTATCATTCACTTCTACAATCTCTTTTGCTTTTTGAAAAATAAAAGGTTAACATCATTTAGCTAGCTTACAATCTTTTTTTTTCTTTTAATCAAAGGAACATGATATTAGCATCTAGCATACAATCATGTCTCTTACAATCTAGTCAAATATCATCAGCAAAATATATTTATATATAAACTTTCCTCTCTTTTTGAGCACCTTCTTGTGGGAGGAACGAATCTTTTCCCAATCAGGTATTGTTCGCTTTGGGAATGGGCCAAGGAAGCCGATGCCACTCGCACGAATTTGCTCAATCCCACATCGGGGAGAGACACCTCCCACCTGCAACTTATAAGCACGAGCTCACAAGTGGGGTGTATCCACCAAGTAGCACCTGCACGAATTTACTTAATCCTATATCGGGGAAAGACACTTCCCACCCGCAGCTTATAAGCATGAGCTCACAAGTGGGGTGTACCCATTAAGTAGATCTCCTACCTGCAGCTTATAAGCATGAGCTCACAAGTAGGGTGTACCCATCAAGTAGATCTATTTGATACCATCCCATTTGTGAGCTCATGCTTATAAGCTGCAGGTGGGAGGCATCTCTCCTCGATGTGGGATTGAGCAAATTCGTGCGAGTGGCATCGGCTTCCTCGGCCCATTCCCAAAGCGAACAATACCTGATTGGGGAAAGATTCGTTCCTCCCACGTAAACATATTAAGGCATGTCACAGAGCTTAGAATTGCTATATGATTAATTAAGTAACCCATATGATAGGCCAAGAATGTATTGACCCCTTTGGTAAAATTAATCAATTAATTAGTCAAGTGAATTAATTAGATTCAATTACATGCAATAAGTGTGGTAGCACAAACAAATCATTAATTAAGTTAAATGCAGCGAAAAATAAATTTGACACAGATGATTTATTTACGAATGGGGAAAACCATTGAGACAAAAACCCTACAGGGTGAATTTAAGGTCATTACTCCCGAGAATCCACTAATATCAAAACAAGCGGTTACAAGTAAAAAGAATCCCAGTACCTAATACCAACCTACAATTGAACCCTTACCGTAATACCTATTTGGACTTGTAATGTGGTGAGAATCTCTCCTTTCAATGCACCACTCCAAGTACACGATTAACCAATCGATGCACGAATTCCAGTACATGACTAACACACCAACTTGAGGAAGATATTGGTTACAAAGTTCTTCAATTCATTCAACGATAAAGATCAAGAAGCTCATTGGTTACAAAACCCTTGACGCAAAGACGTAGTAGCTTCTACAAGGAATATGATGAACTAGGGCAAATTCTGTTTCTGATCACAATTTACATGCACAATCAATTTGCATTAAGTTGCATCCCTTTGCATCACCTTTGATGGCTCTTAAAATAATCCTTATATATATATATATATATATATATATATATATATATATATATATATATATATATATATGTCTAGGGTTATGGGAAAAGAAACCCTACATAAATACACATGGATTTGCGTGAAATCAAATTTGGAGATTTGAATTTAGTAATTCTTGACAAATACAGCTTTTGTCAAGCCGCTGTCGAGTTTCAATGATCAGCACTTCTTCACTTGTTTCTTGGACAGATTTGCATGACTTTAATACTAACCTTGAACTCTTGTTCCTTGAAGTACTAAATTCATCCTAGATCTGCTCAATTATAAGTAAAGTACATTTTGTCAAAGGATTAGCCAATTTACATAACATATATCTCTAACAATATCCACATATGTCCTAACACCACTATCGGTGCATTTGAGGCAAAGTGACTAGGCCTCATTGTTCGTGCCAAGTTCAAGTATTCCAACCTCCCTCCCAAATCCATGGTAAAAGTTGATTGTTAATTATATATGTTTCATTTTTAATTTTATTTTGGAAATTTGGATTTTATTCTCTCTTTAAAACATACTTTCTTTCAAATTTTGAAGCTAGCTTAAGAATGATGAGTTTGACCATATCAACTAATGATAATTAGGTTATTGTGCGTGTGCCCGAGTTTTTCACTAATAAGAAGTTAAGAATAGACAGTATTTAGCCAGAGGCCTCGTTTGAATATGAAGGATTAAAAACTCATCTATCGATAAATATGACTCGGACATGTGCCAAGTTTGACAAAGACCAGCTTGTGGGTATAACCTAGTGCTTCTAGACCAGAGATCTTAAATTTTGGCAATAAGCATTAAGTAATATGATTTGGAAGATCATAATGATGCATGCTCTAAAATTAAAATTATTTATTTCAACACCCTATAATGAATTATTAACTAAAATTAAATTAGATTAATTATGAGAGGAAAATTTTAAATTATTTCAGTATTCAATATAAACTGATAGGTCAATAGAACAGAGAGTGTTATTTTTATTTTTTTAACTTGATTAAGTTCTGCGTGCTCATCCCCTTGTATGATACTTCTGTATGATTTTGGACTCTCCGGTCTCCATTGATCCAATGCTTTATAATTATTGCAATCACCATTAATATTATGGTTTTTTGGTAAATCTAGTTGATGATTTGGTGAAATATTTTTCTTTATGGCATAAAAAAAAAAAAATGATAACAACTTACACTTAAAATATATATATATATATATATATATATATATATATATATATATATATATATATATATATTTACATAACTTTTTCCTACCGTACTTTATTAAAAAAAAAAAAAAAATCCTCTTATTTTATTACCGTGTATAGGTAGCTTGTTGGGTCGGTCGGAACTCAGAACCCAGAGAACAATTTCCTTGAAGCCTTGGTTTAAGGACTATGAATGGGTTCTTCAAAGTTCAAAGTTCAAACATGGGGATGAAGTGAACCGCCGATTGTATTACATCACATGTTCCAAGAAAGCCAAAGGATATCAAATTTTTTTTCTTGACACGTTTGCTGACCTATGACCTCTCATCAAATGGTGATCATCTACTTCACTTGGCCCATGACCCAACCCAGGATGCTTGTAATGATATATGTTCAGAACACGGTGGGAGTGATGAACGAAATTTCTATACAAACTTTTCAAATATCTTTATTTTATTTTATTTTTTTTGAATTTTGAATTTTAAAAATTTAACCGTTAAGTTTCATGTTCCTTAGATTCTTAATATGCATATCAAATTTCATTCAAATCAGATGTTATTTACTATTCGATCAATAAACTTATGTTTTATACATAATTTTAGATCATAAAAATTTGAAATTTTAACATTTGTTTGATGACATAATAATTTATTTTTGATCTTCTTGAAATTTTATAAGCATGAAGGATATAATAAGAACACACAATTTAATGATTAGATTTTCAAAATTTACACTAAATATAAAGATATATATAAGGAGTTTGTAGGGTTTCTCTCCAAACTAATTTGGAAGGAAACTTTGTTCGGGAGTGATCAATCTACTCTCACTTACGATGCGCAAAACGTACTATTACCAACCACTTAAACATTACACAATGTGTAAATCAAACTGACGTAAACACATTTAATTTTGTTAAAATTTGTGTCTACCATACAAGCTACCTAATAGAATATTTTTTTTTTTTTACAAAATTAGACGGAATGCTTTAATTGAATAAATTTGAAACTTCAATAATTCAATTAAACAAAAGTAATTTTTCAAAAAAAAAAAAATTAAACAAAAGTAAAATTAAAAGCCTAAAATGAATTTCAATCAAATTTATAAAATTCAATTTACATTTTAGCCTGAATATAATTATACTTTTATCAATCTTTAACAAATTAATTAACTTTTCACACATAAAATAAATAAGCCAATTGCATTTTTAGTTGCTAAAAATTACCTTTTTCACTGTGGAAAACAAAAAATTTTATAAGTCAATTAAACAAAGTTTTGATCCCTCAATTTTAATTTGTTATAAAAAGTATTTGTAATGAAGCCATATAATAGCAATTGTGTACCAAGTAAATTTATCGTCTCATTAGAATATGAGAAAAAATAGTGAAACTTCTTCCTAATTCTAGCAATATATGTCCCGTTAGTCCATAAAACTTGTTGCTGCCCTGCCTATAATGCTGCTTCTCTAGATTCTCTGCCCAATGCTTTTGATTAAAAAAACAACACCTATATATATATATATATTTCATTATTCCCTGTAACGTTTTGTTTTATGAACTGGGAAAAAGAGTGTTATATGCTATTTCTCCAGTCTCTTTTAATCGTGGCTTGACCATGGCAAAAGTCTTATTGGCTTCCAGGCACCATGCGCACTCCAAGTTATGTTTAGGCTACAGCTAGCCCATGACTTTCCACTCACAAAAGGCTTATTGGCACTTTCGAAGCAATTTCCCAACCGTATAAATAAAGTATAAACCATGGCAGCAAGTTTTAGTGCTAAATAAAGCATAAACCATGGCAGCAAGTTTTAGTGCTTATTTCCCAACCGTATAAATAAAGCATAAACCATGGCAGCAAGTTTTAGTGCATATTTCCCAACCGTATTAATAAAGCATAAACCACGGCAGCAAGATTGAGAGCTATGATCAAATAAAAACACTTTTCATCTCACGAAGACCGTATGTGCACTATGGTTGGCTAGCAAGTGGCAACACGTCGCTTCATGTGAATCACAAAGCATCGCAGGATTCTCGCAAAGTTCTAGGTGGGGACACACCAATACTTGAACTGATAAACATAATAAGGTATATCCGTATATGTCAAAGCTTAAAATTGCTAAATGATTAGCGGCTGTTCGGTAGAAGGGATTGAGAAATATTGTTTGTAGCTTTTTGAAATATGTGTGAGTGAAAAATTGTGTGAAAAAATGTGTAATATTGTTTAAAAACTGAAAATAAATTGTTTAACAACTTTACCTAACAGGGCCTAGGTTACCCACTCTCGGAGCATTTGGTGAAAGCCTCCTAAATGCAAAATCTATGGTAAGTGTTGATTGATAATTATGTTTCATTTCTATTTGCCAACTGAAACAAAGATACAATTAGTAAATGATTATGGCATATGCTTGGTGGTTTTAATTTTTCTATTTTCTTTAACTCATAAACATATTAAGGTATGTCATAAAGCTTGAAATTGCTAAATGATTAAGAGCTCGTTTGATATGTTGTTTACATAGTTTTCAATTTTTTTGGAAATACGTAAGGGTGAAAAAGTATGTAAAAATACATGTAATGTTGTTTAAAAATTGAAAACATGTGTTTAATCACATGTACCAAACAGGACCTAAGTTACCCACTATAAGAAAAAGTATTGGCATACACAAAAGAAAGAGATTCACCAATACCCAAAGGCTTGCCATCATTGACAAGACAATCATCATATCCAAGCCTCCTAAAAACTATGGGATTGATGAGCTTGGCTGAGCTGAACCATCCACACCTTAAGTGAATAGCAGCAATGTTGCAACTAGTAGCGCAGACCTTCATTATATCGGCAAATGTCCAATTTGGTACACTTTTCGCCATACATTCGGTTTGGTTCCACCATTGTTGTGTAAAGCAAGAACAAATAAGAAAAGGGATCTTTGTAATAAATTTTGGATAATGAAAGGACGGTAAATTATTGTATACTTCTGGAATACTATAAATGTATATTTTTTCCTTTTACATGAATGGTAGGTCCTACTAATTAAATTTATGGTAGGATTCACCATTTATGTGAGATAGAGGATTACGCATTTATGATATTCTGGAAGTACATAATAATTTTCCTGAAAGGACACGACTTGTAATATTAATTAATGACAAACTATTTAATAAAATAAAAATTTTATTCTACCCTCATTTAAGGGATTTTTGTAATTTTACATGAACTATATCGGTGAAATGACCATTTTTTAGTAATAACATAGACCGTAGCTAACTCTAAAAAGAGATAAAAAGATTTTCTGTAAGCATGCTCGGGACTCAATTATGAAAAGAAATCAATTTAATTCCTTAATCGAATCGACAACATGGGCAGTTTCTCTCGGATAACATGACAGACAAATACACGATGGAGGGATTCGACACGTTAGCAAAAAGGTCGCTTGATGCAATGGGTTTAAGTGGCGAAGCAAGGTAACTGCATGTGAATCCATAATATTCTTTCATTCTATTCTTGGGATCTGTGATTCTGCATCTTCAATAATGCCTTTTGAACTTTTGCATTATATCTTTCCACAAGACCCACTCGTTGTGAATGCTTTAACATCACATCATGTTAAAGCATTCGCAGAACTTATCACAGTTATAGATTAAAAATTTTCTACTAATATATATATATATATATATATATTTATTTTTTTTCCAAACATGGAGGTGGAGGTGGAGGGGAGGAAAAAGCAATTCTTGTCCAGTTCTAACTTTTGAAGCACCTGTCAAAGTGCAATATCTAGTGAATAAAGGGAGATTTCAGTTGGAGATCCGCCGGTTGTGAAGCAAAATTGAAATAGAACTCTTATTTAACTAAAATAATGAATATCTTAAATGTATATTTAAATGAATAGGTAAAAGTGAAATAGTGTTTAAGTTGTAGTGGATTTTTATTTATTCTATAGGATTTCTGTGTGATTATTTTATCTAGAGAGTTTAAGTAGGATATTTAAAGATTTATAAAAGTTGTCAAAGTTCGTTTCAGTTTTTACAAATTAAGACATGATCGTTAAAGTCTTTAACGTTTATTTAAATATTAAAATCAGATCTCTTATTTGTCTCACTGTCCCACTCACATCTCATTATCTCTGAAAAATCTAACTGCATGTTTATTTACATTTTTTTAAATATTTCTAAAGACATTAATAAACTAATCTGCCAGTCAGGGCATTGTTAACTCTAAAGACATTAATAAACTAATCTACCAGTCCAGTCAGGGCGTTGTTAACTCTAAAAACATTAACAAACTAATCTGCCAGTCAGGGCATTTTTAACTCATAGGTAAAGGCATTAATTTTTGTCTCGCTTCTCCCAAAAAAAAAAAAAAATTTATGAATTGTCTTATATGGTAAAGGTATTATTTTTGAATAACGTTAGAGATACAAATTATTTTACAAACTATTAATGTAGTGAGTGATTCTTGGTAAATGAAAAAAGTGACATTAACAGTGGACCTAAATAAGAACCAATAAAAGGTTGGTCACATTAACATTTTTATAAAAATGTTGTAAAATAATTTGTGATTAAAGCATTACTCTTTTTTTTTTTTTTTGGTGGTAATTTTTATTTTTTTCGTGAAAGTAATGTTAAAACTTGCTTAAAAAAATTTATTAATAATTATCTTAGTATGCAACTTGTTAATATGACCAGCTTAAAAAAAAATGACACTTTAATGCATCAAATTTTTATGAGTTGTTATTGATAGACAAAAAAATTAATTTTAATAGTATGTTTAAAACCAATAATAATATGTGGATTTTAGTTAACTTAACTTTTAAAATCTCTAATGCTTAAATAAAAAATCTGGAGTTCAATCTCCATCTACACCAAAAATTTATTGATATCTTGATTTTATGATATAGAGTTATTATCAAGAGCTATTTTGTATATAAATGAGGAGTAGTTATTTATGTATACATCATCTTCATAATCAATATACAATTTTCAATTAAAGCTTTTCTACTCTCTCTAAGTTTCTTTGAAGTTCTATTAGTTTTTAGAGCCGGATTTCATAAATTAAAACTAAAAAAAAAAACCATTAACAATCTTCTGAAGATGACTCTTTCCAAAAAAAAGCAATAACAATATTCCGAAAATATTATGAAATCTTCAGTGGAAGTATCACTTCTTTTTAAAAACATTCACTGTCCCCAACTTGAGCATGAGAGAACACGTCGGTCATTCGGACATGTCAGTCATTCGGGTGAATTTCAAAGGTATTTTCATGAACTAGACACAACCAGATGCTGTATAAATATCCATACCCTTCCTCTTGTTTCTCACAACTTCAAGTGCTTTAGCGCAGCTCTCTCATTCTCCCACTTCAGGTTCGATGTCTTTCGGCCTGATTTTCTTTATTTTCTTGAATGTCTTTGCTTATATGCACCGTCAATATTTGATAATTTTATGAAACAACTATTCTTGTTTCACTTTTTTTTGCTCAAATACTCCCAAGTCTTCCTCTTTTATCTTTATGGCACAAAGAAACCTATTGATGTCCAAGTTCTTCTTGGTTACAGAGAAAAATGTATAGGTCTGAGCCACGTCTTCAATGCTTGTCCCTCACCCTCTTGGTTGTACTTGTCCCTCATCTTTTGTAAGTTTATTCAAAACCCTTCTGATCTGTTGCTTTTTCTTATTTTTTATATGAACGAACGATTTTTGTTAGAAACGTACAACTACAACAGACCAAACATAAAACACCCAAGTTCTAAAACAAAAGAAATTAACAAGCTCATCGGTGCTTAGGAACTAAAAGTTGCATCAGCTACAAAAAAAGTTCTAATTGGTGGATTTAAAATTTTGCATCTTCAACATGTTATCCCCCATTGAAAGAACCTTATATTTCTGCAACCATAAGGTCTTTTAATCAACCATAACTTCACAAACTTCCTTTAATCATAATTTCAATATAAGCAATCTTCTCTCTCTCTCTCATAATGAACTGTTTTCACAGCTGCATGGATCTATTGTGACAGAAAGAATACACGTATCCAACATGAGATATATGTTGTTTTTGTTGTCCTTCAAATCTCATTAGATTTTTTTTCTTTTCTTTCTTTTGCATATATTTCGTGTAAGGTGTGATAAGTCGGAAATATCAGCCTTTCTTTATTTGAAGAAAAAGTATAATTTATAACATGATCAGTGACAAGTCGTGATAAGATGAAAAAACAGTTCATAGTTATATCTTTTTTCATCTATCATAGTTGACCTATTCAACAATATCAGTATGAAATATGTTCAATTTATCATCCTTGTTTATTTTTAAATTTTAATGGGATTAATTGGTATGAAAATTAAACTATACATTAAAATATTATTAAAGAAAGTGTAAAATTTGAAATTAGATCCAAAATAGTTATTAATTCTATCAAAATTGTAATAAAGAAAGAGACTTAAAAATGAAATTCACTTGGTTTTAAAAGTTGAGTAACTAAATTGACATAATTAATAGTTAAGGAACTAAATTGATTTTTAGTTAATAATTTGATGATCATAATAGTAATTCAACCTATATTGTATAATGTTTTTACAATTTGGCTTGTAACAAGTCGAGACAAAAGGAATATGAGTTTATTACTACTATTATTTTTTTTTTCTTCTGTTAATTAAAATTTATTTATTAAAAATGTTGTGAAATATATCTATAAAAAAAAATAAATGATGAAATATACATAGATTTTCTCCTAAAAAATTGTTGTGTACTTAGATTTACCTTCAGAAAATGGCTTAGTCATCTTACTTAGTGTGCAGGGAATAAATTTATTGTCATACTTTATTTTATTTCTTGTGCAAAATATAGAGTTGCCTTAAAAAAGATAATTACTTTTGTATTATATTTCTTTCCACTAGCTCAACTGTTGAAGCACTGGTCAAAGAGCAATATGTAGCCAATAAAGGAGAGACTGCAGGTCCAAGAGGTCCGGCAGTTCCCGGAAACCATGAGATGAGTGCAGGTCAGATGGTTCATGGTGGTGAAAATTTTTCATTGAAAAAAGGTCAAGTCCCACCTTCTTCCCCTAATCCAACCACACATGGGCGATGATGCGACTGGCAAATTCTGATGAGCTGATCGAGTTGGTGTTCACATATAAGACTTGTTGCTCTAATGCTGCTTCTCTAGAACAATATATTCTCTGCTGCCAAATGCTTTTGATTAAACAAACAACACCTATAAACATATATTAGGTTCTGAGTGAAAAAATGTTATATGTTATTTCTTTAGTCCCTTTCAATGGCTGACCAGGCAGAACATGATTAACTGGCCATCTATGGCTACCACGTACGCAGTAAACCTTGGCTGCCAGGCACCGTGCGTGCTCCAAATTAAAGCTGTCTAATGCTACTCACATAAAGCTTATTGGCACTTTGGAGGCAAATTACCCAACCATATAAATTAAGTATAAACCATATATGCAACAAGTTTTATTTAGTGCATCCAGTTTCAACTATTTGTCCATAAACATTCTTTATTCTTTAAGCTCATTATCAAATAAAAACACTTTTGATCTCATGAATATCTATATGAGTTCAAGTATGTGCACCAAGCAAAGTCACGGTTGGTAACACGTTTTGCCATGGCTCCATATACACGCCACAAGTCATGGTTGTCTAACCGGAACCGAAGAACAACATATTGGCCAAAATGGGAAATTGACCCTGATTTTCAAATATTATAATTAGTACGTCACCTTTTCAAACTATATTTTTTACTAGCATCTTGAGTCTAAGAGGCTCGATTTAGGGCTTATAAATCAAGTCTCAAAGACTCGATTTTCATGGGTTGATCACGTCTGATGTAGCATTTTTTCCACGTGGCGACCACTTGAAAATCGAGTCTCTAAGATTTGATTTATATAATGTTTTCTCTTTTCCAATTCCCAGCACGTGTTTGATGGGTTTCGTTCCTTATTATTATCTTCATCATCTCACATTTTCTTACCCAGCAAAACATTTATTGGTGCTACTATTAGAGCAGGAGCCGCCTTCCAAGAACATCAAGCCTTAGACGACGAGGTCTAGCCTAAACATCAAGCCTTCCAAGAGCAGGGCTGGCCTGGGTTGCGCGGGTCGCAGCATTGCGACCCAGGTCTTTCTCTCTCTGATTTGATGGGTTCTTTCTCTCTCTGATCTAAATCTGATTTGATGGGTTCTTTCTCTCTCTGATCTGATGGGTTTTTTGAGTTTTTTTTTTTTTTTTTAATCTAGATATTAGGTGGTTGTTGGGGGTTGATTTGGTTGGATGTTTTGTACTGGCTAATTTGTGTTTGTGTTAAGTACTTGCTGAAATTTCATCTTTTCAATCTGAATGAACAAATCGAGTCTTTGAGTGTCGATATATAAATCAAGTTTCTAACACTCGATTTCCAGGTGGACAAACTACCACCTTGGATTCGATCAGAACATGAAAACCAACCCTCAAAGGCTCGATTTATAGTCCAAAATTGAGTCTCTTAACTTCGAGATGCTAGTAAAAAATATAGTTTGAAAACATGGTCTACTAATTATAATATTTGAAAATCAAGGTTAATTTCCCATTTTGGCCCAACATATTGATGCAATCATGCATGATCTAACCGTCTAATTTTTTTTTTTTCCTTTTTGAACTAAAGATGGGAACTTATATATATATATATATATACCAAAAGGGGGGTAAGTTACAACGACTGGATAATCAGGCGACTGGGCTCTGATATATCAGTATGAGATATGCGGAAGGGATAAAAGTAAAATAGCCAACTGTGGCTTACAATGATAGACTGTGTTTAGGAGACTATTCCTAAAACTTGGCTGGACCTCTAAGGTATTTCTGCTATGAAAACCTTTGCTGGAGAGGGACTCTTTTGCTAACTTCTGTTGGGAGGGTAGAAGTTTAAAGCCTGCTGAAGACTGAGGAGTGAGCTCCTTTAAATAGGCTGAAGGGAGCATCGGATGCTGCTGGAGACTCCTGAAATCACGGATAAAATCTGCTTTCACTGGGGGTGAATACTGTTTCCACCGACTGCTACAGTGATTTGTCATGATTGCTGTGAATAGTGAAAACTTTTACTATTCATGCTACAGTAACTGGTCCCCTTGCTTTTCCGGATTGGGGTACTGTAGAAACAGTAATCTGCTGAAGGCTGGTACTGTTGATACTGTTCAAATCAGTGACTGGTGCTGAATTTGAATAGTAACCGGACTTGATGGATTAAATGAGGATCCGTTCTGGAGAATCAGTCTGTATCATATCCAGAGGGATATCCATCATAAGGATCAAAGGCTGGAGGGTCATCATCATGGCCGTGCTCATGGTATTTGTCAAACAGATTACAAAAGCCACAATACAAGAGGGGCTCGTATTCTGCTATCACATCTGAGTACTGAGGAAAGCCTGTGTGGTCAATTCTTTGGGTATTGAAAGCCTCTGAGTATGGCTTGGTAGTGAATACTGTAATTCTACCAGTATTTCCTACGAAGTGATAATCATCCCATAAATCACCGGCTACAGCTCGAAGTTCATTGTTGAAGTAAGTTGTCCAACATTTTACAAGTGCCATGGGATTTTCAAAAGAAAGGCCTGAATCACCATCATACCAGGGGCCAAGGTGTGAATACCCATCAATTAAAACAAGGTGGTGTGAAGGTCGGACTGTCATCCAATTGTCACTATCCCATTGTGGGAGAGTGCTCCAACATCTGATGGATACAAAAGGACTTTTGATCTTTGCGACCACTTGTTGGATTATTTTAAGGAACTGACTGATCTGAACATGGTTTGTTAGCTTGATGAGTCTAAGGAAACCATATTCAAACATTTTTGAGAGCCAGATTGGGTTTCTGTCCTCATCGTCTGCTCCGTCTTCATAGTTGACTATTAGACCTGGATAAGGATGTTTCTTTTCATAAACCCTGTGGCTGCTTCCAAAGTACTGGTTCCAAGTGTCGAGGATAAAGGCAGCATTGACTGGATCTGCTCCTCCACCGAGAACTGGGAAATGGGTGGTGACCATAATTCCAAAATGCCTGAACCATTGGTCACATGATTCAGTCATTGCCTTGCTTTCAAATATACGGCTCTGTATATCAAAAGGCAAGTTGGCGACAGCACTTCTAAGCTGGTTTTGAGTCTTAAGGCTCAACCTAGCATAGTCTGTGCTCATGATAGTCGTTCTATCCATGGAATGGATATCCTCTTTGCCAGAGAGTTGACTAGTGAGAACCATATTTCCTTTTTCTAGTTCAACTAGATGTAATTCTAGTGCTGTAAGGGTTCTTTGGAAAAGGCTCTGGTGTTTTTGGATAAAAGCTCTTTGGAGATTGTCAAGGATGAATTTAGTGCTGTGGGGAAGTTCTGTATATATTCCTCTACTAAATTGCAGGGTCCTTTTTCTGACTCGCTCTAGAGTTATAGCCATAAAACCACTTGAATATGTAACCATTTCTGGATACATTGGTTGAAGGGATGCTGCTCCTCTATGGCTGGTAGAGGAAGCGCCTTCATGCTTTTCAAAAGAATGTCCCATTGCTGGTAGTCTTTTGTTTTGTGGGTAGTCCCTTGCGGGTACTTTCCCTTTGCCTTTCTTCTCTGCTGGAGAAGACATTATTGCTATTTCCTGCCAAGAAAGTTTTGAATGAAATAAGATTTTCAATGGCTGGTTAAAAATCCTTTTTCTTTTAAAACTGATGGATGCAGGGATGCAAATATATTTATAATGAATGCATGCTGATAATTGATTGAAGAGACAATCAATTGCTTTGGCTGAATCAAGGTATTGGGCTTGATTATAGGCTGTGAGGGTACTGAGATTTTGGTAGAAATCTGAGATGTATTTGAGAGAATCTAGAAATCTCTGAAACTGGATTTTATCTAGGATTTCATCTGGAAATTTATCTGCAAACTGGATAGTTCTGTCTATAGGTTTGATAACATCATGATAAATATCAAAACCTAAGAAGCAAATTCTAGTTTGGAAAAGTTTGATTTTTGGAGCTGAGACAAACAGACCATTGAATTTGATGGTATTGAGGAATGCTCTCAAGTGCTTTTGATGCTGTTCCAAAGAATCTGAGAGAATAAGTACATCATCGATGTACATAATGGCATGACTGGAGAATGGATTAAAAATCTCATTCATGATGTTTTGGAACTCTGAAGGTGCATTTTTAAGACCAAAGGGCATTACGTTCCACTCATAATGACCGAAGGGTGTGGTAAAGGCTGTCTTATACCTATCAGGCTCTCTGATTTGTATTTGCCAAAATCCACTCTTCATATCAAACTTGCTGAAGATGACTGCCTTACTAAGCCTATTGACTAAGTCTTTTTTGTTGGGAATAGGGTACCTTACCCATTCTAAGACTTTGTTAAGGGGCTTGTAGTTGATGACTAATCTAGGAACACCTCTTTCTATCTCAGCATTTTTCTGGACATAAAAGGCTGGACAAGACCATGGTGATCTAGATTTCCTAATGATTCCTTTCTTAAGGAGGTCCTCTATTTCGGCTCTGCAGGTATCCATAAGTTCCTGATTCATTTGGATAGGTCGAGCTTTGGTAGGGATATCCTTTTCATTGAAATTTTTGACATATGGGAGAGCTACCTCGTGTCTCTTTCTATGCCAAAAGGCTGTGGGTAGATCAGAGCAGACTTCCTGCTTAAGTTTTTCCTCAAACTTTCTGATCTCTTCTTGGAGGGTTTTACAAGCTAGTTGATCCTCAACTTTCTTGTATCTAATTTCCTCCTGAAGATATTTAAGATGTGTGGTCTTGGCACTAATCAAGTCTGAGACTATATTAGCTTGGATGGTGCTAATATTTCTCGGTATAGGCTCACTAGTGAATCTAAACCTGATGGTTTGGCCAAATGGTTGGGTAGTAATTCCTTTACTATCCACTGTGAAAGGGTAGAGACTACAAAGGAAGGGATTTCCTAAGATGACTTTGTCTGTCAAATTTTTGACAAGAACAAATGTGGTTTTAAAGCACATGTTATCTTGGCAAACATGGGCTTTGGGAAGTTTGAATTCAATCTGCATTTTTCCGCCGCTAGTGGATGTCAACAGTTCCCTTGACTTTTTAAAGTATTTTGAGGGAATGATTCCTTCTTGGATGCAGTTGAGATCAGCACCTGAATCAATCAAGGCTATGACCTCAAATTCAAAATCTTTGCCAATGACAATCCTGACTTTGGAATGCCATTTATGAAAGTTAATCCTAGTGATAACATCTAAGAACGAATCTTTACTGGGTTCTTGGGTGTGATCAGTTTTAGGGTCAACTATTTGATTAACCTTATTGTCTGAGGGACTTTCCTCATTGCTTTGACAAGAAGTACTTTCCAAGGATTGGGTTAATTGGAAGGCTTGAAGGTTTTTCCTTAAGGTTCCAATTTCATTCCTGGTATCCTTTGTTTCTCTTTGAAGGTCGTCGATCTTAACTTCCTTCTTGGGCTGGATAATCCTATTGTAGATTGGTTCTACTTTGGATTGCTGAGTCACAGGATTACTGGTTTCCTGGACTAAAGATTGGGTTGGGCTAGGTTCCTGATGCCTAGGGTTACCTGACTTTAGGCGGGAGGTTCTGGCCTCACAATCTTTTCTGTAATGGTCACGCTTGCCACAATAATGACACTTCTGAGGCTTGTTTTTCTTTGTCCTAGGATTGCTGGTGTCCTGGACTAGAAGCTGAGCCTTGCTTGGTTCAGGGTTTCCTTCCCTGAAGTGGGAGGTTGTTGCCTTACAACCTTTCCCATGATGGTCATGCTTGCCACAGTCATGACTTTTTTGGGGCTTGTTAGGCCTTGCTTGCTTGTAAGCTTTGGGAATGGGTGGAGACATTTTTGTAGTGTGTCTCTTCGCTTCCAATTTCTGGCGTGCTTTTTTGGCTTTTAAAGTCTCTTTGACTTTTGGAATTCCTTCATCTGTTTCAGAGGAAGAACTGCTGGAGGTTGATCTCTTCTTTATTACCTTAAGCTGACTGGAGCTTTTGGGTAAAGAGATAACTGGTTTCTTTCGAAGAGCAGGCTTTAGTTCTCCGAGTTTCTGGACAACTATTTCTAAGGCTGTTCTGTCCTTAGATTGGCTGGGGTTAGCTGGTAGAGACTTGGCAAGAGGCTGCCTAAGAGTGGGATTGCTAGCTTCATTCCTAGTTGGATTGGGTTCAACTAAGGTCCAAGTTTTGGTAAAGACACAAAACTGTTTGCGCCTATCATAATACCTTTCGAAGTAAATGAAGAAGGGGACGTTACGGGATACTTCCCTCATGAACAGTACCCAAGCATCATAAACTTTCTTCTTTTGGCCTTTGGTATAGTTGGCCTTGTAGGCTGTTCTTTTAGCCTTGTTCTCCTCAGAATTAAAGTCCTTTCCTAATTCTCCTAGGTCGGGATTAAACTCTTTGGATGGGACCTTGGTGTTGACTGACACCTGATCTGGAGGCTTTTCCTTCTTAGTAATGGAAGGAGGAGATTGCTTACGACTGTCTTGCTTATCGACAATCGAATCCTTTTTGACTGTGTAGCTAGGTGTGCTAATTTGGGAATTGACTCTAACTCCCTGAGGCAGGACACCTAAGTCTCTTCCAGACTTTGGGGTTGATGGTCTCAACTGTCTAGTTGAGCCATGCTGGGCTGACTGGTTAAAGATCGGAGATCTAAACTGGGATGTATCCAGAGGCTGTCTGCACTTGGGAGTGCTAGGCCTAGATCTTTCTAAACTCAACCTGTTAATTGGAGATCTAATCTGGGATGTATCCAGAGGTTGTCTATACTCATAGTTTAGAGGAGTAGATAACCTAGATCTATCAAAACTTAAACTAACCTTTCCATCGGCTAGTTGCTGGAACAATTCCAAATTTACTCTAACCGTGCCATCGGCTAGCTGCTGGATAAAATCCAAATCTGGATTCTGTGCTGGGCTTTGGATCCTGACTGTAGGATCAGTATGGTTTTCGGGGATACTAATCCTGGCTGTAGGATCAGCTATTAATTTCTCAGATTCTTGGTCCGAGACTTGACTGGAGTTGCTAGATGATACCTGGATATTTAGAACCTTTGCTGAAGGGGTGACTGGTTCCCTCTTCACAAGTTCTTCTGGCTTTTGGGTATCTGCCTCTAAGGCTGGCTTGTCCTTAGAATGACTGAGGCTGGTATGGCTCTTTTTTCGCCATTTGAAATGTTTCTCAAAGTATTCAAAGAAAGGATAATCGGCTTTATACTCTTTCATGAATGCTTTCCATTTCTCCAAGACTTCAGCTTTCTGTTCTTGGGTATGGTTGGCTTTGTAGATTTCTCTTTTAATCTTGTTCTTTTCAGAACTGAATTCTTTTCTGAGCATGTCCATGTCTGGGGTAAATTCTATGTTCGGATCTAGGGACTGATGATTGTTCCTAGTTTTCTTCTGAATAGGATCCCTAAAATTGGATCCTGATGTAGATGGAGGGTTAAGATCTTTTTGATCTAAAGGGGATCTATGTGAGGGTATACTAATCCTATGTGTATTGCTATGATATGAGGGTATTCTAATCCCATGTATATTCCAATATCCTACATCATATTCTAAGGGTGATCTAGTATGTATGTCCCTATTTTCTATATCTTCTTCTGAATCTGAAAACTGGTATCCTTCTGGGTCACTATCTACATCTTCTTCCCATCTCTCAGGTGGGTCTGTATTGCTAGAACTAATGGAAGAGAAAGAGTCACTCCTTCTAAACATCCTATTTATCAATCTGGGATTACAAGTTTAAACTGACGATTACAACCTAGTCACCTTTATACCTTCAAATTTAAATTAACAATTACAACCTAGTCACCTTTGTATCCTCAAAGCGTTCTGGATTTAACCTTTGGATCTGGAATAGATAAACACAACTATGGGATAAACACCTAACTGTTAACTCCTTGTCTTCAGACTTCTCCTTCCAATAATCGGGACCACCCTAACACGCCTCTCTCCTGGGCTTTCAACGGGCTGACCAACGAAACCTAGGAAGTTTATCGTCCTTGTTGACGGTGGAGGTACTAACAGAAACTTAGGTATCAAATCACACAGAACCGGTGTATCTGCAACAAACTTTTGGGATAAACACAGAGATAAGAAGAATAGGGATAACTGTGAAGTAAAGATTAATCAAAATAAGAAGAATAGGGATAACTGTGAAGTAAAGGTTAATCAGAACAAATAATCACAGAATAATAAACAGTTTGAATGAACGGGAGGCTCAGCCTACCACCAAAAGATAGAACAATATAGACTGGCTAAGATGAAGTAATAGATGAAGAATGCAACATAAGGAAGTGGTAAAGCTATCAGAAAATAGATGTAAAACAAAATAATGTTTGTTAGAGATAACATACTTTCAATATAATGCTTACACAAAATAATGGATAACTATGGCGGCAGTGCCGACCAACTTGTTTGTAATAAAAGTAACTTACAACTGACCGGGCCAAACTTGGCTCTGATACCAAAAGGGGGGTAAGTTACAACGACTAGATAATCAGGCGACTGGGCTCTGATATATCAAGTCTGAGACTATGCCGGCTTGGATGGTGCTAATATTCCTAGGTATAGGTTCACCTGTGAATCTAAACCTGATGGATTGGCCAAATGGTTGGGTAGTAATTCCTTCACTATCCACTGTGAAAGGATAAAGACTGCAAAGGAAGGGATTTCCTAAGATGATCCTAAGGCAAGATCTACAAGCCTTCCAATTAGCCCAATCCTTGAAGAACACTTCTTGTCAAAGCAATGAGGAAAGTCCCTCAGACAATGAGGTTAATCAAATAGTTAACCCTAAAGTTGATCACATCAAAGAACTCAGCAAAGATTTTGAATTTGAGTTCATAGCCCTAATTGATTCGGGTGCTGATCTCAAGCAAATATACAGGTCATCCTCAGAGTCCTCTAGAACCAGTACTTCTAGCAGCCAGGATGAACCTAAACCATGCAAAGATGGTTGTTGTAGAAATAAAGCCATCAACGCATTAAAAAGCCAGGAACAACTTCTCTTAGACCTCATAAAGGCTATAAAAGATCCTACCATTAAGACCCAGAAGCAAGCCCTTTTCCACCAAGCCTTAGTTAAGGATACCAGCAAGCCTGTGATTAAGATCCAGTATCCCAGAGTAGATTTAGAGCAAATCTACAATAGGTTTACCCAATCCAGGAAGGAAGTTACGATCGACGACCTTCAAAAGGGAATTAAGGATAACAAAGTTGGGTTGAGAAACCCAAAGCAGGAATTAACCATCCTTAGGGTTGATCGTGGTCTCATGGATCTCAAAATCAAGAAACCAGTATCAACTTCACATCAAAGCGATGGGGAAACACCATCACTAAATCCTTTCGATGTTGAAGAAAATGAAACAGTTAACCCTACTGCAGAAATAGAGCCAGAACCATCCAATGGATCGTTCTTGCAAACCATCAGTCGGATTAACTTCCAAAGATGGCATTCCAAAGTCAGGATTGTCATAAACAAGAATATAACAGATAGGGTCATCTTAGGAAACCCATTCATATGTCTGTTGTATCCTTTCACCAAGGATAGTGAAGGAATCACTACCTATCCTTTTGCCCAACCTGTCAAGTTTAAGTTTCTTAGGAACCCAGAACCTAAAGAGATTGAGAGTCTCCAAGGAGTTTCTGTTTCTAAAAACCTTAACCTTTTCAGTATCCACACATCTTCATTTGGTCCAAATCAAGCTCAGAACCTTGATCAAATTGTACCACCCACCATATTTGATAATTCATTGAGTATCAGTCAACCTCATAAATTATCATCTCATCATATTGCTGACAAATCCCCAGATGAAATCCTAGATAAAACCCAGCTTCAGAGATTTCTAGGTTCTCTCAATTACATCTCAGATTTCTATCAAAATCTCAGACAACAATACAAACTCCTTTTTGATAGACTTCGAACCAATCCATCTCCTTGGACCCCAGCCCATACTTCAGTGGTCCAGCATATCAAACAGCAAAACCCTGGTGATTCCAGCCAATCACAGAACCCAGGGAAGATTGGGAAGAAGATGTAGATAACAACCTAGAAGGAGATGAGTATTCAGATCTAGATCAAGAGTTAGATGATAGGAACATACATTCAGAAGATAGGAACATAGATTCAGAAGATGATATAGAAGATAGGAACATACATACTAGATTACCCTTAGATTATGATATAGGATATTGGAATATTCATAGAATTAGAATACCCTCATATCATAGTATACCAACATACAGATCCCCTTTAGATCAAAAAGATCTTAACCCTCCATCTACATCAGGATCCAATTTTAAGGATCCCATTAAAAAGAAAACTAGGAGCAACCATCTGCCCCTAGATTCGAACAAAGAGTTTACTCCAGATATGGACATGCTCGGTAAGGAATTTAGTTCTGAGGAAAACAGGACTAAAAGAGAAACCTACAGAGCTAACCATACTCGTGAACAAAAAGCAGAAGTGTTAAGAGAATGGGAATCATTCATGAAGGAACATAAAGCCAATTATCCCTTCTTTATCTACTTTGAAAAACACTTCAAATGGCGTAAAAAGAAAGACGCCAAACCCACAGCTAGGCACACCAGCCTCACACAATCTAAGGAGAAGTCAGCCTTAGATATAGTTGCCCAGAACCCAGAGAAACTTGTGAAGAGGGAACCAGTCACCCCTTCAACAAAAGTTCTAAATATCCAGGTAGCAGGAATCTGTGGTACAAGCACTTCAAAATACTTGTTACTACCACATTCCCTAATCCTTATGATTCTGATAACTTGGATGACATCCTAGCACAAGCCGAATGGGAAGATCACTTTGGTAGCAGCACCAGAGTATACGAAAACAAGCATCCCTTCCCAGGACTTATGGTCAATTATAATGATGAGACAGATGAAGATGAAAGGGATCCAGCTTGGCTCTCTCAGATGTTTGAATCAGGTTTCATCAGACTCATCCAGCTAACGAGTCATGACCAGATCAGCCAGATGCCCCAAATCATCCAAAATGCTGTCAGAGCAATCAACAGCCCTTTTGTTTCTATCAGATGTTGGAGTACTTTACCAGATTGGGATAAAGAGAGATGGATGGAAGTACATCCCTCAAAGCATCTTGTCCTTATCAATGGTTATACTTATCAAGGCCCATGGTATGAAGGAGATACATACATTTCCTACAAATACCCTAAGGCTCTAGCAGAGCGTTGGAGGAATTACTTCAACAACCAGATTGTAGATACCAGCCATGAACTTTGGAAAGATTACCATTTCATAGGCTCTACAGACGGGGTAAGTTACAACGACTGGATAATCAAGCGACTGGGCTCTGATATATCAGTATGAGATATGCGGAAGGGATAAAAGTAAAATAGCCAACTGTGGCTTACAATGATAGACTGTGTTTAGGAGACTATTCCTAAAACTTGGCTGGACCTCTAAGGTATTTCTGCTATGAAAACTCTAGATCTAGACATAGGAGATTGGAATATCCCGAAAGTTGCCACCAGCCAATTCTATAAATCTTCGTGGTCTTTGAAATCAGCCTTTCAAACAGACTACCATGTTAAAACCATAGAACAAGTTTATGGTATAAACAAGAAGTACGAAACGTGCTACTTGTTATCTCCTTCAGCTATCCAAAAGCATAAATCCAAAGGACATAACTTCCTACACATAGGATTAGTCCAAGTTGGAGTTAAACCACTCACCAGAAGAGGTTTGAACAGCTCAATCCTCATGGCCCTTAGAGACGCTAGACACATCAGATTTAGCGATAGCCTATTAGGTTCCATAGAAACCAGCCTTTCTAATGGTCCTATACATTTTAATTGTTTTCCAGATTTCAGCATCTGTCTTCATGACAGCACAGTCATCAAAGCCCTCACTTTGAACATCAAGACTCATGGAACCCTCATGGTGCAGGGAACCAGTCAGATAGCCTTGATATACAGGGTATACTACAAGTGCATGAGAACTAACATGAATGTTGGAGCACTTGATAGGAGTAAGAAGGGTGAAACAACCCTAATCCAGACTACTGATCCTACAGCCAGGGTTAGTATTCCCAGAAGCCTTAAATGGAATGATATCACATTCCCAGCAGATTGGACTTTAGAAAATGAGAACCATGTTCTACAGATCCAAAACCCAGCACAAAATCCAGATTTGGATTTTGTCCAGCAACTAGCCGACGGCACGGTTAGATTAAGTTTTGATAGATCTAGGTTATCTACTCCTCTAGACTATGAGTATAGACAACCTCTGGATACATCCCAGTTTAGATCTCCGGTTAATAGGTTGAGTTTTGATAGATCTAGGCCTAGCACTCCTGAGTGCAGACAGCCTCTGGATACATACCAGTTTAGATCTCCAATCCAGCCTCAGTCACCTGTCTACTTAAGAGATAGGTCACTATCCCAGCAAACCTCAACTAGACCTAAAGGATCTCCATATCCAATGTCTAGAAGAGACTTAGGTGTCCAGCTTCAGGGAGTCAAAGCCAATTCCCAACTTAGCACACCTTGCTATACAGCCAAACAGGATTCGATTGTCGATGAGCAAGACGATCGTGAGCAATCCCCTCCATCCCCATCAGTAACTGATATGGAACAGCATCCAGATCAGGAACCCTTAAACATTATGGTCCTAACCAAAGAGTTTGATCCCGACCTAGAAGAGTTAGGAAAGGATTTTACTTCTGAGGAAAACAAGGCCAAAAGAGCAGCCTACAAAGCCAATTATACCAGAGAACAAAAGCAGAAAGTCTATGATGCTTGGGTACTATTCATGAGGGATTTATCCCGTAATGTTCCCTTCTTCATTTACTTCGAACGGTATCATGGCAAGCGCAAGCAGTTTTGCGTCCTCACCAAAGCCTGGACCATTGAAGGACCCAATGCAACCAAAGAGGTTGTTAGGTCAAGCCATCCACCCCTAGAAGCCATAACCTTTGATCATCGCAGAAAGGAGATTATAGCCTCTCCCTTCAAAGTAACGATTGATAGGCACCAACCGGTTGACAAGGTAATTGAGCAGAACAATTACACCAACCAGGCCATCCATGTCATAGGTAAGCAACTTGACAGGATAGAAGACAAGATCGAAAACAAAGTTATCCTCCAGCCAGGAAACTCTAGCAAACCGATCCAAGTCTTAGAAAAGCCTTTGATCAAGTTACCTACAACTAGGCATACCAGTCTCAGCCATTCTATGGATAAGACAGCCTTAGGGGTAGTAGCCCAAAAGCTAGAAGAACTTGTAAAGAAGGAACCAGCCACTCCTTCAGCAACAGTTCTAAATATCCAGGAATCCTCTAGCAATTCTAGTCAAGTCTCGGACCAAGAGTTTGAGCAATTAGAAACCCAGTTTCAGGATTTAGAGGTAAAAAAGCTTTACCACCCTGATCCTAGCAGCTCAGCCAAGAATTGGTTCAGTAAACCTTCACCCCCTGACCTCAGGTATGAGGAAAGGAATGTTGGTAACCAGTTCTCAGTAGCCTCTGGTAGACTCTATGAATGGAACATAGATGGTTTATCAGAACAAGAAATCCTAAACAAAATCCAGCATATGACTATGGTAGCCAACAACTACTTGGACGAAGGCCGTCCCCATAGAGAAGTCATAGAAATGATGGCGTTAGGATTCACAGGCAAACTCCAGCAATGGTGGAACAATTGTCTTACTGAAGTGTCTAAAGAAGACATTCAGTATGCCATCCAGAAGGATGAGGAAGGCAACCCCATCATTAATGAGATAGAGCAGGGAATCCCTGATGGAGTTAATACTCTGATCTATACGATCATGAAACACTTCATAGGAAAACCCAGCAATATCACAGCCAGGATATATGAGCAGCTGAGCAACCTTAGGTGTAAAACCCTAGGAGAATATAAGTGGTATGAAGATGTTTTTACCACTAGAGTCATGCATAGAAAAGATTGTAATTCTCCATTTTGGAAGGAGAAATTTATCAATGGTTTACCTACCCTCTTCAGCCAGAAGGTAAAGGAAACCCTTTGCAGTCCCTTAGGTATCATAGATTATGATAACCTAACATATGGAGATATCTCTAGCACCATCCGAAGTGAAGGGATGAAGATGTGCAGAGATCTCAAGATCCAAAGCCATATCAGCAAAAACAAAGCCAAGTACGAAATAGGACATTTCTGTACACAGTATGGTTTACCCTCAGTCAGACCTTCCAAAAGGAAATCCAAGCACAAAGGAAAGGAATCCTTTGAAAAGCCCTTTAGGAAGAAGTCAACCAAGTACTATACGAAGCATAGGCACAAGGCCGATGATTTCTATAGGAAAGGAAAACCCAAGCAATCCATTCCACAAGCATCAGGCAAATGCTATAACTGTGGAAAGCAAGGTCATTTTAAGAATGAGTGTAGAGCCAAGGCCAAGTCCCTGATCAACACCCTCATTAGTGACCAACCCAGTAAAAGTGAGATCTTCAAGTTACTAGAACTTGACCGCTCAGATAGCGAGTCATTTAGCAGCGCTAGTGACAGTGAACTTCGGCAGTTATACAGGTCATCCTCCGAGTCCTCTAGAACCAGTACTTCTAGCAGCCAGGATGAACCCACACCATGCAGAGATGGTTGTTGTAGAAACAGAACCATCAATGTGCTAAGCAAGCAAAAAGAACTTCTTTTAGACCTCATAGAGGCTATAGAAGACCCCAGCATTAAGGCCCAAAAGCTTACCCTTTTCCACCAAGCCCTGGTTAAGGAAACTAGCAAGCCTCCCATTAAGATCCAGCAACCCAAAGTAGATTTAGAGCAAATCTACAATAGGTTTTCCCAGTCCAAGAAGGAAGTTACAGTCAACGACCTTCAGAAGCAAATTAAGGAAACCAGATCTGAGTTTAGATCCCTGAAGCAAGAATTAACCATTCTTAGGGTCGACTACGATCTCCTTAATAGAAGAATCCAATTTTTGGAAAATACTTCTCATCAAAGCAATGAGGAAAGTCCCTCAGATGATGAAGACAGTCAAACAGACAACCCTACAGCCGGTCCTATCCAAGAACCCAGCCAAGATTTGTTCTTAGAGACCATCAGCAGAGTTAATTTTCATAAATGGCATTCACAAGTCAGAATTGTCATCAGCAAAGAATTCGAGTTTGAGGTCATCGCCTTAATTGATTCAGGAGCTGATCTTAATTGTATCCAAGAGGGGATCATTCCCCCAAGATATTTCAGGAAGTCTAAAGAAAGACTAGCCTCCGCAAGCGGCGGAAAAATGCAAATAGAGTATGACATCCCACAAGCTGAGGTTTGCCAAGGCGGCATATCCTTTATGACAAAATTTGTCTTAGTCAAAAATATGACAGATAGAGTCATCTTAGGAAACCCATTCTTGTGTTTGTTATATCCTTTTACCACAGACAATGAAGGAATCACAGCCCATCCCTTCAATCAGCCTATCAAATTCGAGTTTGTAAGAAGCCCAGCCCCTTGGGAAATCAAATCCCTCCAGAAAGCTTCCATAGCCAAAACTCTCAGTACTCTCACAACCCATAATCAAGCCCAATATCTTGATTCAGCCAAAGAAATTGATTATCCCTTCAGCCATAATCAATTATCATCATGCATTCATTATAAATATATTTGCATCCCTGCATCCATCAGTTTTAAAAGAAAAAGGATTTTTAACCAGCCCTTGAAAATCTTATTTCATTCAAAACTTTCTTGGCAGGAAATAGCAATAATGTCTTCTCCAGCAGAGAAGAAAGGCAAAGGGAAAGTACCCGCAAGGGACTATCCACAAAACAAAAGACTACCAGCAATGGGACAGTCTTTTGAAAAGCATGAAGGCGCTTCCTCTACTAGCCTTAGAGGAGCAGCATCCCTTCGGAATATGTACCCAGAGAGGGATACATACTCCAGTAGATTTATGGCTATAAATGAAAAATTAATTAGTCAACTCTCTGGCAAAGAGAATTCCCATTCAAAGGGAAAAATGACTATCATGGGCACGGATTATTCCAAGTTCAGCCTTAAGGCTCGAACCATCCTTAAATGTGCCACCGCCAACTTGCCTTCAGATATACAAAATCATATTCTGAAAAGCGAGGCAATAAATGAAAGCAGGAATCTGTGGTACAAGCACTTCAAAATACTTGTTACTACCACATTCCCTAATCCTTATGATTCTGATAACTTGGATGACATCCTAGCACAAGCCGAATGGGAAGATCACTTTGGTAGCAGCACCAGAGTATACGAAAACAAGCATCCCTTCCCAGGACTTATGGTCAATTATAATGATGAGACAGATGAAGATGAAAGGGATCCAGCCTGGCTCTCTCAGATGTTTGAATCAGGTTTCATCAGACTCATCCAGCTAACGAGTCATGACCAGATCAGCCAGATGCCCCAAATCATCCAAAATGCTGTCAGAGCAATCAACAGCCCTTTTGTTTCTATCAGATGTTGGAGTACTTTACCAGATTGGGATAAAGAGAGATGGATGGAAGTACATCCCTCAAAGCATCTTGTCCTTATCAATGGTTATACTTATCAAGGCCCATGGTATGAAGGAGATACATACATTTCCTACAAATACCCTAAGGCTCTAGCAGAGCGTTGGAGGAATTACTTCAACAACCAGATTGTAGATACCAGCCATGAACTTTGGAAAGATTACCATTTCATAGGCTCTACAGACAGAATCCACGTCTTTGGGAGAAGACCGTATATCTCAGCTATCAGGAATTGGGAAAAGTTCGGTCCAGATTGCCCTAAAGAGTTTCTCACAGGGAAAAAGCCTATCCGTGAACCACTCCTCTACTGTGGACTCTGCAATACCTACGTCAGGTTTCACGGACACAACTGCGGTAATGACTCTCCGTGGGAGCCATCTGATCAAAATACGTCAGATGATCCTGATACAGACTAATATATCCTGACCCAGCACTCAGGATAAAATATCAATCCGGTTACTATTCAAGATCAGCATCAGTCACTGTTCTGAACAGTATCCGCTTTATCAACAGTGCCCAGCAGACAATGCACTGTAGCATGAATAGTAAAAGTTTTACTATTCACAATCATCATCCAGAGTTACTATTGCTTTCGGTGGAAACAGCTTTCACCTCAGTAAAAGCAATTCACTCTCCGCAATTTCAGCAGCATCCAAGGCTCCCTCCAGCCTATTTAAGGAAGCCAAGTCCTCAGTCTTCAGCAGGCTTTAAACTTCTACCCTCCCAACAGAAGTTAGCAAAATCCCTCTCCAGCAAAGGTTTTCATAGCAGAAATACCTTAGAGGTCCAGCCAAGTTTTAGGAATAGTCTCCTAAACACAGTCTATCATTGTAAGCCACAGTTGGCTATTTTACTTTTATCCCTTCCGCATATCTCATACTGATATATCAGAGCCCAGTCGCCTGATTATCCAGTCGTTGTAACTTACCCCCCTTTTGGTATCAGAGCCAAGTTTGGCCCGGTCAGTTGTAAGTTACTTTTATTACAAACAAGTTGGTCGGCACTACCGCCATAGTTATCCATTATTTTGTGTAAGCATTATATTGAAAGTATGTTATCTCTAACAAACATTATTTTGTTTTACATCTATTTTCTGATAGCTTTATCACTTCCTTATGTTGCATTCTTCATCTATTACTTCATCTTAGCCAGTCTTTATTGCTCTATCTTTTGGTGGTAGGCTGAGCCTCCCGTTCATTCAAACTGTTTATTATTCTGTGATTATTTGTTCAAGTTAACCTTTACTTCACAGTTATCCCTACTCTTCTTATTTTGATTAATCTTTACTTCACAGTTATCCCTATTCTTCTTATCTCTGTGTTTATCCCTGAAAGATTGTTACAGAAACACCGGTTCTGTGAGATTTGATACCTTAGGTCCTGTTAGTTACTCCACTGTCAACAAAGACGATAAACTTCCTAGGTTTCGTTGGTCAGCCCGTTGAAAGCCCAGGAGAGAGGCGTGTTAGGGTGGTCCCGATTATTGGAAAGAGAAGTCCGAAGACAAGGAGTTAACAGTTAAGTATCTATCCCATAGTTGTGTTTTTCTGTTCCAGATCCAAAGGTTAGATCCAGAACGCTTTGAGGATATAAAGGTGACTAGGTTGTAATTGTTGGTTTAAATTTGAAGATATAAAGGTGACTGGGTTGTAATTGTTAATTTAAACTTGTAATTCTCAGATTGATAAATAGGATGTTTAGAAGGAGTGACTCATTCTCTTCCATTAGTTCTAGCAATACAGACCCACCTGAGAGATGGGAAGAAGATGTAGATAACAACCTAGAAGGAGATGAGTATTCAGATCTAGATCAAGAGTTAGATGATAGGAACATACATTCAGAAGATAGGAACATAGATTCAGAAGATGATATAGAAGATAGGAACATACATACTAGATTACCCTTAGATTATGATATAGGATATTGGAATATTCATAGAATTAGAATACCCTCATATCATAGTATACCCTCATACAGATCCCCTTTAGATCAAAAAGATCTTAACCCTCCATCTACATCAGGATCCAATTTTAAGGATCCCATTAAAAAGAAAACTAGGAGCAACCATCTGCCCCTAGATTCGAACAAAGAGTTTACTCCAGATATGGACATGCTCGGTAAGGAATTTAGTTCTGAGGAAAACAGGACTAAAAGAGAAACCTACAGAGCTAACCATACCCAAGAACAGAAAGCTGAAGTCTTGGAGAAATGGAAAGCATTCATGAAAGAGTATAAAGCCGATTATCCTTTCTTTGAATACTTTGAGAAACATTTCAAATGGCGAAAAAAGAGCCATACCCTCCTCAGTCATTCTAAGGACAAGCCAGCCTTAGAGGCAGATACCCAAAAGCCAGAAGAACTTGTGAAGAGGGAACCAGTCACCCCTTCAGCAAAGGTTCTAAATATCCAGGTATCATCTAGCAACTCCAGTCAAGTCTCGGACCAAGAATCTGAGAAATTAATAGCTGATCCTACAGCCAGGATTAGTATCCCCGAAAACCATACTGATCCTACAGTCAGGATCCAAAGCCCAGCACAGAATCCAGATTTGGATTTTGTCCAGCAGCTAGCCGATGGCACGGTTAGAGTAAATTTGGAATTGTTCCAGCAACTAGCCGATGGAAAGGTTAGTTTAAGTTTTGATAGATCTAGCACATACTTCAGTGGTCCAGCACATCAAACAGTATGTCAAAACCCTTCCCTGTTTAGGAATTCCAGCAGACAATTCCTTCAAGATTGTCCAGACAGATGCCTCAAACATAGGTTATGGCGGCATTCTCCTCCAAAGAGTTGATCCCAGTTCCCCAGAACAGATAGTCTGTTTCCATTCGGGAATATGGACCCCTACTCAAGTTAATTATAGTACTATTAAAAAAGAAATACTATCCATAGTACTTTGCATTTCAAAATTTCAAAGTGATCTTTTAAATCAAAAATTTTTAGTCAGAATTGATTGCAAATCAGCAAAACATGTTTTAGAAAAAGATGTTCAAAACATTGCATCAAAACAGATTTTTGCACGATGGCAAGCCATCCTTTCAGTTTTTGGCTTTGATTTAGAATTCATTGAGGGAAGCCACAACAGTATCCCTGATTTCTTAACCCGTGAATTTCTGCAGAGTCACAGCCAAGATGTCCAGGAGACAATCCCAGCCCCAGCCCCCTAGGTTATCCAATCAACAAAACCCTGGTGATTCCAGCCAATCACAAAACCCAGGGAAGATTGTACCAATAACCCCCAGCCAAATTATCCCGGTATCCCAGAGACCACCTCATAGTCAACCTAGTTACAGCTCAGCCCTAGCCTCCCCTGCACCCAAAGTAATCAACCCTTATCAGGTTGAGGAACACTTTAGCCTTATTCAGAGACCTTCTTTTTACCCAGTCCAAAAAAGAGATCGGTCCTCTTATGTCAAGAAAGCTTTTATTCAGCATATCTCTTATATTGAACCCCACTTGGTTCATATAACAGATCCCCTAGCCCTAGCCATGGAAGTTTTGCCACCAAACTGGCATTTCCTGCCCAAACACCCAGAAAAGAATATCCAGTTCTATAAGAGCATCCTCTCCCAGGAAAAGTCTGCTCAAATAGAAAACATCTACAGCAAAGGGGACAACCCAAAAGTCCTCTATCACAAGTTCATCATCACAGGTTTTGTCACTTGTAAAGAATGGGGACAACATCCTTCCCTATTAAGGATCCTCAGGAATTACAAATCCCCATCAGGCACAGTACTCCATTATAGTTATTACGACTACATGGATGCCTTTGAAAAAGTACTCTTCTTCCAGAACCAAAATTTTGATCATTCTTGGTTTTTAATGTTCGGCAAAGATTTCAACAGCCAAACCCCATCTTGGTTTCTTAAGTGGTGGGAAATGTTTGGGTCTATACCACTGATCTTCCCAGAGCCTTTACAAGACGCCTTAAGGTATTTTGATACAAGATGCAGCTCTTCCAAGCATAGGTCCCAATTCCCAATTATCCTGGTCTTCACCCAGAGGTACAAAATCCATTGGATTAGCATGTGGAATTACACAATCAACAGCAACCTCTTAGACCGAGAATTCTCAGTAAAATGGTGGGATAGTCTTAAGATTAACAAGATTATCAGTCAAATGTATGAAGAATATCCCCCTCTAGTGGAGAAACCTATTGCTCTCAGGACAAGGTCCCAGTCCAGCCTTGATTCCGTCCAGATTTCCGGAAAATCCAGCAAAGAGCTAAAGGAATTAGCCCAGCAGCTAATAGCTCACTCCCAGCAGCTAGAATCAGAGGAACAGAATTCTCCCACTGCCTCTGTGGGATCAGTCAACCATGACCCGAGCGATCCATTCCAAGATGCCCAAGATCCCTACAGCGGGTATGACTTGGACAAAATCTAGAAGAAAAGCATCCTGACCCAGCACTCAGGATAAGTTATCAATCCGGCTACTATTCAAGATCAGCATCAGCCACTGTTTTGAACAGTATCCGCATTATCAACAGTACCAGCCATCAGCAGGTTACTATTTCTACAGTACCCCAATCCGGAAAAGCAAGGGGACAAGATACTGTAGCATGAATAGTAAAAGTCTTCACTGTTCACAGTCATCATGCAAAATCACTGTTGCTTTCGGTGGAAACAGTATTCACCCCCAGTAAAAGCAGATTCTCTCCCGTGATTCCAGCAGTCTTCAGCAGCATCCGATGCTCCTTTCAGCCTATTTAAAGGAGCCAACTCCTCAGTCTTCAGCAGGCTTTAAACTTCTACCCTCCCAACAGAAGTTAGCAAAAGAGTCCCTCTCCAGCAAAGGTTTTCATAGCAGAAATACCTTAGAGGTCCAGCCAAGTTTTAGGAATAGTCTCCTAAACACAGTCTATCATTGTAAGCCACAGTTGGCTATTTTACTTTTATCCCTTCCGCATATCTCATACTGATATATCAGAGCCCAGTCGCCTGATTATCCAGTCGTTGTAACTTACCCCCCTTTTGGTATCAGAGCCAAGTTTGGCCCGGTCAGTTGTAAGTTACTTTTATTACAAACAAGTTGGTCGGCACTGCCGCCATAGTTATCCATTATTTTGTGTAAGCATTATATTGAAAGTATGTTATCTCTAACAAACATTATTTTGTTTTACATCTATTTTCTGATAGATTTACCACTTCCTTATGTTGCATTCTTCATCTATTACTTCATCTTAGCCAGTCTATATTGTTCTATCTTTTGGTGGTAGGCTGAGCCTCCCGTTCATTCAAACTGTTTATTATTCTGTGATTATTTGTTCTGATTAACCTTTACTTCACAGTTATCCCTATTCTTCTTATTTTGATTAATCTTTACTTCACAGTTATCCCTATTCTTCTTATCTCTGTGTTTATCCCAAAAGTTTGTTGCAGATACACCGGTTCTGTGTGATTTGATACCTAAGTTTCTGTTAGTACCTCCACCGTCAACAAGGACGATAAACTTCCTAGGTTTCGTTGGTCAGCCCGTTGAAAGCCCAGGAGAGAGGCGTGTTAGGGTGGTCCCGATTATTGGAAGGAGAAGTCTGAAGACAAGGAGTTAACAGTTAGGTGTTTATCCCATAGTTGTGTTTATCTGTTCCAGATCCAAAGGTTAAATCCAGAACGCTTTGAGGATACAAAGGTGACTAGGTTGTAATTGTTAATTTAAATTTGAAGGTATAAAGGTGACTAGGTTGTAATCGTCAGTTTAAACTTGTAATCCCAGATTGATAAATAGGATGTTTAGAAGGAGTGACTCTTTCTCTTCCATTAGTTCTAGCAATACAGACCCACCTGAGAGATGGGAAGAAGATGTAGATAGTGACCCAGAAGGATACCAGTTTTCAGATTCAGAAGAAGATATAGAAAATAGGGACATACATACTAGATCACCCTTAGAATATGATGTAGGATATTGGAATATACATGGGATTAGAATACCCTCATATCATAGCAATACACATAGGATTAGTATACCCTCACATAGATCCCCTTTAGATCAAAAAGATCTTAACCCTCCATCTACATCAGGATCCAATTTTAGGGATCCTATTCAGAAGAAAACTAGGAACAATCATCAGTCCCTAGATCCGAACATAGAATTTACCCCAGACATGGACATGCTCAGAAAAGAATTCAGTTCTGAAAAGAACAAGATTAAAAGAGAAATCTACAAAGCCAACCATACCCAAGAACAGAAAGCTGAAGTCTTGGAGAAATGGAAAGCATTCATGAAAGAGTATAAAGCCGATTATCCTTTCTTTGAATACTTTGAGAAACATTTCAAATGGCGAAAAAAGAGCCATACCAGCCTCAGTCATTCTAAGGACAAGCCAGCCTTAGAGGCAGATACCCAAAAGCCAGAAGAACTTGTGAAGAGGGAACCAGTCACCCCTTCAGCAAAGGTTCTAAATATCCAGGTATCATCTAGCAACTCCAGTTAAGTCTCGGACCAAGAATCTGAGAAATTAATAGCTGATCCTACAGCCAGGATTAGTATCCCCGAAAACCATACTGATCCTACAGTCAGGATCCAAAGCCCAGCACAGAATCCAGATTTGGATTTTGTCCAGCAGCTAGCCGATGGCACGGTTAGAGTAAATTTGGAATTGTTCCAGCAACTAGCCGATGGAAAGGTTAGTTTAAGTTTTGATAGATCTAGGTTATCTACTCCTCTAAACTATGAGTATAGACAACCTCTGGATACATCCCAGATTAGATCTCCAATTAACAGGTTGAGTTTAGAAAGATCTAGGCCTAGCACTCCCAAGTGCAGACAGCCTCTGGATACATCCCAGTTTAGATCTCCGATCTTTAACCAGTCAGCCCAGCATGGCTCAACTAGACAGTTGGGACCATCAACCCCAAAGTCTGGAAGAGACTTAGGTGTCCTGCCTCAGGGAGTTAGAGTCAATTCCCAAATTAGCACACCTAGCTACACAGTCAAAAAGGATTCGATTGTCGATAAGCAAGACAGTCGTAAGCAATCTCCTCCTTCCATTACTAAGAAGGAAAAGCCTCCAGATCAGGTGTCAGTCAACACCAAGGTCCCATCCAAAGAGTTTAATCCCGACCTAGGAGAATTAGGAAAGGACTTTAATTCTGAGGAGAACAAGGCTAAAAGAACAGCCTACAAGGCCAACTATACCAAAGGCCAAAAGAAGAAAGTTTATGATGCTTGGGTACTGTTCATGAGGGAAGTATCCCGTAACGTCCCCTTCTTCATTTACTTCGAAAGGTATTATGATAGGCACAAACAGTTTTGTGCCTTTACCAAAACTTGGACCTTAGTTGAACCCAATCCAACTAGGAATGAAGCTAGCAATCCCACTCTTAGGCAGCCTCTTGCCAAGTCTCTACCAGCTAACCCCAGCCAATCTAAGGACAGAACAGCCTTAGAAATAGTTGTCCAGAAACTCGGAGAACTAAAGCCTGCTCTTCGAAAGAAACCAGTTATCTCTTTACCCAAAAGCTCCAGTCAGCTTAAGGTACTAAAGACTAGATCAACCCCTAGCAGTTCTTCCTCTGAAACAGATGGAGAAGTCTCAAAGGTCAAAGAGACCTTAAAAGCCAAAAAAGCTCGCCGAAAATTGGAAGCCAAGAGACACACTAAAAAGATGTCTCCACCCATTCCCAAAGCCTACAAGGAAGCAAAGCCTAACAAGCCCCAAAAAAGTCATGGTTATGGCAAGCATGACCATCATGGAAGAGATTGTAAGGCAACAACCTCCCATCTCAAGGTAGGAAACCTTGAGCCCCAGAAACCTAGCACAAACCAGCCTTTGAAGCTTAATAAGCCTCAAAAGTGTTATATTTGCGGCAAGCGTGGCCATTACAAGAAAAGCTGTAAGGACAGAACCTCACACTTAAAGGTAGGAAACCCTGAGCATCAGGAACCTAGCACAACCCAGCTTCTAGTCCAGGACACCAGTAATCCTGTGACTCAGCAACCCAAGAAGGAAGTCAAAATTGACGACCTTCAAAGAGAAACCAAGGAAACCAGAAGTGAAATTGGAGCCTTAAGGCAAAACCTTCAAGCCTTCCAATCAAACCAATCCTTGAAAAACACTTCTTGTCAAAACAATGAGGAGAGTCCCTCAGACAACAAGGTTAATCAAATAGTTAACCCTAAAGTTGATCACATCCAAGAACCCAGCAAAGATTTGGTCTTAGATGCTATCACTAGGATTAACTTTCATAAATGGCATTCCAAAGTCAGGATTGTCATCAGCAAAGATTTTGAACTTGAGGCCATAGCCTTAATAGATTCAGGTGCTGATCTCAACTGCATCCAAGAAGGAATCATTCCCTCCAAATACTTTAAAAAGTCAAGGGAACGGTTGACTTCCGCAAGTGGCGGAAAAATGCAGATTGAATTCAAACTTCCCAAAGCCCATGTTTGCCAAGATAACATGTGCTTTAAAACCACATTTGTTCTTGTCAAAAACCTGACAGACAAGGTCATCTTAGGAAATCCCTTCCTTTGCAGTCTTTATCCTTTCACAGTGGATAGTGAAGGAATTACTACCCAACCATTTGGCCAATCCATCAGGTTTAGATTCACAGGTGAACCTATACCTAGGAATATTAGCACCATCCAAGCCGGCATAGTCTCAGACTTGATTAATGCCAAGACCACACATCTTAAATACCTTCAGGAGGAAATTAGATACAAGAGAATTGAGGACCAACTAGCTTGTAAAACCCTCCAAGAAGAGATCAGAAAATTTGAAGATAAACTTAAGCAGGAAGTCTGCTCTGATTTACCCACAGCCTTTTGGCATAGAAAGAGACACGAGGTAGCTCTCCCATATGTCAAAGATTTCAATGAAAAAGATATCCCTACCAAAGCTCGACCCATCCAAATGAATCAGGAGCTTATGGATACCTGTAGAGCCGAAATAGAAGACCTCCTTAAAAAAGGAATCATCAGAAAATCTAGATCACCATGGTCTTGTCCAGCCTTTTATGTCCAGAAAAACGCTGAGATAGAGAGAGGTGTTCCTAGGTTAGTCATTAACTACAAGCCTCTCAACGAAGTCTTGGAATGGGTAAGGTACCCTATTCCCAACAAAAAAGACTTAGTCAATAGGCTTAGTAAAGCAGTCATCTTCAGCAAGTTTGATATGAAGAGTGGATTTTGGCAAATACAGATCAGGGAACCTGATAAGTATAAGACAGCCTTCACCACACCTTCGGTCATTATGAGTGGAACGTAATGCCTTTTGGTCTTAAAAATGCACCTTCAGAATTCCAAAACATCATGAATGAGATTTTTAATCCATTCTCCAGTCATGCCATTGTGTACATCGATGATGTACTTATTTTCTCAGAATCTTTGGAACAACATCGGAAGCACTTGAGAGCATTCCTCAATACCATCAAACTAAATGGTCTTGTTGTCTCAGCCCCAAAGATTAAACTTTTCCAAACTAGGGTTCGCTTCTTAGGTTTTGATATTCATCATGGTGTTATCAAACCCATAGACAGAGCTATCCAGTTTGCAGACAAGTTTCCAGATGAAATCCTAGATAAAACCCAGCTTCAGAGATTTCTAGGTTCTCTCAACTACATCTCAGATTTCTACCAAAATCTTAGACAACAATGCAAACTCCTTTTTGATAGACTTCGAACCAATCCATCACCTTGGACCCCAGCACATACTTCAGTGGTCCAGCACATCAAACAGTATGTCAAAACCCTTCCCTGTTTAGGAATTCCAGCAGACAATTCCTTCAAGATTGTCCAGACAGATGCCTCAAACATAGGTTATGGCGGCATTCTCCTCCAAAGAGTTGATCCCAGTTCCCCAGAACAGATAGTCTGTTTCCATTCGGGAATATGGACCCCTACTCAAGTTAATTATAGTACTATTAAAAAAGAAATACTATCCATATATAGTACTTTGCATTTCAAAATTTCAAAGTGATCTTTTAAATCAAAAATTTTTAGTCAGAATTGATTGCAAATCAGCAAAACATGTTTTAGAAAAAGATGTTCAAAACATTGCATCAAAACAGATTTTTGCACGATGGCAAGCCATCCTTTCAGTTTTTGGCTTTGATTTAGAATTCATTGAGGGAAGCCACAACAGTATCCCTGATTTCTTAACCCGTGAATTTCTGCAGAGTCACAGCCAAGATGTCCAGGAGACAATCCCAGCCCCAGCCCCCTAGGTTATCCAATCAACAAAACCCTGGTGATTCCAGCCAATCACAAAACCCAGGGAAGATTGTACCAATAACCCCCAGCCAAATTATCCCGGTATCCCAGAGACCACCTCATAGTCAACCTAGTTACAGCTCAGCCCTAGCCTCCCCTGCACCCAAAGTAATCAACCCTTATCAGGTTGAGGAACACTTTAGCCTTATTCAGAGACCTTCTTTTTACCCAGTCCAAAAAAGAGATCGGTCCTCTTATGTCAAGAAAGCTTTTATTCAGCATATCTCTTATATTGAACCCCACTTGGTTCATATAACAGATCCCCTAGCCCTAGCCATGGAAGTTTTGCCACCAAACTGGCATTTCCTGCCCAAACACCCAGAAAAGAATATCCAGTTCTATAAGAGCATCCTCTCCCAGGAAAAGTCTGCTCAAATAGAAAACATCTACAGCAAAGGGGACAACCCAAAAGTCCTCTATCACAAGTTCATCATCACAGGTTTTGTCACTTGTAAAGAATGGGGACAACATCCTTCCCTATTAAGGATCCTCAGGAATTACAAATCCCCATCAGGCACAGTACTCCATTATAGTTATTACGACTACATGGATGCCTTTGAAAAAGTACTCTTCTTCCAGAACCAAAATTTTGATCATTCTTGGTTTTTAATGTTCGGCAAAGATTTCAACAGCCAAACCCCATCTTGGTTTCTTAAGTGGTGGGAAATGTTTGGGTCTATACCACTGATCTTCCCAGAGCCTTTACAAGACGCCTTAAGGTATTTTGATACAAGATGCAGCTCTTCCAAGCATAGGTCCCAATTCCCAATTATCCTGGTCTTCACCCAGAGGTACAAAATCCATTGGATTAGCATGTGGAATTACACAATCAACAGCAACCTCTTAGACCGAGAATTCTCAGTAAAATGGTGGGATAGTCTTAAGATTAACAAGATTATCAGTCAAATGTATGAAGAATATCCCCCTCTAGTGGAGAAACCTATTGCTCTCAGGACAAGGTCCCAGTCCAGCCTTGATTCCGTCCAGATTTCCGGAAAATCCAGCAAAGAGCTAAAGGAATTAGCCCAGCAGCTAATAGCTCACTCCCAGCAGCTAGAATCAGAGGAACAGAATTCTCCCACTGCCTCTGTGGGATCAGTCAACCATGACCCGAGCGATCCATTCCAAGATGCCCAAGATCCCTACAGCGGGTATGACTTGGACAAAATCTAGAAGAAAAGCATCCTGACCCAGCACTCAGGATAAGTTATCAATCCGGCTACTATTCAAGATCAGCATCAGCCACTGTTTTGAACAGTATCCGCATTATCAACAGTACCAGCCATCAGCAGGTTACTATTTCTACAATACCCCAATCCGGAAAAGCAAGGGGACAAGATACTGTAGCATGAATAGTAAAAGTCTTCACTGTTCACAGTCATCATGCAAAATCACTGTTGCTTTCGGTGGAAACAGTATTCACCCCCAGTAAAAGCAGATTCTCTCCCGTGATTCCAGCAGTCTTCAGCAGCATCCGATGCTCCTTTCAGCCTATTTAAAGGAGCCAACTCCTCAGTCTTCAGCAGGTTTTAAACTTCTACCCTCCCAACAGAAGTTAGCAAAAGAGTCCCTCTCCAGCAAAGGTTTTCATAGCAGAAATACCTTAGAGGTCCAGCCAAGTTTTAGGAATAGTCTCCTAAACACAGTCTATCATTGTAAGCCACAGTTGGCTATTTTACTTTTATCCCTTCCGCATATCTCATACTGATATATCAGAGCCCAGTCGCCTGATTATCCAGTCGTTGTAACTTACCCCCCCATTCATATTTGCATACCTGCATCCATCAGTTTTAAAAGAAAAAAGATTTTTAACAAGCTTTTGAAAATCTTATTTCATCCAAAACTTTATCGGCAGGAAATAGCAATAATGTCTTCTCCAGCAGAGAAGAAAGACAAAGGAAAAGTACCCGCAAGGGACTATCCACAAAACAAAAGACTACCAGCAATGGGACAGTCTTTTGAGATGCATGAAGGTGCTTCCTCTACCAGCCATAGAGAAGCGACATCCCTTCAAACTATGTACCCGGAAACGGTCACATATTCCAGTGGTGATATGGCTATTACCCTCCAAGAAGTTAAAAACAAGGCCCTCAGATTTAGCAAAGGAGCATACAAAGAATTACCTCCTTCCACTAAATTCATCCTTGATAATCTTCAAAGAGCCTTTATCCAAAACCACCAGAGCCTTTTCCAAAGAACCCTTAAAGCACTAGAATTGCACCTAGTAGAACTTGAGGCTGGAAACAGGATTCTCACCAGTCAACTCTTTGGCAAAGAGGATATCCATTCCATGGATAAAATGACTATCATGAGCACAGACTATGCTAGGATGAGTCTTAAGACTCAAAACCAGCTTAGAAGTGCTGTCGCCAACTTGCCTTTTGATATACAAATGCGTATATTCAGAAGCAAGGCAATGACTGAATCATATGACCAGTGGTTCAGGCATTTTGGAATTATGGTCACCACCCATTTCCCAGTTATATATATATATATATATATATATATATATATATATATATATATATATATATATATACACACCAATTGTGTTAATTGAAATTCTTGATACTAACAAAAATCTAACCGCTAAATGTTATTATCCTGTCTTTAAGCAGAAGAAACTAGTTTGAATTTTCTGTTGTACTTTTTATTAGAAAAGAGAACTTCATACTAGTTAATTTTAGATTCTTTTCTATTAATTTAAAAATGTTATACTAGGAGTATTGAATCTATTGATTATAAGAATAATAAGAAGCTACAATAATTTTATTTTAAAGACGATAATGCCATGCATGCGGTAAAAAGAAAAGAAACGATAATGCCATGCATGTGATAGTTCTAGAAACGTGTCAAGAACAACTTTAAACGTAGAGGTTGATTTTATTCTTGCAACTTGTAAAGCAATCGGTAGGTCTCTTCAATTCCTGGTCATTAAAAGTCCTTAAACTTTCCTAAAAAAGAAAAGAAAAGAAAAGAAACCTAGGCTACCAGGAAACTATCCTCTGGCCAGAGGTCCAGAGGATAGTTTCTTTGCAGCCTAGGTTCTTTCCACCCATGGGTTCTGCGTTACCAACTCAACACAGTTTAATAATCAGCTACCGAAAGATTTGATTCCTTCTAGGTTGGAAGTTGTGTATATTTGCAACTCTAGAAAGTAGAACTCATACTCTTTGCTAAAGAATATTGAATTAGTGTTGTTTATTTTTAGAAACTCATGAGTATTTTTTATATGAGATTTCAATGCAATTTTCGGATTGAGATTAGGTGCATATTGTATCTGATGCAATAACAATGAATGGTTGAAATTGAAAGTTACTTTTTGCAACTTTTTCAGTCTGAATCATTAAATACAAAAATTTTAAAAGAAGTAAAAAGTTAAAAAAGCAACTTTCAATTTCACAACTTATATATATGTCAAATGGTGAAGAAATTATTTTAACATGTTTTTGCAAGTAATTTAATCAAACCACAAGTTGACAAAAGTTTAATTTTGTGTTAAAGTGAATATCCTAAAAGGGTAAGCCCCGGCATCATGCTCAATTGATCAATCAATTTTGCCGAAAGGTCATTTCTTTTTGGGGAAAATTACACTTTACCACCCTAAACTATATCTTAGATTATACTTTGTACCATAAACTATTCAAATACACACTTTACACCCTAAACTATGACTATTGTTACACTTTGCACTCTGATGTTAGTTTTACTGTTAAGTTAGATAGAAATTAATGGCATATGACTTACACATGATTTTTGCTTAAGTAGCACACCATTCAAAGACTAAAACACCCTTTTCACAAACAAATTTTTTTTTTTTAAAGCTTATTTCTTTTTTCTTTTCCCAGCTCTTCTCTCTCGTGTGAATAATTTTAATAACAAGTCCAGGGGAAAAAAAAATCATCTGGGACATGAATATGACGGTTGCGCTCAACTATATAATGGTCACTGTTCTTATCATTGATTTTGTGCAGCGTTTCACCTTCTCTAACGACATGAATTTCTTCACATAATCGGTCCAAGACCAAGAGCTGCCAGTTATTATTGCTCTTTACAGCTTCAAAAGTAGTGTGGTCGGTCTCCCTAAAAGAGCTTAGCAATATGAGAGCTACCAAAACATGTGCACAACACCATGAGGCTACATCAGCTATGAGCTACACACAGAATAATTAAGAGTTGAAAAAAATATTAGATGAGGCTACATCAGCTATAAGCTACGCATAGAGTAATTAAGAGGTGAAAAAAATATTAGCTTTTGTTTTTACATGTTTGTAAAAAGGGTGTTTTAGTCTTTGAATGGTTTGCTATATAAGCAAAAATCATGTGCAAGTTATGTGCTGTTAATTTAAGTCTAACTTAACAGTAAAACTAACATCGGGGTGTAAAATGTAACAAGAGTCATAGTTTAGAGTGTAAAGTACATTCGAATAGTTTATGGTGCAAAGTGTAATCTGGTGTATAGTTTAAGGTGGTAAAATGTAATTTTCCCTTCTTTTTGCCAATAGACGTGATTCGACGTACGAAATTTAGAAAGATACCATATTCAACCTTTTTGTTTTTCCATTTTTGTCTTAACGTAATCATTTCAAAGAACCACACATGCAGTCAAGATGAGTCAACTGGTCAAGCACACAAAAAAACACACAGTCGTACTTTTAAATTGGAACGCTTTACTTTTTATTTTTATTTTTTATTTGCTGGGCTTAAGAAACAGCTTGACTTTTTTGCTTTGCGGTGTATAAGCTGCACTACATATACTATGTTTATAATTTGAAAATTCTATGTTAATAATATTTTTATAATAAATTTTAATTAGTAAAATTGTTATTAATTTTTATTAGTGAATAAAAAAATAATTTAAATGGTGATTTAAATTAAAGTCAATTATAATATTGTAAACATAACACTTTTCTTATAATTTTCAGAAGATGCATGAAATTATTCCGAGAATCATAAGTGGTAGTGTACGTTTGCTTCATACGCTAGCATGATGTTAATGGGCTAAAATCCTAATATAGATGTTAGAGATATATTAGCCCATTAGTATAGGCCCAAGCCTAATTCTACTTTATGTGCAAGTCAAGTCTCCTACTTGTACTAGAAGTCTATTAGTCTAGGGTTTAGTCTACTATATATACACATGTTATGATTCATTGTAACACATGATTTGTACTACACTCTAATATATTATTGATGTAGCCCTCTAGGGTTTCCTTCGTGGATGTAGGCCGTTAGGCTGAACCATGTAACCCTCGTGTGTTATTGTGTTCTATACTTTATGCTTTCGCTTCCGCATCTATACTAGTATATTCAACATGGTGTATCAATGCTAATATTTAACATGGTATCAGAGCCACCTTCCTGTGGCCATGGTTTTCTGTCTTTACGGTATATTTAAGAGCAATCTTTGTCTTCCTCGGTGTTTTTTTTCGCTGCGTTCATCTTCTTTGGCTTCCTACTACTGCCGTCAAAACTCTCCGGTATAGTCAAGCCATCGTTAGAAGTCGCATCAACACTGCAAGACCATTGCCTTCCTCAAACTACCGTCACAGAGCCAAACTTCATTTAAGGGATCTTCTCAATCTTATCAAATCTCAAGATTTCATCAAGCTTCCATCTTGAGTTTGAGAGGGGGTGTTAGAGATATATTAGCCAATTAGTATAGGCCCAAGCCTAATTCTACTTTATGTGCAAGTCAAGTCTCCTACTTGTACTAGAAGTCTATTAGTCTAGGGTTTAGTCTACTATATATACACATGTTATGATTCATTGTAACACAAGATTTGTACTACACTCTAATATATTATTGATGTAGCTCTCTAGGGTTTCCTCCGTGGATGTAGGCCGTTAGGCTGAACCATGTAACCATCGTGTGTTATTGTGTTCTATACTTTATGCTTTCGCTTCTGCATCTATACTAGCATACTCAACATGGTGTATCAATGCTAATATTTAACAATAGAAAATTGATAGCCCCGAAGATGATGTGTTACGTCTTTTTGATATGCATTGTGTAATGTTTAAGTGGTTGGTGTTTGATTTAAACAACAACAACAACAACGACGACAACAACAAAAGAAAAAGAAAAAGAAAAGTGGTGCCTCTTCATCTATTTTGTCTGTAAGAACAAACGTGTTGTAGCTCTTTAATATTATTATATATATACAATTAGGATTTTATATTTTGAAAACATACAATTAGGGGAGTGTTTGGTACATGTTTTCAAACAATAATTTTCAGTTTTTAAATAATATTACATATATTTTCATACACTTTTCACCCACACGTATTTTCACACATATTTTCAAATAACAATTTTCAATTTTTAAGTGCATGTATCAAACACGTGTTTGAGAGGATGCTAGCCCAAACACTTTTTTTTTAGGGATAATTATACATAACCCACCTATGGTTTGGGAGAAAATCATTTTGCATACCCGTGGTTTGAAAAGTGTCACTTAACCCACCTGAGGTATGTTTCCGTCAATCTCTGTAATCCACCTCGGTCTTTGCCATTACAAAAGCACATTTTAACCCCAAAATAGAACATAACGCGAATCAAAACACCCAAAACTCAAAAACTTTTCGAGAGAGAGACCTGAGGTGCGATTTTCTTGTTCTTCGTGGTTTGAAGCTAGGCAAGGTATGTGTGACTGCTGTTCATCGCGACCCACCCACATGTTTATGTCTGTTCTCGATTTAGGGTTTCAAATTTTGTTCAAGTGCGAACTTATTGTGTGAAAGTCTAAATTTTTACTTCCCAGGAATCGTGTTTTGTTGATATGTCTTCATCAAGTGGTAATTTCTCGGGTTCATGTGGGCATATGTGCAATGAGTAGACTTGTGTTTTGAGAACAAGTTTGAGTTTGTACAATTTTGGGAGGAGGTTCTTAGGTTGTAGCCATTATAAGGTTGGTCCTAAATGTCCTTTCTTTGTTTAGGTTGAACCCAACCTGTCCTCGTGGGAATGAAACTGCATCTTTGGTTTTAGAGAAGATATCTAGGCTTCAGAGTGCTCTCCAACTTGACAATGAGAGGGAAAGGACAGCTCTGGAAACGGCAGAAGAAGCTAGGAAAATGGCAAAAAAGGCTCTTGAAGAGGAAGCCAAAGCCAAGGAGAGGGAGAGAAAGGCTCAAGCTGTTTGTGCAAAAGCTAAGGAAAAGGCTATGTTTGCTGAAGAGAAGCAGAGAATGTGGAAATTTGCTTGCATTTTGTCATGGATCTTTTTTGTTATTGTTATGTTGTTGTGTTTCAGCTCAATTGAGTCCTTTAGAGTGAAGAGACCTAGATTGTTGCCCTGAAGTAGTTAATTGGTTAATAGAGATAGTTATGATAATGGTGTTAATGAATTTGCATTGTAATAGCACTAGTCTACTGATGTAATGTTTTGATGTGTCAATGAATGAAGAATTGGTCAATTATTGAGTATTTTGTGCATACCATAACAACCATTCAATGAAAGAAGTATTGGTCAATTATTAATGACCTGTGCATACCATAACAACCATTCCACAATAACAACTTCCATACACTATATTGGAAAAATCTACTTGGACACAATTTGTAGTAGCAATAAATAAACTTCCATATATTCTGGTTTGAGCAAATAATGTTCCATATTGTTACTTGCTCATACCATAACAACCATTCCACAATAACAACTTCTATACAATCTATATTGGAAAAATCTACTTAGACACAATCTGTAGTAGCAATAAATAAACTTCCATATAATCTAGTTTGGACAAATATTGTTCCATACAAATTGTAATACTACAACTTCCATATAACAACTTGGAGTGTATTGTACCTTAACTTCTAGTAAATTACAAAAAAGTACATTCCAAGGCCAACTGCATATATATATACATATATACACATACATATAATTGCTCAAAACAAGGTAATTGTTTTTTACACTAATTGATAATTACAAAAAACCAACAGTGGTCTTCACAAAAAAACAAAAAGGCCCACATGTTCCCACTAGCTTTACTCCCAATGCTGGCATGTGTACCCACTAGCTTCATTCATTTCTTACCTTTACTCTTTACTCTTTCCTCTTTCCACCCACTAAATTTATTTTTGGTGGCCTTTGTGTAGCAAGCTGTCCTTTAGTCCTCACACCACCAATGCTCCTATTTGCATGTGAAGGCTACAAAATAAAAATAGATCCACCTAAAAATCCTACTTTATGAGCATTGAACCTAACATACATTCTCTTAAATTTTGGCTGGGAAGTCTCATTAGCCATTTCTGTCTGCAGTATAACCCTACTCCCCTTGTCTATGGTGCTTATCATTTGTGCATAGTCCCTAAGGACACCATATTGCAGTTGCTCATCCCCATTGATCGATGCTTTGGATGCTACTGGAATCACTACTGTTGTCATTGGAAAGGTGATATTTTTTCAGTTCTACTTTTGATTAAGTTGGAGCAATATTTCATATCTAGGACTTTGTCACAAATTGAAGATGTTAGTATACATAATTAGTTAAAAATCTGTATGAGATTGGCATGAACTTGCCATGGATTAGTAAAATTGGGCCTTAGCTGCAACCTAAAGGAGGAATGTCAATTATATTATACCAGATACTTGCTAATTTTGACAAACTATTTGTCAACTTTTAGAATACCAATTGAAATAGAGTAAACGAATTGCAAAAACTAAATGCGAAATTCAATCTTGAGGAATGTGTTTGCCTAGAACTGTCTAAAATCCTATATCGATAAACAAATTGGGGAAAAGTAACAAGTAAGGTTTATTTTCAATGCAAAGAATAATGATGATCATGATGACATGTGTCCTAATGCTCTAGTTTCCTTTGCTTTGTTTGTTTCCTACGTGAGCAGGGTAGGCATCAAGACTGTTGTTGTGTTGCATTTCAAGGTCTTCATCGGGTTGATCCAGGGAGCCATGAAAATGAAGAGTGTGTGAAGTGCATCTCTCAAAATGGTTAAGGAGGTTGGCCGACAGTTCAATACCATATTCCCGGCCTTATCATTATTATTATTCACAATTGTGTATTTAATGGTCCTTCAATTCATTTAGCAAGGACATGAGCTATCCTGTTGGCATATCTATTGGAAAAATTTAGACTAGATCTTAACTAGATGAACATTTGGGATTATAGTAGTAGAGCTAAAGGTTGCAGCACTACAAAAAACGCGGGCTATAGCCGCGTTTTTTTTAGCCGCGTTTACAAAAAACGCGGCTATAGCTGATCTATAGCCATGTTTCTTAGAAACGCGGCTAAAGCCTAAGCTATAGCTGCGTTTTTTAAAAACGCCGCTATAACTCACCTTAAAACGCAGCTAAAGGTTTGCTATAGCCGCGTTTCTTAAAAACACGGCTATAGGTCAACTCTAAAAATTTATACTGCTGGATCTATAGCCGCGTTTTTGTAAAAACGCGGCTATAGGTAACATCCAATTAAAATCTGAATATCCGTGTCACTTAAAGGGTACCTATAGCCGTGTTTTTAAAAAACGCGGCTATAGGTAGGACAGCAAAAATTCTAAGCTTCCCGGATACACTTCCTTTTTTGGGGGACCTATAGCCGCACTTTTCAGAAACGCGGCTATAGCTAACTTGTTGCTGCATTTTTTCTTTTTTAAAACGTGGCTATAGGTAACGCCCAAAAAAAAAAAAAAAAAATTTCTGAAGCTTCCTTCATACGCTCCCTTTCCCACCTACTCCCACACACTCCTCTTTTTTTTTTTTTTTTTTTTCTTTCTTCATTCTTCAAGTCTTCTTTCTTTTCTTTTTTCTATCTTCATTCTTCAGGTCTTCTTTCTTTCTTCATTCTTCAAGTCTTCTTTCTTTTCTTTTTTCTTTCTTCATTCTTCAGGTCTTCTTTCTTTCTTTTTTCTTTCTTCCTTCTTCACATCTAGGTAAGCCTTTTCTCTTTCTCTTCTTCTTTTTTTTTTTTTTTTTTTTTTTTCCTTTTTTCTTTCTTCCTTCTTCACATCCGGGTAACTTTCTTTTTCTTTTTCTTTTTCTTTTTCTTTTTTCTTTCTTCCTTCTTCACAGGTTTGTATTTCTGAGCTTGTGCATTTGTTTTCCTTGAATGGAATTACTGTTAGATTTGGGTTGGTTTTGTTGAATGAGAGGAGATTCATGGGTTTGTGTTCTTATATTTTGGAGCACATTGAGTTTGATTTTGAAATTTCTTGGTGTGTTTGTATTGTAAGTATGTTGTGGTTGATTTTGAATTTTCTGGGTTTGTGTTTGATTTTGAATTTTTTAAGTGTGTTTGTATTGTGAGTATGTTGTATTTGATGTTAAATTTTCTGGGTTTATGTTTGATTTTGAATTTTTTTTAATTTGAGTTTTGAATTTTCTGGGGAAAAAAGAAACCCAGAATTTTTTTTTTAAAAAAAAATAAAACCTATAGCTGTGTTTTAAACACGGCTTAAAGTTGGTCTATAGCCGCGTTTTTTAAAAACGCGGCTATAGGTCTCAGCTTATAGCCGTGTTACTAAAAACGAGGCAATAGGCAGAATCCTATAGCCATGGTTACAAAAACGCGGCTATAGGTCAAACCTTTAGCCGCGGTTGCGAAAAGCGCGGCTATAGGCCTAGTGCTGCGGTGTTTAGGCTGCGTTTATAAACGCGGCTATAGAAAACGCGGCTATACCCTATAGCTGCGTTTTTGGGGTCTATAGCCGCGTTTTTTAAACGCGGCCTAAAACCCATTTTTTTGTAGTGCAAGTTCAACAAGGCTTATCAATTTACGTATATTTCAGTTTTGTAGCATTAGCAAAATCTCATATGAATTTCCCTATAGCTTAATGATACTTTTATAATTATAATTTGTATATTTAATGGTCCCTTAATCACTCCAATATATGCATCTGGTAGGTGATGATGCATTAAATAATATGAGCTTTAATAATAATAAATAGCTATTAACTTTCCCTATATTTAGTTGTAGTTTCTACTTTTTTTTTTTTTTTTTTTTTTTTTTTTTTGAGAAACATAGTTTCTACATTCAAGTCATGGGAAATCCGCTGTGAAAACATTAGTGAGACATAAAAGAAGAAACACACCATGACCAGGTACAGGAGGATCATCCAATTTTCACATGCCAAATATGAATTGAGCCCATGCAATCAAATCATAAATTCAACTACAATAACAACTATAAGCACCATTTTTTATGATGCCAAATACATCGAAACCCAGTTTGGCAACAAGGTACCAAACATTGAATGTCCTATATTTATTTATTATGCAAATATATTTATGGTGCATGAATTGCATGTTTAAATAAGAATTAATAAATAAAACTTAGTATTTTATATATATATATATATATCTATATTTTCTACCTCACTTTGAAGGCTTTGCAATGTCATTATTTTATTTATTTGATTTTTAAACCAAATTTCACTAGAATGTGTTTCTCTTATATTCGGTCCTATTTGGTTTGTATAGTCTTATTTGGTCCACATTGGTCCATTTTGTCTACTTCGGTCCATTTTGGCTCTATTCGGTCCAATTTGTCCACTTTGGTCCTATTCGGTACATTTAGTCTTATTCGGTCCACTGTGGTCTTATTCAGTCCATTATGTCCACTTCGGTCCTATTCGTTCTTATTTAGTCCGCTTTGGTCCTATTTGGTCTACTTCAGTCCACATTAGTCCTATTCAGTCCATTTTGGCTCTACTCGGTCCATTATGTCTGCTTTGGTCCTATTTGGTCCATTTGATCCAATTTTTTCCTTTTCGGTCCACATTGGTCCTACTCGGTCCACTTTGGTTTTATTTGGTCCTTTATGTCGGCTTTGGTCCTATTTGGTCCACTGTGTCCACTTTGATCTTATTCGGTCCAATTTGGTCCTTTTCGGTCCACATTGGTTTTACTTGGTCCATTGTGTCTACTTTGGTCCTATTCAGTTCATTCTGTCTACTTCAGTCTTATTCGGTCCATTCAGTCTTATACACTCTACTTTGATCCTATTCGGTCCATTGCAATCCATTTTGTCCACTTCAGTCCTATTTGGTCCACTTTGGTCATTTGGAACTAGAATTATTGATTTTTTTATTTATTTTTTTATTTATTTTTAACTCATTGTAGCATTTAACAAAGTAAAGATATTTAATCCTTGCTAATTATCCAGTGCATTGCACAACTTAGTGACCAGTTCATATAAAAAGGCATCTCGCCTTTTGTAACCCATAAAATTATTTTCTTAAAATTTTCAAATTAGTTATTAATTTAAATATACAAAGAATATTATTGTAACTGGGCTATCATTTCCTTTTCACCAAAAACCTAAGCTATTTTGTTGGTAGAGCTATTAAAAACTATTATGAATATACTACAAACAATTGCGCCTAGTGGTTACACTAAATTTCATCAAGTTTTTAAGACCTAGAAACTATGGTTGAGCCAAGTGGCTGCACCAAATTTTAGAAATTTTTTAGATAAAAACAACTTATTTCTTCTCATCAAATAAGTTTTGTTCATATCAACATATCAGTCCAACTAACAATAATCAGAAAAGATTTAAGTTAAGTATACCTCATCTAAGTTCAAAGTTATCTTAAGTCCTTATCCTTTCACTTTGCTCTACATATACGGTTCACGTAGCCTGCTCTCTAAGCAACATAGCTTCTAAAAATATGGTTGCTCTGCTGTTAACCTACTAATGTTTAATTGTTATTTAAGTCATTAACTTAATCTATTTTTTGATATGCTCTGGTGCATGTTGGAGTAAATGCAAAAGCAGTGCACATGTTTGAATTGCATATGCTCTTGAAACTAAGGTAAAGAATTGTACGCCTGTCTTCTTTCTATGAGAAAATTTCATCATTATTGACCCTAAAAGGTTCTTACAGGTGCAAAGACTATTGGAATAAGAGCCTAACTGCAGAACACCCTAAAATATAGAAGCAATCTCAGTTGTATTGGTTTGCAAAGGCCAAGTATATATATGCAATTAGGTATTGACAGTGTGAGAATAAAGACACCAATAATTCATATTTGCTATATGTGAAAAAGATAAATTGAGGAAGCCAGAGCTTATCCGTAGTTGCTCTATGTGAAAATGATTGAGGAACAAGCCAAAGCTTCCTTTATTTACAGAGTAGAATGCACGAACATAGATACGGATGCATGGACATGGACACGGATTCGGGTATGTGTATAATACAGTGACATGAGCAATTTTTAAAAATTATAACATAATACAGTATATTGGACATTTAGTGACACTGTTACAATTCGGGTACAACATAAATACGACATGAGTACAGTACCTTAAATGAAGTGTATGTGCATCCTACTTTACAGATACAATAGCATAGCACAGTGGTCCCACCTGAAGAAGCAAAAATGGTTTTCAACATAATTGGAGGAAGCAATATTCGTGAATCAGAACCACCCAAGAAAGTATTCTTTGCACACCGCAAATCATGGGAGTTTATACTTTATATTGCTTTAAAGTATCAGTTTCACTACTACGTATGATATATCTCACAGGAATTTTATGAATGGTGTTTTTTGAATTAATTTTTAGACTTTCTAACTCTAAGCATGATGAATTGTTTACAAACAGTATACAATCACAACTTTTCTCTTTTATACAGTGGAAGGAATACTTCAATTTCTTTACTTTTATTATGATAATATGCTATACTTTTTTACTATATAGCCTAATTGTAGATTTAATCATATCATTATGATTACTGAAACTAATTAATATATATTACAAAAAATGTACCCACCCATGATTACTGATCCATTTTTTTCTTCTTCTGTTAGATACCCTGTAATGACTAGGGCACTAACAAAAGCAGGTCGTCCAATCTTTTTCTCACTTTGTGAATGGTAATCCTATATCTCTAACTTTTAAATCTATGTTGTGAAAGTCATTCCATTGATGATTATTTTGTTTGATTTGTATTTCTTTCCCTTAATAGGGGTGACTTGCACCCTGCTCTATGGGGTTTTAAGGTTGGAAATAGCTGGAGAACTACTAATGACATTTCCGATAATTGGAACAGGTAGATTAATTTCATGTTTCTGTTAAGTTCATAATTGATTATACAAATTCTTAGCCCAAAATCATTTCTTTTGGTCTGTTCTCCCACAGTATGCTCTGTATAATAGACTTGAATGAAGTATATGCTGATCTTGCAAGGCTCGGTGGTTGGAATGGTCTAGGGACGAAGCCAGAACTTTGAGGTAGGGGGTGGTTTTACTGTTGGCTGTGTACAGTGATTTCAACCTTTGATTCTGCTACTTAACTATTGAGATTTTGATTTTTTTTTTTTTTTTTTTTTTTTGTGTAGGTAAGAACAAAATTATTTTTGTTTAGAATTTTTTAAAGGGCAGATTTATTTATTTTAGATAAAATTAGTTAATTGAACTTAATTTTGTTTTTAGTATTACTGGTAATTTTTGTTGTTGAGTTTTTTTTTTTTTTTTTTTTTTTTGGGCTTGTATATTTTGTTTTAGATTTTAGATCTATAAATTTTTTTATGGTCATTAAAATGAGGAAAATGCTAGAGCTGCAAGTTTTTTATAAATTACTTATGTAATAAGTGGTTACTAGTAAGTAAAAAAGTAATGTTAGTGGTGTGCCCATATGTGAACTAATAATAATTTGCTACCAAAAAGGTTTGTAAAAATATTATAAAAAAGTTTGAGTATAGCATTACTCTTAAAAAAATCAATGATATTGTTAAAGGAAATAAAATGTAATTTTATAGAATATAATTGCTAAAATTAATATACATATATGTAATAATATTTTTTTAAAAAAATTTTAGGAGGGGCCATTGTCCCCCTAGTCCATGGGTAGTTCCGCCCCTGGAATGGTCAGTATGCTCCTACAATAGATTAAGTCACACTTAACATAATTTTTGAAAAAAGCTTTTGGTCCACTTTTTTCTATGAAATTTATTTCATATTATCTGCTTGACTTTGTACAGATCCTGACATGCTTGAAGTGGGAAATGGAGGGATGAAAAATAATACATATATAGCCCACTTTAGTTTACGGGCTATTTCCAAGGTATTTGAGGCAGTACTATATCTGGACCTAGATGCTCATGATTTGAATGAATGCATATTTTTTGGGTTTTGGCTGTCTGTTTGTTTAAAAATAAAATGGTATTGTAGGCTCCCCTTCTCCTTGGTTGCAATGTGAAGAACCTGACAAAAGAGACATTTAATATCATTTCCAATCAAGAGATTATTGCAGTTAATCAAGGTAAGTGCATCAATTTTGTAACGGATGGTGCAATTTTCCTCCCATCATGTGAACTACTCTTAGCAATGGTTATGAAAATTGACTTGATCATCATCTATAACAGATTCACTTGGCATACAAGCTAAAAAGGTTAGGATGGAGGGTAATAATGAGGTAATAAAGTTTGCCTAAAATATCTTATGATGCGTAGTGTGTACTTTTGTCTCACTTCATATGAGCAAAACATGACTTTTTATGGTAAATTGCAATAGACTTGGGCAGGGCCTCTTTCAGGCAATAGGGTAGCTCTAGTTCTGCTCAACCGAGCCACTGTGCCTCATTCAATAACAGGCAATTGGGACGATATTGGAATCCCTGAAAACAGTGTCATTGAAGCAAGAGATGTTTGGGAGGTAATTTTGATTAGGCTTTCATTTCTCATGCCTCTTAAGGTCATGAGGCATTTCAGTTTTGCATTTGTATTTGTGAGATACCTTCAAATATATGTGTGCATATGTGTTTCTTGCAGCACAAGACACTGGAGACAAGATTTGTTGGAAACTTGACAGCCAACGTGGAGCCTCACAGTTGCAAAATGTTTGTGTTGAAGCCAATTGCTTGAGTTCTACTGCGAAATGCACACTTGGCATTGCTCTCTTCTGTATATTCTTCCTGTTAATTCTTATCTATACCTGATGCTGTAGTGTGAGTGAGTATTGAGATTTACAACTCTCTTTTCCACGGTTTCATGTAATTAAAATTTTATTGGAATAAAGAAGGAAAAATTGGAAGAATCAAAAGTTTCCTCTTTTGTTCAAATGAGCAATGAGTAGTAGCGTAGTACTACCATATAATCTTTAACCCCCCACAAGGCTGTTCTTTCTTCTGTCTTTGCATTACCTTTTTGTAATAGAAGAACAAAACATTATTAATAATTTATGTTAAGAAAAATTATTATTTGGTTAAGTAAATATATTATTAATTAAATTGAAAAAAGGATTCACCTGCAATGCAATGTAAATGCTATAATACTGGTTCACAAACTAGATTGCCTTGTTTGAGTGTTGCACTTTGACAAGATGATATTGTTAATGGTGATGCATAGATAAATTTCCAAGAATATAAAACAAAGAAGATAAGGGGGCTATAGTATCCAAAAGAATAAAAGGTTTAAAAAAGAAGAAGAAAACTTGGAACAAATTGAATTTATAAAAGCATGGAGGGTTGTTTTTTTTATGGCATAACAAGAAATTTTTATATATTTTTTATATTATTTTTCATTTGAGTCAACTAATAAGTATATTACATATTAAAATGAGCAAATGGGCTTGGCAAGAATGACCATTACCCCGCAGTAATTAGTTAATACATTTATAGTTGCTGCTGCCTGCTGTTTACAAAAAAGATGAGAAAGAAATGCTGGAGATTAACGTTCCGTTTGTTTTGGTGTAAAATATTTTCAAGAAGATATTTTTTCATTTTACGGTATTTGTTTTACTGTATAATATTTGGTTAAAAGTAAAATAATTTTAGTCAATCAAATCAACCTAAGTAAATTTATGTAAAATATTTTACACTTATTTTGGTAATACATTTTACATTTGCTCTCTCCCTCACACCCCAATACTTATCACTCCCATAGTCACTTTCACACGTAAACTCCCTCTCTCAGATTTCTATCCAAAAAACCCAGCCACCTCGGTCCCTCTCTCCCACCCATCACCGGCTCCAAGGTTTAAGGCACCACCAACAAGCTCCACCCTCCATTGGCGCTGCCCATTGCCGGAAAAACCTAGGTACTTTTCTATTTTTTTAAATTAGATTTCTCCTTTTCTTTTCGTTTTTCTTCATCTTTAACCCTTCTCTGATTTTTCTTAGGTTCGATTTCTACTCCTTGTTGGAAAAACACCTCAAAGTTTTAGGTTTTGTTTTTGATGAGTCATAATTTTTACACATGTTTGATTTCTTATCATTTTTCAAATGGGTTTTTTGGTGTTGATTTGGTTGTGTGAGATTTATTTATTTCTTTGATGATTTTGGCATTGGTTGTTTGATATGAGTTAGGGTATATGATTTTCAAATCTCTCTTTTTTTTTTTTTTTGTGGGGGGGGGGGGGGGTGTTTATTTATGTGTGGCATTATGATATTTGTGTGATGAAATTATTGTATACTAATTTATGATATATGTTTTAGATCCAAGATTCTTTGTTAGAATTTGAAGTAGCAACTCTAATATGGATTCAATGTTTGATTCCCTTTGAGGCCATGTTTGCACTTTGGTCCTTGGATTAAAGGTCCTTGTATGTAGGTTTGATTATTTTGTTTCAGAAAACATCAATTTCCTTTTCTTTTATTTTTCTTTGGATTGTTGTTGTTCCTATTTTGTTTTTTTGTTTTTTGTTTTTTGTTTTTTTTTTTTTTTTTTTTTTTGGGAGCTAAAACTGATAGAAACTTTGATTGATACTATGGAATAATACAAGTAAAAATTGAGTTAAGAGAAAACTCAGCCAGAGGGAACGCCAGCCCAGCAAAGCGATATCCCCAGGAAAAGAGAAAGAAGAAATTGAATAAGGCCAAAAGAACATGAGGCCAGACAACAACTATCCTGTAGCTATCAAATTAGACCTGTGCTGCCATCATGCTTTGGTAGTCTTTCAAATAATCCACTAGAGTTTAATTTTGCACCACATGTCCAATTTATTTTAAATTTTTTTGTGCAAAATGAGTTGATTTGGTGTAGAAAAAGATGAGTCCAATATAAATAAATTAACCATAAAAATCTAATCATATATCTAACTCTATAAATAAAATTAGAGGAAGAGATAGTTTGAATGATTTTATATTTATAAGCCATTTTTTATTTAATTAAAAATAATTCAAATTTATAAGTGTGTGTGTGTATATATATTATAAATTAATAGCCAAAGTTCAAAGAAAATCCAATTAGATTAGGATTCTCAATTTTACGTAATGTGTCACATTTAATTTTTTATTTTGTGCAAAGTGAATTATTGAGTGTAAAAATCAAAAAGTCCAAATTCAATTAGATTCTAAATTGGATTTTAATTGGAGTCCAATTTTTTGCCATGTGTCCATCTAAGTTTTTTAATTTTTGTGGTAGGTGGATTATTGGGTGCAAAAGCCAAAGAGTCTTAAAACCAATTAAATTCTAACTCATATATATATATATATATATATATATATATAGGGTTTGGTTCAAGTTACACCTGGTGTAACTCTAAGCAATATTACACCACTCAATATTTTTTAATTGGATATTGATAAATCTACTGTTAGATTACATTATCTTTATATATTTTCTATGCTTGCAAAATTTCAAGGTGATCAAAGATTAATAGCTATGTCATCAATTAATTGTTAAAATTCAAGTTTTTGTAGTTTAAAATAATGCATAAAATATGAGTTTATGGATCAAATGGTAAATAACATCCGATTGATATGAAAATTGGCATGCATGCATGTTAAGAACATATAGAATATATAATTCAACAGTTGGATTTTCAAAATATTAATTCAATAATAAGTTATTGGGTGGTGTAACATTGCTTAGAGTTACACTAGATATAACTTGAACTCAACCCATATATATATATATATATATATATATATATATATATATATATATAGTTGGGTTTAAATTACACCTGGTGTAACTCTAAGCAATGTTATACCAATCAATAGTTTGAAATTAGATGTGAATTTTGACAAATCGATAATTGGATTACATTATCTTTATATATTCTCCATACTTGCAAAATTTCAAGGTGATCAAAGATCAACAGTCATGTCATCTATCAAATGTATAAATTCAAATTTTGTAGTTTAAAATAATGCATAAAAGATAAGTTTATAAATCGAATGATAAATAATATCCGATAAGTATAGAAATTGGCATGCATGTTTAGAACAAATAGAATATATAATCCAACGGTGAAATTGTCAAAATATAAATTCATTAATAAGTTATTAAGTGGTGTAATATTGCTTAAAGTTACACTAAGTGTAACTTGAACCCAACTCATATATATATATATATATATATAAAAGTTATTACATATTTTAGAAATGTATAGTTTTTAAAAAAAAAGTGTAAGATAATACCATGTATAATTTGAACATCTTCTAAAAAAAATGTATAATTTGAACTGTATAATTGTTATTGTTTTTAATTGCACTTGTGCATATACATGGAATTACACACTAGTATATATAATTTGTGCTCGCACACAAATTAATTTGCCATTGTTCTAAAACAGATTTTTCACAAGAAAGCATTTGCAGGTTGTCTCTATACCTTCTCCTGTTAGCCTTTACATTTTTTTCTTTTTCTTTTTTTTTTTTTAAATTTTTTTTAAATTTTTTAAGAACAGTTCCGTTAGATCTTCCTTAAATGAAAAGGGATTCACAGCAGTAGAAAAGTGCATCTAGTTCTTCTTAATATCTATTGTATTGGATTTATTTAGCGCTGATTCCATCCAGATTCATTTAAGACTTGAGATTTGAATCCCTTTTCATTTCTTCAATAATTGATAAGAACTAATAAATGACTCAAGTTTTGTTCAAATGAATCATTTTTACTTAAGTTTTATATTATACTTATATTTAAGTATAAAAAACAGTAGTCACGAGTCACCTTAACCCTAAACCCACGTAGTGTCATAATTATAAAAAAGAGCTATTTTATTTGTGAATCATAGGATAAGAGTAGGGTGGATGAAGAGGAAAAACATATTAGGAGCGTACAATCGTAAAGTACCTATTAAGTTAAAGGAAAAATTGTAAAACAGTGGTATACGAGCTATGCTTTATGGCATTAAATGTTGAGCTGTTAAGAAGTAGCATATTCATAAAAAGAGTGTAGCTTAAATGAGAATATTAAGATGGATAAGTGGAAATACATTGAAAGATACGGATTCAAAATAAGGAAATTTGCCTAAAGATAGAGGCTGCCTCTATTGATGAAAAGATGAGGAAGAGTTGTTTAAGATGGTTCAACCATGTTCAGAGGAGAGAGACTAAAACACTAGTAAGAAGGAATAAGCTTATTTTGTTGGTGTGGGCATCTGTTTTAAATACTTTGTCTATTGTTGCGAGTCCCACATTGGTTTGGAGTGAGCTTCCTATTGTGTTTATAGGCCATTGGTCACCTTCAAAGACATCTTAAGATAGTGAGCTTAGTGTGGACTTAGTCTTTTAACCACATCATACACGTGCACACGGCTCCATGACATCTTGATTGTGAGAGGTCTTGGGGTATCATGGCCTATTAAATAAACCTCTGTGATGATTCTCAAAAATATAAAAAAATAAACCTTTGTGATTGGAAAGTGGCCAAATTAATAAACTTCAGTGAGTGGAAAGAGAACCAGTCACATTGAGTTTTGCTATGAAATTGTTGTGAACTTCTTTTTATTTTTTGTTCTTGCTAATTACTTGGGTTTTTGTCTCTTGAATCAAAACTTGTAATTATTCATTGCTGTATTTCCAACATATTTAAGTTATTAACATCATGCTCTAATATGCTTTGAAAGGCCCCCAAGCAGCATCCACTCCACTCACTTCCATATTTTTTATCCATTATTTTCCTCCATTAGCAAAAATAAACACTGTTATGCCAAAGCCTTCTCATTAGTTTTTTTTTTTTTTTTTTTTTTTTTTGTCTTTTCCTTCTCACTATATATATATATATATATATATATATATATATATATATATATATATATATATTTATATATATTTTTTTTTACTTTTTATTTTCTTAAACTGCCTAATGTACTGCCTGTAAACAAGGGCACCTTTGTATTTTTGCCCTTTTGCATTTTAAAGAAGCTCATGAAGAGCAAGAAATCAGCAAGTATGTGCCATATCAAGGGGGAAAAGCCCCAAATTGAAAGCGTGCTTACTAAAAACTAGCATAATTGAAGAATATGGAAAAAGCAAATTAATTCTTCAAGCATTTTGCCTCTGTAGCATAGAGATATACTCCAACATGGCTAAGACAAAAATGAATTACATAAGCATGAACCTAATTACATATGCATATAGCCACACTGTCACACTGACACTACAAAATATTAAATCAAAGTAGGTGACAAGCAATATTCAAGAGGAACAAACTAAATACCACATCATTTGAATTGTATAATTGAGAATCATGAAATGATTCGTGAGTAAGTTTCCCATATTTTTTTGACGAAACATAATCTGCAACAAAGATTATAGTGATAAAATGTGTAGAGAAGCCAAAACACCAAGTCTCCAGACACAAGTAATACAATAATAGGGTAAAAAGTAAAAACTGTAAACAAGATAACAAAAGAAGCCATCAGTACAAACTAAATAAATTGAGATTGAAATCTTAACAAAACAAGCACCCTCTACCACCTTCAACAAACTTTAGACCAATTCAGCAACGACAGAGGTTAGAACTACAAGCTGCATGACTCATCATTAAACAAATATTCTAATCTTGAATACATTAAAGTTTCAAATGAAAGATGCAAACTGCAAAGCATAATGGGCATTCCCATAAAATTATTTCTTTTCTCAAATTAAGAAAGAGGACTTTTTAGGAAAAGCCAAAGTAATAATAAAGACAATGAAAATCACTGTTGAAAGTCATCTAGACTTAAAGATGAAGCTTCGTGTTCACAGGAATTAAGGAAGCTTTAGAGGAGATTTTGTACTTGTCAAATTGAATTTGACCACTCAAACCATGGTAACCAGATAACCACTCATAAATTGTACATTTGTATTGACATCATGCTTGCGCTTTAAAACACATCAAAGATTTTGGTTTGCTGGCCTTGATAGACTAAGTAGTAGTTGTTTTACATGTTAAGGCAAGTGGACCTTTATGCCATTTTGAAACATGGAGAAAACATATGTACAATTCGTTGGATGTATTTTAGGTTATCAAATTAAAATAATTTATTAATGAATGTTTTTAAGACATTTGTTAATCAGGCCCATTTTCTATCATTCAATAAAGATTTTTACTTGAAATTATTATTATAGTGTGAAACTATAAGACAAATCTCAATTTATTGATTTAATCCTGTAAATAAATCACAATGCATACAAGATTTAACACAAGATATAGGAAAGCTCACAAGCTTATACTAAGACAAAGTTTTTTTTTTTTCTTTTTTGAGAAATAATTACAACACGTTGCTAATCTCGCAATTCGAACTTTTTTCCCTCTAAACCCCCAAGTACTTTGTGCATAAAGAAATGTCAATTTAACTACAAGGCCTTTAACATACTAAGACAAGCTCATTGTAACATTTTCAGTTCTTGTTTATGGAGGATTAATTATAATATCAGTCCACCTTATTGTTAAGACAATAAGACTTTGGGAGAAAAAGCAAATCTTTCCTTTGAAGTTTGGTGGAGCCAAGTGACAGTGGCTTTTAGATTCCTGCGTTGTGCATGGTTGCCGCGATATCTATCTAGCAAATTGGAAAAATCTGTAGCAGCTAGCTGTCAGAGCCATCTAGTATATGGGGACCAAAATAAGGTCCTCGGCTTTGACCCCCAATACAGATTCACCAACTTCTCTGGCTTTGTTTTTTTTCACCTCACAACCGGCCCATATGAGCAATTCTAATGTAACAAATTTTTTCTTAATTTTGTCATTGTTAAAAGGTGATTAATTTTTTCATAATTTTCCATATGGGGCCAAGTGACAGTGTCTAGAGCTGGGGAAAGCAAATTAAAAGGTGAGGCGTTCCCTTCCCTATTATGAAAATCATTTCTTCTACTCTCTTGTTCTCTCAACTCTCATTGATCAAATACCAGACCAATGAAAAGAAGCCATTTCTTAATTTCCAAAACGAGCCCTAAGTCACTACTCAGTACTCACAAGCAACGAAGTGACATTAATTGGATGAGTTTTCAATCCTTTAGATGTAATTAAACAGTCTGATTCAGCTTAACAGATCAACATATTGAGTAAATTAGGAATTTAAAGATCAACATATTGATTAAATTGATCAATTAATTACCACTAATATATATCAGGTGCATGCAGAAACGGAACTAGATCAAAATTTAGGGGGGCAAAAACCTCAATAAAAAAAAATTTTAAATACAAATTAGCATATATTTAATGTTAAGAAAATATCAACAAAAGAGAGGAGAAACAAAATAACCATTTATTAATACATTTTAACTTAATAATTTAAAAATAGAATTCAACATTCTTTTAAATAACAAAAATCATCTATAGTTGATTTTGTACTAAACTTTGCAACAATCTCCCTTTCAATCCTAATTTTCTTTAGATTAATAATACATGAATTTATAAAATTTATATAATAAAATTTGTAATACTAATGATTTTACACTACACATTAGCACCAATTTATTAACACAAACTATTCAATTATATAATACCCCACATAAAATTAAGCTAATTTACTAATAAACAACCAACCACTAAGTAGTAAGTTAAAAATAAATAAATAAATAAATATTTTAAGTTAAAAATTAATAGCCAAACACACCTGCTATCCCACCCCACACACTGATTAATGGCCACCCACGCACCCCACTCTCACTCACTACAAGTACATTAACTTGGTTTGTAATTTGTATTCATCTATCTTTCTTCTTTTTTTCTTTGTGCTTTTTTTTTTTTTTTTCTTTTCAACAAAAATAGTCATATTTTTTTCACGAAAATTCAAATAGTCAATCTTAACAATCATAAAAAAATAGTTTGGATCTAAGAAGAAAGAGTAAGAAACAGCCAACACAGTAACACAGATGTTGTAGTATAGTTGTTTGCCAATTGGGTTTTATCATTTTCATGGGCCAATTTGTAACTTATTGGGAGGAGGGGGGCCAAAAATAATTATTTTGGGCTTAATTATTAAACTATTCATTAAATGTGTATACTATTACTTTTTGTGGGGTGGGGGGGGGGGGGGGGGGGGCAATGGCCCCCTCTGCCCCTTACTAGTTCCGTCTTTGGGTGCATGAATTAATAGGCATTACTAAAATGCATAAGGAATAATGTAGTTATGACACAATTCCATACTAGAATTGTTCTTGTTGAATCGAAGTCAAGATAGTAGTTTGAAAACTGTAAACTATTACCCATTTTTCTTCCTGTTGCGAATTAAATAAGAATTAACTAAAAGTTAGTCTAAAAATAAATAAATAAATAAAAAGTAAAAGTTAAGCAGGGAAGGTTGAATACATGTGCGATTCTTTAATGTTTACACGTAAGTGGAGATTTGCTCTTGCATAAGTCAATGGCATGGAGTAATGATAAGGACATATAAAATGGTGCAACTTCGTACCACAATTCGTCATGTGACGAATTATGAATGATAGAAATGTGAGATGGGTCATGTGAGGAAAAATTATTAGGTACTCCCGGAGTACCATAAATGCGTGCTCCCTCCTCTCACATGAATGGTGGGTTCCACCATTAATTTAATTAGTGGGACCCACCATTCATGTGAAAGGAGGGAGCACGCATTTATGGTACTCCGGGAGTACACAATAATTTCCCGTCATGTGAGGACATACTTCATAACTCACCATGTATCAAGTTGTGACATAAAGTTGTAACATTTTATGTGTCTTTAGCATTTATTAGATGCCATCGGTTTTTCTGTTTATTATTGAAGTACATGTCATAGCCTATGGGTAGGTGGACTCAGAATTTTTCAAAGTTAAATGAATAATTAATCCACTATTGGCGACGGCGAAATGCTAACGTGTATGAATCTACAACTATAAAGTTTAGGGCATGGGCATGTGAAAATGGAAACCAAACCTCTGAATCCTTTCTTGCAGAAAAAAATGTATACATCTCAGCAACGCCTTCAATGGTTATCCCTCGTGATCTTCTTGGTTTCACTGTTTTTCAATATCCATACCTCATACGGTGAGGTTGGCACTGCAGCCCTCTATTCTCCACCATATTTACCAACAGCATGTTATGGAAGCGATGAATCTCAGTTCCCATCAAGCAACTTGTTCGCAGCGGCCAGTGATGCAATATGGACCAATGGTACAGCATATGGGAGGCTGTATTTGGTTAAGTGCATCACTGCTACTTCAACACCATATACTTGTAATCAAAACCAGACAATTCAGGTCAAGATTGTTGATCATATTGGTCTAGAAGCAGCTTCTGCCCTGTCAGCTTATAACACCACCTTGTTTTTGTCTCCGACAGCTTTTGGGACTATTGCAAATTTATCAATAGCTTCTTCCTATATCAATATAGAGCTTGAACAGTAAATCTTAATTTCAATACCCTTTCCTATATTCTTTTCCTATATCAAAATATATATATGCTCTAACACAAATATTAGTTTAGTCCTTTGCTTTGTTACTAATCCTGTTTGGCTGTTTCCTCAAAATCTCTTTAAGGCAATATATGGTCTTAGCTTGTTTCCTAGAAACGTTTTTATTTTCTTCACGTACTTTTTATGTTGTATAGCTGTTCAAACTCTGGATATTCTGTTTCCTTATGGTGTGTTTGGATGACATAATTTGAACATTTGGAGTTAGTTTTTTGTAATTAAAATTCAAATAACTTGTTTGGGAAGTTTAAAGAAGGTTAAGGATTTGGATTTGACAAATCCACCAAGGATTTTAAACCTTTAAAATGCTTAGATTTGAAATAACTTCTAAAATCAATGAATTTGAAATCCCTTCATTTCAAAATTATTAATTTCAAATCCAAATCTAAATCCAAATTCAAGTTTCCAAATGAACCTTAAAGAATATTGCTAGCCAAATCAAAGTCGGTAGCATTTAAGTGAATATTGCTAACAAAGCTTTTTTGGTTACAGATATTTTTTTTCCCCTACTTTGTTTTTGAAAATGAAAATCGAAGTGTTTACAATTTGTTAAAGTAGGTTCCCAAAAATTGAGACATTAGCAATGACACGTGATCGAGTTTTTCTTTTTCAATATATACTTTGTTTTAATTTGATTGTTTCACCGGCTTTAATTGCAATTGATTTGTTGGGTTTCACTGGGTTTCTCTTATTTTTTTGGATAACTCTAGTAGTGAAAATTCTGGGATTAAAAGAAAGGATAATCTTTGGATTTTGGGTACAATTGTCTTTAGAAGGTGCGTATGTTTAAAATCTCAGGGTTGACAAATGCAAATTTAAAACTTAATAATTTTATTCAGATAAGTGAAAAAGAGTAGTGGATAACTTTTTATTATTATTATTTTTTTTTTTTTTTGAGACAGCTAGAGTAGTGAATAACTTAATATTCTTTTAACCACATAGGATAATCTCATTGAAATAAAAACTATATGGCATGATGAGTGTTATGTGTTTATGAATTTCTATGTATTTTTATGTTTGAAAAATGTAATAATCTCAAATTATAATAAATATAAATTATTAATATTTTATGAAAAAAAAATACAGTAGAATTTATAAGCAAGCGAGTAAACATGTGTTCAGAAATGGGTATGTGTGTGGTGTGCTAAAGTTTGTAAATTTTAATTTTTCAATCATCTATTTAAATGGGTGTGTCTGAGTGTGGTGTACACACGCTAGGAATTGGTTGTTTATATACATGTTGGTTACTTTGGTATAGCTAATCAAATCCTCAGTTATGCACTTGCTTTATACTAATAATATTGATTTTGCTGATGATCAAAGGGTTTATGGTGAAGATGTTCGACTTGATAGAGCTCCGGTCCCACCCTCCGCACCTAACCCCACCACTCTTGATGCCAGTGGCCACCCCTGATCATGATTCATGAGATGAGTAGTCGTGCAAAATATCCAGTTGGTGGATAAAACTTCTTGTATTGTAAAGTTGTAATATATGCAGTTTCTCTAGAACAACTCTCTGACTCTATGTCTACGCAATGCTTTTGATTTAAATAAAAAACCTATGAACATATATTCTACTCTTTGTTTGTTTGTGCTTAATGAAATTGGTACTAATATAAAAAGAGAATAATTCATAAGGTATATATATGAGAGCCTCTAATTTTCCTACACCGTTTGTGACTCAGCATTACGCCATCAAGCCAAAATTTTCAATCCTTTGAACAAGGACATCATCGTCAAGGCTTGTCACAAAGCTTAATGATAGTGGGTAAACATATTAGAATTGTTAATCGTAAAAATATTAAGAATTATTAAGGCATGTCACAAAGCTTAATCATAGTGGGTAAACATATTAGAATTGTTAATCGTAAACATATTAAGAATTATTAATCGTAATTTACTTAATTGACAATTAAGTTTACCCACTATCGCATTAAGCTTGGTGACATGCCTTAATATGTTTACTGATTCTTGAATGGGTATAAACAAACAATATAATAAAGAAAACATCTCTTTCATTTTTACATTAATTTCATAGTAACTTGGGCACTAATGATCTAGAAACTTTCTTTTGGATGTTTGACTATAAGAAACAATATTTAACTAAAAAACTTTCAATAATCATGGAATATGTCATTCTTCCAAATCTCATAGAATATTTATTTTTTGTTGTAGTAATTCATCATTGTTTTCATAACCAATCCCTGTATTACTTCTGCTATTGTTTGTTTATACGCATTCTTGAATCAGTAAACATATTAAGGCATGTCACAAAGCTTAGAATTGCTAAATGATTAAGTTTACCCACTATCGGTGCGTTATTTGACTCATTTGAGGCAAGGTGACTAGTTCTCATTGTTCGAGCCAAGTAGTTCAAGTCCAACCTCCCTCCCAAATTCATTGTAAATTTGTTTTTTTTTTTAGAAGGAAATTCATGGTAAAAGTTAATTGTTAATTATGTTTCATTTTTATTTATATTTTGGAAATTTGGGTTTGATTTTTTTTTTTTTTAATTTTGAATGTTAAGTGCAAAATATGAAAAAACCAATAAAATACATCACTCATATACGTTAGGTGTCACCAAAGTACAAATAGAAATGGACATGATCAATATAAAAACAAAATCAAGTATAAATAATCAAAATGCAAATTTTGAAACTTGAAAAGTCAAAATGAAACAATCCCAAATTTTAAGTCAGAAAAAATCTTAATTTTTATTTTAAGGTAATTTAGATTAATTTTCTTATTTAGTTTTTTAATTTAATTGTCTATGAGGTTTTTAAAATCTCCCCTTTTATTAATATAAATATACTTTTGTCAATCTTAACAATTAATTAATTAATTAATTTTTCACACATAAAAATAAATAAATAAAAGTCAATAGCTTTTTTATTTTTAAAAGAAAGGTATCAATTTCATTCAATGAAAAGGTCCAAATTAGCCTGAACAACTTAAAGAATTTTTGTTGGTAAATCTTCTATGTGGAAAAATAAATTGGACAAAGTAATTGCCCTTGTAGCAAGAGAATGTGTTATAGGCCAAAAGTCATTCCTTTGGGGAAAAAATATCATTAAGTCAATTACACAAAGTTTTGAGCTTGCAAAGATAACTACAGTTCAAAATACAAACATATAAACCTCAAATTAAAATAATAATAATAATTAAAGCAAATTATGCTTGCGCCCCCACGCATTAATCGAAAATTGTCACCAACTTGTAGATAATTGATTCATCAACGAAAAAACTTTCTAGTTCTAGATGGTTGGACTTGCACATTAAAGTCGCATGCTAAATCCATGGTAAGTGTTAATTGTTTTTTTTTTTTTTTTTTTTTTTGAGAGAGTTTTAAACTATGGTGTCCGCTCCTAATGATAACTCTTTATCATCAAACCAAGATACCAATCAGTTTTTGGTATATGCGGGGATTAAATTCCAGATCTTTTATACAACTATCAGAAACTTTACTAGTTGAACTAACTGAAACCCATCATGTTTTTTTTTTTTTTGAAAGTACTAGAACCCACCATGTTAATTGTTAATTATGTTATATTTTTATTTTGTACTTTGGAGGTTTGGGCTTGATATTTTTTTTCTAATATTAAACAAGGAGCTAGAGTGGGGCTCTTCATGTACCCCAACAACGTAAGGAACAACTGGGTTATTGGGTTTGGTAAAGCTTTTAATATGTTTACTGATTCTTGAATGGGTACAAACAAATAATATAATAAAGAAAACATCTCTTTCATTTTTACATTAATTTCGTAGTAACTTGGGCACTAATGATCTAGAACCTTTCTTTTGGACGTTTGACTATAAGAAACGATATTTAACTAAAAAACTTTCAATAATCATGGAATATGTCATTCTTCCAAAATCTCATAGAAGATTTATTTTTTGTTGTTGTAATTTATCGTTGTTTTTATAACCCATCCCAGTATTACTTCTCCAATCGTTTGTTTACGCATTCTTGAATCAGTAATCATATTAATTAAGGCATGTCACAAAGCTTAGAATTGCTAAATGATTAAGTTTATCCACTATCGGTGCATTATTTGAGGCAAGGTAGGCCTCATTGTTTGTACCAAGTTCAAGTCCAACCTCCCTCCCAAATCCATTGTAAAAGTTTTTTTTTTTTTTAATAGAAAAAAATCCATGGTAAAAGTTTATTGTTAATTATGTTTCATTTTTATTTATATTTTGAAATTTTGGGTTTTATTTTTTATTTTTTGGAATGTTAAGTGCTAAATATGAAATAACCATTAAAATACATCACTTATATAGCATCAAGTGTCACCAAAGTACTAATAGAAATGGACATGACCAATATAAAAACAAAATCAAGAATAAATGACCAAAATGCAAAATTTTAAATTAACTTATAGAGTCAAAATGAAACAATCTCAAACTTTAAGTCAAAAAAAAAAAAAATCTTGGTTTTTATTTTAAGGTAAATTTAGATTAATTTTCTATATAGTTTTTTAATTTAATTGTCTATGAGGTTTTTAAAATCTCCCCTTTTATTAATATAAATATACTTTTTTAAATCTTAAGAATTAATTAATTAATATTTTCACACACAAAAATAAATAAATTTAAGTCAATTGCTTTTTTATTTTTAAAAGAAAGACATCAATTTCATTCAATGAAAGGGTCCAAATTAGCCTGAACTATGTAAAGAATCTTTGTTGGTACATCTTCCATTTATACAAAACGATCCTGTATCTTCCTTATTTTTTAATAAATTCCCATACGACATCCTTGTATCTTCATTTTCAACAGATAACAAGTCATTAATCTTCAACTTTTTTATTTTTATTGAAAATATGTGGTCAAGCAAGAACGGTCTAAATTGTTGTTGTTGTTGTTTTTTTTTTTTTTTTCATTTTGATATCCAACTTTTTTTAAAAGGTTAAAATTAAAGTAAACCCTAGCCAATTAGTCATATTATTTGGCAAAATAATATACTGAATAGTCCTAGAGACGGACTATACCCGTGATTTTTACTTTTAGGACCTTAAGAATAATAGAGAGACATCCAGGCAAGCATTTACGTGTAAATCCAGAGAATTGAAAACTCGGACTGGTGCTAAGTTTGACAAAGATAAACTTGCGGTGTCTCTAGATTGTTAATAATGTAAGTAAAAAAAATGAGGTGAGTAATAATTCTAAATAAAAATTAATAAAAGCATACAAATTTAATTATTGTGAAAAGTATTGTAAATTTTTTTGTGTTCTATTGTTGCTCTTTTTTAAAAAATCTTTTTGATAATCCTCATGGAAAATTATTTATTGAAAGCAAGAAAGATATTACACAATAGCTAGCTGGGTCTGCTCCTTTACAATATCATCAACAAAAACCTTTCGTTAAAATAACGTCAACAAAAACCTTTGTACCCAATACAAAGGGTTCATTCGGTAATATTATTTTAGTAACATTATTTGTATCTTTTGAAAATATGTGTGAGTAAAAAAATAAATAAAAATATATTTAATATTATTTAAAAATTAAAAACATATATTTAAACACATAACTCAAAATAAAGTGAAAATCTATTTTTGAGGACCAAGATGCGAAAACACAAGGGTTCACTCAATGAGATCGCCAAACCGCTCATGGTATGCAAGGAATAATTATTACTTTGACCTTAAAGAAACACACGAGACAAAGCCTTCAGCACCAATCAAAGCCAATTAAAAAAAGCTATAAGGAAACTATAGGGGTGTTTGGTGAGTGTTTTCAAACAACAATTTTCAATTTTTAAACAACATTTTATGTATTTTCATATATATTTTTACCCACATATATTTCCACAAAAAATTTTAAATAATAATTTTCAGTTTTTATAGAGGGATACCATATGTGGGGCAGTGAGGCTAATAATTTTCAGTTTTTATAGACGGATACCATATGTGGGGCAGTGAGGCTAAAACAAAGGTGTTCCCATTCAAGAAGAAACACCAAGGTCAAAAAGCTGTATTGATTTAAGTCAAGCCACACGTCCAGAAATTTTCTGGGCCATCTCAATAATTAAGATTTTATTACAATCAGAATTCTGTCATCTTATGTTGACTTGGGCTTGGTAATCAGAATTCTGTCATCTTATGTTGACTTGGGCTTGGCAATCAGAATTCTGACATCTCAAATTTTTACACTTTTTTAAAATATCATTTTAATGTATACTGTATTTTATTTGTCACGTTAATTAAGAAATGAAACCCAATAATAAAATTAACTACTCGTATCTTTCATAGACTGTTTTTATTTTATTTTTTGATAAGATTCATAGACTGTTGAATACTCCTACTATGACTTCCCAGTTCCCACTAATGATATTATAAAAAGATATGTATATATCTATAGAGAGAGAGAGAGAGAGAGAGAGAGGAAATATATTTATTGTTGGTCAAGTGGCGGGTTCAGTAGCTTCGTTGTTTAGACTTATTAAATAGTTGGATTGGTGAATGTACTCATGCTGCTTTCTTTCTTTCTTTCCCTTCTCTCTTTCTCTCTCCTTATCTTTTGATATATTTTACCAAACCTTATTTTCAGATTCCATTAATTCATAAACGACAAGATAGCATTCTAATACAAAAAAAGAAAAAAAAAAAAGACCAGGCGGCAAAATTGAGCTAGGACCAACTCCAAGGAAAAGTCCGAAGCATGCAATAAGATCCGATCTCCATTAAATTCCTTTAACAGCTTCTTTGTTAAGGAAAGTTCTACTAAAAGGGGAACATTTAGGTTGCATCTAGATGGATGATCATTTTGATTATTGATTTAAAATGGCTTGATTTTTAGTTTATTTATTTTAAAATTCCATGCTTGGGTTCATATATTTTATATGTTGAAGATTTGAAATTCAGATTTTAAAATCCCTTGTTGGGATATATACTTGTATTTGGATCAATAGAATGCTTAATTTTTTTCAAACCTTTTGCATTTGACCTAATTGAACAAGTTATTAGAGTCATGGTTTCAACTATGATCCAACACACTTAACAATGAAAAGATCGGTTCTTGGATTGATATCAGGTGCTTTTGGGGATCGACTTATTTTTTTTATACCACAAATAGACAAGATGATGGTTGCATTTTTTTTTTTGGGGGGGGGGGGGGGGGTGTGGTGGGGGGGACCAAAAAGAAATTATCAATGCACACTTACATTAAATTCCTGGAATGGAAAATAAGTAAACACCTGGGAAATTTAATAAATTAGCACACATGGCAAAAGTTTTTTCCACCAAATATCACATGTACATATTCCAAAAAAAAAAAATCATATAAAATAGTTTATATTCACTCTTTTAAGTAATGTAGCATAAATTTTCTATTTTTAATAAAGTTTGTAGTATGCTTTTTATGTTAGATGTTTACCTTATATAGTATACACAAAGTTAGGTCATATTTAATGATCCATATGATTCAAATGGGATCAGTCATTATCAATAATATCATAATTAATGGTTTTATATATAAATATCAAAGGAAATATCAACTACTTGTGAACAATAACAGATACAAGCAATCTTATTCTTAAATCTGTAGCAAAAGGAAATTGAGGGCTGTGTTCTAATTCTAATTCTAATTTTGGTGCATAACCCCACCACTCTTGATGCCAGTGGCCACCCCTGATCACGATTCATGAGATGAGTAGTCGTGCAAAATATCCAGTTGGTGGATAAAACTTCGTGTTGTAAACTTGTAATATATGCAGTTTCTCTAGAACAACTCTCTGACTCTACGTACGTCTACGCAATGCTTTTGATTTAAATAAAAAACCTATAAACATATATTCTACTCTTTGTTTGTTTGTGCTTAATGAAATTGGTACTAATATAAAAAGAGAATAATTCATATGGTACATATATGAGAGCCTCTACTTTTTTCCTACACCGTTTGTGACTCAGCAAATCCCCCATCAAGCCAAAATTTTCAACCCTTTGAACAAGCTATAGGACATCATCATCACGCCATAACAGACAAGCATTCAGGTTCGACATTTCTGATTAAAGGCAAAATGGACCACTTAATTTATAAGAAAAAGAAATTCTACTTCTTGATGAATCAGTAAACATATAAAGGCATGTCACAAAGCTTAGAATTGCTAAATGATTAAGTTTACCCACCATCATTAAGCTTTGTGAATCGTGACATGCCTTTATATGTTTACTGATTCTTGAATGCGTATAAGCAAACAATATAATAAAGAAAACATCTCTTTCTTTTTTACATTAATTTCGTAGTAACTTGGGCACTAATGATCTAGTACCTTTCTTCTGGACGTTTGATGATAAGAAACAATATTTAACTAAAAAACTTTCAATAATCATGGAGTATATATGTCATTCTTCCAAATCTCGTAGAAGATTTATTTTTTTGTTGTAATTTACTGTTGTTTTTATAACCAATCCCAGAATTACTTTCCCTATTGTTTGTTTATACGCATTCTTGAATCAGTAAGCATATTAATTAAGGCATGTCACAAAGCAAGAATTGCTAAATGATTAAGTTTACACACTATCGGTGCATTTGAGGCAAGGTGACTAGGCCTCATTGTTCGTGCCAAGTTCAAGTCCAACCTTTTTTTTTTTATAATTGTTATTATTATTTTAATTTGCGGTTCATATGTTTGTATTTTGAACTGTAATTATCTTTGCAAGCTCAAAACTTATTTTGACCAATTAGTCACATTCACATTAGTCACACAATTTGAACTATAATTGTATTTTTTTTTTTACTTTTTAAATTTATTTTGACCAAATAGTCACACACTTACAATTAAAAATAAAATTTTTAAAAAATCCCTTTTTGCTTTAATGGTACTTTGAGCATATAAGCACTTCAACAAGACTCATCCTAATGCACTCTACGTATATGCTCTTCCCAAATTACAGTAAAAGTTTAAAATATATGTGAATGTGAGTGACAATTGAGCACCAAGATTAAAATATACTTTTCAAAAAGGAAAAACATATATTATCTAATGATTCTCATCTCATTTTTTGACTTCATTGATTATTGAATCTGTCTTCCCCATGTTTATGATGTTGATTAATTTCAATGTTATTTTATATTCAAATGGTAACTAATAATTATCCAATTATCATTGAATTCTGCAATCTCTTTTGCTTTTTGAAAAATAAAAGGTTAACGTCATTTAGCTAGCTTACAATCTTTTTTTTTTTTTTTTTTCTTTTAATCAAGGGAACATGATATTAGCATCTAGCATACAATCATGACTTTCCCCCGCATGGTTATTCATTATCATATAAGAAGGACGAAGGAAATTGTATATGATTGACATATCAGTTCTTTTTCTCTTCCATTAATGCCAATATTTTAGAACTCAAACTTAACATTGACAGGTAGACAAATACTGTGGATCATAATTAGCTGAAAGGATAAGCTATGATGGTAAAGGAATATAAACCCATAATTATCTTTAGCTTTTCAATGTTTTCATCTATCAACAACCATGCCTTACCACTTGAGTAACTCATGAAAATTTGTATGAACTAGCTAGCACCTCAAAAATTGGTTCTAGTCTTCTTTCCTGGGCTGGCTCCGGTGACATGGAGGACGCTTAACCCCACAAGCCTGCCTCATTGCCGATCATCTCTAGTTGGTTTGGCCATCCTTATCCCATATTTGGCCTACACTCCACCGACACAAAACTATTGGGCCCCATGGGAATTAATTGGCATCATCTTAAAGCTAATTTCTTCAACTCTATAAAACACCAAAATAAAAGTATAGCTAGGATCATGTGCATGTTATATTTGGAGAACATATATATGGGGACAAAATATAGGTTCTTCCCATTAATACAGATGCTTAATGATGGTTAACTTTGACATAATAAACCAATGGTTGATTGATACATAGGAACTCATTGTTTTCTGAGTATTTTAATTAAGAAATGAGCTTATCTCAATAATTTATTTGTTCCTCAAAAGCCAAAGTTCAAAGCATACAGTCGGGAGGAAAAAGAAAGCAAAAGAGTAGTAATTTTTTAATGAAAATTGAATATTTTTATGGTCTGAATAAAGAACTATCCAAACCGGTCGTAATCAATTTGATTGGGTTACAGGGTGCTTCGGCATACATCCACTTCTATTAGAGATATGCCTGGATTACAGGGTGATGAGTGATTACACGATGCGTTTGGCAAACCTAAAAGAATTAGTATTTTGGAATTTTTGAGCTGATTTTAATAGGTTCCAAATTAAAAAATAATAATTAATATAGATAAAGGTTCATCCAAATGCATTCTAAATATATGCTCTTTCCAAATTATAATCAATGTTATATATATGTGTGTGACAATAAAGCATTAAACATATACTTTTCAACAATGTTTGTCTGATGAAACTCCATTCCAACTTATCATAAACACATATATGGTCGATTTTGATTGCTATGCTGCAAAGTTTACTTTTCAAAGTAGTCATGGAATGGACTATTTCTAGAACGGAAATATGTTGTTGTCAATTGCTTAGCTACAATTTCAGAGGCATATGGACTTTTGTCTTTGAACAACTATATATTTTGGGATTATTAAAAAAAAAATTTATATATTTTGGATTAGAGGACCATATCTCATATGTCGTATGTGACATATGTCGTTATGTATTGGCCCTCAGATATTGCCCTTTGGTGGACTATCAAAGGCATCGAATCTATTTACGGAGTATTTATTTAGTATATAAAAATAGATACATTTTTTTATGAGAATATAAAAATAGATACATGAGAATTTATTTTTTATTTTTGATAAACATGAGAATTTATGTTTTATAGTGAAGATGATATTACACAGATATATAAGTTAGACTTAAGCCAAAAAAATTAAATAAACAAAAAAAAGAAAAAAAACAGATAAAACAAAGTCGAAAATGCTATAGCGAAATGAAATAGCAACGAAACTATGTACTGATCCCCAGTTGACGGAATACATCTTCCTTCTGTTACATCATTTTCACCGTTACCTACTCCTCTCCTACCACCATCTCTCTCTCTCTCTCTCTATATATATATATATATATATTTTTTTTTTTTTTTTTTTAGAATACTAAGTATTTTTAATATGTACACGAGGAGAGAGGATAAGATTTTTTAAAGAAATTTACAATGATGTATATCCAAAAGGACAGAAAGAAAGAAAGAGAGAGAGAGAGAGATCTTTTTACAATAGTAGGAAGTCATAGTAGGAAGGAATATAAATTCAGCATTGTACTGTTTAACAGTCTATGAAATATAGTCAATTCAGCATACATCCACTTCTATTAGGCACGCCTGATCTCAATTCTTCAACCTATTCACATCAACACAGACGCTAGGGGCTATGAGTAATAGGACCACATCGTTCTCGAAAATGGAAATATGGGATATGTACTACAACTTATATAAGTACAATACAAATTCAATAAATTCATACTTTCTTATACGAAAAAAGAAACAAAAAAAGAGTCAAGCGGTCCAATTTGAAGTTTTTTTTTTTTTTTTAATGAAATTTTTTGAGCATTTTGTTTATTCGAAGTTTGAAATAGCAACTTTAATTCATGTATTTTCTTATTTTTTGTGATTGAGTGTATTATGTATATTGCTTGTGTGACTGTGTGTGTATATATATATATTTTAAGTTGGTACGACTGTGTTAGTGGTGCTGACTGCTTACTTGACGTTCCTTATGCTATTCACACAGAAAATTTTTCATCAAAACGTGTAAATCAGGTTGATTAATTACAGAAAAGCAAATAATTTTTTTTATTTTATTTTTTTTTTATAGAAAAATTTTGGTTTATGTACAAGAACAATCTTGCATGAGATGAGAGCCTCAACAGGTGTGAAAAGATAATATCATGCAGCTTGTCTGGTTGAACTGCTTGTCTGGTTCTTCGAATAATTACGTTAAGATATAAAGGAAATAAAAAGAAAAGTGAAAATAGTAGCTTGTGCACACGTCAAGAAAAAGGTGAAGCTGTAAAATCTCTGAAAAATATTAAAATAGATCCTTAGCATAATAGCATGATGTTTCTTTGAAGACTAGTTCTTAATTATCACAACCTTTCTCATCAAAAAAAAAAAAAAATTATCACAACCTTTTTTTCTTTCCCTATTCTCTCTCTCTCTCTCTCTCTTCTTCACCGATCATCACGATATTTCTCATCCTCGTTTACGCACCCAACCCAACCTTATCATTAGATCTCTTTTACCAAACATTATATTCAGATTTCTTCACTAAACGACTAGATAGCATTCTAAAACAAAAAATGACGCTTGACAAAATTGAGCGGTCATTTTCTCCAAAGAAAAAATTCCCTAACGAAAGCTAGCCTTCTTTCATCGGATGCATTATCTAAAGGGGGGTAAGTCCCAAGTTTTCTCCGAAAGATAAACGTCCCAAGTCACTAGCCACAAGCAGAGAAAAATGAATATGCATTCACCAGAGCTTAAATTCTTGGTTCTATTACTGTTCTTCCTTTTCCATACCTCATATGGTGAGGTTGGCACTGCAGCCCTGTATTGTCCACCATATTCACCCACAGGCTATAAGTATGTGATCCTTTTCATATTTTGTTCAAATGAAGATGTGCACAGAATAACCTGAATAGTTTTGCATTTGCTTTATACTAATATTGATTTAAATTTGCTGATGATCGAAGGGTTCATGGTGAAGATGTTGTTCCACTCGCTAGAGGTCCGGTCTCACCCTCTGCGCCTAACCCCACAACCGAGGATCTAAGGGTTCACGGTGAAGATGTTGTTCCACTCGCTAGAGGTCCGGTCTCACCCTCTGCGCCTAACCCCACCACCGAGGATCTAAGGGTTCACGGTGAAGATGTTGTTCCACTCGCTAGAGGTCCGGTCTCACCCTCTGCGCCTAACCCCACCACCGAAAATCTAAGGGTTCACGGTGAAGATGTTGTTCCACTCGCTAGAGGTCCGGTCTCACCCTCTGCGCCTAACCCCACCACTGAGGATCTAAGGGTTCATGGTGAAGATGTTGTTCCACTCGCTAGAGGTCCGGTCTCACTCTCTGCCCCTAACCCCACCACCGATGATCTAAGGGTTCATGGTGGAGATGTTGTTCCACTCGCTAGAGGTCCTGACTCACCCTCTGCGCCTAACCCCACCACTGAGGATCTAAGGGTTCATGGTGAAGATGTTGTTCCACTCGCTAGAGGTCCGGTCTCACTCTCTGCCCCTAACCCCACCACCGATGATCTAAGGGTTCATGGTGGAGATGTTGTTCCACTCGCTAGAGGTCCTGACTCACCCTCTGCGCCTAACCCCACCACCGAGGATGCCGTTGGCCACTACCCCTGATCATGACTTCATGAGATGTGTAGTCCAGTTGGGGCATATAAAACATCTTGTTGTAATGCAGTTTCTCTAACTCTGCCCAATGCTTTTGATTTAAAACCTATAAACATATATATATATATATATATATATATATATATATATATATATATATATTCTAGTCTTTGTTTGTGCTTGATGAAATTTGTATTTATAAAAAGAGAACATTTAGTATTATGTTCTAGGGGCGGAAAAATGTTACAGTAATATATATGTGTGTTATTTCTCTGGTCTCTTTACTACAGTATATGTTAATGTTATTTGTGGAAAATTATTGCATACTCTTGCAATAACAACCCTTTATTTCTCTGGCACAGTGGCTGACTGTCCATTCGCATGTAAGTGTAGGAATAACATGATTAACCAGGCCGTCCATGCCTGCCACGTACGCAGTAAGCATTGGCTGCTTGACCATGGCAAGCCTTATTGCCAGATTATAGCTGTCTAATGAAACACAAAGAAAAACACTTTTTCATCTCACAAAATACCTATCATGACATCTCGTACGTGCACCAAACAAGTCACAAATACCTCATATTGATACATCGATCATCGCAAATGCTAGGTGTGGGAGCACATACCAATCCGATGCAGCTTAAGAAACCTTGAAAAGATAATTAGGTGTTTAGGTTAGGACTGTATCATTGACACTTACATGAGCCTATATATTAATATATTATCAACCTTACCAACCAAAGTGCTAAATATGAAATAACCATTAAAATACATCACTCATATAACGTAGTGTCACCGAAGTATTAATTAATACAAATGGACAAGACCAATATAAAATCAAAATCAAGCATAAATGACCAAAATGCAAATGTTAAAACTTAAATAGTCAAAATGAAACAATCCCAAAATTTAAGTAAAAAAAATCTTGGTTTTTATTTTATGGTAAATTTAGATTAATTTCTTATAAGTTTTTTAATTTAGTTGTCTATGATGTTTTTAAAATCTCCCCTTTTATTAATACAAATATACTTTTGTCAATCTTAACAATTAATTAATTAACTTTTCACACATAAAATAAATAAGAAGCCAATTGCTTTAATGAAATTTAGAAATAGGAAAGTGGGTTAATAATAAGCATTTTATAGACATTTTGTAGAATAGCATTTAAAAAAAAAAAAAAGAATGATTATAATAATATAATATAAAATGTGAAGAAATATTTAACTTCTATGTTTTTCCATGGTTTAGAAGTGCATGCTATCTAACATAGAATGTTATAAGGTTGCTAGGAGAGATTTTTATAAACTATTAATACTAGACGTAGGTGCTTATGCTGTCAACAACTCACTGCAGATGCATAGTTACCAAAATGTACAAAGTAATTAATTCAAAATTCTTAAATTAATAAAGCAAAACTTCCAAAAGTTTATTATATACACACACTCTCTGAACTAAAACCATTTGAACACACATATTGTACAACCAGGTCTTAATTTTTCCATCAACAATCTTCAAAAATATAATATGCAAAGACATAAACGAAGACCATGACATGAGGATGATACACCAAACTTTAACTTTTAGTAGTAATATGATTATCCTAGCTAGTCTTGCTTAGTTGTAGTAATAATAACATAGACAGTTCAAAACATGGAAAAAGAGACAAAGTACTTCAAGAATTACTTCAATAACTTGTATATATGAAGGGTTTTGGTTTTCAAACATCAAAAATAACTTTCATAATTTAATGTCTTGGTAGTCAATCTGCAAGGAGTATGTATATTTGCTGAAACTTGTTATATAATTTCTTTTTTTGTACATGATTTGGGTCGTTTTTTAATTAATAAAGTTATTTACCTAAAAAAAGTGATATAATTTTTAAAAATCAAATCTGATCGGCTGTTCAATCGGGAACCTCACAACTGGTCAAAAACCAGGTTGAATTGGGAACTAAGGCACAAACCAAATTTTTTACCGAACCGGTTTTTAAAACCATATTCGTGTGCCCAAATTTATGAGTCTTTCTTGATGACAATTTTCTTTTATTCTTGTTTTGATTATAAAGTGCTTGTAAATTTTCATCTCATAATATGGTTCTATTATGTACAGGTTACAGGTTTCTTTGAGCAGTATTGGCAATCTAGTGAGCCAAAAGTCAATGGCCTACTAGGCTTTATTTGCAGGTCATTAGCCTCTGAGTAGCAAGTCTCAATTAAGAACGCACAAGATTAAGTGCTCATTTTTCTTGGGTTTTGTTGTGCTTATTAGCCATGACTGGGTTTTCAAGGTGCATTAAAGTTGTTTGAAATTCTTCATTATATACTTTTTCACAACATAGATTGGAGAATCTTCAAATTGTTTTAATACTGTATTTGAGACAAAATCAACTTGAACAAAAATTATAGTACTAATCTAATCTTATATGTTACTAGATTAGGGATGTCTTGATAAGTTAAAAATGAATAGCATCAACCCAAACTATTTTAGTAATAATATCAAAATTGACGATAAAAGTAAATAATAAAAATAAATAATAATATCACAGAATTCCATGTTTTTATAAAACCAAAACTAATGGTAAATGATTAATTTTACGGATAAATTTCTTGACATTTTTGGCAATAGAAATTTTAATTGAAATAATATTTTAAATTTCTTAAAAACTTTGTAATAGAGTGTCAACAATAATCAGTATTGAGTCTATTGACTAATAATTATGTGAAAGCAAATACAATATAAGTCATTTAATTCAACCACAATGTGTAGGACATAATTCTTATTATCTAATCCAAAATACGATTAATACAACTATGCAATAATTTCAGGTATTACCAACTAAAAAAAAAAAAAAAAATGATGGTTCATACTTACCGAGTGTGTCATCAGCTGTGAAGTTTCGTCCAGTGAACCAATCTTCCATGTTGAAGGTCCAACCATTTATATTACCTCCAACAAGATACTCGGTTGCCCAAACGTTCTCACAGTGAAAGAACAAACCCAATAATAGAACGGTGGCAAAAATCAAACTACATCTTCCCTGGGCCATTCGAAGATGTGTGAAAGCCGATAAACGTTGAAAAACTTGTGTGGCGACTTGACCTAAAAAGAACATGAAGATTATATTCCTAGTTGCAAAAGTCAAATATTTTAGCTGATTCTCCCATCATTTACAAATCAAATAAAAATCATAATTATTATCTTGTTATACGTCCATTATTCTTCTAGCTAAAGACTAATTAACTAAGTTGTCAATTAGTCAAAGTCAAATATTTTGTTGTAATTAGGGGTGGCAAAATTTGACACGACCCGCGAATCCGACACGACACGACATGAAATTAGCAGGTTATGAGTTGAGACTTAACGGGTTCCTGTCATATTTGGGTTGACACGGCTGACCTGTTTAATAAACGGGTTGAGTTAGTGTTGAACACATAGAACCCGTTTAATCTGTTTAATTAAATGACATTTTACCAATATGCCATTCAAATTCTAGGTATATAAACTTATTAGTTGTTGTAATTTATTTTCTTTAACATATTGTGATTGATTATTTGTGATATTGGGATATGCATTATTTTTGAATGATTATTTGTGATGCAGTTATTCGTTAATTCTAAATTTTATATTAAAAATATTTATTTTTTTGTTTTTTCATAATTTTTTTTATTTTGATAAAATCTAATAAACAGGTCGACATGACTAACCCGTTTAATAAATAGGTTGGGTTAGGGTTGAGGAATCTTGACCCGTTTAATAAACATGTCGGGTTAGTATTGACTTATGTAGTCGAATACTCATGACTTGACACGACACGAACCCGACACGTGAACACGAATTGCCACCCCTAATTGCAATCTCCCTCATAAATTTAAACATTCCCAACTCCAGTGTCACTCTACTGATCATAGGAGCTAGTCTGACTAAGATTTTAATCCATAACAATTAAGATTTTAATAGAATTTTCCTAATGTTGTTAAGGTCCAATTAAAATCATATACATTGATTTTTTTTTTCTTTTTTATGATGAAGTCTTCAGAAATTTGTTTATACTTTATCTACATTGTTTCATTTTTTTGGTTTGAGTAGAGAATATCCAAGCTTTATTGACTTTATTCCCTGACCCTAATCACTTTAATTAGGCTAAAACCTTAATACAGCCAATGTATGTGGGGGCTTTCACATATTCGCTATATTTATGCGTTTGATAATTATAATTAAAAAAAAAAAAATTTCTTTTTACTTTTTAAATTTATTTTGACCAATTAGTTACGCACTTACGATTAAAAATAAAAATGTTAAAAAATCACTTTTTGTTTTAATAGTACTTTAAGCAAATAAGCACTTCAACAAGACTCATCATCCTAATGCACTCCACACACACACACACACATATATATATATATATGCTCTTCCCAAATTACAGTAAAGGTTTAAGATATATGTGAGTGACAATTGAGCTAGCAATACCAAGATTAACATATACTTTTCAAAAAGGAAAAACATATATTATCTAATGATTCTCAATTTCTCATCTAATTTGTTGACTTCATTGATTATTGAATCTGCCTTCCCCATGTTAATCATCCAACTATCATCTCTTTTGCTTTTTGAAAAATAAAAGGTTAACATCATTTAGCTTCCCATAAATAAATTTAAAAAAAAAAAAAAAAAACATCATTTAGCTAACTTACAATCTTTTTTTATGTTTTTTCTTTCAATCAAAGGAACATGATATTAGCATCTAGCATACAATCATGACTTTCCCACGCATGGTTATTCACTATCATATAAGAAGGACGAAGGAAATTGTATTTGATTGACATATCAGTTCTTTTTCTCTTCCATTAATGTCAATAATTTAGAACACAAACTTAACATTGACAGGTAGACAAATACAGTGAATCATAACATGACCCTTTTTACAATTAGCTGAAAGGATAAGCTATGATGGTAAAGGAATTTAAACCCATAATTATCTTTAGCTTTTCAATGTTTTCATCTATCAACAACCATGCCTTACCACTTGAGTACGTAACTCATGAAAATTTGTATGAACTAGCTAGCACCTCAAAAATGGGTTCTAGTCTTCTTTCCTGGGCTGGCTTCGACGACATGGAGGACACCTAACCGCACAAGCCTGCCTCATTGCCGACTATCTCTAGTGGGTTTGGCCATCCTTATCCTATATTTGGCCTACACTCCACCGACACAAATCAATTGGGCCCCATGGGAATTAATTGGCATCATCTTAACGCTAATTTCTTCAACTCTATAAAACACCAAAATAAAAGTATAGCTAGGTTCACGTGCATGTTATATTTGGAGAACATATATATGGGGACAAAATATAGGTTCTTCCCATTAATACAGATGCTTAAAATAGTTAACTTTGACATAATAAACCAATGGTTGATTGATACATAGGAACTCATTGTTTTCTGAGTATTTTAATTAAGAAATGAGCTCATCTCAATAATTTATTTGTTCCTCAAAAGCCAAAGTTCAAAGCATACAGTGGGGAGGAAAAAGAAAGCGAAGGGGTAGTAATTTTTTAATATACATCGAATATTTTTATGGTTTGAATAAAGAACTATCCAAACCGATCGTAATCAATTTGATTGAGTTATAGGGTGCTTTGGCATACATCCACTTCTATTTAGGGATGTGCCAAATTTAAAAGATTTTTTTTTTTTATCTGAATTTAGAAGAATTTGGATTACAGGGTGATGAGTGATTTCAGGGTGCGTTTGGCAAATCTAAAAGAAAGTGTGCATTTGAATATCGTTTATTTTGCTGAAAATTAAAAACTGAAAACACTGTAGTAAAATAATTTTTAAATGTGTGAATAGTGCCGTGAAACTCATTTTTAATGAAAGTTTTAGTGAAAAAAGAGGTTTGTGGGTTCCGTAAACAGTGCATGGGACCCACTGGAAAAGATAGAAACGTGCTTCTTCCAAAAGAAAAAAGTGAAACGCTAGATGCTAGATGCCAGCTGCTATCCAAATGGAGCTTTAGTATTTTTGGAATTTTTGAGATGATTTTAATAGGTTCCAAATTTAAAAAATAATTAATATAGATGAAGGTTCATCCAAATGCATTCTAAATATATGCTCTTTCCAAATTATAATCAATGTTAAACATATAGAGTAATTTTTAGGTACTCTCGGAGCACGGAGAATGGTACTCCCTTCTCTCACATTCATGATGGGATCTGCTCATTAAATTCATGGTGGGGTCCACCATGAATGTGAGAGGAGGGAGCACTATTTCACTATACTCTGAGACTACCTAAGAATTTTCCAAACATATATATGTATGCGTGACAATAGAGCATTAAGCATATACCTTTCAACGATGTTTGTCTGATGAAACTCCATTCGAGCTTATCATAAACATATATATGGTCGATTTTGATTGCTATGCTGCAAGGTTTACTTTTCAAAGTAGTCATGGAATGGATTATTTCTAGAACGGAGATATGATATTGTCACTTGCTTAGCTACAATTTTAAAGGCATATGGACTTTTGTCTTTGAACAACTTTTTTGGATTAGAAGACCATATGTCATATGTCATATGTCATATGTCGCATGTGACATATGTCATTATGTATTGCCCCTCTGATATTACACTTTGGTGGACTATCAAAGGCGTCGAATCCTTTTTTTTATTATTTTTTTTTATGAACAGAAAACTTTATTAAAGAGGAAACAAAATTACAACACCCTATTGGACTCTCCCAAAATAACTGAAGAGAAACAGTTCGAGCTATAACCACAGCCAAAAGAACCAAAAAAATTACAAGATAAACACCATTTAGCTAAGGTGTGGACTGCCTCATTACAAAGCATAAGGACCCAAATTACAGAGACATTACTAGAGAGAGACAAAAGGAGCCTCAAATCAGAGCATAAAGACTTGATTCTCCAAGGAGGGGGCACTGCCAAATTCGAAAGAAGCTAGACAACATTTTGAGAATCAGACTCTACAATGACAGTTTCGCCAGCTAAAGCAAGGGCTAAGGAAATCTCCCGTCTAATTGCTTCTACTTCAACCTATTGAGGGAGGGTGGTGTTCACTTTCATGGAGCCAGCAAATATCAACTTCCCTCTCTAGTCTCTCACAACCGCAGGGATGGCAGAGAAGTGAGGACCCACTACTGCATCAATATTTATTTTTATGTCCAACCTTGAGGGAGGAATCCAAACCTGAGGAGGGGCAAAAACCAAATGTCTTGAGGTGGAGGCTCTTGAATTTTTATGCTCAGTATTGAAGCTGCAAACATCATAGAGACTATACGTGCAGAGAAGTAAATTTTAGTTTTGTATTACTAAGCTACAGTAGTTTGTTTTAGTATGAATAATGTAGGAGCTAAACGACTGCCGTTTGTACATGTATCAGTTTAATGAGTTGTTGCTATTCATTCCACGTGTATAGGATTAGTTGGTTAGGAAGTTAGTTGGAAGTTAGTTATTCTGTTTTCCTTTTCTGTTTTCATTTCCCCGCCTCTGTTCATACTATATAATGAACAGAGCAATGTAAATTTATAATGTGCAGAATATACACAAGTTCACATCACTCTATTCTCTCTTCTGAGTTTTCTTCCATTGTTGATGTGTCTTCAAGCTTGTGATAAATTCAATATGGTATCAGAGCTGAACTAGATCAGAGATAACGCAAGTCTGGTATGCTCTGAAATTCTCTAGTTCAATAGTGTTCTTCAATCTGTGATTCATTGATCCCTTAATGCTTCTTTTCAGTTCAACTAGAAATTTACTTGTTATATTTCTTGTTGAATCTTGCATTAAGTTCATCTCCGTCAAGAATTAATTTCTTTGATGTGTTGAGGTCTTGATTCTGCTCTTGTATTCTTAATTGAAATTGAAATCCTCAATCTTAGGGTTTCAGTTCAATCTCTTTTCTCGTGATCTTAGGATTGTTCCATCATCAATTTACTGTTTCTGTTGTGGATCCATCAAGATTGTGGTTACATCTTGATTGTTTCATCATCATCACACAGAATTTCAGTTTTTCCTTTGATCCTTGAATTTTCTTCTTTTCTCGAGAAAATCAAATCTTGATTTCTCCATTTTCTGTTGAGATCTTCTTCATTTTTTTTTAAAGAATGACTGAAACTACTCCTAGTGCTACTGTTCCCATTGTTCAACCTTGGGAAAACGCAGCTAGTCCATTTTTCCTCTCTAGTGGTGATAATCCAGGAGTGTCTTTGGTGGTTCAACACCTCACTGAAGAAAATTACAACACCTGGAGCAGAGCAATCCTCATTTCATTAGATGCCAAAACCAAATTGGGATTCATTGATGGCTCTATTGCAAAGCCTCAAACTGTTGATCACCCTTATTACACAGCATGGAATAAATGTAACAGTACAGTCCTAGCTTGGCTGTTCAATTCTGTTTCCAAAGATTTGCAGTCAAGTATTGTGTATTTCAAGACTGCTAGGGATGTGTGGCTTGATCTGCAAAACAGATTTGGGCAAGGAAATGGACCTACAATTTTTGATTTAAGAAAGGAAATTAGCTCTCTGGTTCAGGAGGATTTGAGTATCAATGCCTATTATGCCAAGTTCAAAGGCCTTTGGGATGAGTTTTCCAACTATAGAGCATGCACATGTGGTCATCAAGCTGAGGAATGCACCATGTCCTTTTTGATGGGGCTGAATGACACATATGCTGCTGTTAAAAGTCAAATTTTGCTTATGGAACCTGTGCCTTCCTTCAGCAAAGTGTTTTCTCTTTTGCTTCAAGATGAGAAGCAAAGAAAAATAGGTGCTGGGAAGAAAGTCTTGGTTGATTCATCAGCCTTGGCAGCCTTTGGATCTAAGCCTGGTAACAACAACAAGTTCTTTGCCAAATCCAAGAATGGCAGGCCACAATGCACTCATTGTGGAGCTATGGGGCATGTTGTTGATAAGTGCTACAAGCTACATGGCTACCCTCCTGGGTATAGGTTCAAGAACAAAGGAAGTCCACCTTTTGCTAGCAATGTCATTGCTGATGAAGATCATATTGGTGAACCCATTACTCTCACCAAATCTCAGTACCAGAAATTAGTGGGATTATTGAATTCTCAATGTCATTTTGGCACTCAAGCTCCACCAGAGGTTGTTCATCAAGCTGCTACCATTGTTGCTCAGCCTTCAATGGATGTTCAAACTCAATCTTTTGCAGGTATCAAGTTTTCTCCATCCCTTAAACACTCAGTGTTTTCTTCCAGTGTCAATCCCTCTGAAATTAGTCCTTATGACTGGATTCTTGATAGTGGTGCAACTGACCACATGGTTCATTCTATTCAATTCTTCACTTCTGTTACTTCTTCTGCTCAGATTTCTGTTAGATTACCTAATGGTGACATGGTTAAGGTCACTCATATTGGAACTGTGCAGGTCTCAGCAACATTGGTCCTTGAAAATGTTTTGTGCATTCCCTCTTTCTCTTTCAATCTTATTTCTATAAGCAAACTAACCCAAAATCCTTCTTGTTGTTGTGTTTTTCTTTCTCATTTCTGCTTTCTTCAGGACTTACTGCATTGGAAGATGATTGGGTTGGGTAAGAGACATGGAGGACTTTACATTTTGCAGTGCCATGATTCCATCAATTTACCACCTTCTGTGTCCAAGGTTCTGTCTAGCCTGCATTCTTCTTTCTGCAATACCAGTGTCAGTAGTTGTAATGTTGATTCTCCTTTGGTTGTTGATACTTCCAATGATGCTAATAAGTTGTGGCATTACAGATTAGGACATCCATCTTCACAAAGACTAGCTTTGTTGAAATCCTTTGTACCTGGTCTGAATTCTTCTCTTAATAAAAATTTCCTTGATTGCCATGTCTGCCCTTTAGCTAAACAGCACAAGTTACCTTTTTCTAAATCCACAACTGTTTCTTTAGCTTGCTTTGATCTAATTCATGCTGATATATGGGGACCATTTTCTACTCCTTCTTTGAATGGCTCCAAATACTTTCTTACTTTGGTTGATGATCATAGTAGATGCACTTGGGTTTATTTAATGAAATCCAAATCTGCTGCTTCTGATCTAATTCAAAGTTTCTTTCAAATGGTTCTTAATCAATTCAAAGTTTCCATTAAGGTCATTAGAAGTGATAATGGCCCTGAATTTACTCTCTCTTCCTTTTATGCTTCAAAAGGCATTTTACATCAGCTATCATGTGTTGAAACACCACAGCAAAATGCTGTGGTTGAAAGAAAACACCAGCATTTGCTGAATGTAGCTCGAGCCTTGAGGTTCCATGCCAATTTACCTTTAAAATTTTGGGGAGATTGTGTACTTACAGCCACCTATCTCATCAACAGGCTTCCTAGCCCACTTCTAGGTAACCTGACCCCATACCAGAAACTTTTAGGCCATGCTCCTTCTTATCAACACCTTAAAACCTTTGGCTGCCTTTGCTATGTCTCTACCTTGACAAGAAACAGGTCTAAATTTGACCCTAGGGCAAAGGCTTGCATTTTCCTTGGGTACCCTTTTGGCACCAAAGGATACAAGTTATATGACTTGTCCACTAGAACCTTGTTTCTGTCCAGAGATGTCATCTTCAAGGAATCCATTTTTCCTTTTAAACATTGGTTGCCTAGAGTTGTTTCTAGCACTCCTTCATCTTCTCCCAATGTTTTTCCTTCTCAACCATCTGTCCTAGATTTTGTTCCTCTCCTTTCAGCTGAATTTTCCTTTCCTTTCAACTCTACTGAAACTGCTGTTCCTCCTAATGAATTCCTAGACCTTGTCCATCCTGATCTAACTTGTTCTCCACCTACTCTTCCTTCTCAGCCTGAGCTTTCTGCTCCAACAAATCTGCCTATTACCCTACCTGTCTTACCCCTTAGGAAATCAACTAGGTCTCATAAACCTCCTTCCTATCTTCATGATTACCATTGCAGCCTGGTCTCCACTCCTCACTGCAACTTGGCTTCCACATCTCTACCTTCCCATGATTCTCTCACTGCTAGTCCAGGTATTCTTTATCCCCTTTCTTCATCCCTCTCTTATTCTAAGTTGTCCACTGCCCATAGAGTGTTCTCTGTTGCCTTAACCATTGCTAAAGAACCTACTTCATATGCTGAAGCTTTGCCTAATCCCTTGTGGCAAGCTGCTATGCAGACTGAGCTTGATGCCCTTCAGGCTAACCAGACTTGGATCATGACTCCATTGCCTCCTGGTAAGGTCCCTATTGGTTGCAAGTGGGTCTTCAAGATCAAGCTGAAGGCTGATGGTTCTATAGAAAGGTACAAAGCCAGATTGGTTGCTAAGGGTTTTACACAGACTGAAGGGGTAGATTATTTTGAAACCTTCTCTCCTGTAGTGAAGTTTGTAACTGTCAGGACCCTTTTAGCTTTGGCTGCTGTGTATGGTTGGCATCTATCTCAATTAGATGTCAACAATGCCTTCTTACATGGAGAGTTGACTGAGGAAGTGTACATGGTTCCTCCTCCTGGATTTGACAGCAAGGGGGAGGTGTGCAAACTCACTAAGTCTATATATGGGTTGAAGCAAGCAAGCAGACAGTGGTTTGCCAAGCTTTCCTCTACCCTCCTTGATCATGGCTTCAGTCAATCTAAGTCTGATTATTCTGTTTTCACCAAGATCAACAAGGGGTCTATCTTAATCCTACTCATCTATGTGGATGACATTTTGATAGCTAGCAATAACATAGAAGAAGTCCATACCTTCAAGGTCTTTCTAGATGCCAAGTTCAAACTCAAAGATCTTGGTACCTTGAAATATTTCTTAGGTCTTGAGGTGGCCAGGACTGAGAAAGGTATTAGTCTATGTCAAAGAAAATTTGTCTTGGAACTCCTATCTGATACGGGTATGCTAGCTTGTAAACCTACTAATGTGCCTATGGATCAATCAACAAAGTTTAGGAGCTCAATGGGAGAGGCTGCACCTGATCCTTTTTTGTATAGAAGAATTATAGGCAAATTACTTTACTTAACTCTGACCAGACCTGACATTTGTTACTCAGTCCATAAGCTGAGTCAGTTTATGAGTTCCCCTCAACTTCCTCACCTCCAAGCAGCCTACAAGATTCTTAGATACCTCAAGAAAACACCAGGGCAGGGTCTATTCCTATCTGCCACTTCTGAACTAAAGCTCAAAGCTTATTGTGATGCAGATTGGGCAGCTTGTCCAGACACCAGAAGGTCAGTTTCAGGCTTCTGTATTTTCCTTGGTGAGTCTCTTATATCCTGGAAATGCAAGAAGCAGCAGGTAGTTTCCAGATCATCAGCTGAATCAGAATATCGTGCAATGGCCACTGTCACAAGTGAACTTGTCTGGTTGATAGCTTTACTTAAAACCTTTGCTCTAAATCACACTCATCCAGCTTCTCTGTACTGTGATAGCAAAGCAGCTCTCTACATTGCTGCAAATCCAGTTTTTCATGAGCGTACAAAGCACATAGAAGTTGACTGTCATTACATTCGAAGCAAACTTCAAGCTGGGGTGATTAAAACTTTTCATGTGCCTACTAGACATCAAATTGCTGATTTTTTCACCAAGGCTCTTGGATACAAACAGTTCTACTTCCTTCTGTCCAAGATGAACTTAATCAATATCTACAGTTCATCTTGAGGGGGAGTATTGAAGCTGCAAACATCATAGAGACTATACGTGCAGAGAAGTAAATTTTAGTTTTGTATTACTAAGCTACAGTAGTTTGTTTTAGTATGAATAATGTAGGAGCTAAACGACTGCCGTTTGTACATGTATCAGTTTAATGAGTTGTTGCTATTCATTCCACGTGTATAGGATTAGTTGGTTAGGAAGTTAGTTGGAAGTTAGTTATTCTGTTTTCCTTTTCTGTTTTCATTTCCCCGCCTCTGTTCATACTATATAATGAACAGAGCAATGTAAATTTATAATGTACAGAATATACACAAGTTCACATCACTCTATTCTCTCTTCTGAGTTTTCTTCCATTGTTGATGTGTCTTCAAGCTTGTGATAAATTCAATACTCAGCGAAGAGACTAGAAATCTTGGACGCTACTCCATCAAAATTAACAGCAATGTTTTCAAAAAGGGATTGATTTCTCTACTTCCAAATAACATCACAAAGGATGGCACCAAACAGCAAAAAAATTTCTTTTTGACCAAGATTAAGATTTTCCACAAAATGAGGGGATATGAGGAAACAGATAAAATCTAATGGGGACCCAAACTCAATGGCTTCCATTCTCAACCCCTACTGACTTTGAAACCATATCGATTTAGCAATAGGACATATAGTACAGAGATGAAGGGTTGACTCATCTGTCGAATTGCACAAAGGACAGCACCTATCTATATTTTCATTAAATTTACTGATTACTTCTTTAGAAGGCAGCATGTTGGCAGCAATTTTCCATAAATGCATCTTATGGCGTTCATGCAACTTGGTTTTCCATGTTTGATCCCTAATAGCATCAATGTTCGAGGGGGAAGAGGATGCCTTGCACAGCTAATAAGCAGATTTGGCTAAAAAGGATCCTGAGTTCGTTACAGTCCAAGACCAACTATCCTTAGTTTGGTAAATTGGGATGAGGATTTTCAGAATTAGATCAACCTCTGGCTCTTCGAAGAAATAGTTCAGTTTGGGAATATCCCATCTACTGTGATCCGAAGATAGGAGCTATGACACTACCAAGACTAGGTCTGGATTAGCATCAACTTTAGGGGAAAGGATGAAGCCTGGGAGATCGGGGATCTAAGGATCAGACCATATTCGAATAGATTCCTCATTGCCAATTAGAATGTAAGCTGCTTTAGAGATGAGGTGCTTGATGCCCAACATGCTTTTCCAAAAATGGGGAAGATGGCCAGAATAAGAATGAGTCAAAGGCATCGAATCTATCTGCAGAGTATTTATTTAATATATAAAAGTAGATACATTTTTTTTCCTAAAAATATAAAAATAGATACATGAGAATTTATGTTTTATAGTGAAAATGACAGATGGGCTCATTTGATGGAATATATCATTTTCACTACATATCATTTTCACCGTTATAGTGAAAATGACATGTTCCTCCCCACTATCAAACATGACATGCCATTGGAATATCAATTCAGCATTAGAGTACTCAACCGTCTATGAAATATAGTCAATTTTATCATTGGGTTTCATTTCTTAACTGATGTGCCAAATAAAATATACATTAAAATGATATTTTAAAAAGTGTATAATTTTGAAATAAAGTCAATGGTAATTATTAATTTTGTTAAAATTTTAATAACAAAAAGATTTAAGGATGAAATAGCTTGATTTTAAAATTTGGGTGACTAAATTGACATAATTAATAATTAGGGTACTAAATTGAATTTTGCAAAATAATTTGAGGAGTAAATTAGTAATTTAACCTATATTTTACAATGTTTTAATAATATGGCTAGATGTGATTGAATGAATACGAATAACAGGTATTGCAATTATCCCCTTTTTCTCTTACAATTTTTTTTTTCTTTTTATTTCACTCTCTTTTTAACTTTAACTTTTTCTTATTATTTTTAGTCAATGGTTAAGATTGAAGGTTGTTTCTTTCAACTCTCAATCTCAACCATCCAAAACTATTGCATTAGGTACTTTTGATCTCAATCTTCAGCCCATTCACATCATGCCGGCGTGACACAAACGCCTAGGGGGCTAGGACCACATATCATTCTCAAAATTGGAAAAATCGGATATGTATTGCAATTTATATAAGTATATGCCACAAAGTCAATAAATTCACATTGTCTTCATCCAAAAAAATAATTCACATTGTATTTCCTTATTTTTGTAGGGGAAATTACATTTTATCACTTTAAACTATATCCCAAATAATATTTTGCACTCTAAACTTTTTAAATGCACATTTTATTCCCTAAACTATGATCATTCTTATACTTTGTACCTTCCCGCCAAGTTTGCTGTTAACTTGAATGGAAATCTAAAGTTTAGGATGTTAAGTGTAATCGAGAGTATAGTTTAAAGTAGTAAAGTGTAATTTCTTATTTGTTTTTAAGAAATTGAGAAGATGGACAATTTGGTCTTTTCACATGATGTCATAATTTTTTATTCAAGTTAACAACAAACTTAATGTTGGGGTGCAAAATGTAACAATGGTTATAGTTTAGTATGTAAAACATGCATTTGAAAAGTTTAAAGTGGTAAAGTGTGTATATATGTGTGTGTATATATATATATATATTTGTTTGCATATATATATATATCGTTTTTTTTTTTAAGTGGGTACGACTGTCTTAGTTGTGCTAACTTGACGTTCCTTTTGCTCTTCACAACGAGAATTTTTCATTTTAAAATCCTAAATCAGGTTGATTAATTACAGAAAAACAAATACTTTGTTTTGTTTTGTAGCAAACATTGTTAGGTGTACTGTCTCTCTCCTAGATGGATTGGTGCATGTACAAGAACAATCATGCGTGAGTTGAGATCGTCAACAGGTGTGAAAACATAATATATATCATGCAAATGCAAGAGAGAACGTAAAAGGTGGTGGGTGCTTGAAATGCTTGTCTGGTTCTTTGAATAATTACTTTAAGTGTGCGTTTGTCTGAGCTTTTTGAAGCCCAAAAAGCGCATAAATTAAAAAGCTGGCAATATTTTGCGTTTGGCTGAGCCCAAAACGCAACTTTTTAAAAAAAGTTGCATTTTGGGCTCAGGCAAAATCTTCGTCCACAACGCGCTTCATTTATGGACCTCAGAGGTCCATAAATGAAAACGTGCAGCAGCGCGTTTTTGGATTATTACCGTTGGCCAAGCTTTTATGAAAATGTCCCTGATATATCTCACAGACACACAGACACAAACTCATCAGTAGCTTGGATCGAGAGCATATGCACACGTCAAGACTAGTCCTTTAAATGTCACAACCTTTCTTTCTTTCTTTCTTTCCCTGTACTCTCTCTCCCCTTCAAGAAAGTATACCATATCGCGGTAATACTAACTCAGCATTTGTTTTGGTATTTCCTACCCAATAAATGAGTGACATCTGTTTCAAAAAATCACATCAGACTACTTCTAATAAATTAATTATAATCTTTTATAATATCAGGAAGATAAATTAATCATTTATTGGAGTAGTCTGATGTGATTTTTTGAAACATGTGTCGCTTATTTATCGAGTAAGAAATACCAAAACAGACGCTGAATTGGTATTACCGAAACATGGTACACTTTCTCCTCCCCTTCATCGACCATTTGATCTCTCTCATCCTCGTTTACCCAACCCAACCTTATCTTTAGGTTTCTTTTACCAAATCTCATCTTCAGATTTCATCTCTAAACGACATGATAGTATAGTAAAACAGAAAATGACCGCTCAGCAAAATTTAACTTTGATGCTATAGGACCTACAGTAATAAGATTCTCTCCATTAAATATTCCTTTAACAGCTTTTTTGTTAAGGAAAGGTCATTTTGATTTGGATTTAGATTTTTAAATTAACTGATTTAAAATGGCTTGATTTTATATTTATTTATTTTAAAATTCCTTGCTTGTGTTCATTTTGTATGTTGAAGATTTGAAATTCAGATTTTAAAATCTCTTGTTGGGATATATACTTGGATTTGGATCAATGGAATGTTTGTTTTTCAAACCATTTGCATTTGACCTAATTGGACAAGTTAGAGTCATGGTTTCAACCACTATGATCCAATACACATAACAATCATTGGAATGGGTTCTTGCCTTGGATTAATATCAGGTGCTTTTTTGGACTTATTTTTTATACCACAGACAAGATGATGATTGCATATTTTCCAACACAGCATAATAATTAAAAAAGCTAATTGGGGCCCAAAAAGAATCACTAAAGTTGATGGAAGGAGAAAATTGAAAGAGAGAGAGAGATAATGGTAATTGAGTCTGACTAAGGCTTAGCATGTAGGAGTATATAGTATATTTGAACTTTGAAGTAGCCCATGATGAGCAGCATTTTGAAATTCAGAGTTCAACCAAAAACTTGTCTAGCTAATGGTCAATGTTCTAGCCTAGGTCAATAAAATTATTTTACATTATAATCCTGTACCTCTCTAATAATCGCACTTCCAATATTTGGATGAACTTATTTAAATCTATTTATTTTTATCCACCAATAACACACTACATAAAATATGACCTATTTCAACCCATTTTTTTTGAAGAATTCACTAAAATTTTTCCAAATAAACACTAAAGTGTGATGATCCGTAACTATTACAAGACTTTTTTTTTTTTTTTTTTGAGAAAAACAATTACAAGACTTAATTAAGGACTTTCGAAATAAATAGCATAGCCCTTAATATATATATATATATATATATATATATATATATAATATATATATATATATATATATATATATTGGTTTATAAGCTCATTTATATTCTACATATATCCTCTTTCCAAATTACAATGACCGTTTAATATATATATTGGTTTCCTTGGTAAGCATATATACAATCTTGTCAAATCATCACTAGCTTTCCTTATTTTCTTTTCTTAACAATTCCACATTAATTAAATGGAGGAGCTCCTTTAAGGATCTATAATACTGTTTTCTATCCTCTGAACTTTCTATGATGATTCCCCCTCCTCTGAACTTTCTAATAATTTGCTAAGCTTTGAGAGAATGATGCTTCTGATATGCTCTCTTATAGGCTTATGGCCTCTACCATGCCTGCTTTGGCTAAATAGTTTCTTAATGCATTATCTTTTTCTTTTTCTTTTTCTTTTTTTTCTTTTTTCTTTTTTTTTTCTTTTTTTTTTTTAAGTAATACTGTTTTATCCTCATCAATACATTAATTTATATAGTTTATAATGATCTCTTTTAATCATTTAAAAAAGAGAGAAGGGGGGGGGGGGGGGTCTAAAAGAAAGTCATTAATTTGTTAATATGCACACCCCTCACATTGCAATGACAGGAGCACAGTATATTTTATAATCTTTTATAGTTTTTATCTGAGTATATTAATGTATAATCTTTTTACAGTATGGTTGGTAGCAACTGGCAAGTTGATTTGAAAGGAATATGAGTTCATCGCCATCATCATATCACAATACAATCCACCTATGACCTACTCAACAATTAATGCCAAAGCGTAGTGTAGTATTTGGATAAACCTAAGACCATGGAATGAGTGTGTAAAAGTTTTTTCCCATTAAATTTAGTGAATGCCAGATTAGCAACAAATTGAATATTGAATCATTGATGCATCTTCTAACAATGATCAGCCATTACAGTGTTTGAAAAAGAAAAAAACTAGAACAACAAAATCAAAGATGCCAACTTCAGATTCTCAAAAAGGAAAACCTAAAGTGATACATTGACAATCCGTTCTGGTCCCACTGGTCCAGAAAGTTAAATAAAACACCAAATATTGAGATAGAAGGCACGCCTGGTGACATGTGAGAGGGCAAATATATTAATATGTACAGCCGAATCCAATGCACGGCATGCTCGGATGACAGTTAGGCTGGGTTGGGGTTGAGTTTGCAACTTTTGATTAGAAACTTAAATGGAAAATTTGAATATTTCCGTGTCGTTTTAATTTCCAACTCCCCTTACATATACTTTTAATATGTCCCAAGTCACTACTCACAAGCAGAGAAAAAACAATGAATAGGCATTCACAGCCACCACTTCCCAATAAGTTCTTGGTTTTACTTTTACTGTTCTTACGTTTCTATACCTCATATGCCACAAATGGTGATGCCATTGCAAATCCATCTACCACTTCTTCCTCTATCGATATAGAGTTTCAACAGTAAGTTTCTTCGATGCCCTTTTCTTTTCTTATTTTGATATGAATGAAGACTATCAGATACCACTCCATTTTATATATTTGGGAAAATTACAAATTACTCACTCTCTACATTTGCCATTAGAAAAACAGATTTTAATTTGAGAATATAACATAAAATGGATCAAAAAGTTAGGGTTAAATTTTTTGCAAAAGATGAATAAACATTGCATAAAAAAAATTCAAACAAATACAAATTCATTTTGATGGGTTCGTCACAAAAACCTTTCACAATTAGAACTATATTTGAGAGAAGTTTTGATATTAATTTGTATTTGTTTGAATTTTTTTATGCAATGTTCATTCATTTTTGCAAAATTTTAAACTCTAGTTTTTTTATCTATTTTATGTTATATTTCCGAATTAAAATCTACTTTTTTAAAGGCAAATGTAAAGGTGGATTACGGAAGCTTAACGAAACAAAACTCAAGTAGGTAAAGTGTTAAATTTCAAATCACAAGTAGGCAACTTAAATTCGAATCAATTACGGGTAGATATGTTGTAATTTGCCCTATATATTTTTATTGATTTCAGCTGCATATTTCTTCTAGGGTTTTGTGCTCCTTCCATAGAGAACCAACTGAGGCCACACCAAAAATATGCCATTGCCATTTAATTTGATCACTCATCTATGTAATTTAAACTTATGAACGTTTTGTAGGTCTTTAATGTCTGTTATGGACATGGTATAACATAAATATTACTGCAGTCATTTGCTTAATTTTGTTTACTTATCTCTGTTTGGCTGTTTCCACAAAATCTCTTTAAGGCACTGTATGGTCATAGCATGTTGCCTAGAAATGCACTTATTTTCTTCACTTTATATGTTGTGTAGCTTGTTGCATACTCTGGATATTCTTCCCTCATCTTCCTTAGTTATTTGACATTAATTATACTAAAGTTTTGTAAATATTGAATTTACAGTCAGCTGTTTAAATGGGTGTGTGTGCACGTACGCGCTAGGAATCGGTTGTTTATATGCATATATGGTTACTTTGGTATAGTTAATCAAACTCTCGATTCTAATATTGATTTTACTGATGATCAAAGGCTTCATGGTGAAGATGTTGTTCCACTCGAGAGAGGTCCGGTCCCACCCACTGCCCCCAACCCCACCACCGAGGATGCCAGTGGCCACCCCTGATCATTACTTCATGAGATGTGTAGTCCAGTAACATCTTGTTGAAATGCAGTTTCTCTGACTCTGCCCAATGCTTTTGATTTTAAACCTATAAACATATATTCTAGTCTTTGTTTGTGCTTAATGAATTGGTACTTATAAAAAGAGAAAACATTTCGTATCATGTTCTAGGGGAAAAATGTTACAGTAATATATATAAAATATGTTATTTTTCTGATCTCTTTACTAGAGTATATGTTAAATGTTGTTTGTGGAAAATTATTGCATACTCTTGCAATAATAACCCTTTATTTCTCTGGTCTCTTTCAACAGTGGCTGACTGTCATTTGAATGTAAGTGTAGGAAGAACATGATTAACCAGGCCATCCATGGCTGCAACGTACGCAGTAAGCATTGGCTTCTAGACCATGCATGCATGGCAAGCCTTATTTCCAGATTATAGAATGTCTAATAATGCTGGCAACAGAAAATACAAACAATATTACTAGAAATCTCTTACCAAACGAGTCCTAATTATTTCCACTTTCAGCTATGTATGTATATCCAAAATCATTTTTGCAAAGATATGTCACTAACCCTTACATACATGTGCTGTGTCTATATGTTATCCACCTTAAGCGAGATGCTATCCCAACTACAGTGTTGTTCTTGCCCACTCAGCCTCGATTTCATGGCCTTCCAATGCATGTCCTATTGGCCAACCATTCAACTTTAAAGTAACAGATTATAGTAGTTAATAATAATAATAATAATAATAATAATAATATACTTATTCATTTGTAAGCTTAATTTATATATATATATATATATATATATATATATATATATATATATATATATATATACTGATGATGCCGAAATGTTCACCAGTGAGATGCACGATCCTTACGCTCGAACAACCGTTGCCTGAAAAAATAGAACAGTACAAGAACACCTTCAAAGGGGGCTCCGGTGTGGAGCCGGCCAAAAACCCTCCGAAGGTTAAGTTAGAAAACGTTTTTCAACTCTAGAGTGCTAGAGGGGAGTTAGTTACACATACCTCTTTTTTGGGGGTGTTGGTGCCTTTTTATAGTAGTGAGGTCCTGCCTCCTCTCCTTGCAGAGCAAGCCTCACAGACTTGTTGAGCAAGCCTCTCAGACCTGCTGAGCAAGTTCCTCAGGCTTGCTAGACAAGCCTCCCATGCTTGTAGAACAAGTTTCTGGAAACGTGATGGGCAAGTCTGGGCCTTCGTCCTAACCGGGGGCCCACGTGAAAGGAAGGGCCCTACCTTCTTTGGGCGCGCGGATGTGGGCATATTGGGCTTGCCAAGGGGCCCATTGGGCCTACCAGGCCTTATCTCACAATTTACCCTCTTCAGCTGCCCCCTTCACCCCACTTGACCCGTCTCCGTCGTGCAGACGGTCAATTGGGGTGACGGTCAAAACAAGCAAAAGAGATGGTCCGTCTATAAGGAGGTGACGGATGGGCATGAACGAACGGTAACAAAGAGCTGGGACGGCAACCATAAGTACAGATTGGTGGAAGACGGAGTAAGAGAGGTGACGATCAGAGCTCAATGGATGTTGGTGATGAGGACCTTCGAAAAGGGGACGACGGATAGGGGCACCGTCATGACTGTGGGGGTCTGACAGACTGCAGAAGCATTTAAGACGAAGACACGTGTCACTCGTAGGTTGGTCCGTATCTTGGATCGAAGTGCCGCTTCGTCTTCCGTGCACTCCACCTATAAAAACCAGCATTTCTCCTTCATTTTTCTACTTTGCGTAGAAAATTCACTGCCAGAGCGAGTCCGTCGTTTGTCAGAGTTTACCCGTTCACATCTTCCAGCAACGAGATCAACCCGTTCGCTCCTTTATTCGGTAAGTGATCCTTTCCGTTCACCTTGATGTTCCTTCAGTTTTCATATTTGTCATGATAGAAACATTAGACATCTTGCATCCGTCTCTTCCCTTTTTATTTTAGACAGTCCGTCTTAGGCTTTGTCAATCCGTTGTAGGAAATGTCTAGTGCGTCGAGTAACCAGTCCTTTGTCCGCGACGGAGCGGGTTACGAGGAACTGTACCCGTCTGGTTACAAAGATCCGGACGAGTTGATCGAGAGGACTCCGTCTGCCACTTCACCGTCCTCAACAAATGAGGATATGGAGTTGGCCGAACCAGGGCAAGGTTCTGACGACGGTGGAGAACATAGAACTGTAGTCGGGGATGACGGACTTAGGGAGTTCGTCATGCTGCCTGAGTGGACGGTGCACAAATTTGTGTCAACAATTAAGGAAGTCCACTTCAAGACAATTAGGGCGATCTACCAAATACCCGATCACATCCCCATCCGTCTACCCTACAAATCCGAGAAGTGTTATTACGACGGGGTGAATGACTTGGGGGTGTATGAACAAGCGCTGAAGGCCGGACTTAGATTCCCCTTGAACAGGGTAAAACGAGAACTCCTCCAGTTCTTAGGTATATCCGTCAGCCAGGTTTCCCCCAACGCCTGGAGGGTTTTTATTGCAATGGAGGTCTTGTACGGAGCCATGTCCAACGGCACGAGGTCGTTGACCGCACGGGAGTTCCTCCATTGCTACCGTCCGGACGAGATAGACAAGTCGAGGGGCATGTACAGTTTTGTTCCTAGGAAGTCCGTCCTGAAAGTCATTTATGAGACCCCGGACTCCAACCGAGATTGGAAGAGCCGCTACTTCTTCCTGGAGGGTGACGGTTGGATGTGCCGCCCGGGGGAGACGGATTTTCTGCCCGTCGACAAAACATGGGGCATCTTGGACCCGTCCGGTACAGTTCAGCCCGTCGCGTTACGTGGGTAATTTTGCTTTAACTTTTTATTAGCCGTCCTAAATTTCTCTCCGTTCTTTTTTTTTCAGTGCGACGGCGTCCACAAGTTGACTTAGAGGAGTTCAGTTTTTTGGAGAGAATTTTTTCAAAGACGAAGCCAGAGGAACGGACTTGGGCGAAGCTTGTCAATCTAAATACCGTCCACTGGTATTGCGACGGACCTGAGCCTACAGCCGCCGCGATAAAATACGAGGAACGCACCCGTCAGCGTAAGTCCGTCGCATCTTTTTTCTTTTGTTCATTCATTTTGAGTTTCACCCGTCTACTTTTGTTTCTACAGAGATGGACGACGCGAAGAGGAGGGCCGCCATCAGGAGCAAAGCCGCCAAGAACAAAGAGACGGACGTAGGGGCGATGGGGACGGGCTCGAGTAGGCCCCTGGCGAAGAGGCCGATACCCAAGGTCGACCGTGCGCCCAAGAAACAGAAAGTTTCTACGGAGCCCGTCATAGGCCTCATGGCGGAGGGAAAGAAAACGGTGACCCCTGCCAAGCCTGGGGCGGGGAAGGGTCTGATGGTTGCTCCCCCGGGCAGCCAGAAGAAACCGCCCGTCCTACTCCGTGAGGACCCAAAATATGCCTTGGGGAAGATCTCCTCCATTATTGGGAGCGAGGACTACGAGGATTTGGGGAACCATTCGACGGAGGCCATGGGGGAGACGGGCCTCTTCAGCATTGCCCAAGTAAGTACCCGTCACCATTCATCTTTCAATTTCCTTTGTTGTCATCTTTTTTTTTTTTTTTTTTTTTTTTACCAAGTTCAATTTGATCGTCAGGCTATGCTCATGACGAAGGGTCTAATGGACCGGGCTCTTCGCAATGAGACGGCGTTGGAGAGGGTCCGTGACCAGGCCAGGGTGACGGAGGAGGAGCTGCTCGAGCTCAAAAACTGGAAGGTTGTGACGGAGAAAAAACTCAAGCTGGCGGAGGATGTAAGGGACGAGCTTCAGAGGACGGTGGAGGAACTCAAAGCCGTCCTGGAAGATAAGGAGGACGAGCTTCGTCTGGCCAGGGAGAAGGCCGTCCAAGAGTACCGCGACTCGGACGCCCTCTTGACGGAGCTTGGGTCTTCGTATACTGATGGCTTTGAGGACGCCCTCCGTCAGGCCAAGGCTCTATACCCCAAGTTCGACTTTTCAGCCGTCGATATCAACGTCGCGGAGGGCATGTCCGTCCAACCAGACGCCTCAGATGACACTGCCGACCTTTTTGCTGAGGAGAAGCCTGTCTCCGTCGCCCCTGAGCCCCAAGCTGAAGAAGCGAGGACCCCAGAGCCCAAAGACCCCGTCGCCCCCAGCGTGTAGCCGTTCTCTGTTTTGTATTAATCATATCGGAAAACTCATTGGATTTTTGCCCGTCGTGTGTAGGGCTTATTTTACATCATTTGTACTTGACATTTAAACTGATTTATTTAAATGCTTCTTTTAATATCGTATTGATAATGTTGATGTATGCTCCGTCTTGTTATTAAATACCTGCTTAATTTGATCCGTTCACGTCGTGGAATTTTGTGTTTGCGAACCAGTTGGGTCCGTTCATTTTTTTGACTCGCGTACATCTCTAGTTCATGTTGGTGTCCATCTACTTAGTTGATCTGTATGAATTTCCAACCCGTGGAGGGTCCGTCCTCTTTTCAGGACTTGCAAGTTTTTTTACCCATGGTGGGGTCCGTCCTCTCTTTAGGACTTGTAAATTTCTTGACCCATGGTGAGGTCCGTCCTCTCTTTAGGACTTGTAAATTTCTTGACCCATGGTGAGGTCCGTCCTCTCTTTAGGACTTGTAAATTTCTTGACCTATGGTGAGGTCCGTCCTCTCTTTAGGACATGTAAATTTTTTGACCTATGGTGAGGTCCGTCCTCTCTTTAGGACTTGTAAATTTCTTGACCCATGGTGAGGTCCGTCCTCTCTTTAGGACTTGTAAATTTTTTGACCCATGGTGAGGTCCGTCCTCTCTTTAGGACATGTAAATTTTTTGACCTATGGTGAGGTCCGTCCTCTCTTTAGGACTCGTAAATTTCTTGACCCATGGTGAGGTCCGTCCTCTCTTTAGGACTTGTAAATTTTTTGACCTATGGTGAGGTCCGTCCTCTCTTTAGGACATGTAAATTTTTTTTGACCTATGGTGAGGTCCGTCCTCTCTTTAGGACATGTAAATTTTTTGACCCATGGTGGGGTCCGTCCTCTCTTTAGGACTTGTAAATTTTTTGACCTATGGTGAGGTCCGTCCTCTCTTTAGGACATGTAAATTTTTTGACCTATGGTGAGGTCCGTCCTCTCTTTAGGACATGTAATTTTTTTGACCCATGGTGGGGTCCGTCCTCTTTGGGACATTAGATTTTTTGACCCATGGTGGGGTCCGTCCTCTTTGGGACATGTAGATTTTTTTTGATAGCAATCGTTTAGCAGTAGGATTTACACAGTAAGGTCCTGAACGTTTCTTCATTAAATTCGATTTTGTAGAAGAAAATACCTGCCCTTTTTTGGGCTAACAAAAGTTCCAAAAAACAAAAGGATCGAAAGTAGTCGACAGACTGCTACAAAGTAATCGAGATCTAGTGAATGTACATTGGGAGATTAAAACTTGACTTCTACTGGTAGTATCTCCGAAGGTGCTCCGTGTTCCATGGATGCTGGAGTTTTCTTCCGTCCATGGTCTCAAGGTGGTACGTGCCCTTCCTTTGCCATGATGTGATTCTATACGGTCCTTCCCAATTTGGTCCGAGCTTTCCCTGAGTAGGGTCTTTAGTAGCGCCCATGACCTTTCGGAGTACCAGGTCGCCGATCTGGAAATCTCTGTGCCTCACCTTTGAGTCGTAGTTCTTTGACATGAGGTTCTGGTATCGCGCCAATCTTTGTTCAGCCACTGCCCGGACCTCGTCCACTAAGTCTAGCTGAAGGCGCATAGCCTCCTCGTTCTTGTCCTCCGTGTAGTTCTGCACGCGGTAGCTGGTGAGGCCGATTTCTGCTGGTATGACTGCCTCGGCTCCGTATGCAAGTCGGAACGGGGTCTCCCCAGTTGGTGTCCTTGCGGTCGTCCGATATGCCCACAAGACGCTTGGTAGCTCGTCTGGCCAAATACCCTTTGCCCCCTCGAGCCGGGTCTTGATGATCTTTAGTAATGTCCTGTTTGTGACTTCTACCTGTCCGTTTGCTTGCGGGTGTGCTGGTGAGGAGTAATGATTCCGAATGCCTAGCTCTGAGCAGAAATTCTTGAAAGCGCTGTTATCGAACTGTTTTCCATTGTCGGAGATAAGCACCCTCGGGATCCCGAACCTGCATATGATGCTTTTCCATACGAAAGCACGGATGTTCTTCTCGGTAATAGTGGCGAGGGGTTCTGCTTCGACCCACTTTGTGAAGTAGTCGATGCCGACTACGAGGAACTTTAGCTGCCTTAGAGCCGTTGGGAAAGGGCCCATGATATCTAATCCCCATTGTGCGAACGGCCATGGGGCCGTGATGGGTGAGAGTTCTTCTGATGGTCGTCTGATCAGGTTACTGAACCTCTGGCACTTGTCACAGGCCTTCACATACGATTGGGCGTCCGTGAGCATTGTGGGCCAGTAGTACCCGGCTCGGATAAGTTTGTGCACTAGTGACCGTGCTCCAGAGTGATTCCCGCAAATCCCCTCGTGGACTTCCCTCATCACATATTCTGCTTCGCCCTGGCTTAGACACCTTAGGTAAGGCCGAGAGAAACCTCTCTTGTACAAAGTGTCGTTGATCAGCACGAATCGTGTGGCCCGGACCTTCAGCCTCCTTGCAACATCCTTTCCGTCTGGCAGAGAGCCCGACTGTAGGTATCCTTTTAAGGGCGTGGTCCAGTCCTCTCCAACATCTATCGCCTGTATCTTTTTTCCATCATCAATGAGTGGGTGAGTTTGAATGAAGGATAATACCTGTTTAGGCGCATTCATGAACTCTGCGGAGGCTGCTTTGGCCAAACGGTCGGCGCACTCGTTTTCCTCCCTTGGAATCTGAATGAATTTGACCTCGAGGCCTGCGATTCGACCCTTCACCTCCTCCAGGTACTTCTTCATCCGTTCGTTTCTACACTCGAAATCGCCATTGATCTGACTGGTTATCACCTGGGAGTCACAATGTATGGCCATGTTACCGGCGCCCGCGGCCCTTGCGAGATCTAATCCGGCTATCAAGGCTTCATACTCCGCTTCGTTGTTGGTTGTAGGAAAGTCTAGTCTTACCATGCACTCGATCTTGTCCCCTTCTGGTGTTCGTATGACTATGCCGGCTCCTCCTGAGTGCTGATTTGATGATCCGTCCGTGTGGATGATCCACAGTTTCGGCCTTTCTGCCCCCTCGTCTTCCGGCTGGGTGTACTCGGCTATGAAATCTGCCACCGCTTGCCCCTTTATCGAAGTCTGCGGACGGTAGCGCACGTCGAATTCGCTCAGCTCAATTGCCCACAAGGCCATCCTTCCTGCCGCCTCGGGGTTGCTCATTGCTCTCCTCAGAGGCTGGTCCGTTAGGACCACGATTACGTGGGCCTGGAAATACGGTTTGAGTTTCCGTGTTGCGGTCATTAGGGCAAGGGCAAATTTCTCCATCCGTGGGTACCTTCCTTTCGCTCCTCGGAATGCCTTGCTCACAAAATAGACGGGTCTTTGGGAGTGTCCGTCTTCCCGCACCAGGGCTGCGCTGACCGCGGCCTGTGAGACTGCAATGTAGAGGTACAGCTCCTCCCCGGGTACGGATGGACTGAGAAGTGGCGGTGACGACAGGTACCCTTTCAAATCTTCGAATGCTCTTTGGCATTCGTCCGTCCATTCGAACGATTTCTTCAGTACTCGGAAGAAGGGCAAGCACCTATCCGTTGCTTTGGAGACGAATCTGTTCAGGGCCGCAACCTTCCCGTTCAAACTCTGAACCGCCTTCACTGTCTTCGGGGGTTCTAACTCCGTTATGGCTCGCATTTTCTCTGGGTTGACCTCTATGCCCCTTTGGGAAACCATGAATCCCAAGAATTTCCCGGCCGTAACTCCGAACACACATTTACTTGGGTTCAGCTTCATGTTGTACGACCGAAGGGTGTCGAATGTCTCCTGAAGGTCGCTGAGATGGTTGTCCTCGCGCACGCTCTTTACCAACATGTCGTCGACATAGACTTGTACGTTCCTGCCGAGTTGGTGCACGAACATCTTGTTCATCAGTCTCTGATACGTAGCCCCCGCGTTCTTGAGTCCGAACGGCATTACCTTGTAGCAGAAAAGTCCTTGACTGGTCACGAAAGAGGTTTTCTCCTGATCATCCTGCCCCATCTTAATCTGGTTGTAGCCTGAGAAGGCGTCCATGAAACTCAAGAGCTCGTGTCTGGCCGTCGAGTCCACCAGGGTGTCTATTCTCGGGAGTGGATAGCTGTCTTTCGGGCACGCCCGGTTCAGGTCCGTGAAGTCAACGCACATTCTCCACTTTCCGCTACTCTTTTTCACCATGACCACATTTGCTAGCCAGTCGGGGTAGTAGACTTCTCGGATGAACCCTGCTTCCAGCAGCTTTCTAACTTCTTCCGCAACTGCTTTGTCCCGTTCCGGCGCGAACACCCGCTTCTTCTGCCGGACCGGGGGGGAGTCCGGGTCGACATGCAACCTATGTACTATTACTGACGGATCGATTCCTGGCATATCTTCGTGGCTCCACGCGAATATGTCCTGATTACTCTTCAGGAAGGTTGCCAGGTCTTGCCTTACCGTCTGGCTGGCCATGGTGCCTATTCTTGTCGTCCGCCCGGGTCTCGATTCATCGAGAGTGACTTCTTCCAACTCTTCTACCGGCTCTGCGACGGTCCGCTGTTCGCCAATGCATAAGGTCTGCTGGTGATCCTCCATTTCCAGCATGGCGACATAGCATTCCCGGGCGGCCACCTGATCTCCCCGCAACTCTCCAATTCTGTACTCGGTGGGGAACTTGATCATCAGGTGGTATGTTGAGGTCGCTGCTTTCCAAGAGTTCAGCGTCGGTCGCCCTATGATACCGTTGTACGCGGATGAGCAGTCGACCACTAAGAAGGTCACGTCTTGTGTGATCTGCCGCGGATAGTCACCGACTGTCACTGAGAGCGTGATTGCTCCTAATGGGAGTATCCTTGTTCCCCCAAAGTCGACCAAAGGGGCGTTCGTCGGTGTTAGTCGTGCTCTATTTATTCCCATCTGCTGGAACGCTGGGTAGTACAGGATGTCCGCTGAGCTGCCGTTGTCGACCAGCATCCGGTGTACGTTGTAATCTCCTACCCTAAGACTGATGACAAGGGCGTCGTCGTGCGGATGGTAGAGTCGCCTCGCGTCGTTCTCCGAGAACCCAATGATCGGATCTTCTCTCCGCGCCATCTTGGGTACAGAACCCGTGGTTTGCACATGTTGGACCATCCTAAGGTAGGTCTTCCGGGCCTTCTTGGACGATCCCGTTGCTGCCGTGCCCCCTATAATCATCCTTATTTCTCCAACGGGGGGTTTCTGACGGTCATTCTCCCGCCGGGGGCCCTGCTCCCTTGCTTGGACATCCGTCCTTTCTCTACTGACGAATTTCTGCAGTTTTCCATCTCTGATGAGGGCCTCTATCTGCTGTTTCAGATCGTAGCAATCCGCAGTGTCGTGACCGTGATCTCGGTGGAAACGGCAATACTTGTTCTTGGACCGCTTGGCTGGGTCGCTCTTTAGCTTTCCCGGGAACGTCAGAGATCCCTCATCTTTGATTTGCATCAGCACCTGGTCTAGCGGGGTGTTCAGAGGGGTGAATCTCGTGAATCTCCCTCCTGGGGGTTTAGAACGCTTATCCTCGCGTCTATCTCCCGTTCTTTGTTTCTTCTTTCCGTGGTCCTGCCCGGCATCATCCGGTCTCTCCCTCTTCCTGGGTTTGTCTTCCCTAGCCGACAGTGCGTCCTCCGCATTCATGTATTTCGTGGCCCTGTATAGGACCTCAGACATGGTCTTCGGGTCATTTTTGTACAGGGAGAATAGGAATTTTCCCTTCCGCAGGCCATTCGTGAAGGCTGCCACCAGAATCTTGTCGTCGGCCTCATCAATGGAGAGGGCTTCCTTGTTGAAGCGGGTTATGTACAACCGCAGCGTCTCGTCCTCCCGCTGCCTGATGCTCATTAGGCATGCTGTCGACCTCTTGTACCTGTGCCCCCCAATGAAGTGCGAGGTGAAAAGTGCACTTAGCTCCTTGAAAGTACTAATCGAGTTTGGCGTCAACCTGCTAAACCAGACTCTCGCCGCGCCCCTCAGTGTTGTAGGGAAGGCCCTACACATGACCTCGTCCGGGACTCCCTGGAGGTGCATCATGGTCTTGAAGGTTTCCAGATGATCTAATGGGTCCTTGACCCCGTCATAGCTCTCGACCTGTGGCATCCGGAACTTTGGTGGCAGGGGATAGGAGTTAACTGATGCGGTGAACGGCGAGTCCGTCCTATTCACTAAATCGTCAAGGTCGCTGGAGACGCGTCCCTTGAGGGCGTTCATCATGACCTCCATCTGCTCTTTCATCGTCTGCATCTCCGCGAGGATGGGCGGTGGCGTTGCATTTGTGAGGGAGGGCATGCTCGAATCGCGCCTCTCCGTTTTACTGGGCTCATTACTGCCCCCTTGCTTCTCAGGCCCTCTTCTTTCGGAGCTGTCCCCTTGGTTCTCCTCCTGACTGTTATGCCCCGCATTCTTCTGTCGCAGCTGTTCCTCCAGGTCATGATTCTGTTTCGTGAGGCGTTCTACTGCGGCCGCGAGGGTCTGAACCTGTCTTTCTAATGCGTTGGGCCTTGGCGGCTCATCGCCTTGCACGTCCTTGGAGTTGGCCATCGAGCGTGTGAGTACCATGCAACTCTTATGTCCGGGAGGCGACAATGGCTGTCACGATCGTCGTTTCCCACAGACGGCGCCGACTGATGATGCCGAAATGTTCACCAGTGAGATGCACGATCCTTACGCTCGAACAACCGTTGCCTGAAAAAATAGAACAGTACAAGAACACCTTCAAAGGGGGCTCCAGTGTGGAGCCGGCCAAAAACCCTCCGAAGGTTAAGTCAGAAAACGTTTTTCAACTCTAGAGTGCTAGAGGGGAGTTAGTTACACATACCTCTTTTTTGGGGGTGTTGGTGCCTTTTTATAGTAGTGAGGTCCTGCCTCCTCTCCTTGCAGAGCAAGCCTCACAGACTTGTTGAGCAAGCCTCTCAGACCTGCTGAGCAAGTTCCTCAGGCTTGCTAGACAAGCCTCCCATGCTTGTAGAACAAGTTTCTGGAAACGTGATGGGCAAGTCTGGGCCTTCGTCCTAACCGGGGGCCCACGTGAAAGGAAGGGCCCTACCTTCTTTGGGCGCGCGGATGTGGGCATATTGGGCTTGCCAAGGGGCCCATTGGGCCTACCAGGCCTTATCTCACAATTTACCCTCTTCATATATATATTTCAGGTCTCGTCGTTTCTAGATTGTAGACATTGTATATAAGTGTTGCTAACCCAGTAAACCCAAGTAATAATATTATTGTGTCATTTTCACAATTCACATGGTTCCACTTTTTTCCTACACGGTGTGTGCCTCAGCATTACGCCACCAAGCCAAAATTTTCAATCCGTTGAACAAGGACATCACACTATAACGGACATTTAAGGCAAAAAGTAAAATACTTTACAAGAAATCCAACTCATTACTAGTAGATTAGGTTATTTAGGACCCGTTTGGTAATGTTATTATAGTAATATTGTTTGTATTTTTTAGAAATATATGTGAGTGAAAAAATGTGTGAAAATACGTGTAATGTTATTTAAACACTGAAAACTATTATTTAAACAACGATAACAAACAACCCCTTACTTTCTTAATTTGTACAAACAATAAATAAATAAAAAGTTTCTTACTTTCTTTTACTAACTCCAAATTTCGGATAGAAATAGGAAAATTAATCTTCTTTAAGATTTGGAAGAATGACGTACTCCATTATATTGAAATTTTTATAGTTAAATATTTTTTCTTATCGTCAAACGTCCAAAAAAATATATTATAGATCATTATAGTGGTGGCTCTAGAAATTTTTCTTAGGATGTTTCTTAAAAAGCATAAAGTATACAATCTAATAAAAAGAGAAATTCATATATTGACAACAACAACAACAATAAAAAAAACATGCAAATACATAAAGTTTACAATTGATTTCTACATTTTTTTATATTTTGAAATCGGTGCATAATAGTCTCATTATCAATGCTACAAGCTACATCTCTTTCAATGTACACAACCAAGCAGTCATTCATTCACTGAATGTACGTAGAATAAATTATGGAGCAAAATTTAATTTTATTGGCATAAAAAAAACTGAGGGTGTTCCCAAATTTTTTTTTTGAAGGGTAGACAAATAAAAATTTTTAAATTATTATTATTATTATTATTATATATAATTGAAGTCAGGGTGGTCCTAGGACCACCCTGGCCTTAAGGTGGCGCCACCCCTGGATCATTAGTGCCCAAGTTATTAAGAAATTAATGTAAAAAAGAAAGAGATGTTTTCCTTATTGTTTCACATTTTGAATAAAATATATATGTTCTATAACATTTGCTTTCATATTCCTATAAGTCTAGTATTATGTCAATTTTTACAATTTTGTTATAACTTTGCCATATGATGAGTTATAAGTGGTAGAAATAAAATGATACATCCATGTGAATCCATGATTCTACAACTCACAGGTTACCACATTGCAAAATTGTAAAAATTAGTTTAGTGTTAGACTTACTCTATTCCTTCCTACAAGTAATAATTGGTCAATGATCGAAGCATATGCCAGGTTGTTTATATGTTCTTGAAAAACGTGACGTCGTGGCCTCCTTTTGCTGGATCGACCAACTTGTTGATAATTGACTGATCATCAACCAAAAAAAAAAAACAAAAAACCTTCCAGTTCTAGATGGTTGGACTCATTAAAGTCGCATGCTAAATCCATGGTAAGTGTTGACTGTTAATTAATAGGTTATGTTAATGGGTATCCTTAAAGTAGGGTAATTATTGAATATTTCAGAATACTATAAATATGTATTCCCCCCTCTCACATAATTATGGGTCTCATTAATTAAATTCATAGTTGGACCCATAATTTATATGAGAAGGGGAAGTACGCATTTATGATACTCCCGGAATATTCAATAATTTTTCCTTAGAGTATTGGTTAATAATTCATTTTAGGAAAATTTTGACACCACTTTTATGGAAAATAGAAAAAACTTTTAAAATATTAATTGCATTTTTTTTTCTTTTCCTATAAAAACTTTCTTTAAATAAATTATTAACCAATACCTTAAGGGCATCCATTAGCATTTCCCTTAATTATTCTACATTTTTATTTGTACTTTTGGGGTAATTATTTAGGAAAATTATTAGGTACTCCCGGAGTACCATAAATGTGTACTCCCTCCTCTCACATGAATGGTGGTTCCCACCATGAATTTAATTAATAGGATCCACCATTTATGTGAGAGAAGAGAGTACGTATTTATGGTATTCCAGGAGTACATAATAATTTCACAATTATTTGGTACTCTAAGAGTAGCATAAATGCGTATTCTCCACTTTTACATAATTGTGGATCCTACTAATTAAATTTCATGTGAGATGAAGGAGTACACATTTATGGTACTCCTAAGGTATTCAATAATTTTCCTACACTTTGGAGGTTTGGGCTTGAATTTTTTTTTTTGTTGTAATTTTTAAATAAGGAGCTAGACTGAGTCTCTTCATGTAACCCAACAATATATGGAAAAACTGGGTTATTGGGTTTGGTAAAGCCTTTAGGGTGTGTTTGTTTGGGGTGAAATAAGGTGAAAGGAAAATTTTGAAGAGAAAATAGAAATGAAAACTTTTTTAAAATGTATTTAGTTAGGTGGGGAGGAAAGAAAATAAATGATAGGACTCAGGTGTTTTCTCTCTAGGTCCATCCAGGGCCGGCTCAATGGTATAAGCCATTGATGCGACCGCCTAAGGCCCCAAGCGAAAAAAGGGCCCCTAAATTTTAACCAATAGTATTAATTAAGCCAAAATATTAACCAATAAATAAAATAATATTTTCTTATCAAATGAAAAACAAATAAAAAAGAGAAAGAAATGTTATGTCCACAACATTTTTCACAACATTTTTACAAAAAATCTTAATAGCTAATTGTTAAAGGTTGTTATTGATTGCAAAAAATTAATTTTAGTGGTTGGTTCAACTAGAAAACAAGAAATAACTTAACACCTAAGATTTGTTATGAAAAATATCCTGAATGTAGCACTTCTAAAAGAAAAAAAGCAATTCACAAAAAAATTCACAATATTTTTCACAATAGTCAAGTTAGCAAACTTTTATTTTACTAGTTTTCAACTAGATTCACCACTGATATCACTCTTTTACTCACTACTATCAATCTGCCACATCAAAAAATGTAAAAAGTTTTGTCAAATTTTTTTGTGTTTATAAACTTTTTTAAACAAAAAAAAAAAAAAAAAAAAAAAATCTAGGTGGTTCATGTTGACTAATAGTAATTTTATATATGAAACAAGATAACCAATTTTCGCTTTAGGCCCCCAAATACATCAAGCCGCCACTGGGTCCATCAAAATGTTTTCTCCCCAAAATGGGGAGAAAACTTAAACAGAGATTGAGTGTGATTTGTTAGATGGACAAAAATACACCCAATTGTTTTCCTCGGCAATGTTGGCTTTTTTTTCTTTTTTGGGCAATCGCTAGCTCTCTTTTTTGTTTTGATTTCCTAGGGGCGTGGGCAACATTGGCTCTTTTTTTTTTTTTTTTTTGGGGCAAGTGTTGGCTTTTTTTTTTTTGGTTGCTTTCTTGGTTATTTTTCCTTTTTTTTTTTTTTTTTTTTTTTTTTTGATTTCTTGGAGTGTGGGGTGACAGTAATTTTTTTTTTTTTTTTAAACTAGAAGTGATTTTTTTTCTTGACATGATTTTTGATAAATTTGATTGATTGATTTTCGTTTTCTTTTTTGCTTGTTTGTCACTTTTTTTTTTAATTTGGCATTATTTTTTAACTAGGGTATGTGAGTAAATTTATACAAAACTCATTTTTTCCATCTCTATACTTTTTCATTCCCAACCAAACAAAAAGGAGGAAAATTAAAATATTTTCTATCCTCACTCTTTTCCACCCGTCCAACCAAACGGACCCTTAGAGTTGTGCTTGGAAACTTAGATTTGGATTTTAAATTAATAGATTTGAAATGTCTTGATTTCAAATTCATTGATTTTAAGAGTTATTTCAAATCCAAGTATTTTAAAGGTTTAAAATCCTTGATGGATTTGTCAAATTCAAATCCTTAGCTTTTTTAAACTATCCAAACAATACATTTGGATTTTAAACAACCAGATTCAAATTCAAATGCCCAAATCTTGTCATCCAAACACACCATTAGTATTGGGTATTTCACGTTTAAGACAATGAAATTCATGAGCTTAATTACGTTGGATAGTTTGGATTGTTTAGATGTAAATTAACTCTAAAAGGGATGTTAATCTTGAAAGACTACTATGATATTATCCCATAGGTCTTGTGAAATATACAACAAAGTTTATAAAAGTCATGTTATAGGTTACTACAAAAATCATTATACGAGATAATTATAGTTATCTCCACCTTCTAGTACCCTTCCAATAATCATGGTTTTGAATATTGTGTGTACAACTAGCTAGGAACAAAGTGAATATGTATGTATGAGTTATGTAACGACCCAAGGAAAAGCGCTAGCCACATCTGCGCTATATCTCAAAAGGACTAGTCACAATTGAGACTCCTTGTAGTTGTTACTAAAGCCCAGATCTACCCAGTAAATACCCGATGTGGGACTCTTCACACACTCACACACATCACACAATCAATCAAATTGGGGTATCACAATCTCCCCCACTTAAATCCCTAACTTCCTCGTTAGGGCCCACTTTGTGGGGTAGTGTCTCTGAGCCCACACAGGATTACCGGGCCAGCTCTGATACCATACTGTCACGACCCAAGGAAAAGCGCTAACCACATCTACGCTATACCTCAAAATGACTAGTCACAATTGAGGCTCCTTGCAGTTGTTAATAAAGCCCAGATCTACTTAGTAAATACCCGATGTGGGACTCATCACACACCCACACACATCACACAATCAATCAAATTGGGGTAACACAAGTGTTGTCTTGTTAGGTTGATTCTTTGGTCTTTGACTTGGGATTTGGGAATTTACCTTGAGATAAAAGATGGGGTTGTCTTTCACCTAAGCCTTTTAGCTGGCCTTTTGCCAAGGAGATGCGTATTCTAATGGTGGGTCTTCATGCAGCGGGCAAAACTACCATTTTGTACAAGCTCAAGTTGGCAGAGATTGTGACCACCCATCCTATTAGCTAATTAATTCATGTGAGCTCATAATGCACACCTAAGCAGTATATATGCTCTATCGCCAAAAATAAATAAATAAATAAAAAGCAGTATATATGCTAATCATACACAAGGATAATAAATGATCATTGCCACCACATTTATCGCAAAACTGCTTTCATATGGAATAGCACCTTATTCCATGCACATCCAAATGAAATAAAGTTCAGTAGTATATTGTATATAAGTTACTCTGGTGACAAATTTTCTTGAACTTATAATAATAATAATAAAAATAATAACTAGCCTCGTTGCACGTGCTCCACTCATGTATGAGGCTTTTTTTTTTTTTTTTTTAGTGTTATAATTTTTCTATCATTCCAATTTGACATCTACATGTTTGTCCAATAATATTACGCATTTGCAAACTATTGATATAACCAAAAGTTTTATGAGGTTAACTCCAAAGAATGAACAAATCTACACATGAACATATCATTTCAACGCTATTTTGGTATTCATTTTTTGAAGCTAGCCTCATAAAACTTTTGGTTATATAAATAGTTTGCAAATACATAATATTATTAGACAAATGTGTAGATGTCAAATTGGAATGATTGGAAAATTATAACACTTAAGGGAAAAAAAAAAAAACAAACCATCATCCGCATGTGCAACGAGGCTAGTATATATATAAAGTTTAGAATAATTGTAACTCTAATAAAGTGGAACCAACGAGATTACAAAAAGGGCTTTCTCAAAAAAAAAATAAATACAAAAAAATACAAAAAAAAAAAAAAAGAAGGTAATTTGATTAGCTCTATTCTCACCACTACTAAGTTGGGCTTGACTTTGCGCAATTGACATATTGTGAGCCCAACAACAAATATGTGTAAGCCGATTTACGCCTACCACTTGCACAGGGCCTTCATTTAAATTTATTTGATTTGTCTCTAAATCAGTTTAACTGTGCTCAATGTCTTGTTCCACATTCTCTATTATTTATAGTATGTGCTTGTGTATTTCCAGAACTCAAATCTAGGTAATACAAATTTGATTAAAATTACAAATTTTTAATCAAAATTTTTTCTTTCTCAAAAAAAAAAAATGATTAAAAATTAAAATCAATGCTTCCCATTAGTGACTTAAAAGACAACAAAAGTGACATATTTTGTAGTAGTTTATAAAAATCTGATAGTATTATGTAGTAGTTTATAAAAATCTGATGGTAGATAATAAAATATTATACGGATATGCAACAATGAAAAAGAAAAAAGCAATAGATGGACTTTAAATATTCTATGAATAACTAGCAAACGCTAATTTTATATATTACTAGTTAGCATCATCACACGTGCTTTACGTGTGTAATGAGGCTCTTCTATTTTATTTTATTTTGTTGAACATGGGGTAGTTTTCTTTTATAGAAACATGGTCGGGGGTAGTTTTGGTTGTATGCATGGGGTAATGGGAAGCTGTATAGAACATGGGGTAGTTTTATAAACATGGATAGTTTTTTTTTTTTTTTTTTCAATCAATTTATGATTTTAACCTTATTTTTATGTTTTAGGAGGATAAGTTAATTAAATTAGGAGTTATTTTGAAATAAAAAAGACAATAACAAACTTTCTGAATCCTCTTAATATATAGAGCACGTTCTCTTTTATTTATAGGATGTGCTTGTGTATTTCCGAAACTCAAATCTAGGTATTAAAAATTACAAATTTTTAGTCAAATTTTTTTTCTTTCTCAAAAAATTTTTTTGATTAAAAATTAAAATCAATGCTTCCCATTAGTGAATTAAGAGACAACAAAAGTGACATATTTTGTAGTAGTTTATAAATATCTGATGGTAGGTGGCAAAATATTATACGGATTTGCAACAATTAAAAAAGTAGAAGCAATAGATGGACTTTAAATATTCTATGAATAAATAAGAAACACTAATTTTATATATTACTAGCCTCATCACATGTGTTTTTCACATGCAATGGGGCTTTTTTTTTTAGGTTTTCTTTTTTATAGGAACTTGGGGTGGGTTTTTTTTTAGAACATGGGGTAGTTTTTTTGTTTTTTTATTTTATAGAAACATGGGGGTAGTTTTGGTTGTATACATGGGGTAGTGGGAAGTTTTATAGAGCATGGGATAGTTTTATAAACATGGATATTTTTTTTAATCAATTTACGATTTCAACCTCATTTTTATGTTTTAGGAATAAGGATAAGTTAATTAAATTAAGAGTATTTTTTAAATAAAAAAAAACAATAACTAACTTTGTGAATCATCTTAAGATATAGAGATAAACATTGAAGTTAGTCTGTTTTTATTTTGCACATAGGAAAGACATCCATTAACTATTTAAAATTTAAAATACTCAACTTCTACACAAATACAAACTTCCACCACCACACACAGGTTCTCCCATTTGAATTCCGCAATTCAAGTTGTACTCTTAGTCTTAACTTCTAATCCTTATCTTTTTTTTTTTTTTTTATTTAATAAAATAAAACTTTTAAAATTGTTTAGAAATCTCTCTTACTCAGTTACTCCTTAACTAAACTTAAAAATGTTAGATAAGTTAAAAATTAAAAATATGAAGTCTTAACTTAGCTAAAATATCTTTCTCAAAAAAAAAAAAAAAAAAAAAAAAACTTATCTAATATTTAAGACTTTTAAGTTTTAACTGTTCATAAACACATCTACTGGTATTGCCACACACACACACACACACACACACACACACACAATACCTTCCTTATACCTACACGTCTACACCCACATTTCAGTCTCCACTTAAAGTACAAACTTAAGTCTTAATAACAATTGGGTAGGATAATCAATTATCACTTAAAAAAAAAAAAAAAACTAGTTTTTGAGTTTAAAATATAATTTTTTAATTTGAATTTATCTATTATTAGTAAGGTTACATAGAAAAGGATTTTTATAAAACTAAAATTTAGGATTTGAAATGGAGTAAACTGCTGGGTTTAATGTGTATTAGTTTTTAGAAGAAACAAAATGCATCCAATGCATGTGAGATATGTTTAGATAGAAAGTGTGCTAACTTTTAGAAAAAAAATTTCTCCGGTGGGTTTTTTTTTTTTTTAATTTTGTTGAATCACAATTTTAACCCTGTTTTTTAATTATAAGGATTATCTAATTAGATTAGGGGTATTTTTTATTTTTAAAATCATAACTAACTTTCTAAATCCTCTTAATATATAGAGATAAAATAAAATTCTTTGCTAATTTTTTTCTAATCTCTCCTCTTCTCTATCCTTACTAAGGTTGTTTTATATTTTTTTTTGGATAAAATTTGATATCAATGGGTAGGGGACATGACACCAAAATGGCATTGAAATCATATATTCGGGTGTGAATTTGTTCATTTTTTAGAGAAGCCTAATGATACTTTTGGTCGCATTAGTTGTTCTAAATGTGAAATTTTTGTGGGAAAAAAAGTGTAACCTCACATTGAAATAAGTGAGAAATTATAACACTAATCCCAAAAAATAAGCTAATTAAAGAATGCAAGTGTTACGCATATCAATAAACTTAGGCATATAATAAATCAATTATTTATTTTACAAAACAAAGAATTACTGAGTTGTGCATGATTGCATGCAAGTTTTAACTTCTTCTCTCACCTGAACTCAACTAACACCAAATTGTGATGCTTTGACCTTTGTGCAATCCACTAAAAAAGTCACCTTGCATTAAATAAATAAAAAAAACAAAAAAAAAACAAACAAACAAACAAAAACAAAAACAAAGAAAAAAACAAAACAAAACTTATATGAGTTAAATTTGTTTTATGTTTTTGGACATTGAAACAAATACATGGATGTTGTGTTTTTTATTTTTATTTTTATTCTACCACGTTAGAAATTAGTGCAAAGAAAAGTCTATAATTAAAAGGAAAAAAAAAATACAATGTAGAGAGATGTGAGGAAAAAAAATAGTTCAAACACCAAAATAACACAATAAATAAAATATTAAAAGTAAAAATGATGCACTGATTCTTAATTATATCATGTGTAAATTTGTAGTGGTTAGTGGATCTAGCAATTATAAACAAATTCTCCCAAAAAAAAAAATAAATAAATAAAATGTCAAGATGACGTAATCATGCATATTATGATTGATCATTTGTAACATTAAATTAGTTTAATTGCTAGCCTTAAGGCCCAAACTAAGTCCTTTTGCAATAGAAAACTAGAGGTAAAAATTTAATTTTCTTATAGCCATTTTGAGATTCTTCCAGATCTTCATCTAATTCTCTTAATGTTTCAAAATTTTCGGTTATATATCTTTAAAATCAAAAGCAATTATATGATCTCTATAGTCTATAGTATATAATATGTAATGTTCAAACACATTGTATCATTATATAGTGCAGCAAGTTATTTATGCATGTATGCAAACTGATTTTTTTTGTTTTTTTCTTGTCTTTTTCCTCACCTTATAAGCTTTGTGGTGCTATCATGCGGTAGAGTAGAGTCAAATTTTATTAGTCTAGCTTGGTTGGTTTATCAACTCAAGGGGTTAGTTGATAAATTTGTGTGTGCTTCTCGTTGAATTGTCTATGAGAGAGGCAACTTAGGTTGTAGTGCAATACAAAATTAACTTCAGAGTTTTATCACTTTGACATTTAAGAATTTAAGTAAATGAAATAAGTTGGAAACCCCAAGCTTGTATAGCTAAAGAATAGTTCATTTGTGATCTCAAAAAAAAAGAAAAAAAGAATAAAGAATAGTTCATTTGTTAGCCATTAATTACATTTTATGGACTTCTTTTCAAGTCTAACATGGACACAAAGAGCTGATTCTTTTGAATTTTTTGTAATTTCATTTTGTGGTACATAGATTGTGAATTCCTAGGCTAACTTGGGTTAGGTTTCTTAGGTCAAGTTAGTGATATTATGCTTAAAGAAAACGAAGCTTTTTTGAAATACACTAGGTCTTGTGAAAGATAGATTATGAAGACCTACTATCCCATAGCCATAGGTCTTGTGAAATTTACAAAAACAAAGAGCTTGTTAAAAAATCACTTACATTTTATTGTGAAGCCTAGTCTTGACAATATTCCTAGTTGCAAAAGACAAATATTTTAGCTGATTCTCCCATCATTTACAAATCAAATAAAAATCATATTTATTATCTTGTTATACGTCCATTATTCTTCTAGCTAAAGGCTAATTAACTAAGTTGTCAATTAGTCAAAGTCAAATATTTTGTTGCAATCTCACTCTTAAAGTTAAACATTCCAAACCCCAATGTATAGGATTTAGCATGACTAAGATTTTAATAGAATTTTCCTAATGTTGTTAAATCCAATTAAAATCATATACATTGATTTTTTTTTTTCTTTTTTATGATGAAGTCTTAAAAAATTTGTTTATACTTTATCTACATTGATTCATTTTTTTGGTTTGAGTAGAGAATATCCAAAATTTATTGACTTTATTCCCTGATGCTATTCACTTTAATTAGGCTAAAACTTTAATACAGCCCATGTATGTGGGGGCTTTCACATATTCGCTGTATTTATGCGTTTGATAATTAAAGAAAAAAAAAACATTTTTCTTTTTACTTTTTAAATTTATTTTGACCAATTAGTTACACACTTACGATTAAAAATAAAAATGTTAAAAAATCCCTTTTTGTTTTAGTAGTACTTTAAGCAAATAAGCACTTCAACAAGACTCATCCTAATGCACTCACACATTATATATATATATATATATATATACTCTTCCCAAATTACAGTAAAGGTTTAATACCAAGATTAACATATACTTTTTAAAAAGGAAAAACATATATTATCTAGTGATTCTCAATTTCTCATCTAATTTGTTGACTTCATTGATTATTGAATCTGCCTTCCCCATGTTTATGATGTTTATAAATTTTAATGTTATCCTATTCAAATGGTAACAAACTAATAATCATCCAACTATCATTGACTCCTGCAATCTCTTTTGCTTTTTGAAAAATAAAAGGTTAACATCATTTAGCTTCCCATCAAAAAAAAAAAAAAAAAAAATCATTTAGCTAGCTTACAATCGTTTTTTGTGTTTTTTCTTTCAATCAAAGGAACATGATATTAGCATCTAGCATACAATCATGACTTTCCCACGCAAGATTATTCATTATCATATAAGAAGGACGAAGGAAATTGTATTTGATTGACATATCAGTTCTTTTTCTCTTCCATTAATCTCAATAATTTAGAACTCAAACTTAACATTGGCGGGTAGACAAATACAGTGAAACATAACATGACCCTCTTTACAATTAGCTGAAAGGATAAGCTATGATGGTAAAGGAATACAAACCCGTATTTATCTTTAGCTTTTTAATGTTTTCATCTATCAACAACCATGCCTTACCACTTGAGTAACTCATGAAAATTTGTATGAACTAGCTAGCACATCAAAAATGGGTTCTAGTCTTCTTTCTTGGGCTGGCTCCGCCGACATGGAGGACACTTAACCCCACAAGCCTGCCTCATTGCCGACCATCTCTAGTGGGTTTGGCCATCCTTATCCCATATTTGGCCTACACTCCACCGACACAAATCAATTGGGCCCCATGGGAATTAATTGACATCATCTTAACGCTAATTTCTTCAACTCTATAAAACACCAAAATAAAAGTCTAGCTAGGATCATGTGCGTGTTATATTTGGAGAACATATGGGGACAAAATATAGTTCTTCCCATTAATACAGATGCTTTATAATGGTTAACTTTGACATAATAAACCAATGGTTGATTGATACATAGGAACTCATTGTTTTCTGAGTATTTTAATTAAGAAATGAGCTCATCTCAATAATTAATTTGTTCCTCAAATGCCAAAGTTCAAAGCATACAGTGGGGAGGAAAAAGAAAGCAAAGGGGTAGTAATTTTTTAATATACATTGAATATTTTTATGGTTTGAATAAAGAACTATCCAAACCGGTCGTAATTAATTTGATTGGGTTACAGGGTGCTTTGGCATACATCCACTTCTATTAGGGATGTGCCAAATTTTAAAAAAATTTGGATTACAGGGTGATGATGGTGCGTTTGGCAAACCTAAAAGAATTAGTATTTTGGAATTTTTGAGCTGATTTTAATGGGTTCCAAATTTAAAAAATAATTAATATAGATAAAGGTTCATCCAAATGCATTCTAAATATATGCTCTTTCCAAATTATAATCAATGTTAAACATATGTGTGTGTGACAATAGAGAATTAAGCATATAGCTTTTAACACTGTTTGTCTGATGAAACTCCATTCGAGCTTATCATAAACATATATATGGTCGATTTTGATTGCTATGCTACAAAGTTTACTTTTCAAAGTAGTCATGGAATGGATTATTTCTAGAACGGAGAAATGACATTGTCACTTGCTTAGCTACAATTTCAGAGGCATATGGACTTTTGTCTTTGAAGTTTGAACAACTTTTTTGGATTAGAAGTCATATGTCGCATGTGACATATGTCATCATGTATTGGCCCCTCTGATATTACCCTTTGGTGGACTGTCAAAGGCATCAAATCTATCTACGGAGTATTTATTTAATATATAAAAGTAGATACATGAGAATTTATGTTTTATAATGAAAATGATATTATATAATGGACACAGTTTAGCTACAAAATTGGTTGTAACCTTACGTTACAAAATTGTTTGTAGCGTTGTTTTTTATGCTCTTAATACACATGTCAAATTTTATGTCAATCAAATATTATTTATTATATCATCTATAATCTTATGTTTTATGCATAATTTTAAATTACAAAAACTTGCAATTTAAAAATTTATTGATGATATAGCTATTGATCTTTAATTTTCTTGAAATTTTGCAAACATTGAGGATATAAGAAAAAGATGTAATCTAATGTTGAATTTGACAAAATTCACCTCCAATAAAAAGATATTGAGTGAATTTGTAGCCTAAGGCTACAACCGATTTTGTAGCTAAACTTTGTCCTTATATAATATATAAGTTAGATTTAAGCAATAAAAAAAAAAACCAAAACAAAAAAAAAAAAACAATAAAACAAAAAACACAAAGTTGAAGACGCTGTAGTGAAACGAAATAGCTAGACATGGAAGATCCAACTCGTAAAATCTTAACAACGAAGCTACTGAACCCACTTGACGGAATATGTCATTTTCACCGTTATCTCTCTCACTCAAATATGATTAGTGGGAAGTCATAGTAGGAAGGAATACCAATAGATCTAGAGTATTCAACAGTCTATGAAAAATAGTCAATTTTATCATTGGATTTCATTTCTTAATTGATGTGACAAAGAAAATATACATTAAAATGCTATTTTTAAAAGTGTATAATTTTGAAATAAAGTTAATGGTAGTTATTAATTTTGTTAAAATTTTAAATGAAATAGCTTAAATTTAAAATTTGGATGACTAACGTTTCAAAAAAAAAAAAATGGATGACTAAATTGACATAATTAATAATTAGGGTACTAAATTGAATTTTTCAAAATAATTTGAGGAGCAAATTAGTAATTTAACCTATACTTTACAATGTTTTAATAATATGGCTAGATGTGATAGAATGAATACGAATAACAGGTATTGCAATTATCCCCTTTTTCTCTTAGAGCATTCCCATCAAAGCTTGTATAAGTGCTAAAATACTATTTTTAGCATTTGAAACCACAAAATGCTGCTCCATTAAACATGCTATATCCTAAAAAATTTGCAATCTTGCTATAGTGCACTCTCATTTTTGAGAGCACACTGTAGCAAGCTGCCATCATTTTTTTAATATTTTTCTTTCTCTCTCTTCAGACTATCACTATCACTCTCACTCTCACTTGCTCATTCTTGTTCTCTCTCATCTCTCTTTCTCAGATTCTCCCTCTAGTGGGTCTAATTGGTCTCGATGACTACAAGTGGGGCTTGGTCCGACGGTGGTTGGGGTTGGTTGAGCCTGTGGGTTGAGTTGGTTGAGGTCATGGGTTGAAGATCAGGGTTGAGGTTCAGATTGGGGTTGCTGGGGTGGTGGGTTTTGTGGCAGTTTTGTGGTAGGTTTTGGCTATGGTTTGTGCTGTGGGTTTTTTTTTTTTTTTTTTTTTTTTTAATTTTGGTGGTTGGGGGTTGAGGTTGTGGTTGGTGGTGGTGGGTGTGGTGGTGGCCGTGGTTAGAAGTGATGAGCTTGAAAAGCTCAGGCCATGGAGGTTTTGAGAGCAAATATCAAAGAGAGGGAAAAGTTTCTTGGTTTGTGCCGTGGCTTTTTTTTTTTTTTTTTTTTTTTCTTTTATTTTGGTGGTTAGGGGTTGAGGTTGTGGTTGGTTGTGGTGGTTGTGGCCGTGGCCGTGGTTATCGGTGATGAGCTTGAAAAGCTCAAGTCATGGAGGTTTTGAGAGCAAATATCAGAGAGAGGGAGAAACTTCTAGACCGTGTTGAAAAAGATGGAGAGACAGTGGGAGAGAGAGACAAAGGGAGAGTGAGAAATAATAAAAAATAATGAATAAAAAATAATAAAAAAGAACATTTAAAAGAAGTGTTAAAAAAATAGAAGTTTTGATGTATGAGATATTGTAAAGTGGTGTGTTATATGTTATAAAGTTAATTTTTGATGGAACTGCTCTTACAATTTTTTTTTTTTATTTTTACTTCACTCTCTTTTTAACTTTAACTTTTTCTTATTATTTTTAGTCAACTATCCAAAACTATTGCATTAAGTATGATCTCAATCTATGGGTTCCAATTAGCTCAACTGGTAAAGTCTCTGATGGTTGTATAAGAGATCTGGGGTTCAATCCTTATTTACACCAAAAACTAATTGGTGTTTTGGTCTAATGATAAAGAGTTATCATTAAGAGCGGATGCCATAAATTGAAACTCTCTCTAAAAAAATAAAAAAATAAAAAAAAAAGAGGCATGATCTCAATCTTCAGCCCATTCACATCATGTTGGCGTGACACAGACGCCTAGGGGGATAGGACCACATATCGTTCTCAAAATTGGAAACATCGGATATGTGCTGCAATTTATATAAGTATATGCCACAAAGTCAATATATTTACGCTGTCTTCATCCAAAAAAATAATTCACATTGTGTTTCCATAATTATTTTTTTGGGAAAAATTACATTTTATCACTTTAAACTATACCATAAATTACACTTTGCATTCTAAACTTTTTGAATATGTATTTTGTTCCCTAAACTATGATTATTATTATACTTTGCACTCCGTTGTCAAGTTTGTTGTTAACTATGATGGAAATCCAAAGTTTAGAATGTTAAATGTAATTGAGAGTATAGCTTAGGGTAGTAAAGTATAATTTTTTCTTTGTTTATAAGGAATTAAGAAGATGAATAATTTGGTCTTTTCACGTGATATCATACTTTTCCATTCAAGTTAACAGTAAACTTAATATTGAAGTGCCAAGGGTTATACTTTAGTGTGTAAAACATACATTTGAAAAGTTTAAGTGGTAAAATGTAATATATATATATATATATATATATATATATATGTTAGCGTGTGTATTTCTTGTGTGATGGTATTTTTCCTTTTTTTTTTTTTTTTAAAGTGGGTACGACTGTGTTAGTTGTGCTGACTTGACGTTCCTTTTGCTCTTCACAACGAGAATTTTTCATCAAAAAAGCGTAAATCAGGTTGATTAATTACAGAAAAACAAATACTTTGATTTGTTTTGTAGCAAACCTTGTTAGTTGTATTGTCTCTCTCCTAGATAGATTGGTGCATGTACAAGAACAATCATGCGTGAGTTGAGACAGTCAACAGGTGTGAAAACATATATATATATATATCATGCAAATGCAAGAGAGAACGTAAAAGGTAGTGGGTGCTTGAACTGCTTGTCTGGTTCTTTGAATAATTACTTTAAAGACGAAAAGGAAAGGAAAAAAAAAAGAGTGAAAATAGTAGCTTGGATCGAGTGCATATGCACATGTCAAGACTAGTCATTTAAATGTCACAACCTTTCTTTCTTTCCCTATACTCTCTCTCCCCTTCACCGACCATCTGATCTCTCTCATCCTCGTTTACCCAACCCAACCTTTCTTTAGGTTTCTTTTACCAAATCTTATCTTAAGATTTCATCCCTAAACGACAAGATAGTATAGTAAAACAGAAAATGACCGCTCGGCAAAATTGAACTTTGATGCTATAGGACCTACAGTAATAAGATTCTCTCCATTAAATATTCCTTTAACAGCTTCTTTGTTAAGGAAAGGTCATTTTGATTTGGATTTAGATTTTTAAATTAACTGATTTAAAATGGCTCGATTTTACATTTATTTATTTTAAAATTCCTTGCTTGTGTTCATTTTGCATGTTGAAGATTTGAAATTCAGATTTTAAAATCTCTTGTTGGGATATATATATATATATATATATATATATATATATATATATATATATACTTGGATTTGGATCAATGGAATGTTTGTTTTTCAAACCATTTACATTTGACCTAATTGAGCAAGTTAGAATCATGGTTTCAACTACTATGATCCAACACACATAACAATCAATGGAATGGGTTCTTGCCTTGGATTGATATCAGGTGCTTTTTTGGACTTATTTATTATACCACAGACAAGATGATGATTGCATATTTTCCAACACAGCATAATAATTAAAAAAAGCTAATTGGGGGCCCAAAAAGAATCACTAAAGTTGATGGAAGAAGAAAATTGAGAGAGAGAGAGAGAGAGAGATAATGGTAATTGAGTCTAAGGCTTAGCATGTATACAGTATATTTGAACTTTGAAGTAGGCCATGATAAGTAGCATTTTGAAATTCAGAGTTCAACCAAAAACTTTTCTAGATAATGGTCAATGTTCTAGCCTAGGTCAATAAAATTATTTTACAGTATAATTATGTACCTCTTTAATAATCGCACTTCCAATATTTGGATGAACTTATTTAAATCTAGTTATTTTTATCCACCAATAACACACTACATAAAAAATGACTTATTTCAACCCATTCTTTGAAGAATTCACTAAAATTTGTCCAAATAAACACTAAGTGCCCATTTGGATTAGGCTGAACCTGCGTCTGCGTTTGTGAATTCACGTTTCGTTCTTTTTTTTTTCACGCGTTTCAAGGAGTAATGCAGTTACTGTTCATACACTATTCATTGAACAATAGTCACAAATGTTGACTTTTCCATGGTGAACACTGTATCCATGCACTCTTCACGAACTCACAAATTTTACTTTTCAGCAACTTTCTTATTAAAAATGGGTCCTACGGCACTATTCACATATTTAAAAATTATTTTACTACAGTGTTTTTAGTTTTCAGTTTTAGCAAAATAAGTTCTATTCAAACTATTACTTCTACAAGACTTTTTTTTTTTTTTTTTTTTTTTTTGGAGAAAAACTATTACAAGACTTAATTAAGGACTTTCGAAATAAATAACATAGCCCTTAATATATATATATATATATATATATATATATATATATATATATTGGTTTATAAGCTCATTTATATTCTACATATAACCTCTTTTCAAATTACAATGACTGTTTAATATATATATATATATATATATATATATATATGTATTGGTTTCCATAGCCCCACACCCCACCACCGCTTATCTAAACGTCATTGTCTTCCTTGTTAAGCATAAATACAATCTTGTCAAATCACTAGCTTTCCTTCTTTTTTTTTCTTAACAATTCCACATTAATTAAATGGAGGAGCTCCTTTAAGGATCTATAATACTGTTTTCTATCCTCTGAACTTTCTAATTTGCTAAGCTTTGAGAGAATGATGCTTCTGTTATGCTCTCTTATAGGCTTATGGCCTCTACTATTTCATGCTTGCTTTGGCTAAATAGTTTCTTTATGCATTATCTTTTTTTTTTTTTAAAGTAATACTGTTTTATCCTCATCCATACAATTTATATAGTTCATAATGTCTTTTAATCATTTTAAAAAAAAAGAGGGAGGGGGGGTAAAAGAAAGTCATTAATTTATTAATATGCACACCCCTCACATTGCAATGACAAGAGCACAGTATATTTTATAATCTTTTATAGTTTTTATCTGAGTATATTAATGTATAATCTTTTTACTATGGTTGGTAGCAACTGGCAAGTTGATTTGAAAGGAATATGAGTTCATCGTCATCATCATATCATAATACAATTCACCTATGACCTACTCAACAATTAATGCCTGACAAGAGCAGTGTAGTATTTGGATAAACCTAAGACCATGGAATGAGTGTGTAAAAGTTTTTTCCCATTAAATTTAGGAATGCAAGAGTAGCAACAAATTGAATATTGAATCATTGATGCATCTTATAACAATGATCAGCCATTACAGTGTTTGAAAAAGAGAAAACTAGAACAACAAAATCAAAGATGCCAACTTCAGATTCTCAAAAAGGAAAACCTAAAGCGATACATTGACAATCTGGTCTGGTCCCACTGGTCCAGAAAGTTAAATAAAACACCAAATATTGAGATAGAAGGCACGCCTGGTGACATGTGAGAGGGCGAATATATTAATATATACAGCCGAATCCAATGCACGGCATGCTCGGATGACTGTTAGGCTGGGTTGGGGTTGAGTATGCAACTTTTGATTAGAAACTTAAATGGAAAATTTGAATATTTCCTTGTCGTTTTAATTTCCAACTCCCCTTACATATACTCTTAACATGTTACAAGTCACTACTCACAAGCAGAGAAAAAACAATGAATAGGCATTCACAGCCACCACTTCTCAATAACTTCTTGGTTTTACTTTTACTGTTCTTACGTTTCTATACCTCATATGCCACAAATGGTGATGCCATTGCAAATCCATCTACCACTTCTTCCTCTATCGATATAGAGTTTCAACAGTAAGTTTCTTCGATGCCCTATTCTGTTTTCTTTTCTAATTTTGATATGAATGAAGACTATCATATACCACTCCATTATTATATATTTGAGAAAATTACAACTTACTCACCTTGATATTAGAAAAAAATATTTTAATTTGAGAATATAACATAAAATAGATCAAAAAGTTAGGGTTTAAAATTTTGCAAAAGATGAATAAACATTGCATAAAAAAAAATTCAAATAAATACAAATTCATTTTGATGGGCTCGTCACAAAAACCTTTCACAATTATATTTTTATTGATTTCAGCTGCATATTTCTTCTAGGGTTTTGTGCTCCTTTCATAGAGAACCAACTGAGGCCACACCAAAAATATGCCATTGCCTTTTAATTTGTTCACTCATCTATGTAATTTAAACTTATGAACGTTTTGTAGGTCTTTAATGTCTGTTCTGGACATGGTATAACATAAATATTACTGCAGTCATTTGCTTAATTTTGTTTACTTATCTCTGTTTGGCTGTTTCCTCAAATCTCTTTAAGGCACTGTATGGTCATAGCTTGTTGCCTAGAAATGCACTTATTTTCTTCACTTTATATGTTGTGTAGCTTGTTGCATACTCTGGATATTCTTCCCTCATCTTCCTTAGTTATTTGACATTAATTATACTAAGGTTTTGTAAATATTGAATTTGCAATCAGCTGTTTAAATGGGTGTGTGTGCACGTACGCGCTAGGAATCGGTTGTTTATATGCATATATGGTTACTTTGGTATAGTTAATCAAACTCTAGATTCTAATATTGATTTTGATGATGATCAAAGGCTTCATGGTGAAGATGTTGTTCCACTCGAGAGAGGTCCGGTCCCACCCACTGCCCCCAACCCCACCACCGAGGATGCCAGTGGCCACCCCTGATAATTACTTCATGAGATGTGTAGTCCAGTAACATCTTGTTGAAATGCAGTTTCTCTGACTCTGCCCAATGCTTTTGATTTTAAACCTATAAACATATATTCTAGTCTTTGTTTGTGCTTAATGAATTGGTACTTATAAAAAGAGAAAACATTTCGTATCATGTTCTAGGGGAAAAATGTTACAGTAATATATATAAAATATGTTATTTTTCTGATCTCTTTACTAGAGTATATGTTAAATGTTGTTTGTGGAAAATTATTGCATACTCTTGCAATAATAACCCTTTATTTCTCTGGTCTCTTTCAACAGTGGCTGACTGTCATTTGAATGTAAGTGTAGGAAGAACATGATTAACCAGGCCGTCCATGGCTGCAACGTACGCAGTAAGCATTGGCTTCTAGACCATGCATGCATGGCAAGCCTTATTTCCAGATTATAGAATGTCTAATAATGCTGACAACAGAAAATACAAACAATATTACTAGAAATCTCTTACCAAACGGGTCCTAATTATTTCCACTTTCAGCTATGTATGTATATCCAAAATCATTTTTGCAAAGATATGTCACTAACCCTTACATACATGTGCTGTGTCTATATGTTATCCACCTTAAGCGAGATGCTATCCCAACTAGAGTGTTGTTCTTGCCCACTCAGCCTCGATTTCATGGCCTTCCAATGCATGTCCTATTGGCCAACCATTCAACTTTAAAGTAATAGATTATAGTAGTTAATAATAATAATAATAATAATAATAATATACTTATTCATTTGTAAGCTTAATTTATATATATATATATATATATATATATATATATATTTCAGGTCTCGTCGTTTCTAGATTGTAGACATTGTATATAAGTGTTGCTAACCCAGTAAACCCAAGTAATAATATTATTGTGTCATTTTCACAATTCACATGGTTCTACTTTTTTCCTACACGGTGTGTGCCTCAGCATTACGCCACCAAGCCAAAATTTTCAATCCGTTGAACAAGGACATCACACTATAACGGACATTTAAGGCAAAAAGTAAAATACTTTACAAGAAATCCAACTCATTACTTGTAGATACTTAGGACCCGTTTGGTAATGTTATTATAGTAATGTTGTTTGTATTTTTTAGAAATATATGTGAGTAAAAAAATGTGTGAAAATACGTATAATGTTATTTAAACACTGAAAACTATTATTTAAACAACGATAACAAACAACCCCTTACTTTCTTAATTTGTACAAACAATAAATAAATAAATAAATAAAAAGTTTCTTTCTTTCTTTTACTAACTCCAAATTTCAGATAGAAATAGGAAAATTAATCTTCTTTAAGATTTGGAAGAATGACGTACTCCATTATATTGAAATTTTTATAGTTAAATATTTTTTCTTATCATCAAACGTCCAAAAAAATATATTATAGATCATTATAGTGGTGGCTCCAAAAATTTTTCTCAGGATGTTTCTTAAAAAACATAAAGTATACAATCTAATAAAAAGAGAAATTCATATATTGACAACAACAACAACAATAAAAAAAAAAACATGCAAATACATAAAGTTTACAATTGATTTATATAAGTTTTTATATTTTGAAATCGATGCATAATAGTCTCATTATCAATGCTACAAGCTACATCTCTTTCAATGTACACAACCAAGCAGTCATTCATTCACTGAATGTACGTAGAATAAATTATGGAACAAAATTTAATTTTATTGGCATAAAAAAAACTAAGGGTGCTCCCAAAATTTTTTTTGAAGGGTAGATAAATAAAAATTTTTAAATTATTATTATTATTATTATTATTATTATTATATATAATTGAAGTCAGGGTGGTTCTAGGACCACCCTGGCCTTAAGGTGGCGCCATCCCTGGATCATTAGTGCCCAAGTTATTAAGAAATTAATGTAAAAAAGAAAGAGATGTTTTCCTTATTGTTTCACATTTTGAATAAAATATATATGTTCTATAACATTTGCTTTCATATTCCTATAAGTCTAGTACTATGTCAATTTTTATAATTTTGTTATAACTTTGCCATGTCATGAGTTATAAGTGGTAGAAATAAAATGATAGATCCATGTGAATTCATGATTCTACAACTCACAGGTTACCACATAGCACAATTGTAAAAATTAGTTTAGTGTTAGACTTACTCTATTCCTTCCTACAAGTAATAATTGGTCAATGATCGAAGCATATGCCAGGTTGTTTATATGTTCTTGAAAAACGTGACGTCGTGGCCTCCTTTTGCTGGATCGACCAACTTGTTGATAATTGACTGATCATCAGCCAAAAAAGAAAAAAGAAAAAAAAAACCTTCCAGTTCTAGATGTTTGGACTCATTAAAGTCGCATGCTAAATCCATGGTAAGTGTTGATTGTTAATTAATAGGTTATGTTAATGGGTACCCTTAAAGTAGGGTAATTATTGAGTATTTCAGAATATTATAAATATGTATTTCCTCCTCTCACATAATTGTGGGTCTCATTAATTAAATTCATAGTGGGACTCATAATTTATGTGAGAGGGGGAAGTACGCATTTATGATACTCCCGAAATATTCAATAATTTTTTCTTAGAGTATTGGTTAATAATTCATTTTGGAAAAATTTTGACACAACTTTTATGGAAAATGGAAAAAACTGTTAAAATATTAATTGCATTTTTTTTTCTTTTCCTATAAAAACTTTCTTTAAATGGATTATTAACCAATACCCTAAGGGCATCCATTAGCATTTCCCTTAATTATTCTACATTTTTATTTGTACTTTTGGGGTAATTATTTAGGAAAATTATTAGGTACTCCTGGAGTACCATAAATGTGTACTCCCTCCTTTCACATGAATGGTGTGTCCCACCATGAATTTAATTAATAGAATCTACAATTTATGTGAGAGAAGAGAGTACGTATTTATGGTATTCCAGGAGTACACAATAATTTCACAATTATTTGGTACTCTGAGAGTACTATAAATGCGTATTCTCCACTTTTACATAGTTGTGGATCCCACTAATTAAATTTCATGTGAGATGAAGGAGTACACATTTATGATACTCCTAAGTTATTCAATAATTTTCCTACACTTTGGAGGTTTGGGCTTGAATTTTTTTTTTTTTTTTTGTTGTAATTTTTAAATAAGGAGCTAGACTGAGTCTCTTCATGTAACCCAACAATATATGGAAAAACTGGGTAATTGGGTTTGGTAAAGCCTTTAGGGTGTGTTTGTTTGGGGTGAAGTAAGGTGAAAGGAAAATTTTGAAGAGAAAATAGAAAGGAAAACTTTTTAAAATGTATTTGGTTAGGTGGGGAGGAAAGAAAATAAATGATAGGACTCAGGTGTTTTCTCTCTAGGTCCATCAAAATGTTTTCTCCCCAAAATGGGTAGAAAACTTAAAGAGAGATCGAGTGTGATTTGTTAGATGGACAAAAATACACCCAATTGTTTTCCTCGGTGATGTTGGTTTTTTTTTCTTCTTTGGGCAATCGCTAGCTCTCTTTTTTGTTTTGATTTCCTAGGGGTGTGGGCAACATTGGCTTTTTTTTTTTTTTTTTTTTGGGCAAGTGTTGGCTTTTTTTTTTGGTTGCTTTCTTGGTTCATTTTTCCTTCTTTTTTTTTTTGATTTCTTGGGGTGTGGGGTGACAGTAATTATTATTATTTTTTTTAAACTAGAAGTGATTTTTTTTCTTGACATGATTTTTGATAAATTTGATTGATTGATTTTCTTTTTCTTTTTTGCTTGTTCGTCACTTCTTTTTTTTTTTTTAATTGGGTATTATTTTTTAACTAAGGCATGTGAGTAAATTTATACAAAACTCATTTTTTCCATCTCTATACTTTTTCATTCCCAACCAAACAAAAAGGAGGAAAATTAAAATATTTTTTATCCTCCCTCTTTTCCACCCGTCCAACCAAACGGACCCTTAGAGTTGTGCTTGGAAACTTATATTTGGATTTTAAATTAATAGATTTGAAATGTCTTGATTTCAAATTCATTGATTTTATGAGTTATTTCAAATCCAAGCATTTTAAAGGTTTAAAATCCTTGATGGATTTGTCAAATTCAAATCCTTAGCTTTTTTAAACTATCCAAACAATACATTTGGATTTTAAACAACCAGATTCAAATTCAAATGCCCAAATCTTGTCATCCAAACACACCATTAGTATTGGGTATTTCACGTTTAAGACAATGAAATTCATGTGCTTAATTACGTTGGATAGTTTGGATTGTTTAGATGTAAATTAACTCTAAAAGGGATGTTAATCTTGAAGGACTACTATGATATTATCCCATAGGTCTTGTGAAATATACAACAAAGTTTATAAAAGTCATGTTATAGGTTACTACAAAAATCATTATACGAGATAATTATAGTTATCTCCACCTTCTGGTTCCCTTCCAATAATCATGGTTTTGAATATTGTGTGTACAACTAGCTAGGAACAAGGTGAATATGTATGTATGAGTTATGTAACGACCCAAGGAAAAGCGCTAGCCACATCTGCGCTATATCTCAAAAGGACTAGTCACAATTGAGGCTCCTTGCAGTTGTTAATAAAGCCCAGATCTACCCAGTAAATACCCGATATGGAACTCTTCACACACCCACACACATCACACAATCAATCAAATTTGGGTATCACAATCTCCTCCACTTAAATCCCTAACTTCCTCGTTAGGGCCCACTTTGTGGGGTAGTGTCTCTGAGCTCACATAGGATTACCGGGCCGGCTCTGATACCATACTGTCACGACCCAAGAAAAAGCGCTAGCCACATCTGCGTTATACCTGAAAATGACTAGTCACAATTGAGGCTCCTTACAGTTGTTAATAAAACTCAGATCTACTTAGTAAATACCCGATATGGGACTCATCACACACCCACACACATCACACAATCAATCAAATTGGGGTAACACAAGTGTTGTCTTGTTAGGTTGATTCTTTGGTCTTTGACTTGGGATTTGGGAATTTACCTTGAGATAAAAGATGGGGTTGTCTTTCACCTAAGCCTTTTAGCTGGCCTTTTGCCAAGGAGATGCGTATTCTAATGGTGGGTCTTCATGCAGCGGGCAAAACTACCATTTTGTACAAGCTCAAGTTGGCAGAGATTGTGACCACCCATCCTATTAGCTAATTAATTCATGCGAGCTCATAATGCACACCTAAGCAGTGTATATGCTAATCATACACAAGGATAATAAATGATCATTGCCACCACATTTATCGCAAAACTGCTTTCATATGGAATAGCACCTTATTCCATGCACATCCAAATGAAATAAAGTTCAGTAGTATATAGTATATAAGTTACTCTGGTGACAAATTTTCTTGAACTTATAATAATAATAATAAAAATAATAACTAGCCTCGTTGCATGTGCTCCACGCATGTATGAGGCTTTTTTTTTTTTTTTAGTGTTATAATTTTTCTACCATTCCAATTTGACATCTACATGTTTGTCCAATAATATTACGCATTTGCAAACTATTGATATAACCAAAAGTTTTATGAGGTTAACTCCAAAGAATGAACAAATCTACACATGAACATATCATTTCAACGCTATTTTGGTATTCATTTTTTGAAGCTAGCCTCATAAAACTTTTGGTTATATAAATAGTTTGCAAATACATAATATTATTAGACAAATGTGTAGATGTCAAATTGGAATGATTGGAAAATGATAACACTTAAGAAAAAAAAAAAAAAAAAACCCTCATGCACATGCGGAGCACGTGCAACGAGGCTAGTATATATATAAAGTTTAGAATAATTGTAACTCTAATAAAGTGGAACCAACGAGATTACAAAAAGGGTTTTCTCAAAAAAAAAAAAAAATACAAAAGAAAAAAAGAAGGTAATTTGATTAGCTCTATTCTCACCACTACTAAGTTGGGCTTGATTTTGCGCAATTGACATATTGTGAGCCCAACAACAAATATGTGTAAGCCGATTTACGCCTACCACTTGCACAGGGCCTTCATTTAAATTTATTTGATTTATCTCTAAATCAGTTTGACTGTGCTCGATGTCTTGTTCCACGTTCTCTATTATTTATAGTATGTGCTTGTGTATTTCCGGAACTCAAATCTAGGTAATACAAATTTGATTAAAATTACAAATTTTTAATCAAAATTTTTTCTTTCTCAAAAAAAAAAAAATGATTAAAAATTAAAGTCAATGCTTCCCATTAGTGAATTAAAAGACAACAAAAGTGACATATTTTGTAGTAGTTTATAAAAATCTGATAGTATTATGTAGTAGTTTATAAAAATCCGATGGTAGATAATAAAATATTATATGGATATGCAACAATGAAAAAGAAAAAAGCAATAGATGGACTTTAAATATTCTATGAATAACTAGCAAACACTAATTTTATATATTACTAGTTAGCATCATCACACGTGCTTTACGTGTGCAATGAGGCTCTTCTATTTTTTTTTTTTTTTTTTTTGGTTGAACATGGGGTAGTTTTCTTTTATAGAAACATGGCCGGGGGTAGTTTTGGTTGTATGCATGGGGTAATGGGAAGCTGTATAGAACATGGGGTAGTTTTATAAACATGGATAGTTTTTTTTTTTTTTCAATCAATTTATGATTTTAACCTTATTTTTATGTTTTAGGAGGATAAGTTAATTAAATTAGGAGTTATTTTGAAATAAAAAAGACAATAACAAACTTTCTGAATCCTCTTAATATATAGAGCACATTCTCTTTTATTTATAGGATGCGCTTGTGTATTTCCGAAACTCAAATCTAGGTATTAAAAATTACAAATTTTTAGTCAAATTTTTTTTCTTTCTCAAAAAAATTTTTTGATTAAAAATTAAAATCAATGCTTCCCATTAGTGAATTAAGAGACAACAAAAGTGACATATTTTGTAGTAGTTTATAAATATCTGATGGTAGGTGGAAAAATATTATACGGATTTGCAACAATTAAAAAAGTAGAAGCAATAGATGGACTTTAAATATTCTATGAATAAATAAGAAACACTAATTTTATATATTACTAGCCTCATCACATGTGTTTTTCACATGCAATGGGGCTTTTTTTTTTAGGTTTTCTTTTTTATAGGAACTTGGGGTGGGTTTTTTTTTAGAACATGGGGTAGTTTTTTTGTTTTTTTTTATTTTATAGAAACATGGGGGTAGTTTTGGTTGTATACATGGGGTAGTGGGAAGTTTTATAGAGCATGGGATAGTTTTATAAACATGGATATTTTTTTTAATCAATTTACGATTTCAACCTCATTTTTATGTTTTAGGAATAAGGATAAGTTAATTAAATTAAGAGTATTTTTTAAATAAAAAAAAAACAATAACTAACTTTGTGAATCATCTTAAGATATAGAGATAAACATTGAAGTTAGTCTGTTTTTATTTTGCACATAGGAAAGACATCCATTAACTATTTAAAATTTAAAATACTCAACTTCTACACAAATACAAACTTCCACCACCACACACAGGTTCTCCCATTTGAATTCCGCAATTCAAGTTGTACTCTTAGTCTTAACTTCTAATCCTTATCTTTTCTTTTATTTATTTAATAAAATAAAACTTTTAAAATTGTTTAGAAATCTCTCTTACTCAATTACTCCTTAACTAAACTTAAAAATGTTAGATAAGTTAAAAATTAAAAATATGAAGTCTTAACTTAGCTAAAATATCTTTCTCAAAAAAAAAAAAAAAACTTATCTAATATTTAAGACTTTTAAGTTTTAACTGTTCATAAACACATCTACTGGTATTACCACACACACACACACACACACAAAACCTTCCTTATACCTACACATCTACACCCACATTTCAGTCTCCACTTAAAGAACAAACTTAAGTCTTAATAACAATTAGGTAGGATAATCAATTATCACTTAAAAAAAAAAAAACTAGTTTTTGAGTTTAAAATATAATTTTTTTAATTTGAATTTATCTATTATTAGTAAGGTTACATAGGAAAGGATTTTTATAAAACTAAAATTTAGGATTTGAAATGGAGTAAACTGCTGGGTTTAATGTGTACTAGTTTTTAGAAGAAAAAAAATGCATCCAATGCATGTGAGATATGTTTAGATAGAAAGTGTGCTAACTTTTAGAAAAAAAATTTCTCTGGTGGGGTTTTTTTTTTTTTTTTTTAAATTTTGTTGAATCACAATTTTAACCTTGTTTTTTAATTATAAGGATTATCTAATTATATTAGGGGTATTTTTTATTTTTAAAATCATAACTAACTTTCTAAATCCTCTAAATATATAGAGATAAAATAAAATTCTTTGCTAATTTTTTTCTAATCTCTCCTCTTCTCTATCCTTACTAAGGTTCTTTTATAATTTTTTTGGATAAAATTTGATATCAATGGGTAGGGGACATGACACCAAAATGACATTGAAATCATATATTCGGGTGTAAATTTGTTCATTTTTTAGAGAAGCCTAATGATACTTTTGGTCGCATTAGTTGTTCTAAATGTGAAATTTTTGTGGGAAAAAAAGTGTAACCTCACATTGAAATAAGTGAGAAATTATAACACTAATCCCAAAAAATAAGCTAATTAAAGAATGCAAGTGTTACGCATATCAATAAACTTAGGCATAATAAATCAATTATTTATTTTACAAAACAAAGAATTACTAAGGAGTTGTGCATGATTGCATGCAAGTTTTAACTTCTTCTTTCACCTGAACTCAACTAACACCAAATTGTGATGCTTTGGCCTTTGTGCAATCCACTAAAAAAGTCACCTTGCATTAAATAAAAAAACAAAAAAAAAAACAAACAAACAAAACAAAACTTATATGAGTTAAATTTGTTTTATGTTTTTGGACATTGAAACAAATACATGGATGTTGTGTTTTTTATTTTTATTTTATTTTACCACGTTAGAAATTAGTGCAAAGAAAAGTCTATAATTAAAAGGAAAAAAAAAATACAATGTAGAGAGATGTGAGGAAAAAAAATAGTTCAAACACCAAAATAACACAATAAATAAAATATTAAAAGTAAAAATGATGCACTGATTCTTAATTATATCATGTGTAAATTTGTAGTGGTTAGTGGATCTAGCAATTATAAACAAATTCTCCCAAAAAAAAATAAATAAATAAATAACGACTCCTTGAAGAAAAGTTACATACCTTTTAATGAAACTAGCCTCTGAGCATACGCACTACGAAACTAGGCTCTTCTTTTTTTTTTTTTTTTTTTTTTTTTTGTAAATTTTAATAATTTACATTCATTATAATTTGGGATTACTATATTTTCCAATCACAAAAAAAAAAAAAATATATATATATATATATATATATATATAGGGGGTGTGATGAAAAATTAATTTCACCCACAAAGACATAATTCTCATCACACCCCTAAGTTTTTTTGTGATTGGAAATATAGTAATCTTGAATTATAATTGATGCAAATTATTAACTTTTACCCAAAAAAATAGAAGAGCCTTCGAGCACAAGCGCATAATACTCATCACACCCCTAAGTTTTTTTGTAATTGAAAATGTAGTAATTCTGAATTATAATGGATGCAAATTACTAACATGTACCCAAAAATATAGAAGAGCCTCTAAGCGCATGCTTAGAGGCTAGTAAAAAATAATGGTGAAAGCTTTATAAATATATTATATAAAACTTACCATCATTAATGTCATAATTTGTATGACTTGGTCCAGCCTCAAAGTCATTTGCCATTATAGTTGGATAGGTTGGAGGGAGACCTAAATTTAATATTATAGACATTAAGTTAGTATCTTTGTTGAATTGACATACAACTAACATGCCAAAAACTATAGATTTTCTCAAAATAATAAGATTCCAAGCAATGAAGAATGTTTAAAGATACAAAATTATAATCTCACTATTGCCTTCTTGCATAGCACTTTGCTCAACTGGCATATTGCATGCCAAGTTACAGATAGGTGTAAGCTGGTGACTTTGTCTAGCCTCATGATTAGGTGGTATTAGTGATGTGTTTGTTGATGTTGAATTAGAATGCACAACATCTTCTTCATTTAAATTTGCTGAGCTTCCCACTTAAATGTGATCACCACCCAAAGTTTGTTGTTTATCTTGCGTAATTGGCACGATATGTCTTGCCAATCAAATATTTTTGGTTTCATTGTCTTCTCCTTGTCTTCTTAGGCGAGCATAATATCTCCATCTTTCTCGACAATGTTCTATGTCATCGGTATTCACCATCGCTATATTTTGCGAACTCATTTCTACATAAAATTAAATTAAATATATAGTGGTTGTTGCACATATATACACATTAAGCAATAGATCTTTCTTTGTAATAGATAGGGTGTATTAAAACTTTAAAAAAATTGAACTAATTTTGAACAAATCACACGTAAGAATTGTAATAATATGTGCAATTGTAATAAAATATTAGTAAAAGTGGAAGCATGTGCTAAGTTTAGTCAAGTAAGAGTTCATAAAATCGGAGAAATAAATTACTCTTCTTAAAATTATTAAATTAATAGTCCCTCTTTGCAGACTATTAAAGAGTTCTCTTGCAGCTGTAAGTTTCTTAGTGTATGTACTAACATTAGGTTGCAATCCCTTCAACGGTAGACTATTTAAGAGTTCTCTTGCAGCTATAAGTTTCTTGACGTTACACAAACCGTCAATCAAGATGTTGTAATGATCAAAGGGCTTTGCAAAGAGGGGCTAATAGATGAAGCAAGTGAGCTGCTTGAGAAAATGGGTGGGAATGGTTGTTCACCTAATGATTGCACATATAACAACAATTGTCCAAGGGTTATTGCAACACAATGAGACACCAAAGGCTATATATGGAACTTGTCAAGATAATGGTTGACAAGGGTATTTCAACAAATGCGTCCACTGCATCCATGCTGATTGACTTGTTATCTGCAAATTCAGGAGATAAAGCACTTCAAGAATTATGCCAATAACTTGTATGAAGGCTTTTAGTATTTTAAAGTCAAGAACAACTTTCCCTTGGTAATCCATCTATAAGAGTATGTATATTTGCCGAAAGTAATTCTTTGTGGTGCTATTGTGCAGTGGACTGGAAAGCAATTTTTATTAGTGTAGGTTGGTTTTATCCACTCAAGGAGGTTGCTGGTAATTATGTACGTGCTTCCCCTTGCCTTGTCTAAGAGAAAGGCAACTTAGCTTTCTAGCGCAATGGTAAATTAACTTTATAGCTTAATCATATTGACATTTATTATTTAAAGTAGCAAAAGTAATAAGTTTGAAACTCCAAACTTGTGACCATATAGCTTGTTGAAGAATAATTCATTTGATAGTGATCTACTACATTTCATGGACTTCTCAAAATCTCGCATGGACCCAAAATAGAAACTGTCCAGAAAGCTATCTTGGGAGTTGTCTATCAGAAACAAAATGAAGAAATTCTATATGTATGATTAATTAGCAAAAGCAAGATTACAATCTCTTATATACAACATAGAGCAAGCCTAACTAACTAAAAGTTACTAACAGAATGAAAAACTAACTCTCACACGTGAGTATACAGCAATGACTAACACTCCCATGTGCAATCACTTACAAAATAAAACAATCTCTAAGCTACAGGTCGAATCTACAGTACAGACACTAGCTAATGTCGTTTATGCAGCTTTTATTCAATGTTTGTTGATTCTAAACCAGCTCTACCTTCTGCTCTTTCTTCTTCCTTGTGTTCAACACTCTAATACTCCCCCTCAAGAGTAGCTGGTATGTGTATGTTTATCATTCCCATCTTGCTAACAAGATTAGAAAACTGATTGTAGCCCAATGCCTTGGTAAGCATGTCTGCTAATTGACAGTGAGTCCTCACATGATTTAGCTTGATAACCCTCTCCAAAACCTTGTCCCTGACTACATGACAATCTATCTCAATGTGCTTTGTTCTCTCGTGGAAAATAGGATTGGAACCAATATGCAATGCTGCTTGACTGACACAAAACAGCAATGCCTCTTTATCATGTTTAAATCCAATGTCTTTGAGGAAGTATAAAATCCATACAATTTCACATGTAACAACTGCCATGGCTCTATACTCAGCTTTTGTTGAAGATCTTGAAACCGTGGACTGTTTCTTAGACTTCGAAGACACCAAGGAATCTCCAATGAAGATGTTATACCCTGTCACAGGCTTCCTTGTGTCAGAACATGAAGCCCAATTAGCATATGCAAACCCCTTCAAATGTAAATCTATCTTAGAAGAGAACATAAGACCCTTTCCTAGTTCATTCTTCAAATATTATAAGATTCTATAGGCTGCATCTAGATGTGGCTTTCTTGGTCTAGACATGTATTGGCTGAGCTTATGGACAACAAAAGTGATGTCTGGCCTTGTAATTGTCAAATACAATGACCTACCTATCAATCTTCTATAGCTGTTAGGATCCTTAAGCTCTTCCCCTTCCAATTTACTTAATTTGAGACTTTGTTCCATAGGTGTCTTACCTGACATACATCCTAGCATACCAGCATCATTGAGTACTTCAAGAGTGTACTTTCTTTGACAAATTAAGAACAATACCTTTGTTTGATCTAGCAACCTCCAACCCCAAGAAAGTACTCCAAGTCACTTAAGTCTTTGAGCTTGAACTTTTCATCTAGCATAAGCTTGAATATGTCTATCTCAGCCTTATCATTACAAGCTATTAAGATATCATCTGCATATATCAAAAGAACCATAAAAACATCTCCTTGTCTACTAATAAACAGAGAGTAATCATCTTTGGATTGAATGAAGCCAAGCTAAATTAAAGTTCTAGAAAACTTGGCAAACCATTGCCTAGAAGCCTGTTTAAGGCCATATAGAGACTTATTCAGCCTACAAACCACCTCCCCTTGGCTATGAAACCCTTTTGGAAGAGCCATATAAACTTCTTCATCCAAATCACGATGAAGAAATGCATTATTCACATCCAATTGACTAAGAAAGCAACCCTGAATTGCAGCCACAGCAAGAAGCACTTTGACAGAAACCATTTTGGCCATAGGGAAAAAAGTCTCAAAGTAGTCCACACCCTCTTTTTTTGTAAAGCCTTTAGCAACTAACCTAGCCTTGTACCTCTCAACTAAACCATTAGCCTTATACTTAATTTTGTACACCCACTTACCCCAATAGGCTTCTTACTAGCAAGTAAAAGGGTCAAGGTCCATGTGTGATTTGCCTTAAAGGCAGCTATTTCAGCAGCCATGGCATGTTGCCACTTGGGATCAAAAGCAGCTTGGTAGTAATAAGTAGGCTCAACAAGGGAAGAAATTGAACAAAAAGATTTGTAAGAAGGAGAGAGGTGTTGATAAGAAAGATGGGTAGAAAGTGGATGAGAAGTATCTGATTGGGAAGGAGAGGCAGCAAGAACAGAAGATACCTGGTTGCAATGATAAGCCTGTAAGTAGGAAGGTTGTTTGACAGCTCTAGAAGACCTTCTAAGAGGGATAGGATCAACAATAAAATTAGGGGGTTCTGCAGGAACCTCATTAAGCAAATCATCATCAAGAGAATGATGAATATGGATGATGGAATCATGAGGCATAGCAAAAGTGGATTTAGATTGATTTATAAGATCAAAAATAGGATTAATAGCAGGAACACAAGGCAAAGGTAAGGAAGTAGGATGCTGAACAGAACCACAAGAACCTAAAACAAATGGGAAAACATTTTCATGAAAAATGACATCCCTAGAAACAAAAATAGTATGAGAGTCAAGGTCAAAGACCTTTTATCCTTTAACATTAAAAGGAAAGCCAAGAAAAACACACTTCCTTGCCCTTGGAGAAAATTTGGTTCCGGTATGAGAGATAGTGGATGCAAAACACAAGCAACTAAAACTTTGAGAAGAGAATAATCTAGCAGCTTGTGAAAAAGGAGTTCAAAAGGTGTTTTGTCATGCAACAAAGGGGAAGGAAGCCTGTTAATGAGATAGGCAGCATGTAAAACACAATCACCCTAAAATTTAATGGGAAGTTGGGATTGAATTTGCAAAGCTCTAGCAATGGAAAAGAGGTGCTGATGTTTCCTCTCCACAACAGAATTTTGTTATGGATTGTAAATACAACTAAATTGATGGATGATTCCATGAGAAATGAAAAAATCAAACATGTCAAACTCCTTAGCATTATCAGTTCTAACTGCTTTGATTTTAAGGCCAAATTGTGTATGGACCATAGTATAGAAAGAAGAAAATAACTGTCTAACTTTAGATTTGGACTTCATCAAAAATAGCCATGTTGCTCTAGTAGCATCATCTACAACAGTTAAAAAATACTTGAAGCCATCTAAAGTAGGAGTAGAATATGGTCCCCATACATCCATATGAATCAAATCAAAGCACAAGAACTGATTTTATTATGAAAAGGAAAATGTAATCTCTTAAGCTTTGCCATAGGACAGATTTGACAATGTTTATTACATGAAGGTTTCATAGAAGGAATTACATGAGACAAAGTATTGAGTTTAACATTAGATGGGTGGCCTAATCTAACATGCCAAATGGAAGAAGATTGAGAAGATACAGGAGTTGAAGTAGCTGCAGTGAAGTGATCAAAAACATCATTGATGTTGTAAGCAGCTAAGAAGGCAGCAAGTGAAGAGCTAGTAGATTGTTGAAGGTTATCTGACTGCAATAGATATAAACTATCAAGTGCCTTTCCTACCCCAATCGTTTTCCAGGAAGTGAAGTCCTGAACAAAACAATAAGCAAATAGAAAAACACAACAATATGGCTGAGATTGAGTCAAAGAACTAATAGACAAAAGATTAAAGGAAAAAGATGGAACACAAAGGACATTCTTAAGAATAAGAGAAGAAGAAAGAACAACAGTCCCAATGTGAGTTACTTGAGCTGATTCCCCATTAGGCAATTGAACCAAGGACTGCATGTCTAATAGCTGTGATTGAGGTTAACAAATCAACAGAACATACAAAGTGATCAGTGGCACCAGTGTCCAACACCCAAGTATTACCACCATAAGCCCTTCTATTAACCACTTATGCAACAAAAACACTATAAGAAAAGTCCATACCTACCATTGCCAAATTGGCAGAGGTGTAAGAAGAGGTTACACTGGCCATTGGGCTATCTGTGGCATGAGGTGTTAGTGCAAGAGAAGAGTTGGATGCACCAAACAAAGCTAGAAGTTGTTGACACTGCTCAGGAGTCAAGGCATAAGACTGATGCATTGGAGAAGCAACTTTTGAACTTGAACTTGAAGAAACTTGGTGTGCCATAGTAGGTTTATTCTTGAACTTAAACCCTAGAAGAAACCCATGTAGTTTGTAGCACTTGTCCACAGTGTGACCGGTCTTACCACAGTAAATACAGATGGGTCTATCCTTACCCTTCCCACTAGAATTAACAAGATTGGAACCATGAGTGACATGGTCAGTGGACATCTTAGCAGCTAAAACAGTAGAATCAACTTTAATAACAGAAGCATTTGGGATTGATTTCTGGGTCTCTTCTTGAATCAATAAAGAATAAACCTTGCTAAGAGATGGAATAGGATCCATGAGCAACACCTGAGTTCTAACTTGAGAAAAAGAGTCATTCACGCCCATTAAGAACTTCATAATAGATTCTTTAACTTGCAAATCAGTAAGCCTTTTATTGATATTACACACACACTTTCCTCAAGTGCAAGAAGGAAATGGACTAAGGTTTTGCAATTGATCCCAAAAGACTTTCAACTGAGTAAAGAAATCTGTGATGTTCATCTCACCTTGCTGTAATTCTGCAATTTCTTTTTGAAGATTGAATACCCTTGTCCATTGGTTTAGGAAAAACGATTCTTCAAGTCATTCCAAATCTCAAGAGTAGTATCTTCATAAATGATGCTTGCTTGAAGCTTCGGAGAGACTGAATTGGTTAACCAGGTTCCTACCATGTTGTCACACCTAATCCATGTTTGCACAAATGAGGGAGAAGAAATCAATGGTGATGAGAGAGTCAGAGTCCCATCAATGAATCCCAATTTGTTCTTGCTGATCAAAGCCTTCCTCATAGCTCGAGCCCAAGCTGAGTAGTTCTCTCCACCAATTAAAGGTTGTGTAACAAGCACTAAACTTGGACTCTTAACGTGATGTAAGAATAGGGGATCATCCATTGGTGAATCTTGCGAAGAAGAAGATGGATTTTCTAGTACAGAACCATTAGCAGAACCAGTTGTAGTCATGGCTGTAGCAGTGGAAGCCATTGTTGACAAAAAGAAGAAAATTTTCTTAGAAACAGTGTGTTTTCTCGAGAAAATTGAATAAGGAATTGAAGGAAAAAGCAAAACCCTAGAAAGATTTGGGAATTTGCTCTGATACCATATCAAAAACAGAATGAAGAAATTCTGTATGTATGATTAATTAGCAAAAGCAAGATTACAATCTCTTATATACAACACAAAGCAAGCCTAACTAACTAAAAGCTACTAACAGACTGAAAAGTAACTCTCACACGTGAGTATACAGCAATGACTAACACTCCCACGTGCAATCACTTACAAAATAAAACAATCACTAAGCTACAGGTCAAATCTACAGTACAAACACTAGCTAATGTTGTTTATGCAGCTTTCATTCAATGTTTGTTGATTCTGAACCAGCTCCACCTTCTGCTCTTGCTTCTTCCCTGTGTTCAACACTCTAATATTGTCCTCACCAACAACAAGCAATTAGAGAAAAATTGGAAGAACACCAAGACGCATGGGAGAACTCAGATGTGGGTAGCAGACCCGCAACAAATGACTCAGCAATGGCTTACCCTAACCTTGAAAACAGTTCCAACAATGTTCTTAGGTGCTGGCCAAGGTAGAACAAGAAGTCAAGAACTATGGCCAAGACACCCTTCCAGCATTACAAGTTTTATTTAGTTTTATTGGTTCTGTTTGGCTGCTGTGTTTCTTAGCTTCTTGCCACTCTGCAATTTTGTTTTTCTGAACATCTGCCTCTTGTATACAGGGTTTAATTCCAGTATATACTTTCACTAGTGGAGCAGTAAAGTTGGAGTTATTATGTAATTAGTCACTTCAAGTTTTAAAGGAAAAACTATGCAGCCGGCTTTATTTAATTGACCATTTACGATTAATAATTCATGAATTGCATATTTATATTTTGTACTGAATTTTGTTTCAGTTTTTAAGATGTTATCATAAATTGTACGTTTGTATAGACTTCATTAGTTTCAATGGGTCATCCTTAATCCTTCCAAGTATAACACAAATTTTGTTGAGAGTTAGAATGTGATTGTTTTTAATAAAGAAGTTGAGAGAGAGAGAGAGAGAGACTGAAGTTTTTGCTTAGGTTTTGGTAATTATGACTACCACATAAATATCTTTCCATCAAAAGGAATCAGTTGAATCATGCTTGTGCTTTAAAACTCAACAGGATTTTGGCAAATGCTCAGGTTTTTGGTTTGCTAGCCTTAATAGGTATAGTTGTTAGTACATCACTAAGGCAAGTGGACTTTTATGCCATTTTGAAACATGGATAAAATTGATGTACAAGACCAATAAAATTGACTCATGTGTCTACATAGACCAATAAGACATGCAATTGAATTTATATATCCCTGAGGGAAGATAATATCATTTTGCATTTCATTTGTGAGAGCGCAATTGCATGATTGAATTTAATTAACGAATCCTAATAAATGTGAGAAATTGTGTTTAGATTTTGCTTTTAAAACATGAGAAATGATATGTTAATAATATTTTCACAACAAATCATTTTTTATTTTTTGAAGAGTAAACTATACTCATAATTTTCACACCAAATTCTAAGTAGCAAGTTGTTATGGTTGTTATTGTTGGGGTAAAAAAAAAGTAATTTCAGTAATAAATTCAAATTAGAACCAACAACAACTAACTACTTATAATTTATTGTAAAAATGTTATAAATGTAACAATTATCTTAAAACATGCATATATTGGGGAAGCTTAAGCAAATAGTTAGTTTAAGCAGAGTAGGATTGTTTGCAAAGTGGATGTGGATACAAGACTTTATTAAAAAATTTCCTAGAATACTTATATTTTAGGGAAATAACTTCTATTTTATATATTTAATTTGATTATATTATTTAAAAAATTCTTAAACATCTTTTTTTCTTGATTGGCATTTTATAATAGTTATATTTCATTTCTTAAAGAAAAAATAATAATTAAAAATAATAATTGTGGGAACCTAAGATGTGTAGGCTTGTTTGGCAACTCCTAGGCATGTTTGGCAACGTCCTCGGCATGCTTCGCAACGACCTAGGCATGCTTTGCAACGTCCTAGGTATGCTTGGCAACGTCCTCGGCATGCCTTTTCGCAAGGTCCTAGGAGTCCCACATCGAAGAAAAACCCCCCCACTTGCTGCCTTATAAGCTGTGAAGCCAAGGGAGTAGTGTACCACCAAGCTTCCATAAGATGCAGGCATGTGGCCAACTTCTAGATCCCCAAGCCTATGCTATTTTGTTGAATGGCCTTTGTAAGATCAAAAAAATTGGGGAGGCATTGACATTGTTTCAAGAGATGGAAGACAAAAAGTTGGACCACAATATTGTGTTTTACAACATCTTGATTGATAATATGTGCAATGCAAGGGAACTTACAACTGCAAGAGAAATCTTTAACGGTCTTCTTGCAAAAGGATTGCAACCTAATGTTCAAACTTATAATATAATGATCAAAGGGTTTTGCAAAGAGGGGTTAATTGATGAAGCGAGTGAACTGCTAGAGAAAATGGATGGGAACCATTTCTCTCCTAATGAACGCACATATAACACAATCATCCAAGGGTTGCTGCAACAAAATGAGACAGCAAAGGCTTTGGAACTTATTAAGATAATGGTTGACAAAGGTTTTTCAGCAAATGCAACAATTGCATCCATGGTGCTTGACTTGCTATCTGCAAATCCAGTAGATAAAGCACTTCAAGAATTACTTCATTATTAAGACTTTGCTAGTCAATCTATAAGGTGTATGTATATTTGCTGGAAGTGGTTATTTACTTTTTATGAAGTGATGTTTCTTTTCATATCATTGATGTTTTTCCCTTATAATTTTTTTATCTTTTTAAAAATAAATAAAAAATTAAAAAAATCTGTAATTAAATAGGTTTGATTTGAAATGAAAATTTGGTTGAACCTCATAAGGTGTTATTGGATGGGAGAACTTTACTATCTATGGAGTTGTTGTGATAGATGCAGAATAGGTCCTGGGAACCATATCACATACGAACAATGTGACCAGCTCTCCTAAAATGAGAAGTGATACGTCCACAACACTTTCACAACAAATCATAAGTGGTAAGTTGTTATTGATATATCACCACTGCCTATTGTATGGTGCAGCAAATTATTTATGCATGTTTTCTTATTTTTCTTATAAGCTTTATGGAGCGATGTGTACAGTGGACTGCGAATGCAATTTTATTTGTGTAGCTTGGTTTGTTTATCAACTTAGGGAGGTATGTGCTTCTTCTAGTGTTGTCGAAGTGAGAAGCAACTTAGAACATGTTATTTTATTGGCAAAACGCAGAAGTGTAACTGCTTAGAGCTCACAAATGTCTAAGTGGGGTAGTGTTTCTAGCTGTGACCTCTTCCCCAATTTGAAAATAGCAAAACATTGCAGAAATGGCTGATACAAGCTGTGAGATATGTGAAAGAACAGATGCCTTGGATGCTGCTAGAATCACTTCTGTTGTCATTGGAAAGGTGGTATTTTTTTCAGTTCTACTTTTTGATTAAGATGGAGCAGTATGTCATATCTAGCACTTTGTCACAAATCAAAGATACTAGTATCCATAATTAGTTAACAAATCTGTATGAGATCAGTATGACATTGCTATGGATTAGTAAAATGGGCCTTAGCTGCAACCTAAGGGAGTAACTTCAGTCATATTATACCAGATACTTGCTAATTTTGACAAACTTTTTGTCAACTTTTAGAATACCAATTGAAATTGAGTAAAGGAATTGCGAAAACTAAAAGCGAAATTCAATCTTGAGGAATGTGTTTGCCTAGAACTGTCTAAAATCCTATATTGATAAACAAATTAGGGAAAAGTAACTCTTTCTAGATCGTCTTCTTGGTACACGCACCGCCCTGACGGCCTCCTCGTCCACCGATCTACAGAATCTGAGATTCCGGCCCTCATCAGAACTTACACACGCCCTCACGTGCCTATAGGAATTTCGGCATCTCCTGCACGCGCCGGTGGACTACTTGCATGCGCCATCCACGTGCCGGAAAACTGCTGCTGATGTCAACTGACGTCACCGGATGACATCATCATTGTACGTCAACAGCCATGCAAGCACCTCCATATCAGCCCTAGTCCACATCAGCGACACGTCATAGGATGACGTCAGCGGCTCTACTGCTCGACCCATGACCCGACCCGGAAAACCGAAACCGACCTAGACCAGTATCCATTGACTTTGACTTTTTACGTTGACCTTTGACCAAAAGTCAAAATTTCCGACAGGGCCTATCTTGCTCAGTTTTTCGCGTAGATTCCAATTTCGGACTCCTTTTCTTCATTTGAAGCTCTGAAATTGGTCAATTGGCATAGTCTTCATTGTGGTTTCTTCAAAGGCATTCTTCACGGCATCTTCAAGAGATCTTCTCATGCTTATCCAACCTCAAGCCTTCATCGAGCTTCTGCCTTGAGTTTGAGGGAGGATGTTAAAGATATATATTAGACATATTAGCCCAATGTAATAGGCCCAAGCCCAGTCCTGCTTGTACTAGTAGTCTAGGGTTTAGTTGCCTATATATACTCATGTTATGATTCATTGTAACACAGGTTATTGTACTACACTCTTATACATAATAAAGATGTAGCCCTTAAGGGTTTCCTCCGTGGATGTAGGCCGTCAAGACTGAACCACGTAACCCTCATGTTCTCAGTGTTCCTATTCTATGCTTCCTCTTCCGCTTCCGCTTCCGCATATTCAACATAGTGTATCAATGCTAATATTTAACAATAACAAGTGAAGTAAGGTTTATTTTCCATGTAGAGAAAATGAAGCTTTTTGAAATACACAAGGTTAACTTAGTGATGTCATCTTTGGTCAAGTATAAGATAGATAATGAAGACCTACTATCCAATAGCCATAGGTCCTGTGAAATATACAACAAGGTTTATAAATTAATTAAAGTTGTGTTATCGGTTACTGCAAAAATCATTATAATGAGATAATTATTTAGTTGTATTGGTTCTGTTTTGCTGGCTGCGTTTCTTAGCTTCTTCTCACTCTGCAATTTTGTGTTTTTTTGAACTCCTGCTTCTTGTATACAAGGTTTAATTCCCGTATATATTTTCACTACTGGAGCAGTAAAGTTGGAGTTATCATGTAATTAGTCGCTTCAAGTTTTAAAGGAAAAACTATGCGGCTTTATTTAATTGACCATTTACGATTAATAATTCATGAAATGCATATATATATATATATATATATATATATATATATATATATATATTTTTGTACTGAATTGTGTTTCATTTTTTAAGATGTTATCATAAATTATACGTTTGTATAGACTTCATTAGTTTCAGTGGGTTATCCTTAATCCTTCCAAGTATAACACAAATTTCGTTGAGAGTTAGAATGTGATTGTTTTTAATAAAGAAGTTGAGAGAGAGAGAGAGAGAGAGAGGGGAGCTGAAGGTTTTGCTTAAGTTTTGGTAATTATGATTACCACATAAATATCTTTCCATCGAAAGGAACCAATTGAATCATGCTTGTGCTTTAAAATTCAACAGGATTTTGGCAAATGCTCAGGTTTTTGGTTTGCTAGCCTTAGTAGGTATAGTTGTTAGTACATCACTAAGGCAAGTGGACTTGTTTGCCATTTTGAAACATGGATAAAATTGATGTACAAAACGAATACAATTGACTAACGTGTCTACATAGACAAATAAGACATGCAGTTCAACATGCGATATTAACCAAAAAAGAAAGAAAGAAAGGCCAGTGGAACAATGCCACTTGAATAAACCAAATGCACGGTTTTTTTACTCATTTACACTTATATATATATAAATTTAAATTAGAATTAATAACAATTTATCACTATAATTTATTATGAAAATGTTGTGAAAAATGTTGTAGATGTAACATTTCTTTTTCTACAATACCATTATTTTTAGTTGTGATTGGTCCTAGTATGATATTTTTATTATTTTATTTTGACCTATAAGGACTTAATAACTTTAACAATTGTGAAAATATTGTGATAATTTGTTGTTTTAATAAAGTTGAACAGGCTATATTAACATCAAAAAATAAAAATAAAAGTAAAAATAAAAAAGAAAAGAAATGCCAACGGAAAAGTGCTACTTGAATAAACCAAATGCACTATTTCTTTACTCATTCACACTTTTTATATATAGATTAGTTTGATTGGCACGTGCTGCCCTTGGGATGAGAATTTTAAAATAGAGTTTCTATTCGAAGAAGTATGAAACTATGTACTAAAAAAATTGTAAGTTTGGAAGATTAAAACTACTAAATGTTCTTTAGGTAATAAATAGAACACCCTATATTGCCATTCCAACTTTCCAAGCATAACTACCATATAAAAATAAAAAATAAAATATGAAGGAAATTTTTGGGATATACATTATAGTTTAGTGGGGGGGGTGGGGGGGGGGGGGGGGGGGGGGAATTTAGACATTGCACAATGGGTATTGTAAGATTCCATTGGGGTTTAACTGAGAGAGTAACAATAGGGGGTATTCGATTGTTTCCAAAATATAAAAGAAGAATTTGCTTGGTTAAAGTTTAGGGGAGAAATTGTGAACTAATACAAACATAAAGAAATAAGCAGGAATTTTTTTAGTGAAACTATGTCGGTGTGTAAAAATAAAATAAAAAACAAAACAAAAAGGCAACCTAAGAAAATTGTGAGTGAAACAATGAATTTTGTCTCACCAAAATTGGCTAAACCAGAAACATTTAGGTACATAATATAATGTCACAATATTTTCACAATAACTTTATTTTTACTTGTGATGGGTCTTGATTTGGTAATTAATAATTTTATTTTGACCTATAAGAAACTTATACCTGAATAGTTGTGAAAATATTGTGATAACAACAAAATGTTATAACATTTTCACAATACGTTTATTTTCAGTTGTGATGGGTCCTAGTCTAATAATTTATTATTTTATTTTATTTTGACTTATAAAGAACTTACACTTCAACAATTATGAAAATATTGTAATAGCAACAAAATGTTACATTTTTCACAAAATTTTAAGCTATGACGGCTCATGGTATGATATTTTATTGTTTTATTACTTGTGATGGATCCTGGTCTAATAATTTATTTATTTATTTTATTTTGACATTTAAAGAACTTACAACTCACCAGTTGTGAAAATATTGTAATAACAACAAAATGTTACATTTTCACAATATTTTAAGTTGTGATGGCTCATGGTATGATTTTACTGTTTTATTTTATTTTATTTTGATCTATAAACTACTCACACCTCAGCAGTTGTTAAAATATTATGACAACAACAAAACCAACATCAACTCTCTTTCTTCATCATCAAAAAATGCAAAGAAATAATAAAAACTAAAATGCATAACAATAGTGCTTGTGTATATTTGCATAAGTATTATGGTTTAAATGTATTTTTCATAATAGATGCATAAGCTAACGTGGGTGGTGTTTGGAATTGGTTGGGCAAATTTGGCTTTTACGCCATTTTGCATGAGCTGATGTGAGTGCTTTAAGAAACTTATACCTTAGCAGTTGTGAAAATATTATGACAACAACAAAATGTCACATTTTAACAATACCTTTACTTTAAGTTGTGGTACATTCTTGTATGACATTTCATATTTTATTTATTTATTTTTATCTTTATGCCACTGACACCTTATAAATTGTAAAAATATTATAATAACACCAAAAATCTTATAACATTTTCACAAGAACTTTATTTTCAATTGTGGTTGGTTTCGGTTTTATAGTTTATTATTTTATTTTTTCTTATAAGAAATTGACATCTCATCAATTATGAAAATATTATAACAATTTGTTGCGAAGTAACAGAAGCACTATATTATCACGTTTAAATATTTTAAAAAGTAAAAATAGAAATAAGCTCAAAGCATGATTTACACAACTACGCGTGCGTTTGGGACAAGCTGAAAATTTCATCTTATTTGTCATTTCAATTTATTTTTGCTATTATTCATAAGTTCCATTGTACTTTTTAGTACTATTAATGGGTCTTATTGTACTATTCAAATAACTTTCACCTTTATCTACAGTAATTTCTATAAAAAAAAATTTAATTTTAATTAAATAAACTGTTTTGAACATAAATGTTAAAAAGGAAAATGGAAAGAAGCAAAATAAAAAGAGGCCTAGGCCAGGTCAAAGGTCTTGTAGCTGAATTGGCACCTCCCTATGCACAAAGTGCTTGGGGGTTTAGGGGAAAAAGGGTTTGAACGATGGGATTAACAACATGTTGTAATTATTATTAAAGAAAAAAAAAAAACCCTAGGCCAGCAGGCCCAACACACGTGAAACACCACAGCATTAACCATCAAGTTTTGTTTTGGTCCTAATGTGAAATTAGTATAGGTTTTTCGCAACAACACGCACTGTTTTGCTTACAAGGAGACAAAAATTCACTAAACCAAAGCAATAGTCAGTAGAAGTAGAAATTATGGTATTCAGCAAAATTAGTATGTAAAACCAGTTTCCCATGTCACGGAAGCTAGCTTAGGTAGAATGTATGAAAGAGGAGAGTGGCCGAAGAAGAAGAAGAGTGTATGAAACAGCCTCATCGCTTCCTTCTTTGATCTCTACCCCTCAACCCGATTTGTTTGCTGGATCTTTAGGAAAATGGGTACGCTGCTTCATGCTTCTAAATTAACAAACTCTCTTCTTTTCATGTCCAATACTTCTTCTTCTTTATATTTTTATTATTCTACTACTAGTAGTAGAAGAAAAAACCCACATCAGAAACATAATCAAAATCAATTCTTGCAATCTGTTAGAGATGAGTGCAAGTCTAGAAGCTTAAGGAATGTTGATCATGCCTTAGACCTGTTTGATACAATGCTTCACATGCACCCTTTACCTTCCATTGTCAATTTTAATCAATTGTTAGCTACCATTCCAAGAATGAAGCATTACACTCTAGTCATTTCTCTAATTAAGCGAATGGAATCATTCGGAATCTCGCCCGATGTTTATACTCTCACTGTTTTGATTAACTACTTCTGCCATTTGAACCGAGTGGATTTCGGGTTCTCTATCTTGGCAACAGTTTTGAAACTTGGTTATAACCCAGACTCTGTTATTCTAACCACTCTTGTCAAAGGGCTGTGTCTTCAAGGTAACATTGCTGGAGCTGTGAGGTTGGTTGAAGATATGGAGAAGAACGGGTATTAGCCTAATGAATTTACTTGTGGGACTGATATGGCTTTGAACTTTTTGCCTGAAATGAGGATCAAAGGTTTTCAACTGAATGTTGTCACTTACACATGCTTAATTCAAGGCCTGTGCAATTTTGGCCGACAGAGGGAAGTTGCTACTTTGTTGAATGAGATGGTGCAAAGGAAGATCATGCCAAATGTGCAAACCTTTAGCATATTGGTGGGCACACTTTGCAAGAATGGGTTGTTGATGGAGGCAAAAGTAGTTTTTGATGCGATGATTCAAAGAGGCATTGAGCCTGACACGATCAATTACTATTCTTTGATTGATGGTTATTGTTTGCAAAACAAAATGGGTAATGCTATTAAAACATTTAATATGATGGTTGAGAGAGGTTGTTCACCTGATGTGTTTAGCTATAACATATTAATCAATGGATATTGCAAAAATAAAAGAATTGATGAAGCAAGAAGTCTCTTTGATGAAATGTCCAACAAGGGAGTGGCTCTCGATGTTGTGACTTACAGAACTCTTATAGGTGGGTTTTGTCGAGTGGAGAGACCCCAAGCTACACTAGACCTATTTCATAAGATGCAGGCATGTGGCTAGCAGCCAAATCCCTAGACCTATGCCATCTTGTTAGATGGCCTTTGTAAGAATAGACAAATTGGTGAGGCAATGGCATTGTTTCATGAGATGGAAGACAAAAATTTGGGCGATGATATTTGATTTACAGCATCTTGATTGACTGTATGTGTAATGCCAAGAAACTTACAGCTGCAAGAGAGCTCTTTAATAGTCTACTGGCGAAGGGATTGCAACCTGATGTTAAGACATACAACATAATGATCAAAGGGCTTTGCAAAGAGGGGCTAATATATGAAGCAAGTGAGCTACTTGAGAAAACGGATGGGAATGGTTGTTCTCTTGATGATTGCACATATAACACAATCATCCAAGGGTTGCTGCAACAAAATGAGACAGCAAAGGCTTTGATACTTATTAAGATAATGGTTGACAAAGGTTTTTCAGCAAATGCAACCACTGCATCCATGGTGGTTGACTTGCTATCTGCAAATCCAGGAGATAAAGCACTTCAAGAATTACTTCAATAACTTGTGTGAAGGCTTTTAATTTTACAACATCAAGAACAACTTTCATAATTTATTGCTTCGCTAGACAACCCATAAAGAGTATGTATGTTTGTTGGAAGCTGTGATTTACTTTTTATGAATTGGTGTTTCTTTTCATGTCGTTGAAGGGTTTTTTTTCTTCCTTTCCAATTACCTTGCACACTTTGTTTTTGTTTTTATCTTTTTATATTTTTAATATCTTTTTAAAAACTTGACAGCTGAAAAGTTGTCACAAGGTATTGTTTTTGTAAATTGTAGAGTTTGGGACTCTTCTATGCCTTTTGGTATTTCAAATTAAAATTTTCTTTTGGATGAAATAAAATTTATGAATTGTTTGTTTAATTTTTCTTGAATTTAATGTTAATGAAATCGTATTATAGATATAATGTTCAACACATCGTATGACTATCTATCAAATAGTGTAGCATATGATTTATGCATGTTTGCAAACTACTAATCCCCCACCCCACTCTCTTAATAAGTAGACCAGGAAAGCAATTTTTATCAGTGTAGATTGCTTGGTTATTCTGTTCTGAAAAATGACAATATGAATAGGGAAAATTAGTTTGGTTCAAAAATGAAATAAAGTTCAATAGTATATAAGCTACTCTAGTGATACCAATTTTCTTGAGTAAGTGAGTACCATGTCTGGCATTGCAAGATCCAGTGTGCCACTAGGATTGCAATGTGGACTTGACCATAATAGGAACTGCTGTTTTCCCCAATTAATAGGTAAATTAAAATTCAATGGTGGGGATATAAATAACTATGTGGTTTAAGTTTTTGGTAGTTTGCTGACATATAGTAAATCACATCCACAACACTTAATTTAATCATGATATTCTGACTGTGACAAGGTGATACCGAAATGGTTGATGATCTAATTCAATTTGACAATTTATTGGGGTCTTTTGGCCTCTTAGTCATAAAGGGATAAATTGCTTAGCCCATCAGGGGTGAAAAGTCCCTAGATTACCCGGTGACTAGTTCTAGTGAGTGTGATCAATTGCTCGTAAGAGTTTGATTAACAATGAAGATTATTGTATAGTATGATCTATGATGTGCAACTAATCTAAGTAAAGTTTTCCTACATCTTCAAAAAAAAAAAAAAAAAATTATTGGGGGTCTTTTGATGAAAAATTTAACAAAAAAAAGGGATTAATACATAAATAATGAACACTTTACTGTCAAACTTCAAGAAAATGCAAAGAAGCTGACAGATCAAGACTCAAGAATATGGGTAAAAACATCAATCTCTACATTGTTAACCTGGGTCTTCTTTGAGAGGCCTTCGTGAAGGAGTAAAATTTAAAAAGTCAGATAAAATTTCATCTCCTAAAAATCATAGTCTGGTAAACAACTAGTTAATGATTTGAGATCTTGAAGGCTAGAAGCTTGTGGACTTTTTAGCATCATTTTATTGTTCTTTGATGAGTGACATCCTATGCCTGTCCATCTTGCATGAGGAATAGCAGCGTAACAATTGATAGAAATTTCTACTATCCTGGAAAGAATCACTTGCATAACATAAGTGATGAGGAAGTGATATTCAAAATATGATAGGATCCACTAAAAATTACACTTATTATTACTATTTTGTTTGGCATTTTTGTGCAGTATATGCATCAGCAGAGACAATGGAGTATTTTAACCTTTTTTCTGGTAATTTTTTCTTATGTAGCTTTTAAAGTCAATGGTAATTTGAGCTTATAGAGTTCAATAAAACAGATGTTTCATAACATGAAGCATATCAATGCCAATTAGTGAGGATGTGCTGTATAAGCCTTTTTAAGAAATCACTGAATGAAATTTTTTCTTGACTGCAGGGAAATGGGCCCATCACAAGATCTTTAGCATATGTTGATGATGAAATTGGTGCAACTAGGAATGATAACATTATGATGAATGACTCCAAGTTTTTAACTTTCAGTTTTGGAATCATTCATGTTACTGGGAAGCACTGGAATATATACTGAAAAACATCAACATCAACATCTGTTCCTTTTTCTTTTTAACCTGACAAAATTGGTGGTAATCAACATCATGTTTCTTAATGGGTTTACTTCAAGATACGTGCCTATAATCTTCATCATAATCAACACTTATGAATAATTATTAAATATGATGTTTTTATTTTATTTTTGCAACCAAAATATGATGTTTTTAGTCTTCTATAAAGTCATAAAATTGTCCAACCCATAAAAATCACCCATGACCCATGATTAATCAAACTTCAAGACAAAGAGCAAGGAATGGGTCTTAGTTACTGTCACAAAGCTATTTCTACTCATTATATTTAGTAGCTTCATCATGTATCGCACCAGTTTGCGCCTAATTATCAACTTAAAAGCTAATTACTGTTTCTAAAAAAGATACTTTTTTCCATATAGTTATACCAAAAATTGTCTAGTTCATTTCATACAAGAATGAGGCAAAACATATCAACAACAGTTACAAGTTACAACACAATTGGAAAACACCACAAATGATAAAAACAATGTAATATTAGTAGATTACTTTCATTGAACAAGCTTGGAATTTCTTCTTTAAAAGCAATTAAAATCAACTAACCTGAAATTCATTATTAAAAAAAAAAAAAAAAAACCATTATAAGGTACAGAGGGTGACATTTCATAATGAATAACCGATATTCATTTTTTTCTTTTAAATCCTAATATCAACTTGATCTATAAGAAATTTTAAAATAGCCCCCCCCCCCCCCCTCCCGGTGTCTTCACTTCATCCCTGATTATAAAAAAAGAGGAAGGTATGGGTGTGATCCATGGATATGGGGTTGAAGTGAAGGAACTAATTAATGAAGACAGAATGACATGAAAAGTGGGGGTGATTGATCAGACTTTTTGGCCAAAAGAGGCAGCCATTATCGAACAGATCCCGTTAACCATGAGAAGACCAATGGACAAGCTGATCTGGACGGGTACTAAGGACGGTACATATAGCATGCAAAGTGCATACCAAATGCTTATTGCAAGGAATGAAACATTCCAACTCAGCTACTTGAGAGCCTGGTGTGGAATCACCATCATTACACATTCATTGTTGGTCTAGTGATCCTCATAGGTATGGAAATAGCTATGGAAGGCAAAATCCCAGAAAAAATTAAACATTTTATGTGGAGAACCATGACGAATGTGCTACCAACAAAGATGAAACTTCGTTGGTATAATCATCCTTCTGCCTATATCCCTTGGATTATTAATTTGTTCTATTTCTCCATCTGATCAACAAGTCAGAATATAAGAATTGAGTATTCAAAATTATAAAAAGGTTGTGGGAGCAGTTGCTTAGTTCCTCCCTTCTTTTTTTTTCATATTTCAAAACCATAGTAAAAAGAACCTTCTTTTGGGAGGATCTTACAAAAAAGATATTACAAGCTTATTAGAAGTCAAACATAGCTATTTTTTTTTTTTTTTCTAATTAAATGATTTTATTAACATAAAAACTTTAAAAACTTCTTTTGGAGGGAACCATGAAAAAGATCATTTTGGCCAGCCGATGGATACAACCACAAAAAATGGCGCACTTTGTGAGAACAACATATAATATGAACTTCACATCAGCCAAATTTAGAAACAAAATTTTATGAGATACAACCACAAAGCAGCAATGTAAGTGCATGAAGAAAATGCAACCAAAGATCAAACAGCTAAAGGAATGAATATTTTTCATAACAGTTAAAAGAACAAACAATCTTGCACACATATATGAAAAGAAATATCATTTTCTAAAAAGTATAAAATTTACTCAAAGAATATATACATCACTTACAGATAGACTTATGATGGGTTACAATATGAAAATTGTTCTTGATGTTGAGAAACTTAAAAGCCCTCATCTAGACTTTTGATGCAACTCTTGAATGTTTTTATCTGCCTGAGTAGTTGACAACAAGTCAATAAACATGGCTGCAGTGGTAGCATTTGCTGAGAAATCCTTCTCAACCATTATATGGAGATATTTCATTGCCCTTGACGTCTCATTATGTCTTAGTAACCCTTGGATTATTGTGTTATATGTGCACTCATTAGGTGAACAAACATGCCCATCCATTTTCTTAAGTAGCTCACTCGCTTCATCTATCAGCCCCTCTTTGCAAAGCCCTTTGATCATTATATTATAAGTCATCATATTGCAACCCTTTGGTGGGAAGACAATAGAAGATTTTTCTTGCAATTGTAATTTCTTCGGCATTACACAAACCATCAATCAAGATGTTGTAAATCACAGTATTGTGGTGGAGCTTGTTGTCTTCCATCTCTTGAAACAATGCCATTGCCTCAGCAAAATTTTTGTTCTTAAATAAACCATCTAACAAGACAACATAGGTTTGGACATCTGGATGTTGACCTCGAGCTCTCATCATACGGAATAGCTTCAGTGCACCCTGCAGTCTCTCCACTCGACAAAAACCACCTATAAGAGTGTTGTAAGTCACAACATCAATAGTCACTCCCTTGTTGGACATTTTATGAAAGAGGTGCATTGCCTCATTAATTCTTTTATTTTTGCAATAGCCATTCATCAGTATGTTATAACTAAACACATCAAGTGAACAACCCCTTTCAACTATCATATTAAATGCTTTGACTACACCATCCATTTTGCTTTGTAAACAATAATCATCGATCAAAGAATTATAAATGATTGTGTCAGGCTCAATGCCTCCTTGAATCATCACATCAAAAACTTCTTTTGCCTCTATCAACATCCCCTCTTTGCAAAGAGTATCCACCAATATGCTAAAGGTTTTCACATCTGGCACAATCTTCCTTTGTGTCATCTCATTCAACAAAGTAGTAGCCTCCCTCCACTGGCCAAAATTACCTAGGCCTTGAATTAAGGAATTGTAAGTTACAAGATCTGGCCGAATGCCTTTACCCTTCATTTCAGATAAAAAATTCAAAGCTTCAGTTACCAACTTATACTTACATAAACTGCCAATGAATGTGCTATAGACCACCACATCAAGTTCAAAATTCCCTTTTCCCATCTTCCTAAGCAACCTAATAGCCACATCAATCTCACCAATCTTGCACAAACCGTTTACTATGGTTCCACAAGTAACTGTATTAGGGTCATACCCTTTCTTCTTCATTTCATCTACCAACCTCACAGCTCCAACAATGTTACCTCGAAGACACAGCCTCTTGACAGGAGTGTTTAGAGTTATACGGTCTGGCTGATAACCAAGTTTGAAAAGTCTAGCCAAGAAAGAGAACCCAAAATCTACGCAGTTTAGATGGCAGAAGCAATTAATCAAAGTATTCAGAATATAAAAACTAGGAGAGATTTTCAGTGACTCCATATCTCTAATTAGACTGATCACTACTGAGTAATGCTTCATTCTTACAATGGCACCCAACAACTGAGTAAAATCCACAATGGAAGGCAAAGGGCTTAACTGAAGCATTTTATCAAACAGGTCTAAGGCATCATCAACATTCCTAAAGCTTCCACCTTTACACTTATCTCTCATGGATTTCAACAACTGATTATGATTAGAATCATGGGTCTCCACATTTACACTAGCACTGCTATTAGTTTGAGATTAAGCTAGACTAAGAGCATGAAATGGAACCCTGGTTATTCTAATATTGAAATGGTTGAATATAGAAACAAGAGAGCTTGTTGATATGGTAGAAGCCATACTCATTTCAAGAGGAAGAACCAAATCCGGCCGTTCGGGTCGGATTTTTTGGTTTCATTGGAGCTCCAAAGCTGTGACACTGAGACTCAGAGAGTGGCAGTTGCAGATCATTTCAATGGTTCCAACTTCCTAGTCCTACAAATATAGCCCGGGCAAAAGCAGATCCGAACCCAAATACGATCTGGTTGGTTCGAGGCCCCGACCCGACAAGCCCTAAAAGAGGGCATCATCACGCAATTGTAGATTGTGTGCTACTCTGTAATCACAACACTATTTATCAAAATGACATCGTTTTATTTAATGACAACACTTCACAAAATGCTTGGACGACATCATTTTGGGCCTTATTATAGGAACAATATCTTCGTATACTTTCACATATGTATTATATAGACAAAAAAAAAAAATTCATGCCCAGCTAATGCATTACCCTTAAAAACGACATGATGACATAGATTAGAGGCATTACCCTTTGAGATATTTGTTGTTTCAAAAAATGTGTGTTCAGACTTTTTTTTTTTTTTTTTTTGGTGACAGTTACAATATATTACTAATCATGTAACTCGAACCCTTCCTTTCTTAAACCTCCGAGTACTTTGTGCATTAAGGATGTCAATTTAACTATAAGGTCCTAAGACTTAAGACTACTCACTACAATGATAATAACTTCCAAACAAAAATAAATAAAATAATTTAGATATTAGTTATCTTATAAAATTTAGTTGATTATAGTAAACAAACACAAAGTTTTTCTCGACTTAGAAATTACCAAGCCAATAAATATCATCCACCTCAATGACAGATTCAGTAAGATTGGTTTCTTGTTGAGCTATATGGCTTGTTCTCGTAATACAACTGCAACAACAAGAAGCACTCCAACACAAGATTAAGATCAGAAGTAATTGTGGCATTCTCAAACTTGTTTCCCACACCATGGCATAAAATGTGATGCGGCACTATAAAAGAAATTGACTGAAAAAAGTAACAAAAATTACAATCTCAAGAATAGAGCAATAAAATATGTACTTCATTCCTAAAACTTCCCCCCATCAAAATTTCTTAACCTACCATCATTAGATTCACACAAGAGGTTACCAACATGACTTGTTCAGTCACCATTTGCACCAAACCTGTATTATGGCTAACCTTTTTCAGCCTAGTTTGTACAATCACTTTCCCATTGTTGTAGCCAAGTCAAAATCACCATCATGAAAATTTGAAGCTACAGAATGATCAATGGCCACTTTTGCTTCCAAACCAAGGGAAATCACACATCTGCCATCCATTCCCACAGCACTGAGCAATAGGCTATCTTGAGCTTTGTTTCATGCTTTTACTAACCAAGAATATCCACTTGAGCTATTGAGGCCTGCTGAAACTAACCTACATTTCTACTAGCCATGGGATTTGCAGCACCTGCTTGTACATATTTCCCATTGTCCCAGTCCACTAGCTGAGCATACCATTTTAAAGGAGATATAGTGTTGGAAAATACTACCAGCATTTGGTCCTCATCTTTGTAAATGGCAATAGTAGGCCATCTGGTCCAACATAGGAAGCCTGTGATAAATATAGAATTGTTATGTCTATCATAAATAAATAAATAAGGAATTGTTGAAAAAGCTAGAGACAATGTTGGTGCAAATTGATAAACACAAATAAAGCCAACAAAATCATTAAAGAACGAGTCCATTTATTTACAAAAAAATATGGTTATGCATTGTAAATTCATATTTAGGAAGTTACATGACTGCTTGGCTATCAAAAAAGCCTTCACATTTTCTTGATTTGTTTACAATCCTTGTAAGTTTAAAAGTTTTATGAAGTTGAAGGATTTCCCGTTTTTAATGGAAATGGAAACTAAAGAGAGAACATCTGCAAACTGCAATCGACAAAAACATCAAACTTAGCTTCAATGGCACCAAATGATAGTTAAGTTCCACTTAGAGATGAACTTAAAGCTCTTCCAAAATTCATCGCTAATGAATTTAGAGGAACTATCCTCTCTCTATTGACTAGGAGGATTCTTTTAAGGTTTCTTCCTCATAGCAGGATTGGGACTCAGGACCTTGTACAAAAAAATAATTGGTAAATATCATGTCATACATATCTAGGTTCATATAAGATCCCAACACCCACACTTGACCATGATTTAGCATTACTAATTAAAGCACATTAATCTGTTCCCATGTACATTTAGGATCAAATTTGACAGAAAATAATGGACAAAAAAAAATAAACCAAATAAACCAAAAAAAGATCCTTCATGTGATGGTCATGGAAATAGGAATGCACAATGTGGTTTTAGAATAATTCAGAGCTGGGTATTTGGACGCTTCCTCTTGCCGGAGCAAAGAAGTCACAGCCTCTCACTTTCCCCACTACATCTAAATCACCAGAAGTTCTCTTTGGCCTCATTGCCTCAGATATCACTTGAGAAAGCACTCTCTCATCTTCCCCAAGCTCAAGTTTATGCATCAAATACTCTATCACAAAAAGACCCTTATCCCTTATTTGCTTTCCTCTTCGACAACATGAGCAGAGTGTGTTTGTGGAACTGTTGTGGCTGAATAAGCTTGTGGAATTGTCTGGCCAGACAAGGTTTGTGGAGCTTCCTCACTTGAAAAGTTCCATGAAGCTGTTGATGCTAAAACAGTGAGGCGTTGAATGTTTGAGGAAATAGCCTGGGTTGCATCCTATACTGTAGCAAAAACTGGTCCCAACATCTCAGTCACAGTTTCAGTTATTATATTGTTTGGACCTGTAGGCCACTTATTTCCACTACAACTGACACTGTTTGCCAAAAAAGGCTTCCCATAAATCACAATTACTGCTCTTGGATGCTGCGTGGCGATTTCCTAAGACCCCTCAAGAGCCAGCTCCAATTCATATGTTGACAGTGAAATGATAGTATAAAGGAGAATCCACCAGACAAGAAGAAATAGGTTGGTAAGGGCATTCAGAAATAGGAAACCACATTTTCGATTCACTGATAAGTAAGAGTTGGTGTTTGAAGTGCTAGAATTTTACCTCACAAAAAGCAATAAAAAACAAGAAAAGAAAAGGCATGGAACATATTTGTTTAGCAAAATAAGGGTGTAGTATTATTACTTGGGACTCTTGAGGTAATCAACACCTTCTTTTCCATCTTCATCTTTATCCAAGTTGATATCCTTATGTTAACACATCCTCATTACACTTTCTTGCTGAATGTCTCAAATTCTTGGCCTTCTCCACTTTGCTAAGAACTGAATTCTTGCAACGGTAAACCTGATCTTCTTCTAAATCATCAAAAGAATTGTCATGAAGTGAAAAATTGATGTGTGACATTCCTTCCCATCCAACTTTCTTTAACAAATAATTAATTGAAGTCATGTGGGATGAGAATTAGGAGAGAAACAGATGAAAGATTTCAATTCCTTTGATTCAATTAGATATTCGCTAAGCCTTTTCACTGTATGATTTTAATATATTTACCCAGTTAGGCAAATCTTTTGTTGGCTCAGTTTAATCAATAAATACATAAAAAAATATTCATCCAGATATTTTTTTCCTTAGTTAATAACAAAGCTTTATCCAGTCATTACTTCCATATAATTCTCAACGATCAACCAATTTCATGATCAATAAAATACAATTAAAACCTAATTAAGAAACTCAACGTTAGTGAAATGCAAGAATCCAACAAAGGAGATGTAAATCTATAACAGGAACAGGAAAAAAAAATAATTTTGAATTAAAATATTACATATCATGTCTAAAAGAAATGTTTATCAAACATATGACATGCAACATTAATAAATACTCGTAATAAATACAAAAAAGACAGTGCAAAAACATATCCAAATGTCTATTTTACTATGAACTGACTTTTTCAAAATTTTGAAATAAGTATTCATGAAACTGCCAAAGTTTATGAAAACAATATTTAACATTAACTTTGCATATGCCAAACTTTGAAACAAATATTCTCAAAAATAGGTTCAAAGCAACAACATTAACGAATAGAAATGGCGAAGAAATATCAAATGGTTCAACTAACAATCTTGTGCATACAATTCAAAAGAAATATAATCTTTCAAAGAGTACAAAATTTACTCAAAAGAAACACATCGCTTATAGATTGACTTGTGATGGGTTAAAATATGTAGACTTCATGTAGGCTTCTTAAGCAATTCTTAAATGTTTTTATCTACTTGCTTAGTTGACAACAAGTCAATAAACATGGTTGCAGTGGTTGCATTTGCTAAGAAACCCTTCTCGACCATTATGTGGAGATATTTCATTGCCCTCGACGTCTCATTATGTTGCAATAACCCTTAGATGATTGTATTATATGTGCGATTGTTAGGCAAACAACCATTCCCATCCATTTTCTCAAGCAACTTAACCGCTTCATCTATTAGTCCATCTTTGAAAAACCCTTTGATCATTATAGTGTAAGTCCAAACATTAGGCCGCAATGCTTTGGTAGGAAGACTATAAAATATTTCTCTTGCATTCTTAAGTTTCCCAACATTAAACAAACCGTTAATTAAAATGTTATAAATCACAATATTATGGTCCATCCTTTTGGATTCCATCTTTTGAAACACTACCATTGCCTCATCAATTTGTTTGTTCTTACAAAGGCCATCTAACAAGATGGCATAAGTTTGGGGATTTGGGTCTTGGCCACAAGATTGCATCTTATGGAATAGCTCTAGTGCAGCTTGAGGTCTCTGCACTCAATAAAAGCCACCTATAAGAGTGCTATAAGTAACAACATTAGGAATCAAACCCTTGTTGGGCATTTCATGGAAGAGATGCATTGCCTCATCAACCCTTTTATTTTTGCAATATCCATTGATCAATATGGTATAACTATACACATTAGGTGAACAACCTTTCTCAACCATGAAATTAAACGTTTTAATAGCATTATCCATTTTGTTTCGCAAACAGTAACCATCAATCAAAGAGCTATAAGTGACTTTGTTAGGCTGAATGCCTCTTTGAACCATCTTGTCAAAAACTTCTTTTGCCTCAGTCAGCTTCCCCTCTTTGCAAAGCGTGTCCACCAATATGTTGAAGGTTTAGACACTTAGCAAGATCTTCTTTTGTGCCATCCCATTCAACAAGGTAGTAGCCTCCCTCCACTGGCCAAAATTACATAGGCCGTGAATTAAGGAATTGTAAATGATAAGGTTTGGATGAATGCCTTTCCTCGTCATCTCAGACGAAAAGTTCAATGCCTCAGATACCGATTTGTCCTTGCATAAACCATCAATGATTGTGCTATACGTAGTTAAATCAAGCTCAAAACTCCCTTCTTCCATCTTCCTAAGCAACCTAATAGCCTTATCAGTCTCACCAATCTTACACAGAGCATTTAGTATCGTTCCACAAGTAAATGCATTAGGTTGATAACCATTCTTCTCCATATCTTCTACCAACCTCATAGCTCCAGCAATGTTACCTTGAAAACAGAGCCCCTTAACAAAAGTGTTTAGAGTTATACGGTCCGGGTGATAACCAAGTTTCAAAATTGTTGCCAAAACAGAGAACCCAAAATCTACTTGGTTCAATTGGCAAAAGCAATTAATCAAAACAAAGAGAGTATAATCATTGGGAGCAATTCCTAATGATCCCATTTGTCCAATTAGAGTAATGACTACTGAGTAATGCTTCATTCTTGCATTGGCACCAAAAAATTGAGTGAAATCCACAATGGAAGGCAGAGGGCTTAAGTGAAGCATTTTATCAAACAGAACTAAGGCATGATCAAGATTCCTAAAGGTTTGAGATTTACAATGATCTCTCACAGATTTCAACAACTGATTACGATTCTGATATGGGATTTCCAAGTATTCTCTACCATTACTACTACTTGTAGTAGAAGGAGTTATAGTAGAATAAAGAACGTGAAATGGTATTAGCTGCCTTACTCTAATAGTAACAAAAACAAGTGGGTTTCTTGATTTATTAGCTACACACGTACCCATTTTCTTTGCAGAAAAAGAAGCAACAGCAGATGTAGGTGGGTTACGATGGAGTGGGGAGAAGAGATGAGAGATGAGATCGAAGAAGCACTGAGTTTTAGAGAGAGAGACAAGATAGAGTAAATGAGAGTAACCAGCCACTATGTCTGTGCTTCACACTTTGGAGTTTTTTTTTTTTTTTCTTGAGAAATGAAAGATAATTATTAACTATATATATATATATAATACAGTATAATATCATATATAAACAACTTATTCTGAAAATCTATGGCTTCTAAAATGGAGGCTTTTACCCTGGTTTCAAATTTTCAATTTTTAAACTATTTTTAAGATTTATGGAAAGAATATAATGAAAATAATACAAATATAAATGATTAAAATACAGTCAAATAGAAGTCAATTGATCAAGATTCAAGAGCTTTTGGTAACCCTACTCAACACACATTTTTCACATTTTAAACACACTTATACACATTTCAACACACTTTTTCACCCACACGTATATCAAAAACATCTAAAATACCTTACTCAAACTTAGTTACCAAACGGGTCCCAAAGCTTATTATATGGGAATAGAAATAACTAGAGATCTTTTCATGGTGTGGTTTTGGGTCATTTTTAGTATTATACTTTACAGTGTAATTTGGCTAAAACCATCATTACACCGCATATCAGTTTTGCAGTCACATATGCAGTGCAGTTCGCTGTACAATGTGCAGTTTGACCGGTTTTGGAATAGAATATTTTCAAAATATCATGGCCAATTTTACTGTTAATAATCATGAAAATATGACAATAAGTTTCAAATATATATATATATATATATATATATATATATATATGTAACAAAAAAAAAGTAACACAAATACATACAAAACAAAACAAAACAAAAATATCACAAATAAACTTAATATCCTCAAGAATCCAAGCGATTTCTTTTGCACACTGCATTGCATGTTGACCTCCTCATTCTTTTTTGCAATACCAACAAGAATTAGAGCAACACGATTACATCATAAATATATGTTATCAAAGGAAATCAAAACTATCACAAAAAAAAACTTAATATCCTTAAGAATCCAAGCTATTCTAAAGAAACTTAAAAGCCACTGTTGGTTAAAACAACATACACCCCCATAATTAAATGAAGTCTCAAATGATTTAAATTGGGTGGTGTTAATTACACACACCAATTTGCACACACGTTTGTACATAGGTGAAAACAATTAGAAAAATTATGCCTCCAATTCATGATTTCAATTGTATACGGATGTGTGTGCAATAGGTTTTACCGATTTAAATTAAACAATACTTTACATGTTAGTCTCCTTATAAACATTCATTCCTTTATTTGTGTGATCATCAATCAAATGAATTAAAAATGACACATTTCGACCTTTTGTGGTGTGAATGTAAATTTTAGTGGCTGAATCACATTAATTTCTTTGCGTCATTGATTTTCGTATTCTTTTTCTTATGAGTTTGTATTAAGTCATAGGGTAAAATAATTAATATCATTGTAATCACTCACATATATGAATAATATTTATGTGTGTTAGGGTAATTAATCTTGAAGAAGAACAAATTTCACAGTTACTTATACCAGAATCAAAAGTAGTACCTATCCTGGAGGAAGAGTGTTGTCACCAAGTGCTACACAGTCTAATTCTATTGCATCCATCTCCACTTCTAGTTTGGTTCTTCAAGGTATTTTCACTGCTTGTCTCAATCGCCACTTTCAGCATTCGCATCCGAAATCTTCAAACTATTCTATTTTATCATCTCAAAACCTACTTTATCATTTATACCATACCATTTTATAACACTTTCAACATCCCAACTTTTATTTTCCTATTCTGCTCATTAAAATAATATTTCTACACAATAAAATAATATAATTTATACTACTCAATAAATTACCCACACAGCCCACTGCCACCACCACCAAGCCAAACCCAACCCACCACCACCACCACCACCACCACCATCAACCCAACCAAAATTAAAACTCTCATCCAACCACCACCATCAACACAACCAAAACCACCACCATCAACCCACTACCCACACCACCATCAAATTACCCACCACCAACCCACAAAAACCACAACCACCAAATCAAGGAACAAAGAAATCCGGCCACCCACACCACCAAAAATGAAACCCATCCATTGATCCATGAAACCCATACTTCCAAAAATGAAACCCAACCACCAATCCATGAGTCCCACGCTACATCTCCACCATGGAGGGTTGATTCAAGGGAAGATAGAGAGAAAAAAAGAAAAAAGAGGTGAGAGAGAAAGAAAGGGATGAGAGATATTCAGAGAAAGAGAGAGGAAGATGAAGAGGGAAACCCACACTGCCACCATCGATGACAACCCACACCCATGCCTACCTCTAGTGCTGCCACCACCACATGGGATTTTGGGTTTGAGAAAATGGGTTTTGGGTTTAAGGAGAGGAGAGAGCAAACCAAAGAACCAGAGTGAGAGAGAGAAGAGAAGCAAGACGGAGAGAGAGAGAGAGAGAGAGAGAGAGAGAGAGAGAGAGAGAGAGAGAGAATTAAATGATAATATGAGAGTTTACCATTCAACTACAATGCAATTCTACATGTAGAATTGCACTATAGCAGTATTGCAAATTTTTTTGCAATACTTGGCTTTTACAATTTTTGATAGAGTGGAGATTTTGGGCTTAAATGCTAAAAAATGCTTACATTTGGCATTTGGGGTGTGAATGCTCTAAGGAAACTTGGGTTATTGACTTAGGTTCTACATATCATATGACTGATACTTCAAGTTTGCTCTTGTAGCTAGTCTTCCTAATATTACATTGGCAAATGGCTTAATCACTAAGATTTTTGGTTTAGGCATTGTTAGTGTCAATCCTACTCTCTCCCTTTCCTTAGGCTCCGCTTGGGAGGAGGGAATGAAATAGAATGAAAATAATATTTTTAGAATATTCTTCCCTCCCTCTTCTTTGGGAGTTTTAATGGAGGGAATGGGCTCCATTCCCTTATTTAGGAGTTTAAGTAGGAGGGAATGAAATCGGTAAAAGGGAACACTCATTCCTCTCAATTTCCTTAAAATCTCAAATTTTCATTCCCCCCAAAATTGGGAGGAATGGGAGGGAATGAAATTAGATTTAATGATTTTTTTTACTAAAATTCCCAAAATACCCCTATATATTCAACCCTTTATTTTAAAATAGGGGTCTAATAGTAATATTGTCATAAAATGATTTCATTCTACTCCCTCCATGTTGCTCCCAAATAAGATTACTTAGATTTCATTCATTTTCATTCTTTTCCATTCTTTTATTTTAAAACATCTAATCAAGGTTACTTAATTCCATTTCATTCCATTCATTTCCTTTCCATTCCCTTATGATCATTCCATTCCATTCCATTCCATTTCTTTATAAACTCCCAAGCGGAGCCTTAGTCTTAATTATATATTCATAAGTTGTAAGTTCCCTTTAATCCCATATTAATTAATGAACTTACTAAATTTCTTAATTGTGGCCCTTCAAGTTTAGCGGCTTCTCCATGAACATATATAACAAATTCAAAAGGACGCATCTTCCTTTCTGCCGTTTAACCTCAAAAACTTAATTTAAAAAAAAAAAAAAGTTGCAAACAATACTATATTTATGAAATAATTTGTGAAATAACACTATCGACTAAAGAGAATTATTGCATGCATGAAAGTGCACCATATAATGGTGTGATCACTCGTCACAACCATACACTAACATATACATTAAATTTTTTTAAAAAAAAGTCCCAAATCAATCCACATTTATTTTTCCAATAAACTTTGCAGTTTAGGAATTAATGTTGGGGTCATCACCTCCAGAAACTTCGATGTTTGGCTTTGGCAACCCTACACTTAGTATCCGATGATATAAAAAAGTGTCTATTATACATCCTCAAAACATACTTTATCTAATTTATCATCCTATTTTACAACTCATCCAACATTTCAGTTTCTATTTTTACATATAACTTATTAAAATAATATAAATAATACCAAAAAATAATATAAACAAATCAATTCTCTCTCTTCCTCTCTCACTCCATTAAAGTATTAATATTTATCTTTACAACCCGTGATCAGTAGGATTGTATACTTGTATATATACAACCTTACTTTTCACAAATGCTAAAAAACTTTACATATCCATATCCGGGTAACGCTCTATTTTAGTGTCTTGGTTGATAAAATAGCAACTGAAGGGCTTTTACCCCCCAATACTAATACTCTGATAGAAAAGGTTATAAAACATAAACCCATAAATATTTTTTTTCAAAGTGCGCCTTTACCTCAAGATCATTGTGGCTAGTTCCGTAAGAGTCATTTTTCCAATACCTAGCAAAGAGATGACAGAAGGGCTTCTTTTTTCTCCTGTGGGATGATTACTAAATCTTTCATTTTTTAACACTTTTGTACGAACAAATAGCAATACCACAATGCTGAAAATGATTAGGATTTGTGAAATTAAAGTTGGTGAGGAGGGCCCATAGATTCCTCTTCTTACAGAAGGGCTTCTTTCTTCTCCTGTGGGATGATTACTAAATCTTTCATTTTTTTAACTCTTTTGTACGAACAAATAGCAATACCACAATGCTGAAAATGATTAGGATTTGTGAAATTAAAGTTGATGAGGAGGGCCCATAGATTGCTCTTCTTATCAGTAGCTAGCTAGTAGTACTGTTTGACTCATCCAACATGTCGTCAATCTCATAGGATACGTCTTTTGAACCAAACCTTCACAGCTTCACAAACCTTTTTCTCTTCATCGTTGAGCACTGTCTGAATACTACGGAATTTGCTTTCAAGCTTTTGGATTTCCTCCTCAACATCTGCAAACAACGTGAACTCTGAAGAAATGATTGAACCAAGCTGATCCATGATATAGTAGAAAGAAACTAAAGCCCGAGCCATACTTGGAAATGAAAGTTCGATATGATTACACAAGAGACTGAAAGAGTTGACAAAGGTGTGCATGAAACCAAATATAAGGTACAACTTTTCTTTTTCTTCTCCTTTTTGATCTAATGGATTTTGGCAAGAAAACAGTCTTCTTAGGCGCACAAAATTTCCTAACTTCATAGTCTAAATTTCTTCTCCGTTCTACGTGTCTGTATGTGTGTGTTTTTTTTTTTTTTTTTTTTTTTATCCTTTATCCAAATTCAAACACTTTTATTTACATGGAAATTCTATCAAATTGTTGGTAAATATGACATTAGTTTGATGCTTAACGTTGCATTATTCTATCAAACACTTTTATTTGCATGGGACCTAGTTTGATGCTTAACATTGCATTATTATAATGGCTTTTGTCTCAATGTCTAACTTTTTAGTTGGCCAATTAACAAACGACCCCACTTAATTATTTGAGGCATTCTTGCTTATCAATGCTTTTGTTAGGAGAGAGCTTATTTTTGGTGTTAAAAGATACTTCCAAAAAATAAAAATAAAAAAACGGAAAAGAGATCAAGTCCCATTTAAAAAAAAAAAAACAAAACAAAACAAAGAAAAAGTTATTTGGTGTTCTAAGAGCATTAATTTAGAAACTTTTTATAGAAGAAAAAAATTTACATCTTTTTATATTTCTCATGAAAGTGGAATTAAAATTTTTAAAAAAAGATTCATTAACAAATACTATAATGACTCTCGTTAATGGATTCATTAATAAGTACTCTTAGATCATTTGTTAATAAAGAATTTTAAAAAAGTTTTAACATTATTTTCATAAAAATATAAAAAATTATAAATATTTTAATTATTTTTTATATTTCCATTAATTAAAAAATATTTCATAAATCAACGTTATTATTTGTTAACTTTTCTCTCTCACAATACATACATATTCTTACATTTGTGAATCCCAATAGGGTTGTATCGAGATACCCACTATCTCAGATGTTATAGTGAGCAAAGTATATCCTTTTTACGATCCACCACGCTGTACACATCAATTCACACACTTACCTTTCTCTTCAACCCACCAACAAGAATAATGACTTTCCACCATTGTTACAAAGTAATGAACTTTTTTATTTTGTGCTATAGTTTTCTTTTTTGTTCCTTCAAGATGGGATCCTGAAAAGAAGGTATACAAGATATTTGAAGTCAATTCAACCTTATTAGTGGAAAACCATCATGTTTTTTAAGTTTATAATCATTACAATCTCTACAATAACCGTGATTTACCCACTAAATTAAACTGTAGATTATAATATATATGATGTGTAAAGCTTAATACAAAACATGTATTAAGCTACCTGGAGCAAGAACAATGTGTGGTGTGTAAATTTTACTAAATTAAAACATAAAATTATGATATATAGACAAAATAGTTAATAATAAATATTAAATTTATTTTAAATTAATTGAAATTTTTGTAATAGAATTTTAGTTGAAGTAGAATTTAAATTTCTTGAAACTTAAGTAGTAGAGTTTTATATAAAGTAAACTATGGTACTTTTGATATTATGATATATAATCAAAATAGTTATATTAAATATTAAATATTATTTTAAATTAAATTAAACTTTTTTTAATAGAATTTTTATTGAAATAGGATTTAAATTTCTTGAAATTTAGGTAAGAGAACTTTACAGAGTAACTGTTGGTATTTTTTATAATAAAATTTTCGCCAGGTAAAGTCTCTTATCGTCAAGTAAGAAATTTGGGGTTCAAGTTTCGCCTATGCTAAAAACCAATTAATATCTTAACCTGATGATAAAAAATTATTATTATGAAGCAGGCGCTATAGGTTAAAATTCTATCGTAACTATAATGAACTTGTGCACATTGGTTCTTGAATTTTGTTATATACCTTATTCAATGATGAATGTTATAAAACTAATATGAAAAATGCCAAAGTTACTATCAATTTACAAAAGACAAACTAAAGTGGTGAAGAATGTGGTTTGTGCCCATGCCACCTTAACAACATAATACATAAATGTCCTAATTACCTTTTTGTGATTATTGGAACATCAATTTGTAAGATTTATTTAGTGAAAGTTTTTAGTATCACTAACAATACTCAACCAATAATACAAATAGAAAAAAGCTAAGTTAACTGAAAATTCAAACCTCAGTTGTAAATTAAATAGGTAAAATTTTGAATGTGATAAGTATTTGTGTAGATTAAGATTAAATTAATCAAAAATAGAAACATCTATATATGCAGTAATGATGATATAGAGAGTTTAAAACCATCTTTCTCCACCTTTTTCTTGCGAATTGAAGCTCTCTAAGTTCAACTAAAATGGCTCAAATTGTTGGTATTCTTGCAAAGATAGCACCTTGGAGAGATTCCAATTGAAACCTTAATATAAAATATAAAAATACCGTTTAACCCAAAAACATAAGTTTGGACCTAATTATGTTATATTAATCCCTTAACGTTTTTAGTATTTTCTATGTGGGACTTCTATTGACATGTGTATTCGTAACAGGTACAGATGAGATATATAGAGACTGAGAATTAATTTGGAAAAATTAGGAAGAAGTATTAGATCATCTTTTCGGCATCATACCTCGAGTCTCCAAAGAAGTTGAGGATTGAGTTCTAAAAAGGGTGATGGCTGAATATGACTTGCAGTGGGCTGCAATAGAGAGATTGCCTACATTTGAGCGGCTGAGATCATCCTTATTTGACAATAATGGTGATGTTGGTGGTGCTGATAATAAAGGAAAAAGGGTGATAGATGTTACCAAGCTTGGAGCTCAAGAACGCCATCTCTTCGTACAGAAGCTCATTAAGCACATTGAGCATGACAACCTTCACTTGTTGAGAAAAATAAAAAACAGGATAGACAAGTAATCCTTCTACTCACTTTTTTTTCTTGAAAAAATCATGCCTAAGTATATACAAGCAACATATGTATGTAGAATCAATTTGAAGGGAATTGATGTCATAGCAACTAAGTCATACATAGAGAACCAAAAACTTGCATGCTAGAATTGAATTCACATACCATGTTTCTGCTCATTGCTCTTGCTATCTTTTTCATTGCTCAACGAGTTAGTGTTTTTTTCCATGCATGTACCAATGAACAGTTCATTTGTCTGAATTGTTTTTGAAGCTTACCAAAAAATGAATTGTTTTTGCAGTGTTGGTGTCAAATTGCCCACTGTGGAGGTGAGATACAAAAATTTGTGTGTGGAGGCTGAATGTGATGTGGTTCACGGCAAGCCCCTTCCAACACTATGGAATTCTCTTAAAAGCGCACTCTCTGTAAGTATTTTCATTTTTGGAGAGTACCCCCCTTGAACTTTCAAATTTTTTTAGTACTAATATGGTACATATATCACACATCCCACCCCCCCGCGCGACACAAAAGACATTAGGTTGTAGTTGTACACAAGATGCAAATTGTACTGCCATAAGGAAATAGGAATCACAGGGGAATGGGGCTGACCTAATAATGATTAAAAAAAGAAAAGAAAAGAGGATCCTATTGCCAAATGAAAAAGGAATTACACAGCCTAATACTAATACTAATAGGACTCTAATATATATATATATATATATATATATATATATATATAGTATAAAGGAGTAAAGGATGCCTCACGTTAAAAAAAAAAAAAAAAAAAAAAAATTCTTTTGATACCTTTGGGTTTTTGTTGAGTTTTTAAAAGCATTCAATACGTAAAGGAATTGAACAGCTTGCTAAAAAGATGATAGAAATGAAAAAGGATGTTTCATATCCATTAGTTTACTCATTAGTGACCTTGGCATTGATCTTACCAGCTGCAACAGCTATTATTGAAAGAGCTTTTTCAACAATGAACATAATTAAGAGTCGACTACGCAACCGAATGGGAGATCAATGGATGAATGATTGTTTAAAAAGATATATTTAAGACTATTGAGTATAAAAAAATCATACAGCGGTTTCAAAATATAAAAAATCGTCGAGAGCAATTGAGTAAATTAAGCTAGGAGTGAAAAGCCAAATTAAAGTTTACATTTTATATTAGATTCTATATGACAATTACATTAGCATATAGTTGCTTATTTATTTTGTCATTAATATTGATTAATTTTTTAGATTAGTTTTTTACTTTTAATCTTATTTTTTAATCTTGCCCCCGACCTAAATTCCTGACTCCGTCACTGGTTCAGAGTGTGATTTATGGATTTTTAGCTTTGACATAGAAGTTTTAAAAAACAAAAAATAAAAATAAAAGGCATCATGGGGTATAAATATGCATATACGCATGCATGTTTGTGTGTCTCAGTATGACCATCTTAGAGCAAAGAAAATGGGATTAGTTTTTGTCATTTGTTATATTTTCATACTTCCATGTGATTTTCATAATTTTAGGATTCCATTTTCTTGATTTTAGGTGATTTTAAGGTTTTCCTTTTCAAATTAGAGTCTTGTCTATTTAGAAATATTTTTACTTAAAAATAAAGTTTTTAGGGGCCTTTAAATAGGCTTAAAATTTGATTTCAATAATTTAATATCAAAATATGGCTCTTTATTTCTGATGGATACTAGAGTTTTTTCTTGAGACTACAAGAAATTCCTTATAGATTTAATGGTTTACATCTAACTAGAATGATATCTAACACCTTTACACTTTTCATTCTGCATCAATAACCGAGAAGTAACCTGGGTTTTCTGAATCTTGCTGAATTGCAAAACCTACAATTTATGACTAGTTTAATTTTTTATTTTTTTTATCTGCAATAAAAATATATTGCAGCTATCAGCTTATTATATAACATGTATGAATATTGGAAAATCAAGGTTGTCTTCTTTCTTTATTAACAGGTATTCACTAAGCTGCCAGGTTCAAAGTCAAGTCAAACCAAGATAAGCATCATCAATGACGTTAGTGGTATCATAAAGCCAGGAAGGTAAGCTATAGCCTATATACAGAAATAATTGAAATTGAGTTCCTCACTTTGTTGGTCTGTCTTTATATCTTCTTTAAATGATATCTTTCTTGCAGGATACTTCTAAGTGGTATCATATACTGAAATTTTATTAAGTAAAGAACCTTTGTACGATTTAGAGTGGGGTATTAAGGAAACTTTGAGGACTGGTAGTGTATTGTTTAGATATGTGAGGGACATGTAATTGGCTTGTCATGCTTTGTTCATTAGAGGTTCTTATTCAGAGCAGAAAATTCACTTGGGAAAGAGATTATACTATGATTTCTTATCACCTGGTGCTATCCCATTTTTATGAAGAGATTATACTATGATTTCTTTTCTCTCTCTTTCATGACAAGCTCATCACTCTCTTCCCTTTTCCCTCTTTACCCCTTTGTTTATCTCTCACGCCTCTCATCACAGCACCTAGTTCTTCTTCATCTTTTTCCTTAGGTCCCTTTTTTTTCTTCTTTAGTTCAAGATTCACAGGTCACTTTTTTCTTCTATCTTTGTTTTTAATTAATTTTTTTATCTTTATTCAAATATGCATTTGAAGGTTTTCAGTTGCAAGGCCTGTGAAGTGAAATTTCTTTATATTGTGGTTTTGATTTTTTTTTTAGTAATATTGTTGTCTATGTTGTTCTTTGTGGTTTGGGTATTGCAAGATTGAAGTAAAATTGCTAGTTGAAACTGCTGGGTTGATTCTTTTTTTTTTTTTTTTTTTGGGGGGGGGGGGGGGTGTGTGGGGTGGATTTGAGTTTGTGGCATTGTTTTCTCATTGTATTTTGTTGTGAGTTCCATTGATGGTTGGTTTGGGTGTGTGAACAGCCCCTTTGCTGGGATTTCTTTGTAAAATTTGCAATTCTTTTAGAGGATTTTGTAAAAGAGAGGAAGATATGAAAAAAAAAAAAAAAAAAAGAAGAAGAGATTGTGGCTCCTTCAATGTTACTTCAAGCCTTCAATGTTTCTGGAAAAATGAGGGAGATGGGAAGAGGAGAGAGGAAGAGAGAAAATGGTTTTTTTTTTTTTTTTTTTGGCTGACGTGTCAAGTTAGGATTGGCTGGCATAAAACACACCTTTTACACCAGCTCCTAACCCAATTTAATCTCTTTTATGAAATCTTCATTGATACACTACCTCTATACATAAATTTATAATGCTTTGGAGTGGGGAATATTGTCCCTTTGCTTTGAAATACTTTCTAGAATCTGCAATACATTTTCATACTATACACTCAGAAGTTTTTTTTTTTAGTCTGTTTAAGGGCACATTAAAAATTCACTATAATTTTACAAAATTCCCAAATTATACTAGAATTCTACAATTTCACTACAATTTTTTGTTGTGTCCCTAGCTTCAATGATTTTTTTTAACAATAAAGAGAACTGAAAAATATGCTTTAATGAGGCTAGAAATGTTTACATGGCCTTACCTTTCTTGCAGGATAACTCTACTGCTTGGTCCCCCGGGTTGTGGGAAGACCACCCTTTTAAAGGCTCTATCAAGGAATCTAAACCAATCTCTCAAGGTTTCACACTCACAATAATTGCAATGCAAATAACAGAATGATCACTATAGAAAAGATCAAGAAAAGCTCAAATCAATACCTATGTAGATCCTAACATTTTAAATTTATAATGTTAAAATAGAAAGAATTAAATAAAACACGTAAAAAGAGAAAGTAGAAATAAGAGAATCTGTTAACATAGTTCAGCTTGATGGCCTATGTCTACGGCAGAAAGACAAGTAGTCACATCTTTGCTATATTGAACTATATGTTACAATATTTAATGTAGTGTATTTATAAAAATAGATTAGGCTTAGTATAGTAAGCCTAAAACGCAAAGTCCAATGCATTACAAAACCATGATAGCCTATGGTGTTATTCATCATGGCTTATGTATTTATGGTAATCTATTCTAACATCCCTATCAAAATCAAGTGTAAACTTGAAGACAACTTGAATTTGGAATATACGCTTGTGAAGGAAACCATGTCCATGAAGACCAGAGGACAACTATTATGTTCAGAGGATGGCTACACCAGTGGCCTGGAGTTGCCAACATGTTCAAGTGAGCGAAGGCATAGGCCATTGGCTTTGTTGGAAGAACTTTCTAGCAGGGTGTGAGAAGGGTTTTCGGCTGATTTTTGGTATGCTCAGGTGGTCGAAAATACCTAGAAGGAATTCTCAAAATTCTAGCTATTATACCATTTTAGAGTTGTTGGGATTGAGAGTGAGAGATAAAAAAAATAATATGGTAATTTCCTAATATCTGCTAACATATAAAACTGAAATATCAGAGTCTATATGCTATACCGAATATAGCAAACTGAATCCTTAGCTGCTTGTGAAAATATTGTAAGATTTTGTTTTAGCCGTAGAAGAACTCTTAAATTATACCTATGTCCTTGTGTTAACAATTAAAATATGTGAAACAAATACTTTAGTGTGCAATGTAAGTGTTGTATTATGCCTCTGTCTCCTTTTCTCTAATAGATTACTGGGGAAATTTCTTACAATGGATACAAGCTAGAAGAGTTTGTTCCCCAAAAGACTTCATCCTATATTAGCCAAAATGACCTGCACATTCATGAGATGACTGTGAGGGAAATACTGGATTTTTCAGCACGTTGTCAAGGTGTTGGAAGCCGAGCAGGTAACTTTTCCTTAGAGATTCTCCTTAAAGATGATTCAGTTATAGATTCCCTATCAATTCATAACAATGATGATGATAATAATAATATTACTTGTTTTTGGCCTAATGAAGAGGTTATGGTGGAGGTCAGTGAAAGGGAGAAGGAAGCTGGAGTTGTTCCAGATCCAGACATAGACACTTACATGAAGGTAACTATTGCATCTCTATTCTTCTTTTCCTTCATGTCTGTGAACTTATCTGTACTGCTATAGCATCATTCAAATACTGTTCTTTATATGTATGAAGGGGACATGCCGAGTGGTTTGGCTATGTGAGAAATTAATAACTAAGGTCAAAATACATCCCTTTGTTTTAATCAACAAACGTCACAGGCCTTGTAACTCAATTGGCACTTCCTGGTGTTTCCAACAAAGACATCCAAGATTCAAATCCCTCCTCCCCCAACTATAAAATTAGCAAAAGGGAAAAAAAAAAAGGAATCAAATCCCACCCAAATCCATTAGATAAATATTTTGTGAAAAAAAAAAAAAAACTTTTGATAATGTCAAAAAGTATTGATGGAATCCTTGAGGCTGAATCCCCTTACTCTGAGGAAATTCTCTGCTGTACATGAAAACAATCATAGCCATAGCAAAAGACATAGCAATGTGTAAGAGTTTGATCATCTAATTCGCATCTTCAAACTAAAGATGGCTTCCTTCAAATCACCTTGAGTATGGAAGGAGATGTTAGTGTATAGACTCATTTATCATATTATCACATTTAGCACATGTTATTGGCATATCTTATTTAGCACATGTTAGCCCTTGATTGTAACTAAAATTTATGAACATTACTTGCCCTTAATTTTAGTCCAATCAAGAGATCCTCAAAGGTAAACTTTAGCATATTTATAAATATGCTTCCTTGAACAGTACCAATAAATACAGAAATACAGAGAATGTGCAGATTATTTCAGGATAGTTTTATTCTTTAATTTCTCTGTCTCTTTGTTTCAACATACTCCTAGTTTGCAAATTTGATAGTGCACACAATGTAATTGAACGTGTTCCTTTATTAGAAGATGTAACATTGCAATCCTAGGTTCTAAGTGTGCATTATCATGCAAGTCAAAGTAAAGCAATGTGCAGCATGGTAAAATTAGTGCAGCTATTGATTGAAGTTACAAAACTCTAATATATTTAGGTACAATAATTATTATGCAAGATCATTTAAAGCATTGTGCAACACGGTCATGTCATTCTATGATATTCTTTTGTTACTACCTCTTGATGGTATTCATAAGTTATATTTTGCTATATTAATCTTAGCAATTTCTCTGACAGGCAATTTCTGTCAAAGGCCTAAAAGGAACCCTTCAAACAGATTACATATTAAAGGTCATTCTCTTTTATCTAAGCTGAAAGAAAAGCTTGTACCTTGTAATTCCTATACGGATGAATGCCTTACCAGTTTATGTCTAATGCTGCCTTTGCTTCTCAGATTCTTGCACTTGATATCTGTGCTGACACTCTAGTTGGAAATGCCATGAGGAGAGGTATCTCCGGTGGTCAGAAAAAAAGATTGACTACTGGTAGCTTGAATAATAGAATGATAGTTGTTCTGTTATTTACTAGTGTTACTGAGATAGCTAAATCCCAATTTCAGCTTACAATTTTGACCACAAGGAATTAAATTAAAATTTGTCAGGGGAGATGATTGTAGGTCCTACAAAAGCCCTGTTTATGGATGAAATAACAAATGGTTTAGACAGTTCCACTGCATTTCAAATTGTTACTTGTCTTCAGCAGATGGCGCATATCACAGATGCTACTGTACTGGCTTCACTTCTTCAGCCAGCACCAGAAACCTTTGATCTTTTTGATGACCTTATTTTAATGTCAGAAGGGAAGATTGTGTATCATGGTCCACGTGATCATGTTCTAGAATATTTTGAGGATCGGGGTTTTAGGTGTCCTGAGAGGAAAGGGATTGCTGATTTTGTCCAAGAGGTAAGTGCATAAAAGCCTTATATATATATATATATATATATATATATATATATATATATATTTTTTTTTTTTTTTTTAAAGCTTTTGTTTCTTTAAAAGAACAACTTTGTCCTATCTTTATGCAGGTTATCTCTAGAAAAGATCAAGCACAGTACTGGTATCACATGCAAGTACCTTACAGTTATGTTTCAGTTGATATGTTCTCTAGGAAGTTCAAGGAATCTCCTTATGGAAAGAAGCTAGATGAGGAGCTCTCAGAGCCATATGATAAATCCCAAAGCCATAAGGACGCTCTTTCCTTTAGTGTGTATTCTCTTTCTAAATGGGAACTTTTTAGAGCATGTGCATCAAGGGAGCTTCTTCTCATGAAAAGGAATTCTTTCATATATATCTTCAAAACAACTCAGGTTAGGAAATGTACTTTTGTATTAAAACCGATTCTCATTCTTCCCATTGCAGTCATGTTCTTTATTTCCTTTGTCAAAGGCCCTGCAAATCTGAAACTTGCTTTGGTCTCTTCTATCTGCAGCTTTTTGTCATTGCATGTATCACAATGACTGTATTTTTACAGACTCAGATGGATATTGATGTTCTTCATGCAAATTACTATATGGGTTCCCTGTTTTATTCTCTTAACATACTTCTTGTTGACGGACTTCCAGAGTTGGCCATGACTCTTCAAAGGCTTGAAGTATTCTACAAACAAAAAGAATTCTGTTTTTACCCAGCTTGGGCATATGCAATCCCAGCAAGTGTTTTAAAGGTTCCACTTTCATTTGTGGAATCTCTAGTTTGGACATCTCTTACTTATTATGTAATTGGATATAGTCCTGAGGCCAAAAGGTGAACTTGACATGAAAATTTGTAAATTTACTTGTGCATTTCCCCGTATTTTTGGTTCATCAATTAGTTTTCTTGTTTTAAAGATTTTTATCTTTTTTTTTTTTTTTAGAAATCAATATTTACTTTATCTTTCTTGTCTAGTAAAAATAAATGAAGTTAGCCTTTAATTTATATAGCTGTCCAAAATTTGGAATATAAGTTCAGAAGTAGTCTCAGTTTCTTTTTGTTATGACTAATAATTTTCTTTGTTTTCAGGTTCTTCTGCCAGTTCATTCTTCTTTTCGCGGTGCACTTATCTTCATTATCAATGTTTCGTTTCGTGGCTGCAGTCTTCCAGACTCATACTTCTGCCATGACTGCTGGTAGTTTGGCAGTATTTTTACAGTTTGTATTTGGTGGCTTCATTATCACTCAACGTAAGGTTATCATACCTCTTCTCCAATCTCATTCTAATATAACCAGTTGAGAGGATCAGCTGTGCTTTTTGTTTCAGCTTCTATGCCTGTTTGGTTGAAGTGGGGTTTCTGGGTTTCTCCCCTGACATATGGAGAAATAGGCCTTTCTTTGAATGAATTTCTTGCCCCACGATGGCAAAAGGTGAGTCTCTCATTGCATACCAAAAAATCCAGTCAATTTTGTGCTGATACAACTGCTCAAGAGCAAGGGGCAGACCTAGTGATTTTATGGCTCTTCCAAAGAGATCAACAAAGAAATCCAATCAGATAAATTCCCAAATGTCCTCACTAATTATTAGTGTCTTTGTTTACGTATGTTATTTTAATTTGAATCTCAAACTTTTGTCCCAACTATATAAATCTTATTTCCTGTTACAACATATAAAGTTGATGGGCCAGACCTTTCTTGGAGTGTGGAAGTTCAAATCCTTCTTCACTATCTCCATCCACCCACTTCTGCCTTTTCTAATCTTAGCCAATTTTTTGTTAGCTTATGCAAATTCAATAGATTTTCTTGTAAAATCACCTATTAATTGTAACAAATCTTAGCTGGCCTTATACACTAGCAACTAAAGTAGTGAATACTTCAATTACAACCAAACCTTGTAGACTACAGATTATGTGCTAATACTAGCTAGTATGCCACTAATTTCAGATGTGAGGCATGTGCACCAATAATCCTGCTATAAACCTTCTAATTGTCTGCCATTTCTATAATTATCTTTGCCATTAACATCCTGAGTAAAGGGATGGTCTTACCTACTAAGTTTAATTTCCTTTCTTGTCTGTAGATGCTTTCCACAAACACTACAATAGGGCAAGAAATACTTAAAAGCCGAGGGTTAAACTTTGACGGATATCTTTATTGGATATCACTGGGTGCCCTATTTGGATTCACAATAGTATTCAACATTGGATACATCTTGGCCTTAAGCTTCTTGAAGTGTAAGTTTGTCTTAATTTTTATTATATTTTAACTTAAACAGCAATGAAGCAATAGCTAGATGTTGATTCATCCTCATTTAATAAACATTCAGCTCCTGGATCATCTCGTGCTATTATCTCACATGAAAAGCTTTCTGAAATACGAGGAAGTGAATATTCACATGATGGTACCCAACAGGACAAAAAGTCTAGAAATTCTCCTCCACTGACTAGTATTGAACCAAAGAAAGGTTTTATCAATTTTATTGTTCTTCTGCTTATTCTTCAAATCATTACCTCTCCACAGACTAGTATTGAACCAAATTAAGGTTTCACAATATTTCTCCAGTGTTTTAATGAGTTTCCTGTCTTAATTAACAGGTAGGATGGTCTTACCTTTTACACCCTTAACAGTAGCATTTCAAGATGTGCAGTACTATGTTGACACCCCCTTGGTATCACAATTAACTTCGTATAAGTTTCTAGTGGTTGCTATAATGATAGCTGTGCACTATTATGTTAATTCCTGTCTTTATCTTTTCTTTTTGGCTCCCAGGAAATGAGAGAAAATGGATTCACCAACAAAAAACTCCAAATTCTTTCTGATATTATGGGTGCATTGAGGCCTGGCGTTCTTACAGCATTGATGGGTGTCAGTGGAGCTGGGAAAACAACTCTTCTGGATGTCCTAGCAGGAAGAAAGACCAGTGGCTATATTGAAGGGCAAATAAAGATTGGAGGTTATCCCAAGGTCCAAGAAACATTTGCTAGGGTGTCAGGTTATTGTGAACAAACAGATATACATTCTCCCCAAATCACAGTTGAAGAATCAGTGATATTTTCTGCTTGGCTACGACTGTCTCCTCAGATAGACACAAAAACTAAAGCTGTAAGTTCTCCAGGCACTGACATCAATCAAAGATGTGGTTTTATATTCATCATTGAGATAATAATTTGTCAGATCTGCTATGGCATGTCATGCAGGAATTTGTAAATGAAGTCCTGGAGACCATTGAGCTTGATGGAATAAAGGATGCTTTAGTAGGCATACCTGGCATTACTGGTCTATCAAATGAGCAGCGCAAGCGGCTTACAATAGCTGTGGAGCTTGTTGCAAACCCCTCTATTATCTTCATGGATGAACCAACAACTGGATTGGATGCAAGAGCAGCTGCAATTGTCATGCGAGCTGTGAAGAATGCAGCTGATACAGGAAGAACAATTGTTTGTACCATCCACCAACCAAGTATTGACATATTTGAAGCATTTGATGAGGTAAAAAAAATACTATTTTTTGAACATTTTAAAATTAAAATTGTAAATAAAATTTACTTTTGAAAACGAGAAGTGGTGCTCCATTGCTTCTAGGAGTGCTATTAATCTTAGGAATAAATGCATAAGTACTGGAGAGCTAAATAAAGGCCTAAGAGGTTTTACTTTTGGCTACAATGGAGAAAATAATGCACTCCATTGTGGAGCAACCAGATTATAATCATATAAGCTCCATTCCAACCTGCTACCCAAAAAGAGAATATGAGACCTAGTGTCGGATAGTATTGTATCTTGAAGAGTTACTTATCTGATGCTTCTCTTGCTTTTGCAGTTAATTCTTCTAAAAACTGGTGGACACTTGATTTACTCTGGACAACTAGGAGAGCATTCAAGTAGCGTTATAGAATATTTTGAGGTCTGTTTCCTGTAACAATATATTTATCCTCTGCATTTCCTCTTTCATCTTCTTTTAGTAATACTATTTTCTTCAACTAGTTAAGTGGATAAATCTTCTTGTTACTCAACTTATATTCTGACAGAGCATTCCTCAAGTTCCAAAGATTAGAAATAATTACAATCCGGCAGCATGGATGTTAGACGTCAGTTCTACATCTGCAGAAGCAAAACTTGGCATAGATTTTGCTCTGAAGTACAGAGAATCTGCTTTATATGAGTGAGTTGCTGAGTTCAATTATGAATGTCATTGGTTTTGATGTCACATAATGTCAAATAATGTGCTTCTATTTCAAAAGTAACTTTGATGATGCTGAATTCTATCATACTTATTCCTAATGTTGGATAATAAGATCAAAAGAAGCAAACAATTTGCTTGGCTTCTGTTCTGAAAAGCATTGGGTGGCCCAGTATTATATTTTTCCTTCGTTATGCGACCTCAATGGGAACAAACTCAATTATTGGGATCTAAAAGTATATGGCATAAAATCGAAAATATAACAATCTGTTGTGAGAAAGATCAGGGTTTAGAACGGACATGTTGTATTTGTATTACACGGATCTCTCTCTTTCCAAAATCTCGAGTTATTAGAATATGCAATCTGTTATGGTGGTTTTTCTATGTCAGAGTTGTAGCCATATGATGACCAGATTGCAGGTGAATTTAGTGTAAACTATTCCTAACAAGCTTTTTGCTGAATTCCAAGTAGAAACTTTGACTTGGTTTGATTATTTTGAGCCAAATCAATGTGTGTGAGATATCAGTAAAAAATCTTTATTTGATTTACAACTTTCTACTCTGGCCATGCAGAGCATTTCAAACTCAACTTATTCATTCACTTAATTAGCGTTCAATTGTAATGGAGCTTAGAAAGCTCTCTCTCTCTGTCTCTCTCTCTCTATGTTTATGTGTATGTGTCTAGATGTAGGTTAGAAGGTATCAAGATAGTGCTAATCTCTCTTAAAGCCACCTATTGTGTCGGTGTGGAGTAAAATAGTGTCCTTAAGATGAATGATCTACATTTGACATGTATTGGCATTTTTAAAACTTTGAATGTGACTCCTACTATTATCCCATTTGCAGAAAAAACAAGGAGCTTGTAAGGCAGTTGAGTAGTCCACCTCCTGGTTCAAGAGATCTGTATTTTCCTACCCTCTTTTCACAAAATGGTTGGGGACAATTCAAATCTTGCCTATGGAAACAGCATTTGGCTTATTGGAGGAGTCCTGCATACAACTTGATGCGTATCGTATTTGCACTTATATCAGCTTTAATTTTTGGGGTACTATATTGGAACCAAGGAAAAAAAATGTAAGTTTTAATATGTTTAAGTTTTCCACTCTCTTTAGAAAAATGTTTACAGCATGAGATAACTAATAGTAATAGTGACTTTGGACAAATCAAATTTGTAGTGTGAGACTACAATGAGAGTACCACTTATGAAGTTTGTTAAACGTGATTCTTACAATTGTAGATCTTCACTTTGCTTAAGATAGATTACATCTGTAATATATATAAATTTCTCCGCATATTTCTCCACATGATAAAAGACTTGACTATTATTTTACTTACAGAAATAACCAGCAGAATGTATTCAATATATTTGGGGCAATGTACTCAGCTGTGATCTTCTTGGGCATAAGTAACTGCACAAAAGTCCTACCATATGTTGCTACAGAGCGAACTGTTATGTATCGGGAAAAATTTGCAGGGATGTACTCTTCATGGGCTTATTCACTTGCACAGGTATAATTTTTTTGAAACTGATTGAATTTAGTGTAGATTTGATTTCAAGATATTATTTGTAGACTAAAATGAAGTCAATTTTATATGTGATGAATCTTGCTAGATCTTTGACAGTGACAACATGAATACCCAGTGGAATATGGGGCTGTTTAACAAACATGTTCATGAGAAATTTATGACCTCTTTGCTGTATATGTTCTACTGGTTAATGCCACTTGTGTAGGATACTATCACCATTGATCCAAAAAAGGAGGGGGAGAGAAAGAGAGAGTTAAGATATTGATAGGGCCACTTGTTTTTCCTTTCTTTCAACTTATAAAGTGATGGATAATAATTTTGTAGGTGATAGTGGAAGTTCCCTATCTCTTCATTGAAACTGTCATATTCGTGGTGATCATATATCCAATGATTGGATATTATGGGTCAGCTTATAAGGTTTCCTGGTACTTCTATGTCACATTTTGTTCCTTGCTGTACTACAATTATCTTGGAATGCTACTTGTTTCATTCACACCAAACTACATGGTAGCTACAATTTTGTCTTCGGGATTCTACACAACATTCAACCTTTTTGCTGGTTTTTTGATTCCTGAACCGGTAAGGTTGCCAAACTCTGTCTCCATTCAGGCCATAGTGTATGTGTGATTGTGAAAACTTACGAATATATAGTTGAACTGATTATGTTGTACTACTCTTGCAGCAAATTCCAAAATGGTGGATCTGGTTGTATTATCTAACTCCTACATCTTGGTCGCTAAATGGATTGCTTAATTCACAGTATGGAGATATAAATAAAGACATCATGGTATTTGGAGAAACCAAAACTGTTGTGGCCTTCTTAAAAGATTACTTTGGGTTTCAGCATGATCAATTACCTCTTGTGGCGATTGTTCTCATTGCCTTCCCCCTTGTTTTTGCTTCCTTGTTTGCATATTTTATAGCACGGTTAAACTTTCAGCGTAGGTAAATTTTTTATTGTTCCTGTGGAGGATGGAGACGTACACTGTCAACAATCCTTCTTGTAACTAATGTGCTGATCATTTAAGTAATCAATGATGCTATGTAAATTTGTTGTGTTTTTTTAAGATCTACTGTAATTGAACAAGTTAAACTTATGTTTGTATGAGATTTATACATTAGAAGCTATCAAGCTTTGTCAAAAAAGAATTTACCACTTGCACTGTGTATGAATTGCCTTGCCAAGATGTTGCACCTATACAAACTGTGTTTCGGTGGAATTGCAACTTGTTTACTATGATTTTAAACTCAGATAACCACAATAAAATGATGTTGAGCAATTTTTATAGTAGTAATATACAGATTCGTAATGATAATTACAGAATTATAGTGTTCCACACTTCCACATCTTAAATAATATGAAAAACTAACAGAAAAGCACCTAATAAAAAAAAAAGGAGAACAATAAATAGTTACCTATGGAGGTCATATGTAGTACCAAAACCCAACATTCGGCACAGATTATGCCTGGTCTCAACCATTGTCATGGTCATTGCTATCAACCATGAAAGGCGTGTTTTGGTAGTAATTTCTCCACCTTGAGTAAAATGTCTCCACAAAGATTGACTATAAATTAGTCAGGAAATTAATCTAACTACCAAATTAGGGGAACAACCCCTCTCAACCATCACATTAAATTCTTTGACTGCATCATCCGTTTTGTTTTGCAAACAGTATCCATCAATCAAAAAACTGTAAGTGACAGTGTTAGGCTCAATGCCTCTTTGAATCATCACACCAAAAACTTCTTTTGCCTCAGTCAGCTTCCCTTCTTTGCAAAGTGCGTCCATCAATATGTTGAAGGTATGCACATTTGGCATGACCTTCCTTTGCACCATCTCACTCAACAAAGTAGTAGCCTCCCTCCACCGGCCAAAATTGCACAGGCCTTGAAATAAGCACGTGTAAGTTTTAATGTTTGGTTGAATGTCTTTACTCCTCATTTTAGATAAAATGTTCAAAACTTCAGTTACCAATTTGTCCTTACATAAATTGTCAATGTTTGTGCTCTACAGCACCACATTAGCTTTAAACTTCCCCTCTTCCATCTTCCTAAGCAATCTAATAGCCATATCAGTCTTACCAATCTTACACAGAGCATTTAGTATCGTTCCACAAGTAACTGCATCCGGTTCATGCCCATTCTTCTCCATTTCTTCTACCAGCCTCACAACTCTAGCAATTTTACCTTGAAGACAGAGCCCTTTGACAAGAGTGTTTAGAGTTATATGGTTTGGCTGATAACCAAGTTTGAAAATCGTTGCTAAGACAGAGAACCCAAAATCTAGATGGTTTAAATGGCAGAAGCAATTAATCAAAATAGTAGACGAATAAAGATCAGGAGAGATACCATATGATTCGATTTGTTTAATTAGAGTAATGACTTGAGAGTAATGCTTCACTCTCGCAATGGCACCCAACAACTAAGTGAAATCCACAATGGAAGGCAAAGGGCTTAAGTGAAGCATTTTATCAAACAGGTCTAAGGCTTGATCAAGATTCCTAAAGCTTCCAGATTTGCACTCATTTCTCACATATTCCAACAACCCATTTGGGCTTGTTGATTTAGCAGAAAAACCACACCTACCCATTTCCCTGAAGAAGAAGAAGAAGAAGAAGCAGTTCTGACAGCTCTTCCGATTCGGGTCGGATTTCAATGGAGCTCCGGAGCTTCAATGGAGAAAACCGTGTCAGATAGAAGCAGTAGTGACTAGTGAGAGAAAATGATACTGGAGTGGCAAACCGCATAGTAACACAAGGTGGTTTTTTTTTTTTTTTTTTTTTTTTAATTCTTCAGTCTTTTATTTAAAAAAGTCAGTTATAAAGTAAATATAGAGCCCGTTTGGATAGGCTGTTCTAAGGGTGAGTTTGATTCAGTTTTTTGTAAAAGTGTATAATGAAAAAGTTGAGTTTTCAAAAAGTACATAATAAAAAAGTACATTTTCAAAAAGCTGAGTGTTTGGTAAAAGCTGTTAAAAAGTACTTTTTGAAAAAGTTGAGTACTTGACTAGCACTTATAAAAGTGGTAGTTTGAGGGATAAATTACCAAAAAGGACAATATATATATAAGAGCATCTCTAGCAGGTTAGACAAATTTTTGTACTATTTGGACAATCAACAGTGACATTTATCTTTTGCCCCCAACTTTTTTAATCTTTATTTTTTAATCAAATTTATTCTTTTTTAATATTTATTTTCTTTTTATATTCATTCTCAACAATTATATTTTTCAACAAAAAATGTTACAACAATATTTTTTGCAATACTTTCACAAGAATCATAACAAAATCTTATATGGAAAATTGTTACTGGTTCTAATTTGAACCCACCACTAAAATTATATTTTTACTCACCAATATTAGCTAATTACTTAAAATTTATTGTGAATATATTGTGAAAATATTGTGGTAGTATTTTTAAATTGTGATTTCTAATTATTTGCCTTTCTTTCAACCATATGTTTCCTTTTTCTTTTCTTTTCTTTTCTTTTTTTTCTCTAGCATTTTGGTCACCACACACGTATACCGTTAGTACATCATCTCCTTTTTCTTTTTCTTTACTTCCACTTGATTCCAGAAGCTCCTCACTCTTTCTTTCTTTTTCTTTTTTTCTTTACTTTCACTTGATTCCAGAAGCTCTCCGGCTCTCTCATTTTCTTCTCTCTCTCTCTCTCTTTTTTTCTTTTTCTACTTGATTCCATAAATTCTCTAGCTCTCTCTGTGATACTTGATTCCATTATCTTGCTTGCCTTTTGGTGTCATTATCTTCAAAGTTCAAACACACACACATACATGCAAGGAGAGAGGAGAAATCGTCTTTGCTCCACCACACTGCCACCACTGCTCCTCCTCCTCACTACGGAGTACATGCAACCAGGGGTCATATCGGCTTCTTTTTTTTTTTTTTTTCTTGATCATTTATTGTTGTTTTAATTTATTTATTTTTTTCAGTTCTTGATCTGCTGTTGTTGTTGTTTTGACTTTAGATTTGTTGTTTAAATTATATCAGTTTTGTGAGAGCAAGAATTTTTTTGCTTTTATTGTTGTGGTTTGATTAATTTTAAGATTATGTTTTTGAGTTTGTATTTTGATTATGCTTGAGATGAGAGGCGTGAGAGTGAGCTTCAGGGCAAAGGGAGAGCAGAGAGATGAGATGAAAGGCGTGAGAGTGAGCTTCAGGCATGAGAACTAAGGACTTTTATCAAGGGTAATTTGGTAATTGAAGAAAGAGCCAACGGATAGTTACAAATGCGCATTGGACTTTTTGTTTTATGGACCTCCTCAGCTCCATAAGGTTTGTGCATTCTCAGCGTGTTATTAGCCTTAGCCCAAAACGCAACTCTTTCCAAAAAAGTTGCGTTTTTGGCTGAACCAAACGCACAAGTTGCTCCAGCTTTTTGCAAAACGTGCTTTTTGGGCTCAAAACGCCCAAACAAACGGGTACTAAAACTCTTAACGCGCGTTTTATCAAAAACGCAAATATGTGTGTGTTTGGTATTGTGATTTTACTATAAACTGTGTTCTTTCAAACGTCATATATCATGTTTTGAAACTGAAGTATCAATCAACTTTTTGAAAAACTCAGCTTAAAACGTAGATTTGTAATACTTTTTAAGGTTAGAATACCTAAAACACCCTCAAGCATTTGCTAAATGACAAAATCATCAGCCAGCAAATAAACTCACCTCCCTAACTTTCCAACGACAACACTGCTCAAGGCCTCAGGCAAAATTTGCAGCAGCTGTGGAGAATGTTGTCAGAACAAGAACAAGCTCAGCTGTATCACTATCGTAAATGGAAACAAGAAGGCACTACTTGTAGGAACAACTTGCATGTCCACTTGCTCTCCATCCATGTTTACAAGAAGAAGTCATGCCCATGTGAATGAAATCTCTGTTTCTCTCTCTCTTATCAGTTATCTCTGCTATCTCTTTTTCACTTTCTTTATTTGAGGTTGAATGGTTGATATTAGCATTGGGAAGGGAAAGTAATTGGGGGTTATTTTAATTTAGTTTTGCTTTTAATAATATTTACTTTTTCTTTTTTGACCAAAGGTGATAAAATTATATTAAATAATCACAAATAGTACAAAGTACTCAGTAAGGAGAGTGTTAGAAGCAAAAAGCCTATGCAGAGGCAATGATAGCTATAGGGCTTAGGAAAAAAGAAACAAAAAAAAGAAAAAATAAAAAACAAAACATGTGAACTATCATGGTGAATCCCAACTTACCTTCTTCTTTTTTTTCTTTTTTTTTTTCTTTTTTTAAGAAAGGCTTGTGGGGAATCTGGGATTAGTAAATATTGTTATTATTATTTTTATCATTATTATTTTCATGAGCTACTTAAAAAATAATAGAATAAAATCAATATCAAAATTATGTTTTTAAGTTCTTTTTGGTAATTTGCACCGCAACGCAATTTTAAACTAATACTGTACACAAGTTTTACCAAACATTTTATTGTGGTTTTTAAAATTGTTTTTTCCAAACGCACATTTTAAAAACGCTATTTTTAAAAATGCATATTTTCAAACAGCTTATCCAAATCGATGATAAGTATATTATGAAAGTGTGAAAAAAAATTCCTTGTTAAGGCAAAATTATGTTTGCAAAAATTAATGTAATAAGTAGGGAGAATTTTTTTTTTTTTTATTACTTTTCTTTTTGGAGATTATATAAGTAGACCAAAAAGTGAATCATCCAATTAACCGGCCATAGACCAAAGTTTTCTTGCAAGACTCCAAACTGATGGCTAATTATTTACTAAAATGAAAAAGAATATTCATTCCTCATACCAGGTAATTGTGAATTAAATCCTTTGTTAGTGGTAACCTAAGAGATGCTGGCTGTGAGGCATGCCCCAAGAGGTAGGCTTACAGCAATCCCATTTTGAAGACGATTCCGAGATTGGAATAAAGGCGCCGCAGAAAGGAAACATGTTGTTCTCCTCCTTTGGTCATTTAGTTAGGGATACTATATCCTTTGTTAGTCCCTTACATAGCTTTTCTTTCTCTCATAATGTAAGGTATGGAAATGCGGTCGCATGTACCTTAGTTTAGAGAGTAAGACTATCTTTTCCTTTACTTATCTAGATGGAGTTTGTTCTACCAGATTTAAATTCTGTGGTTTTTGCTAATTTTTCAGTACGCTAATCTTTATGTAAACAATTTGGTTTTCTTAAAAAAAAAAAAAAAAGTAATAGTGAATTATACTAATATTGATATGAAAAGAAGTCAGCATTATTCTCAAAGTACTGATAATATTTTCTCAAACATAAATTTTATCGAATTCACTATATTTAAATGAAAGTTCATTAGATTATTCACATGTAGATTATATGATTTATAAAATCATTTAAAAAAAATTATACAACTATTAAATAGGGAAAATGACTAAAAGTATATATGTTTGCTATTTGAGTTATCGCATAATATTCTCCAACTCATTTTGGAGAAAAATTCTCTCCATTGTACATTGTAGATTGGATTTTTTTGAATAACTTTTATCTACTTAGACAAACGGAGAATTTGAGCTTCATAGCCCTAAAATCATTAAACTAATTTGACAAAGTTGTATCTTTAAGTCATGCATGTATTGTGTGCCTTTGGTTTAGCCTTTTTTTTTTAATTTTTTTAATAATGTAATTAAGTTATTTATTGTGGGAGGGTTTCTCGTCTTGGCCCCCAATTAGCAGGTATTGTCCGCTTTGGCTAATGCCTCACGGATTTGTTTAATCCCACATCGGGGAGAGACGCCTCCCACATGTGCCTTATAAGCTTGAGCTTAAGACACATGTGTACCACTAATATATCGAAACCTTCCCACATTTACTTAGGTACAATTTTTTTTTTTTAAATGGTTAGAAATTTATGCTACCCCTACAACTTGACCCTCCCCCCTTGGACCTCATGCACAAACACACTTTATACATGGGGAGTTACTTGTACTAACAAGTCCAATAAATTTGTATAACCTCACTTTAAGTATGATAGTGCTTTTATCTATTTTAAACAAATTAGTAAAATCTAATCTGAACACACAGAATCGCCACTACAAAAAACTTGATTTTTAGTAGCGGTTGCAACCACTACTAAAACTATTGAAAACTGCTGCTAAAAGTCATATAGGTCTATACCAGCGGTTTTCTAAACCGCTGCTACAACTTGAATAACTGTTGTTAAGTTCCCGTCACTATAGGTCACTATAGGTTATAGCAGCGGTTTTAGGAATCGCTGGTATAGAAAACATCTATAGCAGCAGTTCTATAAACTACTGTTAGAGAATTAAAAACCGCTAGTATGCATAACTTTACCTTTTGGAATCAATTATTTATACCAACGGTTATATAATTGTTGCTATAGATTTTTTAGTAGCAGTTCATAGAACCGCTGCTAGAGAATTAAAAACCGCAAATACACACGGCCTTTCCTTTTAGAATTAATTATTTGTACCAACAGCTATGTGACCGCTCCTATAGATTATTTAGCAGCAATTCATAGAACTGCTGCTAGAGAATTAAAAAAAACCGCTAGTACATAGGGCCCTTCTTTTTGAAAATAATTATTTATACCAGCAGTTATGTAATTGCTGCTATAGATTCTTAAGCAACAGTTCTATAAACCGCTACTATACAAAATTAAAAATGGTTGTATACCCTTCCCTTATTTCTAGCATGAATTATTTTTAACAGCGATTTTGTGAATTGCTACTAGACATTCTTTAACAACAGTTTTATAGAGCACTGCTATAAAATAAAATAAAACCACTAGTTCTCCCATTCGTACACTTTGTTATAAATTAGTTATTGCAGCAAAAAACAACCGCTACTATAGGTTCCATACAGGAGCAGTTATAAAAACTGTTACCGAAGGTATAAACATTATTGAATATTACAAAAATATTTTTAATTAATTTTTTCCCTGAAAATTAGTAATATAACATGTTTGGAATGTTATTAAAATCCACAATTCCAAAAATCAAAGTAATAAAATAATTGCAAATGGTTAATAATATTGATCCAAATGAAGAAATAAAACTTTACAATTCGAAGTTTGAAATCACAAATAGCTAAATAAAAGTATAAACAATATTTTTTGGTACTTAAGATAAGACAAGGATAAAATAATTGTAGACAACCTACAATAAAAACTAAGACTATAAATATTTCCGTTGAAGTATGCCAAAAGTCACTCCAGCATGAAACTTGGTCTCCCTTTATATTCCAATGTATTGTCTTAGTTTCCTGGAATACAATAAACCATATATTTGCATTAGTGAAAACTATATATATATAAGCAAATCTTAGAGAATATATCAAATGATTATTGGAAAAGAAAAATGATGACAAATACATATCTTCTCATGTGCATTATTTTTATTGTATTACCTCTAAACCAAGAGTCAACAAGCTTAGCATAATCTTGGTGATTTACTATATTTGGAGCCTCAGCAACTATTTGTGTTGCAGTTTTTGACTTATCAAAGTGCTTTGCTTTCAAAGCATGCTTCCAATTCCTCCATTGATCACCCAATCTCTTTAAATTATGACGCTTGATTATCTCTCTTGCAATCTCATCTTGAGGGATGTCAAACTTTGACTGAAACACAAATACATATATAAAAAATAAAATAAAATAAAAAAATAAAAAACCATAACCACTATGTAGAAGCATTCTTTCTATAAAAAATAAAATTAAACAAAAAATCTATGTAGAACCATATTCATAAGAAATTTTGGTTGTTTTTTTTTTTCTTAAACAAAAAAATTTAGTAATTAATCCTGAAAAAAGATTAATTTTCACTAATATTTGATTAAATTAGTATATATTCATGAAATTTAAGAATCACATACACATATTCAAAGTCAAAACTAAGCCTCAATTCAGTCATTACTCATTTTATTAAAAAAATGCTAAATCTCAATAGATCAAGAAATACCAAAAAAAAAAAAAATCAAATAACTAATTAAAATTATTTTATTTTATTTATATGCTATATAATATATTTATTTATTTAATCAAAAAAATGCATAATAGTTTAAAAATCTTGATGCTTACCTGGGCAGTAATTGTTAAAACCATACATTCAATCACTCTTCAGTCTCCACTCTCTTAGATTTGGAGGAAATAGCAAATTCTCTGAGAAAATTGTAAAAAAATATTGGAGATTAAGAAAATTGATGAAGTGGGATACAAAGAGAGAGGGGTTAAAAACTCACCTGGGAGTTGTTGTTACGACTCCTTCTACAAGTGTTATTTTTTTTTTTTTCCTTGAGGAGACTAAAAACTCTTTTAATTTTTTCTAAGCAATTATTGGCAGCTACAGGTTTTATTTTTTAACATGGCGGGTAACTACAATTTTGAGATAAAGATAAAGAAGGCCAGTATTTTAGAAACCAAGATAGGATAAGGACTCTTAAAAAGTTAAAAATAATAATACGTAAAAACCAAGATGAGATAAGGATTCAATGGGTTAATAAATTAAAAAAAAAAAAGGAAGTAAAAAAATACGTTTATTTGGGAGGAAAAAAAAAAAGGGACCTGGATTTCACTTTCCAACACACGTTTATTTGAGAGAGAGAAAAAAAAAAAAAAAAAAAAAAAAAAAAAAAACACTTCCAACACACGTTCATTTGGGAGGGGGAAAAAAAAAAAAAAACACATAGAAGCAACTTCCAGCACATATGTTTAAACTTCTAGAACCCACCTTCATGAGATAAGGATTTAGTGGGTTAAAAGATTAAAAAAAAAAAAAAAAAAACAAAAACACTTCCAACACACGTTCATTTGGGAGGGGGAAAAAAAACACATAAAAGCAACTTCCAGGACACACGTTTAAACTTCTAGAACCCACCTTCATGAGATAAGGATTCAATGGGTTAAAAAAAAAAAACCACTTCCAACACATGTTCATTTGGGAGGGAAAAAAAAAAAAACATGTAAAAGAAACTGCCAGCACACACATTTATTTTTATTAACTCATTGAGTACTTATCTCATGAAGGTGGGTTCTAACGTTAGAACCCACCTTCATGAGATAAGTACTCAGTGGGTTAATAAAAATAAATAAATAAAAAAAAGGAAATAAAAAAAATACTTATTTGGGAGGAAAAAAAGGGACAAAAAGGAAGTAAAAAAATACGTTTATTTGGGAGAAAAAAAAGGAATCTGAATTTCACTTTCCAACACACATTTATTTGGGAGGGAAAAAAAAGAAAAAGGAAAAAAAGAACACTTCCAACACACGTTCATTTGGGAGGGGAAAAAAAACACGTAAAAGAAACTTCTAGCACACATGTTTATTTGGGAGGGAAAAAAATAAAAAGAAATTGAAAAACTTTCCAATTGGGAGGGTTAGAACCCACCTTCTCAAGGTAAGTGTCCAAAATAATAACCAATGGACTAAACACTAAATTCTTACAAAATTGGGAATCTATTAGTATTAACTATAATTTAAAGAATTTGAAAATTTAAAATAGTTTATGACACCTACTAATTAATAAAAATATATAATACATAAGCTTATATATAAAATTTTTATTATAAATAATATATTTAGCATTAATCATTATGTTTTATAGTTGAAAGAAACTTAGCCATTCTCGATATAACCAATATGGATTAATATTTTAATTTTAATTTTTTTATATGTTTTATTATTATATATTTTTATAATATAAAATTATTTTTAAAAATTATTTTATTTCTTTAATTTTTTAATCAAGATTGGTTATTTGTACAAAATGTGACAATTCGTGTTTACGGGTCGGGGTCGTGATTTGTCAAGCCATGAGTATTAGGTT